>OZ004712.1:47565708-48165708 GCA_963924515.1 Vespertilio murinus | reverse complement strand
CCAAGGGGGACGGTGGGACCCGGGGAGTCGTGTACACTGGGAGAGCCGTCTGCCCCGGGTGGAGGGGGCGGTGTGAACCGGAGGAGGAGGAGGAGCGGATTCTATTCATGTGGTCCTGAAACATTTGGACAGTCTGCAGCCATTAGCTGCAGAACACTCTGTTGTATTTCCCTACAAAAACAAATGAGAGAGAGTGTCCCACTTGAAATTCATACACGGAAAAAAGGAAGAGAGAAGGGGAAAAAAAATCTAAGGAACAGAATAAAGTGGTGAATATAGTAGAGTCAGGGGCAAAGAAGGGGAGTGGACTGATAATTATCAGGAGGATAAGGGGGTGGGGAAGCAGTGAGAGACTGGATTGAAATCGTATAACCAATGGATGAAGACAATTGGGGGAAGAGGGAGAAAGGGCAGAGGGTAGGAAGGGAACTGGGTGGTAGGGAGCTTGGGGGGAGAAAAAGGAGAAATAATTGGGGGGAGAGGGAGAAAGGGCAGAGGGTGGGAAAGGAACTGGGTGGTAGGGAGCTTTGGGGGAGAAAAAGGAGAAACAATTGTAATAATCTGAGTAATAAAGATTTATTTTAAAAAAACCAAAAAACTGGGTATCAGGTTTGGATCAGTGGATAGAGTGTTGGCCTATGGACTGAAGGGTCCCAGGTTCAATTCCAGTCAAGGGCACATGCCCAGGTTGCTGGTTTAATCTCCAATAGGGGCATGCAGGAGGCAGCCAATCAATGATTCATCACTGATGTTTCTATCTCTCTCTCCCGCCCTTTATCTCTGAAGTCAATAAAAATATACTTAAAAAATAAAAAAACTGGGTATCAGAATCTCATTTTTAAAATGTCCATCATGGAGCACAAATATATTCAACATGCATTTGGCTTTGAAATCTATTTTAATCTAGCAATTCTGGGAATTTAACTTACAGAAATAATGGGATAAGTGCCAAAGAGTATTTCTGGTGGCTAAAATAAAAAATGACCAATTGCTCATAAATATCTCACTCCTTTTCGGGTTTAACTGATTTGAAATAATGGATGAAGCCAGACTAAACTTTGAACAAAGAAAGTGGATCCTAAAGTGTCACTAGATTAAAAAAAAAAAAAAAATATATATATATATATATATATATATAATTTATTTCAAAGGGAAAGGGAGAGAGATAGAAACAGCAATGATGAAAGAGAATCATTGATTGGTTGGTTGCCTCCTGCATGCCCCACACTAAGGATCAAGCCTGCAATCTGGCATGTGCCCTGACCGGGAATCAAACCAGGACCTCCTGGTTTATAGGTCAACGTTCAACCCCGGAGCCACGCCAGCCAAGCTAGGTTTTTGTTTTGTTTTGTTTGCGGGGGGGGGGGGGGGGGGGAGATACATTTAAGATATAGTACAAAATTGACAACAATCAGTTAATTGAGGGCATACAAATACCAAAATAGCAAAATGATTCTTGATGTCTTGATGTTTACAATTCCATTGCTTTGTGCTATCAGCAGTGCCTGAATCAGAATGGTTATCTGTCTGAAAACAAGGGCTGTCAAAAAAAATTTATTCATTTCCGTAGATTCTTTTAAATTTTTTAAGATGACCTGATGTTAATAAACACTGACTTTAGAATAATTTAAATTGCGTATACATTTTTGAGGAACACCTTGCAGGTAGTTTGTTAAACAAATGCAAAGAAACACTAGGCAGTTGTTAAGAAGGAGAGGACTATGTATGTATCACATGGAACTACTCTCTCAAAATACTGTTCAATACGAACATAACTTTCATAGTTTACATGTAACTACTAGAGGCCCAGTGCACGATTAAACTGTGCGCATGTAGGGTCCTCTAGGCCCAGCCTGCCATCAGGGCCATGCCCATCGCCCCGCGACACCTCGCACACTCAGCAGACGTTGCTGGCACCCCACCTCCCGCCACGGGAGCCGCTGGTCGTTTGGTTGGGATGCCATTACGGTGTCGTGACCACAGGCCTTTTATGATATAAATATGTATATAAAAAATATGCATAGAGGAGTAATCTTTAAAATCTTAAGTATACTTTTAAGGAAAATAGAACAAAATACATTAGCTTCCTTGTTTGAACTGGCGTGACGAACCCTCCTGATAAGACACAGCCCATGGGAGGCCGGGGCGCCATGGAGGAACGGTCCCGGTTATGGTCACGGCCTCCTGTCCTGGCCCCACGTCCCAGCTCCGCCTCACTCTCACACTGGAAGGCGGCATGGACGCCCCAGATTTCCCACCGCTGCGGGAAGCTAACCTCTATCCTAAGCTTGCTGTGAGGGTGACTCACCCCTTCCTTCCCGGAGGCCAGGAAAAAACTGATAACTTGGTTTTTGGTAGTTCAGCCAGTTAGGAACGGGGTATCGGGCTCACCTCTCTTTTAGCCAACTGTACGCCCGGGACAAAAATGTCAAAGGGAGACCAAAGACAACGCAGCTCTGGGCTCCAGCTGGCAAAGAGCTTAACTTCTAGACAAACCGATATTTGGGCTGACTTTCTGCCCAAATCAGACCATGACTTTAACACAAAGGGAAAAGACAGTCGGGTATATGGCTTCCTGATACGTTGCTGTCTTTTGGCCATCGAGTGGAGAGAAGTGTGTTAATCACCTGACTCAGATCCAAGCACTGCCCTGCCTCCGGTAACGGAAGGGAAAGATGGCCTGTCAACCTTTCTGTCAGGTAGCCAGAGTGGGGGACTCAGAGAGCCTGGATACATGTGGAGGCTGCCTGGTTCTGGTGAAGCAAGGAGCATCCATGCCTGGACACACACCGGGGTGTGACACACGGCACACGCAGGGGTCAGCCGTGGTCACGTGGGCGGCAAAAAAGAAGGGGTTGAGGTTCCTGAAACAGTAAGGGAGGCTGATTCAACTTTGCCCATAGCCAAAGCAGCAGCTACCTGCAAGGTACCGTATTTGCCGGCATATAAGACGATTTTTTGGCCCTGAAAAATATGCCTCCAAGTGGGGGGTAGTCTTATACGGTGAGTATATAACAAACTCTGTATTTTGAGTGGAAATGTTAGGGGGTTGTCTTATACGCCCAATCTCTTATACGCCGGCAAATATGGTATTTTTCAGGGCCAAAAAATCGTCTTATACGCCGGCAAATATGGTATATTTGAGGTTCTTGGGTAAGGCTCTAACCTTCAAAAAACCCTTTTGATTATCTTGTCGAGTCGCTAAAATTCAACTCTTATAGACTCATTCCTTTAAAAAAAAAAAAATATATATATATATATATATATATATATATATATATATATATATATATTTTAGTGATTTCAGAAAGGGAAGGGAGAAAGAAAAACATCAATGATGAGAGAGAATCATTAATCAGCTGTCTCCTGCACGACCCCTACTGACTGGGAATTGAACTATGACCTCCTTCCTGGTTCACAGGTTGACGCTCAACCACTGAGTCACACTGGCCAGGCAAGATTCATTCAAAGTCCGACTGAGACTTTACGCATGTTAAATTGCAAACTAATTTTTCTAACTTCTTTCCAATTTAGAAGGCATGGGTCAGAGAACAAACACACTTGAACATCAGGAGGGAAGTGGAAAGAACCCAGGGGTCGGAGGCCCACCACTTAAGAAAGGTTTCAGAGGACAGGAGAAAGACTTGAGGGGCAGCACTGCATACAACAGTGTTAGACCAGACAGATGGAACAACAGAAGCCTTGTCATTATCCTTTTGGTGTTTCTGTCCTAAAAGTGCTTCACACACACACACACACACACACACGCACGCACACGCGCACACACAGCTTCACATAAATGTGTCCGTTACCAGCCTCCTTTTCTGTACCTGTTTCGGCAGCTTTAGATCTTGATGTTGAAGCTGATTAGGCGGTTGATTTCAATATGAGTAACAGGCTTCCTAATTTAAATCCTATGGGATCCTTGCTTTTGGACTCGAAGGTTTTTGTCCTCTGCTCTAATGAGCCCTCTAGGTCAGTGGTCGGCAAACTCATTAGTCAACAGAGCCAAATAGCAACAGTACAACGATTGAAATTTCTTTTGTGGGCCAACAATTTTAAACTTAAACTTCTGCCGAAACCGGTTTGGCTTAGTGGTAGAGCGTCAGTCTGTGGACTGAAAGGTCCCAGGTTTGATTCCGGCCAAGGGCATGTACATTGGTTGCGGGCACATCCCCGGAAGGGGGTGTGCAAGAGGCAGCTGGTGGATGTTTCTCTCTCATCGACATTTCTAGCTCTCTATCTCTTTCCCTTCCTCTCTGTAAAATATCAATAAAATATATATTTTTAAAAAAATAAACTTAAACTTCTAACGCCACTTCTTCAAAATAGACTCGCCCAGGCCGTGGTATTTTGTGGAAGAGCCACACTCAAGGGGCTAAAGAGCTGCATGTGGCTCTCGAGCCGCAGTTTGCCCACCACGGCTCTAGGTGATTGTTAAAGTAGCCACTCTCAAACTTGGCCAGACCTTAAAATCACCTGAGACCTTTCAAAAGTCCCGATGATCAGGGCCCATTCTCAGACACTGTGATTTACTTGGCCTGCGGTGAGGCCCCTGGATCGTTGTTCCAGGGCACCTCTAAGGGTAAGGGCGAATAAGGACACATGTAATACCTTAATTAATAAAGAAATTTTTTAAAATGTTAAGAAATGTGATTGAAGGGGGGGCGGAGAACAGTAGACTCTCCCTCATACCTCAATGTTAATTTAAGGCATCTATTATTGGCAAGAAATGGTTTAAACTTTAGACTAGTGTTTCCCAAAGTGTGGTACTTTCCCAAAGTGGGGGTACGCATACCCCCAGGGGTACGGGAAGAGTTTGGTGGGGGTACGAGTTGCACCGGAGTTTGGTGGGGATATGCACTGCACCGTGCTTAGCTGCGCCTAATTCTACGTTCTCATGAGTCAAGTCAAGACAGTCTTGTGAGGCGTGAGATGATCTGGTGTGCAAATAAATGTTATTTATAATATAACTTTTATTTATATTTTATTATGAATAATTTTATGTTTTGTTTATTATTATTTTGTGTATGTATCAAAAAATAAATATATTTTGATTGTTATTAAAATACATCAATTTTTTTTTTGACGAGGGGTACTCAGCGTTACGAAAATTATATAAGGGGTACACATATGTCAAAAGTTTGGGAAACACTGCTCTAGACTAAAAGGCACACACTAATGTAGATTCTGCTGGTCTGTCTCTTCTGCAGAAACCATAGCGAAGGACCTGGCTGGGAGATTGTGGCAGGGTCTGCAGGACTTGTCAGCTCTTAGCTGGAATTCCTCGTTCTTCCATAACATTCCTTGTGTTGCAGCAAACAAGATTCCACCCTCCCTGGCCTCTCCCTGAGTGGATCTCTGGTCTGAGTCTCACCCTTTCCCCATCCCCGAGCAGCAGGCTTAACCTCAGGTCTGAGGGCAGGAAGACCTGGATCACTTGGAGAAGTGGACTCGTCTATCTGAATGGAATCCTCAAATGCTCTTCCCTCTCTCCCCATTCCCCTCTGGTCAGGATTGCCAGATGCTGGCCCAACACACTCTGCCCTGTGTGGCTCCTTGTCCAGACCAGAGTCTCAGCCCGCCCACCCATGAGCCACACTATAATGTGCCTGCTTCACCCGCAGGGTTGGGCGCCCTGGGTGCTTTGCTCTCCACATTCCTCGAAGTAGATGCCACTTCTGCCTACATTTGAGGGATCCTGACTCCTCCGTATAGGATTCCCGGGCCCTCACTGCCCTCAAGCCTGAGCTGACACTCAGTCTCCCACAGAAATGCAGTCTGTCCCCAGCCATTACAGGGAGATGGTATAGAAAGATAGTCACGTGGAATTTTATTTTCCCGCTCCCTCCTTCTCGGTGACTTGACTTCGGAGAGGAAGGAAGAGGAAGAAGAAGAAGAAGAAGAGGAAGAGGAAGAGGAAGAGGAAGAAGAAGAGGAAGAAGAGGAAGAAGAAGAAGAAGAAGAAGAAGAAAGAGAGAGAGAGAGAAACATCAGTGCTGAGAGAGAATCCTTGATCAGCTGCCTCCTGCACTCCCCACCCTGGGGATCAATCCCACAACATGGGCATGTGCCCTGACCGGAAACTGAACCATGACCTCCTGGTTCACAGGTCAACAACGCTCAACCACTGAGCCATGCCGGCTGGGCGGGAATACATTTTTCTATATGACAAATTCTCAGTTGAAAAAATTACAGAAAAAAATTTTGTTCTGAAAATTAATTTGTATGCTTTCTGTTGTCCCACATCCAAAACTAGGCAGTCCAGTGTGTTTCTGTTTGTCTCTACGCTGCCAGAAAAGTTCGAGCCAAATTCATTGTCCAACTGTTGTGATCTGCTAAATTCAGGCCATTCAAAATATCCATTCTTTTCGCTTTGCTGTGTTTTCTCCTGGACTTTTCCACACTGAGTTTTAGTCTAAGCCATCTTGCCTGTGTCCAACCAAGCCTGTCACTACATTCTACCTCCTCCTCTCTCGATTAGCCCATCACTACACTACACTACATGAATTCTTCCCACACTTGCCTGTCCCCCTCCCTCCCTCCCTCCCTCCCTCCCTTTTTCCCTCTCAGGGACTTTGCCCATGCCAGTTTCCTCAGCCTGGAACCTCCCCAGATTTGTTTGCTTGGTGAAGAGGTTTTCAGGGCTCAGCCCCGGCAGTACCTACTACCTACTCGGTGGGCCTCTGAGCTGGGGGGCCCTGCCCTGGGTTGTCCTGGCACGCAGCACTCACAGCCGGGCCAGAGACCAGAACTGGTTTTAATGTTTTGTTTGACTACCCAGCTCGGATGGCGAGTTCCTGGAAGGAAGGGAGATATTTATCAACGTGTCCTCAAGGCCTAGCACACAGACATGTTAAGTCAATGAATGTACGACACAGACAGGATTCAAATCTTCTGGAACAAAAGGACTGCAGGCCGGCCTCTCGGGCAGCCTCTTCACCCCCTTCCTCAAAAACAGCCACTGTTTGCCCTTCAATTCTGGCAGAATTCTGCTCCGTCCCAGGCAGATACCCCAAAGGTGTTCTACTCCATTCCTTTGGTATGCCTGATATCTGACAGCGAAGGCAGAAAGGATTTTGTTCTTTTCTTTTATGCAGTAACTACCGAGGGTGCAAGAGTTTAATAACAAAATTACTGGGAAGTGCCTACTGTAACCCTTTTCCCCCTCCTGCTTCCGGGGCCATTACTAGCTAGCTGTGTACTTTACAGCATGGGAGAATCACACCCCTGAAGCGCATCTCATCACCAGCTAGAGTGCTCCTTTCCCAGCACCAGCCCGGTAAAGCAGTCACCGTACTTCCCTCGGCCGATCTGTGCCCCCATGGAGCACAGATCCCCACCTCCCCTCATTCCAGGATTCCCCAGCTGGGATCTGGCGGTTCTGGGCGGGTTGAGTCCAGTCCTCTGGGACACTCCTCAATATCATTCCGCCCTGCGTGGAGACTCCCCTCCCCCCTCCATCCTTTGGGGGAAAAGTAGGAGAAAGATGATCGTTCCATAGTCTTTGCCTTACCGCCTTCCCCAGACTCCAAATTCTGACTACAGCGAGGGAGGGTTGGCTGCTCAACCCCACCCCCCACCTCTCTCTCTCTCTCACGCCCCCTGGGACCCAACACTGCGAGAAGGGAGGGGGCTCGGCCCAGTTTGTGCAGGATTTCGAGGCGCGCTGGGCCCTGGAAGTCACCCCAGCCTCACCAGGACGTCTGGACAGCACTCTGCTCACGTCCTGCAGGTCGGGCTGCAGCGCCTCGGCCCCCACGGCCGCGCAAGGAAGAGAAGAAACCCAGCCTGTGGTCTGCAAAGAGCCCCTTTTCCAGCTCCAGCCATCTCCTCCCTTTCCCCGGTCCCCGGTCCCCTAGCGCGCGCGCCCCCTCCACTCGCCCCGGCCCGGTCCTACCTCCAGGCGGGCCGCGGCTCCGCTGGCTCCGAGGCGGCGCAGCGCCCGGCGCCCGGGCGGGCGGGGGCTGCAGGCGGCGGGGGCCCGGAGCGCCATGGCCCGCAGCCCTCCGCCCCGGGGTCCGCCGGGCCTCCTCCGGGAGGGCTGAGCTCCCCGCGCTCGCGGCCGTGGGCGAGGGCAGGCGGGTTCGGCCCGCAGCCGCGTCCCCCTCGCGTCCGCCCCGCGCCGCGCGGCTCCGCGCCCGCCGCCCCGCCCCGCCCCGCGCCCCCGCCGCCGCGGCCGCGGTGAGCTCATCCGCAGCTGGCGGGCGCCCGGCCCGTCGCCACGGCAACGCCTCTCCCCGGGCCGCGGGGACTCCGGCAGCTGCCGTAAACAGGACCTTCTGCCGGACTGACTCTTCCCCTCGCCTTTTCTGGGGGGTGGGGAGAGGGTGGCTTAACCCCTTCCTTGCTGGAGACCGCCGATCGGCATCCTGCGCCTCCACCCGCCCCGGGCTGAGACCTAGAGCTATAGGTGCACCGGGGTGGCGGCGGCACTGCCCGCCTTCAGTCCACTCCAGACGTTCAACGCGTTTTTGGAGGTGGGGGCGCACCCTAGGGAGGCACCACCTTGTCCCCTGCAACTAACTGGCAGTCTGGCTAGGGCACCGACCACCCTAGCACGGGCTCCTGAGCGCCGGGCACAAACAAGGTCACAAGAGGAGAAAGGACCTCGTAGTCCTCGCTGCCGCCACGGGCGGAGGACATCCAAGGAGCAGAGGTCGCAAGACTTAGGACTGCCCACCACGAAGGACACGAGCAGATGCTCTGGGCATTTTATGCTGAGGACAATGGGTTCAAGTGTGTGTGTGTGTGTAAGCATTTAAATTATTGTTTTGTTTGCTAAAGTATCATTCAGTAAGTTTTCATCTTCTTAACAAAGACCAGAGCCCTAACTGGTTTGGCTCAGTGAATAGAGCATTGGCCTGCTGTCTAAAGGGTCTCAGGATGGAATCTGGTCAAGGGCACATGCCCAGTGTGGGGCATGCCCCAAATGCCCAGTGTGGGGCGTGCAGGAGGTGGCCGATCAATGATTCTCATCATTGATGTTTCTATCTCTCCCTTCCTCCCTGAAATCAATAATATATACACTTTTTTTTTAAAGGACCAGACACATGTGGCTTCTTGAGGGTTAATTACTCTCATTTGAGTCCTGGGTGTCAGGAGGCAAATTGGCAAAAATGGAGAAAATGGCAGATGGAGAACCACTGAGCTCAAAGCCCAAGTGGCTGCCTCCGGGAACCCAATGCACAAAACAGGCTGAGCCCCTTCGACGGTGGCTTCCAAACTGCCAGTCTCATCTCAGGTGGGCAGGCCAGAGGAGGCGAGGGGGGCCCTTAGTGGCAACTTCTAGGTGGCAGGCGGCTGTTCCTTCATTTCTAAGTTCTGGATACTACGGTAGCTTGTTTCAGAAAAACACGCCTGCCTCAGTTCAGACTCTGAGGAGTGATGCTGACGCCTGTGCTTTGCAAGGCCCGCCCTTGCCTGCTTGTCCCGGGCCCCAGCTCCGCCGTTCCTCAGGGCTCCCTGGGTCATCGGTGAGTATGTCACCGAGGCAGGGCACCCACACGACTCCCTTCCCTTCTTTCTTTAAAAAAAAAAAAAAAAATTATTGATATTTTACAGAGAGGAAGAGAGAGAGATAGAGAGCCAGAAACGTCGATGAGAAACATCGACCAGCTGCCTCTTGCAGACCCCCTACCGGGGATGTGCCCGCAACCAAGGTACATGCCCTTGACCGGAATCGAACCTGGGACTTTTCAGTCCACAGACCGATGCTTTACCACTGAGCCAAACCGGTTTCGGCTCCCTTCCCTTCTTTCCTGGGTGGCCCCGCCCTGCTGGCTCCCTGGAGCTTTCCCAGGTCTCCCCCCAAGGCTGGCTCTCTAGCTCCCAAGGGAAGGGTGGACTCCAGGGTAGGGGCCGTAGGCTGTGCAGTGGGGCCCGGAAGATGCTCTCAAACCAGGGTGGGAGGCAGTGCCTGGCCTCAAGTCAGGAAAGCTGTGAGCTCTCTTTTTTGTTGCTGTGTTAATCCTCACTTGAGGAGATTTTCCTCCATTAATTTTTAGAGAATGGAAGGGAAGACAGAAAAAGAAACATGGATGTGAGAGAAACATTGATTGGTTGCCTCCCACGTGGAGGTGCCTCAACCAGGGTTAGGGATCGAGCCTGCAGCCCAGGTACCTGCCCGTGACCGGAATCAAACCCAGGACTCTTCAGCCAGTGGGCTGATGCTCTATCCACTGAGCCAAACCAACTAGGGCAATTGTTCTTTTAAATATATTTTTACTGATTTCAGAGAGGAAGGGAGAGGGAGGAAGAGATAGAAACATCAACAATGGGAGAGAATCACTGATTGGTTGCCTCCTGCATACCCTATACTAGGGATCAAGCCCAACCCGGGCATATGCCCTGACCAGGAATCGAACCATGACCTCCTGGTTCATAGGTCGATGCTCAACCACTGAGCCACGCCAGCCGGGCTAGGGCAATTGTTCTTGACCTTAAGCCCTGCCTTTTCCACTCAGCACAGCCATGGAGCTCTGCAGAACATCTCCCACCACCCCGCCTCCTCCTCATTCAGCATCCTGCAGAGGAGCACGGGCTCAGGGTCAGAAGGCCAAATCCGGGTCTACAGCAGGTTGCTTCACATCTACCCGTTTCCTCATCTGTAAGGTGTAAAAATGTAACAGCTAGGACCTCCTCCCGTTGTAGGAATTAAAGCAGATCAAATAGCCCTTGTTGGTGGGAACTGAAGGGTCCCGGGTTCAATTCTGGTCAAGGACGTATGTATGCCCAGGTTGTGGGCTCGATCCCCACTAGAAGTCCTGCGGAAGGCAGCTGACAATGATTCTCTCTCATCGTTGATGTTTCTATCTCTCTCTCTCTCCCTCTCCCTTCTCTGAAATCAATAAAATATATATATTTAAAAATAAAGTAGATCAATTAGAGGGGGTTGTTCCAGGCCTAGCCCCTAGGGATGCTCTGTTACCGCCTGCTTAATCTCCTTTCTTTCCAGGAGCACAGAGTGCTCAGGGTTCGAGTGGGGAGCAGACAGTTTTTCTTCTCCCCATTAGAATTGAGCTCCCCTGTGCTGCCACCCCTTCTGGGCTCAGGGCCTTTTGCTTCCAGGACTTTACATGTCATGTCGTGTAATCCTCCCCACCCATTTGAGCAATGAAATATCATCCCTACCATTCTAAGGGTGGAAAACCCAAGTTCAAGTTCTTTTGTTACCCCAGGTTGCCTAAGCGCAATGGCTCTGCCCAGTGCCACCCACACCCACGGGCTCTGGAGAAAGATGTCTGGATCAGCATTCAATCCTGGTCCTGGTTTTGCTGCCCCCTCTGGAAGGTGCAGACAGTGCAGTTCTTCTGGCTTATCTGACTCTCTTCTCTAGAGACCAGGTACCCCTGCTTAGGTCGCTGATTTCCATTCCTTTTTGGCCCCTTGCTAGCAACCTGCTTCTACCTCATTGCCACTTGCCTGCCAGTAGGTAGTTGAAAAGCATACACATACAGTAGATGATGGGTGACAGGTTGGGTTATTTTATGATGATGATTTTATCTAGAAAGCTGGCATGGATATAATAGAATCAGGGGCAAAGAAAGGGAGTGGATAGATAAGTATCAGGGTGAAAGGGGTGTGGGGTGCAGAAAGAGACTGGATTAAAATTGTATAACCTATGGATGAGGACAATAGTGGGGGGAGGGGGTAAGGGCAAAGGGTAGGGTGGGAATCAGGTGGAAGGGAGCTATGGGGGAGAAAAAGGAGAAACAATTGTAATAATCTGAGCAATAAAGATTTATTTAAAAAATAAAAAAATAAAAACAATAAAGTATGACAAAGAAAAAAAAAAGAAAGCTGGCATGGGAAGTGAAATCATTTTTCTGTGCTTAGGCCCTTGACATTTGGATGAGATAGAGCAAGGAAGGAACTTATTTTAGCAGAGAAAAGCCACCTTGACACGCCCTTGGAGAAGATCCCCCTCATCCCTCTGACCGTGGGTCTGAGCCGGTGGAGCCATCGGGACAAGCAGCAGAGCCCCCTGGTCTTGCAGGGCACCCTGCTCCTCCCCCCATTGTTGTCATGCTGCTAGTCCCATCCTCGGCCCGTCCTTTCCTTCCAGAGAAGCTGGGCGGGAGTTCCTTCCCATCCCACCACAGCCCTGGCCGCTCTCTCTGAAGCCAAACCGAGCCAAGCATCCCACACAAACCTCAAACCCAGCCTTGGTTAGTTCTTGGCCCCAGTCGAATGTCATCGTGGAGCTGTGGGACAGAAGGGGAGGGAGAAGCTCACGCCACCCAGGGGGAAGGGAGCGGGTCCCAGGGTCCCTTCATTCTCCTCCAGCTCTCACGGGCCTGTCTTTGGCTGTGATCACTTTGTCTAAAATAGATATTTTTAAAAAAATGATAAAGTAGATCAAGTAGAGGTATTCAAGGACCAGGACTAGCGGAGCTGCTATGGCTTGGTGGGGCAGCAGAGCAAGATGGGGCTTTACCTCCCTGCAGGGCACGCCCCGCAGGTAGGAGGGAGGCACCTGCTGGGCCACAGGCACTGGTGCAGGGGCAGCACCTGAGCCTGGGCGGTGCTAGAACAACCCACCTAGAAAACCAGAGGGTGGGAACCAGAGGAGGAGACATTCCCCTGAGAAGAAGTAATGGAGGCAATTCAACTGGAGAGACAAAAAGGAGAAAGGGAGAAGCTAGCGGTAGGTCTGCATGAGGAAGGGATGTGAAAACGATGGCAGCAAACCGGAAAGAGGCGGGCAGGCCTGCGACAGCCTCTTCCCTTAGTGGCTTTCCCCGTATTGATTCCGATACTTTCTGTGCACGTGCATGCCCCACGGCCAGACTTTTTATGTCCGGATCCAGGCGTAAGATAGGAGCTAACTGCGGACCAGGTGTACTAAGCAGGACCTGGAGTGGGGTCCGGGCTTCTCAAACTTGGCATTTGCCTGATAATCAATCCCCTTGGCTTATTTGGGGGTGGGGCGTCGAATCGTCCCCAGGGGATCCTGAGGCAGGGTGGCCCAGGAGTCTGCAGTTCCACAAGCACCCCTCGTGCTTTGGGTGGGGGTGGCTCAGGTCCCCGCTGGAGATACGCTAGTGTGCAGCTTGTTCAAGGGGGCCGAAAAGCGGGAGGCTGAGGCAAGCGTATGCATAACGTTCTGTTATGGAGAGAGTGAGTGAGGAGCGAGGTGCGGAGAGCTGTCCTCAACCAGGAGCCCACGGTTCTCACCTAGGGACAACTCTGCTCCCTGGGAGACATTTGGCGATGGTGGAAGACATTTAAAGTCACAATTGTGGGGTGCGGTTCTGGCTTCCAGTGGGTAGAGGCAGAGATGCTGCTCAACAGCCTACAGTGCACAGGACAGCTCCCCCTCCCCTCTGTCCACACCCTCCAAGCACAACAAAGCACTATCCTGCCCCAAATGTTAACAGTGCAGACAGAATCCCAGAGGCAGCCAATTTCTCACCACACCCCTTCCCCCAGGTCTTGAACAAATACTCGCCCTGCGTGGCACCCGCTATGTAACACGTAACAACCTGTAACAACCCGCTATGTTGTTACATGGCTAGATGCTAAAATCGCCATCATTTGGATCCTGGACAAGCACAGCACAGCCAGTGGAGTGGGCCTTCGCATCTTTCCCTGCCGGTCCATTTCTCCTCAGCCAGGTCTGGGGGACCCCGAGGAAGCTCTGGTTGCAAGTCACAAGCGAAGGGTGCCACCCAGTGGTACTAGAGTTAACAACACCAGCAGGAACAGTTCCAAGACAGGAAACGATTAACAAGAATGAGCTGGCTTTTACTGTGAAGACATTGAGGAAAACAGAAGATCATCCAAAGGAGAACAAACAGAGGCTATTTAATCAGATCTTTCTATAGCAAGGGAGTCAGCCACCATCCCTTGCGTTTGGCAGAGACTCAAGTACAAGTAAAGGCCCAAATGCCAGTGGGAAAGGTCTATTGGGGTGGGGTGGGGTGGGGGGAGAGGCTTCCAGTGTGGTGCCTAACAGCAGGTCAGTGGCGCAGGGAAGGAAGGGGGAGGCAAGTCTAGAGTGTGATTGATTTGGAGAGCACATTTGGCTTTCTGTGGCTGGGTCCTGAGTTGGAAGTGGGGGTGTACATTAGAGAAGCTGGCAGCCATCGGCTAAGTCCTGACGGTTCTGGGCCACTGCTGCTGAGACTGTTGTCATATACGGTCTGGCCAGTGACTGGATATTCAGTGTCTTAATTCATCAATCATTCTAAATGCATTCTTGTGGTTGCTAATCCGGAAAGACTGCATAAAGTTACCAGGTGAGAAGCAGCTTGACTGCAAATCAACAGAGATTTTTAAAGACTGCCCTTACAAAGCGTGATTTAGGGTTCGCATTTGATAGGTTTGTTAACATGCATGGCGTCATTCTCCTAATGGACATTCACATGGGCCCCAGGAATCTTTCAATTTCACCTACTTGGGTAACCACAACTTTTTGAGGGGCTGCACCTTCACCACCACGGCTATCACCACCACCACCACCACCACCACTACCATCACCAACACTACCTCCACCACCACCAGGTCAATGGTTCTCAAACTTTGTTCTTAGGACCAGAAGCAGCAGAAGCATGTAGGAAATTGTTAGAAATGCAAATTCTGGGCCCCACCCCAGACTTAAGAGAATCAGATACTGAGCATGTGACAGCTCTCAGGTTATTCTTGTGGGCGCTAAAGAAGAGAGCCACTGCTTCAGGTAAATTTCTAGTATGCCCTGATTTTATTTTTTTTTAAATGTACCTTCATCGTTGAAAATATTACAGATGCCCCCCCTTCCCCCCCTAGTGACCCCTTCCATCCCACTCTCACCCCCAGGATGCCCTTATTTTAAGTCAGACCTTCCACAATGTATCCTCCAAATTTGTGAAAATGTCTGTCATATGAAGTAGGAAGAGAAACAAAACTACTTTTATTATCTAGATAACACAGATAACATAGGCTAACATTTATTGACTCGGGGTGCGAAACACATCATAGTTTGTGGTTGGAGGCTCCAAGGGGTAAGTAAGGTAACTCGTCCCCAAGGTTATACAGATTACACAGAGGGAGACTAAAACCAGGTTTATTTAGTTCCAAAATTTTGCTCTTAGTAATTAATACCTGTACAACTTTAGTCAGGCTCACCTCCCCCGTTAGCCTAAGAAGAAACAGAGGCCCAGAGACTTGCCCAGGGTCACGGCGCCACCTCCTAATTAGCAGGCTAGAACCCAGGGCCTCTGGTTTCACAAAGAAGTCCTCAGTAAGCCCTTTCGTGAATCAGAGGTATACCAGCATATCCCAGCACCTTAGGAACGGAGTGGGTAAGTAAACCAGCAGGTGGCTGGGAAGAGGATAATGAAAGGCTGGTCATGCTTGAAACCAGGTGGAAGGGATGGCTTCTGTCTTGTGAACTGCAGAGGTCTGCAGCATCTTGTGGACATGGGAGACGGATTGTTAACATGTAGCCCGAAGCCACTCCTCATTCTTGTCTGTGCCAGCAGCCCAGGTCCCTACATTGTGGGCAGCCCTCGGGGCTGCAGAGTGGCAGTCACACTTCAGCAGGGGCACCACACCTGGGCACGGGCTGTGTCTCTTTCTCTCGCCCCCGGCTTCCTTCCACGCGTGAGGCCGGCAGATCATCCTGGGCAGACTCCGGTGGAAGCCTCTCCCCCACATGCAGATAAAGGAGTGCATGTGGCCCATGTATCCAGGGCAGGCGGCCTCCTCACGCCCACAGAGGACCTCTGGCCGGCCTGGCTGTACTGGCTCATTTCCAAACTCTGTTTCTCTCCCCCTGGCTCTCTAGAACCGCCTGACCTTCTTTTGGTTAAACAAACAAACAAACAAACAACTCCCCCCTCCCAAAACACACACACAAACCCTCACACCCTAACTCCTTTCTATTTTGGGGCTTTAGGGCTTTTCCCTTTGTGTCTGAACACCCTCCCAACCTCCAAAGTAGCTACTACATCCTATAGGTTCTCCCCATTCTTTCAGGGCTTTTGAAATTGCACACTGTGTTCCCCTGTGTGGTATCCCTCATAAGCCATCAGTGTGTTAAGGCCAGGATGTATGCGTCTCCACTCCCCAGCTTAGCAGGGTGTCTACCTCAATGCATACTACTGAGCCTTGCTAAACCTTCGATTCAGCTTAAGAAATACTTATGGAGCTCAATATTATTAGTTGAATGACTAATCTGGCCCACCTGGCTCCACACCCCTCTCCCTACAGCTTTCGGAGCCTAGTTCTCCTAGCAGGGCGCGGGGCCGGGCTCAGACTGCACGTGAGCGCCCTGGGACCTGGCGGCGGACCCGCTTTTAGGCGGAAGCCGCTCCCCGAGGTCCAAACACGCAGCCTGGGCCCCGCTCCCGCGCACGGAAAGCTTACCTGTGTTGACAACCGGCTTGCAATCCACGGCCCACCTCGGGGTTCCCACGCTTTGTGGGAGAGCCACCAAGGTGTCGGCGGAAAGGGGGGCGCGCGTCTGCCTTTGGTGCTCTCCCCGGGGCCCCGGACCCGAGGGCGGCGTGTGCCCCGGCCCCGGCCCCGGCCCGGACCGCGTCCGCTTTAAGGGGCCGAGCCAGCGCGGGCGGCGGGCGGGGCGCTCCCGGAAAACGCGGGCCGCGCGGCCTCGGAGCCCGGCCGTCCGCCCTCCGCGCCCGACCCCCGGCCTCCCGCACCCCCTGCCGGCTCCGGGCGCCGGACCCCCGGCCTCCCGCACTCCCTCCCGGCTCCCGGGCCTCCCGCACCCCCTGCCCGCCCCCGGCGCCGGACCCCCGGCCCTCCGCACCTTCTTCCCGCTCCCGGCGCTCCGATCCCCGGCCCTCCGCACCACCTCCCGGCTCCGGGCGCCGGATCCTCGGTCTTCCGCATCCCCTCTCCGCTCTCGGCGCCGCGACCCCCCACGGGCCTCTGAGCTTCGACCCCCGGCTGCACCTTCAACCCCGACCCGACTCCGCCCCCTCCGGCCCCTCTGCATTCCAGCTCCGGGCGGGCGGGCGGGCGCCGGGCCGCGCGGGCGACCTCGTGCGGGCCCCGGCTCGCCGGGCGGCGGCGGCCGCCGGCCCCGTCTCCCCTCCGCGGCCGCCCCGGGCCCGGCCCCTCCGGGGCTCACCGCGGGTCGCGCTCCGAAACCCCCGTAGGCGCCGCCCGTGTGCGCGGAGGCCCCCGGCAGCCTCGGGCGGGCGTGGGGCCCGGGGCAGGTGCCCGGAGGGAGGCAGGGAGGGAGGGGGCCGGGCGTGACCGATGCGCCCGCCCCTCCGGTGGCTCCCGCGGCGAAGGCCCCGCGGCGCGGTGCGGCCCCCGGGGCGGCGCGGCCCAGCCCCCGCAGGATTAGGGGCTGGGCTGGGCTTAGGTTGCACGTGAGCTTCGTGGGGTCTGGCCGCTGCCGCGCTTCCAAGTGGAGTGCTCGGCCGGGGTCCCGACTCCTGTCAGCCTGGTGAACAGATAGGTAGGTGCCCTTTGAGCTGAGCTGCGTGGAGCTTTGGGTGCAGAGGATGGTGACTCCCTGGCGCTTCTCGGTCAGGGTCTGCCTGTCACACCTGAGGGGTTTTGAGCTCAGAAAGGAAGTCAGTCTTTTCAGACCCTCCAGACGGAATTCCAGACTGTGCTGGCTTCTGCTTGGCACTTTGCCCAAATTCGTCTCCGTCCGCGGGGACGCTGGTGACGGGGCCCCTGAGCCCCCGAGTCAGCCAAGGGCCAGCTGGGTCGAACTGGCTGCAAACGGGCCGCTGGAAAGAGTCCCCCGCGGGGGGCGGCTCGGCTGCCTCCTCCTGTACCTCCGGATTGGGCTCCGGGCTGCGGCTCTCTTGGTGAAATTCTTCCCCCTCCTTCTACTCTACCCTCTCACCTACCTGGCTCCCCGCGTCTCCAGCCTCTGGCTCCACCTGCTTCTGAGAGCCACCGAGACCTCCGGCCCAACGTACATCAAACTGGGCCAGTGGGCCAGCACCCGGCGGGACCTTTTCTCAGAGGCTTTCTGCGCCCAGTTCTCCAAGCTGCATGTCCGGGTGGCCCCGCACCCGTGGAGTCACACCGAGCACGTCCTGCAGCAGGCCTTTGGGGAGGACTGGGGGAAGGTCCTGTGCTTTGAGGAGCGGGAACCCGTGGGCTCAGGCTGCGTGGCCCAAGTGTACAAAGCACGGGCCAATCCGGTCTTCCTGGAGAACGGCAGCATCCAGAGACTGGCCCAGGCCTCCAGGCCGCGGCCTGGTAAGGAAGCTGGGGCGCTCGAGGGGCCGAGAGAGCCCTCTGGACACCTGGAGAAGGAATGGAGATGCCACGAAAGTCTGGCTGACCAGTCACTTCTGGAAAGGCTGCTTCTCCCTAAAGCGGACCTGGATGGATCGGACGCAGTGGTGTCTCAGGCTTTGGCACCTGAACCTCGTCACCTCATCCCCGTGGCAGTGAAGGTAAGTGCTCTGATGTCTTCAGAGGGCCCTTCCCATCTCTAAAATCTCACTAACCCCATGGAGCTGTCCTAGGTCAGGAACCCCTCTTCTGCCAGTCACCCCACATTGCCTCCCACTGACTTCTATTAGCTTGGCTATTATCTGAGTGTGTATGTTTCTTGGCGTGAGGGAGAGGTGGTGGTGTGGTAGTCTCATAAAAGGAAAGTAAGTGGGTTTGGAGTTGGCTGCCTCTGTGGGTGGAGAAACCACCGTCTAGCTCAGCCGTGGGCAAACTACGGCTCTCGGGTTGGATCCGGCCCGTTCAGCTGTTCTATCCGCCCGCGGAGCCGAAAGAGCCGAGGGTTCTCTTGCTCTCCCCTCCGCTCCTTCACCAGCAGCCCGAGATGAGAGTGCCAGCATGGTCAGGTTGCTCTTGTTCCGGCCCTCCGGTCCAGTTTAAGAACCCATTGTGGCCCTCGAGTCAAAAAGTTTGCCCACCCTGGTAGCTGATCTGCTCTGGGGTCAGGACACATTGGCGACAGACTGGGTTGGACATGCTGTGACGAGCCCAAGGTGGCAGTGTTAATTTCTACAGAAGTGGCTTTCTTCTCGCTTCATTTTCTGCCTTCCCTGCCTGGGCTCCATTATTTCTTGTCTCCACACATTTCCACTCCCATTCAGTACTGCCCAGGGGATCGGGCAGACCCAAGTAGCAGGTATCCCTGATGATCTCTTTTACCTCCTGTGAAAAGCTCTCCCGTATTTTCATCAAGCGCCCTCTGGTGACTTTTTTGCACTTTTTGGGAGCCACTGATCAAAAGTTAATATATTTAGGAAGAAAACGCCCGCCTATTCCCAGGAAAGCTGAGTGCGGTGCAGAGGAGCTGCCTTCAGCATCTCCTCAGGGAAGGCACGGCCCACGGGAGGGAGGGAGGCAAGAGCATCCTGGGTGTTGGGACTACTTCCTCTTTGCTCTGATGAGAAGCCAGCTGGTTCTCCTTTGGTGGCACGCCCCAGCCCTGGCTAAATGAACATGCCCTCCTGATCCCTCCTCTGCCTCACTGTTCTTCTTTCTGGCAGGTATTGCACCCTGGCCTGCTCTCTCAGGTGAAAATGGACCTGCTGCTGATGAAGATGGGCAGCCAAGTCCTTGCACTTTTGCCAGGAATCAAGTGGCTTAGCCTCCCTGAGATAGTGGAGGAATTTGAGAAGCTCATGGTCCAACAGGTGAGTTTCCCTTCCCTTGGTTATAAATAGCATCTAAGAGAGTTCTTGCCATTAGCAGCTGTTTAGTAAATGCTGGATGAACTAGTAATTTCCCAGTAGGTCCAGCAGGGTATGTTAGTCAGGGTAGGCAACACAAGTTGATACAACAAAGAACACCCAAATCTCAGTAGCTTAATGCCAACAAGGTTATTGCTTGTATCAAAGTTCCATGCAGGTGAACTGAAGGGGAGAGGGAGAGGAGACGCTACACCAGAGTTATTCAGGGACCCAATTTCCTCCCCAGTTTGGCACTGCCATCTATAACATGTGTCATGTAGGGTCAGTGTGGAATTTGGGAAAAAAACCATGGAGGACCATGTGAGAGATTTTGTGGCCAGGCCTGGAAGTGATGAACGTCACTTTTTTTCCTAGTGATGGTCTAAAGGTCAGCTTTAATCACACAGGCCCTGCAAGGGTGCTTGGGAAACATAGCCTTCCTTAGTACTTGGGAGGAAAGTGAAACCATCCTGGTGGAATATACAACATTATCCCTAAGTGCCACAATCAGTGGCTGAACTCTGGGGTGATAAGAGGAATTAGGTTAAGTCACAGTGCCTTGTTTCGCTTTGTTTCCTTGGCTTTTGAGTAGATAAGGACCTCCTCCTCGCTGTTGAGGACCTTGGGACACCTGTTTAGCCAGACTTGGTAAATATACGTTGGGGGCCATCAAGGCTCCAAGTAGGCATCTGCCCTGCCCCCTGTTGGTAGTGCAGGAATTGGCAGACTTTCAGAAGCAAGGTGCCACGTCTTCATTTATGTCCTTGGACATAATGAGCAGCTGATGAACTAAGAAAACAAGTGAGCTTTTCCTGTCCATAGGAATATATTGTAGGCAGAGGGGGCTGACCTAGAAATACTTGCAAGTAGTTTGGTCAGAGTTACAGTAGGAGTCTCCATGAGTTCAGTTGGGTTCAGTTGGGGCTCAAGAGAGGAAGTGGTCATTCCATCTTGAGGGTCAAGGCTCTCTTGGCTCAAGTTGAAAGGTGAATGGTATTTACAGTTGAACCAAATGGGGGGGAAGACATTCCAATCAGAGGGAATGAGGAAGGCAAAGGATGGGGGGAAGTCAGCAGGCTGGGCTGTTCAGCACCGAACCATTGGGTGAAGCTAGAGTTTTGGGCAGTAGAGGAAGGGGGAGGCACTAGAGATGGACATGCAGAGAGAAGTAGGGGCCAACCCATGACCCCCTTGGATGTCATCCTAAAGAATTTAGACTTCATTCTGCACATTGTAGGGGACACCGGCAGAGTGTCCAGGGAGGGAAGATGAGGGGTCAGGAAGCCAAACTCAGTTGCCTCTGTTCAGGTGACTTCTTGTGAGTCACCATGAGGGTGGCAGTGGGGTGGAAAGGGAGAGTAGATCCAAGAGTGGTTAGGGCAGCAGAGTTGATGGCACTGAGCACTGATGGGTGTGGAGGGTAAGAGAAGGAGTGATCTGCACTGACTCTCAGGGGACTGGGTACATGTGGGTGTGTATGCAAGTAAATTCTGTAGACACTGAGTTCAAGGGTCTCTGTGGACTTCCACAGGACAATGTCCAGATGGACTGCAATATAAGTCCAGAAACTGGTGGTGGTGGTGGTGGGGGGACGACGGGACTGGATGGAGGTCAAAGTTCTGTCATCAAGAGGTACTAGCTGAGGCCGAAACTGGTTTGGCTCAGTGGATAGAGCGTTGGCCTGCGGACTGAAGGGTCCCGGGTTCGATTCCAGTCAAGGGCATGTACCTTGGTTTCGGGCACATCCCCAGTAGGGGGTGTGCAAGAGGCAGCTGGTCAATGACTATCTCTCATCGATGTTTCCAACTCTCTATCTCTCTTCCTCTCTGTAAAAAATCAATAAAATATATTTTTTTAAAAAGAGTACTAGCTGAGGATGTGGGGATTGAGAGGAAGAGCAAAAGCTGGTGAAGGTCAGGAGCTGAGAGATACAGCATCTCTGGGGCACCTGAAGAAGAATGGCTAGGATCCCAGACCAGATAGGGCAGTTGAGAGGCAGGGGTGGAAGCTGGGATAGTGAAAACTGGTTCAGGAAAAATGAGGTCTTAGAGTTAATTAGGATAAAAACGGGGCTACGCCTTTGACTCTGGCAAGCAAAACGCTTGGTGAGTTGGGGAGAGCAGTGTCCGTGCAGGGGGTGGAAGTGAGCCTTAGTCAAGGGAAAGGGCTGGAGTCCTGGCCAGTGTGCTCAGTGGTTAGAGTGTTGGCTGGGGTCTGGGGGCGGGGGCTAGTGTTGGCCTGGGTGGCAGCGGTGTGGAGAGGCCACAAAGCTGAACCCCTGGGAGGTGGGGAGGGGCCCATTGGCTGGTGTGAAGGGGGTGGGCAGGGCAGGAAGAGCGGAGAAGCAGGGAAGCCCAGGTAACGCAATGGTGTCTGCTGTCTGTAGCTTAGAGGGGTTCAGGAGGAGGTTGGGGACTTGTGGGGGGAGGTTGAAGGGGGGACTTCAGTCACAGAATGCCTCCTCCCATGTCTCCGGGAGCTGTCTGTGCAGGAGAAGCCGGTGACTGACTTGCCAGCTCTTTGGCAGTTCAGATGTTGCTACCCTTGTGCCCCAACTACCCCTTCATCTTTTCTCTCCACTTCCCTGCAGATCGACCTGCGCTACGAAGCTCGGAATCTCGAGCACTTCCAGTGCAACTTCCTGAACGTGAAGTCTGTCAGATTCCCCACCCCTCTGCATCCCTTTGTCACCAGGGATGTTTTGGTGGAAACATATGAAGTAAGAATCAGAACTTACCCGGCTGGGCCTTTCACTCACAGCTGGGCTGTGTGTGTCTGCTTCCCTGGGTGGTTTTGGTCTGCGAAGACAAAAGCGAGGGAGAGCGTGAGATTACATGTGTGGGGGCTTCGTGTGTGATCTGAGGTGGGCAGTAGTGGAGCGAGGTGGCTGAGAACCAGGGTGTGGCCTCCGACTTTCTGAATTTGAAAATCTTCGCTGCCACGTTATTTGTTGACAGCAGGCCACTCTTCCTGCCTCATGGGATTCCTCCAGGACTCAGCGGCACACAATGCAAAGTGCCCTCAGCTAGAGTTTGCACAGAGCAAGTGCTTGTTTGTGTCATGTCACCGGCCTCAGCCGCCTCCTGCTCCAGGCGCCTTTGTAAAGATGGTAAAATGAGGTGCAGGGAAGCAATGCCACCTCCCAAAGTTACTTGCTGTGTAGCCTTGAGCAAGTTACTTAACCTCTCTGGGCTTTAGTTCTGTTATTTATTCATTAGGGATAACAAAATCCATCTCAGTGGGCTACTCTGACACTTAAATAACTAACCTTTATGAAATGATTATTTACTACCTCCCTTTCTTCTCTTTTCCCCGTTTGCCCCTGTTTCGTTCATGTCTCTGTTGGCTGGTTCTTGAGCAAAAGCTAACTCTCTGGGGCCTGCTCCTGTCTCTTCCCACCACACTGCGACATCCTTACCTGTGGGTGGCCGAGTCAATGGGTTTCCTCTAATAAATCTGTGGGGCTTGTTTTCCTTTGAGAGGTATCATGGAAGGGAAACACAGATAGGTTCAAATCAGCTGGTGGGCGACAGGCTCATGGCGGCTCTAAGAAAGGAAAAACTCTTTGGGTCACTTCCTAATCGACGGGAAGACAACAGCACGCGTGCCGTGGGGATGAGGAGCAGAGCTGTCCGGGGTAAAGTTGTCCCCTCCTGTTCTTCTTAAAGGAGAGCGTGCCCGTGTCCAGTTACCAGCAGGCCGGGATTCCCGTGGACTTGAAGAGGAAGATCGCTCGGCTGGGGATCGACATGCTCCTGAAGATGGTGAGCTCACGGGCCGGGAGAGGCTGCTCAGGCCCAGCATGTGGCCCAGCTGCCTGCGGGGAATGGTGGGGACACTGCTCAGCCACCCTGCGTGGAAGGCGAGGCCAGTGTGGAGGCTGCTCTAAACACAGCCCCGCCTACCATTCATTCTGCAGCTCTCTGGTGAGCACTTTCTCAGTGGCTTGTGCTCAGTCGCCGTGCAGGGTGCTGTGGGAAGGGTGGGGAACGAGACCCAGGCCCAGTCCTAGTTGTCGACAAACAGCCTAAGACAACATTATTGTATATTACATGCTACTTCCTTCATTCATCCAGCAAGTATGTATTGAGCGTTTGCTATGTGTTAGACAGTGCTGGCTTTACAGTAGCGAGCAAAAGAGAGAGGATTCCAATGTTCACAGAACCGCTGTTCAGTGGGAAGACTGTCCATGAATAAGCAGATTATATACCGGGTACGTAAAGGCACCAAAGGGCCATTTCAGAGGGGCCTGACCTAGTCCAGGGATTTATTCAGGAAGTGGCTTCAGATCAGCTGACATGCGAGGGAAGCCTAGGCGTCACCTATGAGGGTTTCTCTTTTTCATGGGAGGCAGATTTTTGTTCCCCAAAGTCACACCTGACTTTCTGTCTTATAGTCCCTGGGGCTTTCTTTCCTGCTTAGTAGTTTCAAAGCCATTTCTCCTTGTCTTCCTGATTCTCTGCCAGTCGGTGGTGGTTAGTATTGCTGTTACATGTCACTGTGTGGACAAATTGAGTGTAATGGAGGGAAGTCTGAGTTATGAAATATTTGAAAGAAAGGAAGTTCCATGAAAAAAAAATTTTTTTGTTTGTTAAACCTCACACGAGGATTTTCCATTGATTTTTGGGGAGAGTAGAAGAGAGGGAAAGACAGAGAGAAACATCGATGTGAGAGAAACACATCTATTGGTTGCCTCCTGCAGGAGCCGAGCTAGGGCTCGGCCAGGAGGAGCCTGCAACCAAGTTACTAGTACATGCCATTGACCTTGGCTGGAATCAAACCATGACCTTTTGGTCCAGAGGCCAACGCCTATCAACTGAGCCAAACTGGCTTGGTAGAAGTTCCATGAATTTTAAGAGCAAAGAGGTTTGGGGAAAATCTTTTAACAATGATTAGATAATTTTATTTTTTTAATTCTCACCCAAGGATGTGTTGGGTTATTTTTACTGTTTATTTTTGTAAAAAATATTTTTTTATTTATTTCAGAGAGGAAGGGAGAGAGAGAGAGAAACACCAATGATGAGAGAGAATCATTGATTGGCTGCCTCCTGCACGCCCTCTAGTGGGGATCAAGCCTGAAACCCGGGCATGTGCCCTTGGCTGGAATCGAACCCAGAACCCTTCAGTCCACAGGCCAACGCTCTATCCACTTAGCAAAACCAGTGAGGGCTTTTAAAAAAAACTGATTTTAGAGAGTGGGAGGGATGTAGGAATGGAGAGAGAGCAGGGTGTGTGGGAGGAAGGGAGGAGAGAAACATTGATGTATGAGAGAAACATTGACTGGTTGCTTCCTGTACCCACTCCCACCAGGGATTGAACCTGCAACCTTTCATATTTCCTATAATATTTTTTAATGTTCTTCTCTTTGAAAATAACTTTTCTCTTGAAAACATCAACCTATTAATGAAAAAAAACAAAAAACCAAAAAACCACACATTGAAACCTGTAAAGAGTTTTTTGTGGGTTTATTTGAGCCCACAAAACATATGTCAGGAAGCAGAACCTCAATGAATTGAGATAATGCTCCTGAGAATGGCAGGTTACATCTGTATTTATTCATTGCAATAAAAGGAAAGAGACGTAGGTGGGTTACATGAAATCCATTGATGACAGATTAGAGAGGCGAGAGAAAGCAAAGTAGGGAAACCCCTGGGATTGGATAAAAAGTAAAATGACAGATAAATACTTAGGTGGGTGCAGGAACAATTAACATGATAATGAAAAAATTTATGGTGTCTGTCCTGGTGCCCAACGCATTTGGCTTTGCCCCAGAGGGTCCAGAAAAAGGCAAGTTACGAGTTACCCAGACATTTCAAGGGTGTGTTATTATAGATGCAAAAGACAGATAGGCTCAGTTAAGGTAAAGGTTGACCTTGTCAGTGAAGAGACAGGCCTAGGACTTAACTGCCCACCATAACTGCTTTTAGTTAAAGTTTAATTTCAGACCATTCTTTGTGGTTACTTTAGGTCTCTGAGTTTGCAAGACCGCCATGCAGGCCTCCCCTGAGCTTGGAAGGCCAGCATATGGCTCTTTTCGTCCACAAACCTGGCCTGTCCCTGTACAAATTCTGAACTGCTGTCATCAGACAATGAATTAATTTATCAAATGTACACTTCCCTGCCACGGATCACTGGGAACATACCATCACCCTGGAAGCTTTTTCCTGGTGGTGATGGGGGGGTGAGGGTTGATGTAGCCTTGAATAGTGCTGATCTCTTTCCAGATATTTGTGGACAACTTTATCCATGCGGACCTTCACCCCGGGAACATCCTGGTCCAGGGTGCCGATGCTCTTTCCCAGGGCCAAGAGGCCCGGCTGCAGCAGGTGGATGCTTGTGACACACTGGTGGTGCCCATGGCGCCTGCCCGCTGCCCCCTGCGCCTGGTGCTCCTGGATGCTGGCATTGTGGCTGAGCTGGGGGCTGCTGACCTGAGGAACTTCCACGCCGTTTTCATGGCCGTAGCAATGGGGCAGGTGAGACCCACTGGGCCCTGGGGGGTTGGGCCCAAATCCTTGAAGCTCCTGAGAACTTAGGGCTCTTCAGCCTTCGTTCTTGTAAATGCCGTGTTTGCCACGGGTGCTCCCAGCAGAAACATCACTGGTCTTTATTTTTTTTAATTTTTATTTTTTAAAATATATTTTATTGAATTTTTACAGAGAGGAAGAGAGAGGGATAGAGAGTTAGAAACATCGATGAGAGAGAATCATCGACCAGCTGCCTCTTGCACACCCCTAACTGGGAATGTGCCCACAACCAAGGTACATGCCCTTGACCGGAATCGAACCTGGGACCTTTCAGTCCACAGGCCGACACTCTATCCACTGAGCCAAACCGGTTTCGGCACATCACTGGTTTTTAGTCAGAAGGTGCTGGTGCCCATGATGGAGGCCAGTTCCAAGCGGCTCGTGGTTTGGGATGGGAAGAAATGCCTCCTTCCCAAATGCCGTTGTGTCGTCGTGGTAGTTTGTATGGTAGTTTCTCTTCCTTCTTCAACAAGCGTCACTCGGAAGGCTAGCTCCTGCTTAGGAGGCTTCTGAGGGGGCAGAGGCTTGAGCCTGGGCTACGGTGGCAGGTGGGGTGGGGCATGTTCCCCTGCACAGGCTTGGGTGGACGAAGGTCACAGCCCGAGGAGGGACGTGAAAGGCACTGGCGGTGACGACCAGGGTAGGTGGGTGTCTGGGGAGACCATGGAGGTTTGGTGAGAGGGTGCCCCTGGCAGAGGAGGAGTGAGAAGGCTGCAGCACAGAGGCTGTGAGGAGGGCATTCCTCGGGGGCAGGAAGGGAGCCCAGGAGGACAGTGTGGCTGCTACAGCCTGGTGGCAGGTCCTGGTGGCTCTGAGGCTAGGCGGGTTGGTCAGTAGTGGCCAAAGGCAAGATAGAAGAACTAGGCTGAAACAAGTAGGAGAGGAAGGAGTGTGGACAAATCATCTAATTCGGTGCCCTCCCAGCTCTACCACGTTTCTTTTCTTTTGTATCTTCCAGGGCCAAAGAGTGGCTGAGCTCATCCTGCATCACGCTCGGGCCAGTGAGTGCAAGGACGTGGAGCGATTCAAGGCTGAGATGGCCACGCTGGTAACGCAGGCCCGGAAGAACACCATCACCCTGGAAAAGGTGAGCGGGCCACAGCTGGGCAGGGCCTGAGTACCGCCCTTGCCCTTGGCCAGAACAAACTCCAAACTGAAGGGAGACCTTTTACTGGGGAGAAGTCTGGAGGGAGTTGGCGTTTTAAGGCAGATAAAGAACATCTGCCCACACCTCCCAGGTGTGAGGAGGCCCACTGGAATCTTTGACTCTCAGGAGTGGCTCCTTGACCAGGTTCCCAGGGTGCCTTCTGGGGCGTGACATAGATAGTGTCACACCCCGGCCTGTCAGCCGCTTCTGTATCTTGAGCTCAGCTGAGCTTGAAGAGAGGGATGGCGGTTTCTGAGTGACCAGAAGACGTACCCAATGCTCACATCCTTTAGTTAGACTTGAGTTCAATTTGTATTTAACACTCAGTTCTAGCAAAACTGAGCGTTTTCTCAAGTTCATGGCTGCACTAGCAGGATCCAGTCAGAGCTCAGAATGAGCCTCCTTATTCAGATGTGGTGTGTGTGCCGGGGAGACGCGCTGGGTGAGCCGGGCCTCCAGGCCTCGGCCTGGCAGGAGCCTTTGAGCTCAGGCTCCGCATACTCCAGATGAGAATTGGGCTGGTGCATGTGCAGTCCTTCTGGAGTTAGACAGCCTCTTTCCACTCACTGGGGTGTGTGTGTGTGTGCGTGTGTGATGGGAGGGACGGGGTGTTGGGGGACGACGGGACAGGGGCCTGGGAGAGAAGTAATTGGGGGGGTGGGGTCAGCACTCTCTGCAGTCAGTTCTATTCTCTTTTCCAGCTCCAAGTTTCCAGCCTTCTCTCGAATGTCTTTAAGTTACTGATGACTCACAAGGTGAGGCCCTGGCAGAGCTGAGCCTCTCTGACGGCCAGGCTGCGGGGGAGGTCTCCGGGGAGGCTGATGGGTGGCCACAGGGTCGTGAGAAGTACTCCTCTTATATGAGGTCTCGTATTTTTAAAAACATTTTCCATACCACTTCCTTAGCATGCAGAGCGCTGCTTCTGTGTACTGACTAGGTACAGCAGGCTCTTCCTTTTCACAGTGTTGGCCTGTGTCTCTGTAAGACTGAGCTGTCCGAGTATCCGTGACACTGAGCTGTAGAGAAATGGATTCACAGATGTAAACGGCATCTAATGAAAGCGGTGCACACGCATGATGCGTGATACTAAGTCATACTTACACAGCTCTTGCCTGAGCAGTGTAAACTCCCGAGGCTGGGCCGACCCAGGAGGAGGTGCCTCTTGACCTGGTGGTTCAGAGACCCCCCCCACGGCTGGTGTGGCCTCTCTCCTGCCCTGTTCCTGGGAGGGACATGGCCTCACAGTTTTCCACCTCGGCCTTCGTCTGTCTCCTGGTGATGGATGTGGTCTTGGGTTATTCTTCAAAGTAAAGCTGTCAGCCAAGGGTCTGAGGAGCTGAGGGCAGGGCAGGGCAGATTCTAGTCTGAAGGTGGCCTTTCCCAATGTTTCTCTTGAGGTTCTGCAGTCCGATAGTGAAATACCGCATTTGGCAGGGATCATAACATAGAATTAAGAGCCAGAAAGGTGGCTGGTCAGAAGAATGATCCTTATTTAGATTTACAGTTTCTGCTATATCGCCGAGATACTAATTCTATTATTTTTAAGTCATATGAACACACACACACATACCTAGAAAGGTACATACCACACCCCCCAGACTTTTCCTTAGTAATATTACCGTGTTTCCCCGAAAATAAGACATCCTCCGAAAATAAGACCTACTTCATGGAAACATAATACATCCCCTGAAAATAAGACCTAGCGTATCTTTGGGAGCAAAAATTAATATAAGACACTGTCTTGTTTTCGGGGAAACGGGGTAGTAGATGGGAGGATGGGTGAGTAGATGAGATGGTGGGTAAAAGGATGGGGAAGGGAAAAGAGGGTTAGGGAGACAGTAAAAGTCACATGGACGGGTATAGGAGGCTGAGAGCAGACAGCTACAAGGTTATCCAGAACTCTATATCAATGGGCTTTGGGAAGAACCCACTCATTTTCTCTTTCAGGTAAAGCTTGAGAGCAACTTCGCCTCCATTGTGTTTGCCATCATGGTGCTCGAGGGGCTTGGCCGCTCACTGGACCCCAAACTGGACATCCTGGAGGCAGCCATGCCCTTCCTGATGAAAGGGCCAGCGCCTTCCTTCTGACCGCGGTGGCATGCCACAGGCGTGCAGTGGGCCTTCCCCTCGGAACCGAAGGCTCCTCCCCGCAGCCTTTCCTGGGGCAGTGAGGACTCTTACAGATGGGGATGTGTGGAGGGCATACACTGCTTTTCTCTCTGCTTTGGCTTGAGGCGTCTGTTTAAATGGCTCTGTGCTGTTTGGGGAAGTGAAGGGAGGGGAGGCTCCTGTCCATTCAGTTGTAGGAGCTGGACCTGGTGGGAGACCATTTCAGGGAAAAGGTTCTGTGGAGAAGGATGAATAAACTCAAAGTTATTTTGTTTTATTCTTTTTCTCTCTTCTTAACCCTCTGTAATCCCCCATCAGGTAGGTCTACCTGGCCTTTGATAATTAAGTTAGAAAATGTCATGATATCTTGATTAGATCTATGGCTTCCAATTTTTAAATGCACCCTTATTGGTAAAAAGTTGAATATATTTCTGTACACATACATATATATTTATGTATTTTATGCAGGTAACACTATCACTAGCAAATATCTGGAGGTGCAATGTACACTTAGGGCAAATTTCATTGTATTTCAAATGATCTTTATACTTTAAAAAATATATATATTTTTTGATTTTTTACAGAGAGGAAGGAAGAGGAGGGATAGAGAGTTAGAAACATCAATGAGAGAGAATCATTGATAAGCTGCCTCCTACAGCCCCCAACTGGGAATGTGCCCGCAACCAAGGTACATGCCTCTGACAGGAATCGAACCCGGGACCCTTCAGTCCACAGGCTCTATCCACTGAGCCAAACCAGTTTCGGCGATCTTCTTTATACTTTTAAATATTTTTGCTAACTTCTTGCTAAATTTTATTACAACGGGGAAAAAGGAAAAGCAACAATTAACGTGGCTGATACTGTAGGGACAGGAGCAGAATCAGCTCTGCCTCCTTGCATATTAGTATTCAGATTGTGGTTCCTCTGAGCAATGTTCAGGCCCTTGTGCATTTGTCTAGGGCTAACTTAGGTTAATATTAACATGTAGGTATTATAATCAGCACAGCCTCTTAACCAGGGCTTGAAATCTGCAGGAGCACCCATGACATTCCAGCAGTGATTTGAGGGGTGGTGGGCACTGCCCGCCCCTCTGTGCCAGGCCCACCCACACATTGTTCCTTCCAAGCTGACCTCACATGTGGCTGGTCCGCATGGACTAAGAAGATCCCAGGGTCAGATTGTACAGTAGATATTGGTAAAGCTTAAATATCTTAATTTTCTTTAAAAAATATATTTTATTGATATTTTACAGAGAGGAGGAAGGGAGAGAGATAGAGAGCTAGAAACGTCAATGAGAAACATTGATCAGCTGCCTCTTGCACACCCCCTACTGGGGATGTGCCCGCAGTCAATGTACATGCCCTTGACTGGAATTGAACCTGGGACCCTTCAGTCCACAGACTGACGCTCCACCACTGAGCAAAACCGGTTTCGGCAAATATCTTAATTTTCTAAATAAAATAGTATTTTCCCTTTCATCCCACTGGATTCTCTGGCTCATTTTGGAGACCACTGCTTTAGACAGTGAGTGAAAAGTCAAGGCTTCCTGTTCTCTGAAGCCCTATTTGGCCACAGGACTAGATTCTTCCACTCTCCTTCTCAAGGATAAAGTTCTTCGTTTCTGTCTTTTAGAGAGCAAGTAACATTTGGTTGGGCAGAGATTCCTTTGGTAAAGTTTTTCCCAGAGGGGTGGAGATATTATTTTTATTTCCCAATCTTGAGGGGAGGGCATTCTAACCAGGCAGGGACGTAATTCAGCAAGAAAGATGGGGAGCCCTGGCTGGTTTGGCTCAGTGGGTAGCGTGTTGGCCTATGAACTGAAGGGTCCTGGGTTTAATTCTGGCTGAGGGCACATGCCTGGGTTGCGTCTCTATCTCCAGTGGGGGGCATGCAGGAGGCAGCCGATCAATGATTCTCATCATTGATGTTTCCATCTCTCCCGCTCCCTTCCTCTCTGATCAATAAAAATATATTTAAAAAATAAATTTTAAAAATAAACACCCTCTTACAAAAAAAAAAAAAAAAAGGAGGTGAATGAATTTGCTACCCTGAATCAAGCTTTTGCTACCAGGAAAGGAAGGTACAATAAAGTAATGAAAATTTCCTGAGTACATGCTGTGGGCCAGTCACTATCTGTGGATTCTTAAATGACTCAAATTAAGATGAGGGGCACTGACAATCAGAAATAAAGGACCTGGCCAAACTTCTAGGCTAATAATTGGCAGAGGTGAGGTCTGAATGAACTCCAGATCTTCACTCCCAAGTTTTCTGCTCTTTTTTTAAGCTGTGCTTTGTTCTTGTGGCTTTGGAATCATAGCATTGTTCTTTGCTGGGAGCTATATGGCTTGGGCAGCCAGTTCTCTAGGGAGATGGCAAGCTTCCTCCTTCCATTTCATAAATGAAATTTCTTAAGAAAAAAAAATATATATTATTGATTTTTTACAGAGAGGAAAAGAGAGGGATAGAGAGCTAGGAACATCAACCAGCTGCCTCTTGCACACCCCTTACTGAGGATGTGCCCGCAACCAAGGTACAAGCCCAGGACTGGAATCAAACCTGGGACCCTTCAGTCCGCAGACTATACACCGAGCCAAATCAGCTTAGTGTTTTGTAGCTATCACCAGAATAAGTTGCGAATGGTAGTTCAGACAAAGGCAGAATGTTTCATAGCAAGTGGAAAGTCATCCAGAGAAGAGTGGATTCTTTCCTCTGATTTATATACTAAGTTAAGAGGGCGGGAGAAAAGGGCCAGAGGGTAAATCAATAAGACTGAGGGGGGGGGGGGGGAAGGGCAGATCAGCAATCTTAAGCTTTATGTGGGCCACACTCCAGGGAGAGGTTTCTTGTTAGAGGACACATGGAGGCCTCTATCTCGGCGCAGAAGAGACATCAGTTATACTCAATTACCCTCTAATTTGTAAACTCAGTTCTACATTTCTTCCCATAAATATCCTATTTTTCATGCTTGTGACCATAAATATGAGATCTTTGGTGTTTAGGCAGGCAGACTAAGCTTTATAATTTTTAAAAAATATGTATTTTATTGTTTTTTTACAGAGAAGAATAGTTAGAAACATTGATGAGAAAGATCGATCAGCTGCCTCCTGTACGCCCCCTACTGGGGATATGCCTGCAACTCCGGGTAAGGTACATGCCCTTAACCGGAATCGAACCTGACCCTTCAGCCCACAGGCGGAGGCTCTATCCACTGAGCCAAACCCGTTAGGGCTGTTTTATAATTTAATCAAACCTGGAGGTACTTAGGAAAACTAAAGTCTATAAATGGAGACTCTAAGAATTTGGGGAGGGGCGTTTAGCGACACTAGGATTTTGTAAAAGGAAATATCGAGAAACAAAGGCCAAGAATCCAGGACTGGCTCGGGATGAAGGAATTAGGGGCATTGCATAAACTGGAGGCTGCTTAGTTGTGAACTCCTTAGCCCTACTCCAGCTTTAATCAGAGCTTGTGGGCTCCTGGGGGGGGGGGGGGGAGAGGAGAAGAATGGTGCCACCAGTCCGTCCATGTACTGATATCTGGGAACCACTGTTTGCCGGTTGGTAAAGTTCAAGTTTGCAGAACAACAATAAAACAAGGAAGACTTGCCGAAACCGGTTTGGCTCAGTGGTAGAGCGTCGGCCTGCGGACTGAAAGGTCCCAGGTTCGATTCCAGTCCGGGGCATGTGCCTTGGTTGCGGGCACATCCCCAGTAGGGGGTGTGCAAGAGGCAGCTGATCGATGATTCTCTCTCATCGATGTTTCTAACTCTCTATCCCTCTCTGTAAAAACAAAATCAATAAAATATATTAAAACAAAACAAAAACAACAATAAAACATGTCGCTGTGAGCGTCTTGCAGGAGTAAAAAAACAAAACAAAACAAAACAAATAGCTCTGGGAAAAAGAGCACTGGTTCGTTCACAAAGGATTTGACAACTGAAAGGAAGGCAGCTAATTCAGGAGGAGCAGGCCGAGGAGCAGGTCCAGGTCGGGAAAATACCATCTAGATGAGCACAGGTGGGGAGGCGCGAGTTCAGACTCGGAGGTAAGAGTTGGCTGGCACGCGCCAAACCCAGTGCTCCCAACGCCGGGCGCCCGGGGCGTCCTCACCTCCCTTCGCGAGGCCTCGCTCGCCGGTGCCCGAGAAAGCGCGCGGCTCCGCCCAGCCGACACCTAGCCCCGCCTAAGGCCGGCTACCCTCGCCTCCTCCCCCTGGGCCACAACACGCCGAGTCCCCGCCGGCGCGCAGCCCTCCCCGGCAAAGGGACGGAGACGATAATTTGAGACCCAAACCTTGACTTCCCACCTCTTGACATCTTCCGGAAGGAAGTGGGCGGGGCGACGCCGCTGACGTCCGGGGCGGGCCGCCGGGGGGAAGTGACGTAACGGGGCGGGGCGGCCTCACGGCGGAGGTGCGGCCTCACGGCGGCTGTCCGGACTCGGCCTGGCATGTCGGCTCTCTCGCGGGTGGTGCCTTTCGCTCGCGGCGGAGGCAGCCTCTTCAGAGGCCTCCGCGCGCGGGCGGCTGGAAGCGGAGTCCGTCAGTGAGTGTCGGCCGGGGGTGGGGGTCTTGGCCTGCTTCTAACAGAAAGCGCCACAGTTTCCGGGACGTTCTCACCTTGACCCCGGGCGCCCGGGACGCATCCGCCCCGAGGCATGCTGGGACTTGTAGTCGGCTGCGCCGAGGCCCGGGGGGAGTTGGTGAGAGGGGTCGGGGGTGAGAGGGGACGGAGGGACACTACCCTGCACCAGGGGGACCACCCTGCGCTCGGGATTTTCACAGCTGGATGTGGACACAAATTGAAGCTCATGTGGATCCGGGATTAGAGCAGGAGCTGGGGAAGGGAGGTCGGTCCAGGCCGCGGAAACCACCTCTGCTGTTTGTGTATTTGAAGTGTCAAGGGCAGAAGTGAGTGAGGCTGGAGACCTTAGGGCGTCGGGAGGGGACGGTGGTGGATCCGGACGGCCGGCTGAATAATTTAAAGCAGACGACAGCGGTCCTTGAGCGGCTTCCCTCCGATGCCTTGTGGCCAGGTTATAATTCTGAAAAATCACTCAGGCTGCAGGTTGAGGAATTACTTCTCTAAGGCATGGGAGCGTAGGCCATCACCCCGAGTGTGGAAAGATGGGAGAAGAGAGAGCCAAAAGTAGATGCTTGGGCAATTCAGAATTTTTTATTTTAAAAATCAGATTTATTTTTTTTTTTTAGAGCAGTTTTCAATTCACGGCAAATTTGAGCGGGAGGTACAGAAATTTGCCATAATCTCTCCTATCCCCCCCCACACATGCATTACCTCCTCCATTGCCAACAGAGGGGTACATTTGTTACAATTTGATAAACCTACATTGACACAGCATTGCCACCCAAAGTCCATATTTTACATTAAGGTTTACTCTTGCAATACTAGAATTTAAGAGAGTGATCAAAAGAGTCACTTGGTGAGGTATTAGCCTAAGAAACTGACAGGAGAGCATGGTGCTGGCGGACATACCTACCACGGGAGAGCACATCTACCAAAAACAAGCTGGTAGTGCAGAGGTTTCAGTAAGAGCAGGACTGAAAATAGTACCTTGGATTTTTCCAGGTGGTGTTTGGAGACCTCTTAAACCGTCATCCACACTTTTCCAAGAGACACTGCAGAATAGTGCCTTCCACTTTAGCTGCATGACCTTGGAAGTTTCTTGATCTCTTCATGCCTCAGCTTTCTCACCTGCGTAATGAGGATAATAATGTTAACTTCTAAGGAACCAAATGAATTACAATTCTCTGAAGTGTCTTAGGACAGTCACGTGTGCATAGTAGGCACCATGCAGGTATTATTCAGCTGTTGTGAGGGACCTGAGACTCCGGGAAATTAAAGGAGTGACTTGCCTAAAGTTATATGATTGTTAAAGACTAGAGGCCCAGTGCATGAAATCCATGCACCAGTATGGTCCCTAGCAGCTGCCGGCAGGCCTTCCTTTATTCCTCGCCACCCCCTGAAGGTCAGAGCTTGTCATAGTCAGTGATCAAACTCCTGGTCAGTCGAACTCCCAGAGGGACATTTTGCATATTAGGCTTTTATATATATATATATATATATATATATATATATATATATATAGATATAAATATATAAATATATATATATATATATAGATATATAGATATATATAGATATATAGATATATAGATATAGATGTGGAGCTGGGACAGGTGTGAGGTGGGAAGAAGGAAAAGGCCTAGGTGTGACCTGAGCACAGACAACAATGAAGGACTACCAAATGGTAGCCCGGGAGGGGGGCGGTACTCCTCTTAAAAAAAACCAAAAAACTTTTATTGATTTCATAGAGGAAGGGAGAGGGAGAGAGAGAGAGAGAAACATTAGTGATGAGAGAGAATTATTGATCGGCTGCCTCCTGCACACCCTACTCTGTAGATCAAGCCCACAATCTGGGCATGTGCCTGAGGGAGAATCAAATTGACCTTCTGGTTCGTAGGCTGACACTCAGCCACTGAACATGCCAGCTGGTTAGGGAGTGCTGCTCTTCACTGAGGTCTTGGTTCTTCCATAACACACGCTGATTTCACAGTGTGAGTGACCATTAAGTGAATAAATATTTACACTGAGTGGCCAGATTATTATGATCTCTGAATGCATAAGAATTTGGCCACTCAGTGTGTGTGTGTGTGTGTATGTGTGTGTGTGTGTATTAGAGGCCCAGTGAATGAATTTGTGCATGGGTGGGGTCCGGCCAGCCTGGCCAGGGGAGGGGACATAGGTGGTTGGCCGGCCTGCCTGCTGGTCGAACTCCTGGTTGAGGGGACAATTTGCATATTAGCCTTTTATTATATAGGATATACACTGATTGGCCAGTTTATTATGCATTCAGAGATAATCATAATCTGACCATTCAGTATATAGAGCATCTTTTAGATTCTAGGATCCTTTCTAGGTGCTGGGGATAGAACATAATACAAGAAAGATAACGGGGCTTCCGTTATGGAGGGAGGACATAGTAGAAAAGAAAGAACATGGCTTGTGGAGCTCTATCATTCTGTATTTCCTGGAGGAGGTGAGAAATGTTAGCTTCAGTTTCTGGATGGAACTCGGTGCATATTAGGCGCATATATATATATATATATATATATATATATATATACCGTATTTGCCGGCGTATAAGACGATTTTTTGGCCCTGAAAAATACCGTATTTGCCGGCGTATAAGAGACTGGGCGTATAAGACGACCCCCTAACATTTCCACTCAAAATACAGAGTTTGTTATATACTCACTGTATAAGACTACCCGCCACTTGGAGGCATATTTTTCAGGGCCAAAAAATCGTCTTATACGCCGGCAAATACGGTATATAGATATATATAGATATATATAGATATATATAGATATAGATATAGATGTGGAGCTGGGACAGGCATGAGGTGGGAAGAAGGAAAAGGCCTAGGTGTGACCTGAGCACAGACAACAATGAAGGACTACCAAATGGTAGCCTGGGGTGGGGTGGGGGGGCTACCATTTGGTAGTCCTTCATTGTTGTCTCGGTGTTGGAGGTGTTGGAGGGCTGAATACTTTGAAGATGTAGCCAGCTGCCTGACGTTTTCCTTTTGCCTCGTAGTGCTGGTGGCGGTGTGCACATTGAGGCCAGGTACAGAGAGTTTCCCCAGCTCACCAGGTCCCAGGTGATCAAGGGTGAGTTCTTCAGTGCAACCATGTGGTTCTGGATTCTGTGGCGCTTTTGGCATGACTCAGATGCTGTGCTGGTAAGTGCAGAATAGTCTCCTTTCTGTAGGTGGGAGAATAGAAGAAATAGTAACTTAGCTTGTGTGTAGACTATTTTTCTAGCCTTGATTTTGCTTTCCTTGGTTTTAGTTACATGGGACACCTGTGATCTGAAAATATTAAATGGAAAATTTCAGAAATAAACAATTTATAAATTTTAAATTGTGTGCCATTCTGAGTGGCATGATAAAATCTTGTGCTGTCCTGCCTGGGATGTGCACCATCCCTTTGTCTAGCATTTCCACGCTGTGTACACCACCTGCCAGTTAGTCACTTAGTAGCTGTCTCTGTTATCAGATTGAGTCGATTGTGGTATCTCAGTGCTTATGTACAAATCAACCTTATTTCACTTGATAATGGCCCCGAAGCACATGTGGACATGCCAAATGTAAAGTGCTTCCTTTAAGGGCAAAGGCATGTATGTATAGGAAAATACTTCCTATGCCTTGGGTTCGGTACCATCCATGGTCTCAGGCAGCCACTGGGGGTCTTAGGACGTATCCCCTGTGGATAAGGGGGCTGCCGTACATCCTTTCCCCGTGTGTATGCAGTAATTTTGGTAATGAGACCTATCTCTCCCTTTTGTACTAAAGGGTGCACATGTAGGTAGTCCATGTTTTATGTGTGCCATATTTGAAGGGACACTAGAAACTAGTTCTTTCACCTTGTGAACTAAGGGTTCATCAGGTTAAGTTTCACACTTAAAATCTTTAAATGATGAATGTTATCTAGTCTGTCTGGAGGCCGAAGCCCACCAGGTTGGGGTGGGAGAGATGTGGGCTATTTGGTTTTGAGGAGGGAGGTTTTTACCCAGCATCTTACTAGCCTCAGCTGAACTTTTGTCGCATTTGCTGACCCTGCTCTTTAGGAAATGAATGAAGCCTGTAAGCCACTGAAATCTGCTTGTTGATCCAGAATACTTTGAATTTTAGTCAATTTGATTTTGTTTTTAGGGTTGGAAAAAAAACACGTTAAATTATGCACAAATTTTAGAAGCATCAGGTTGATTAATACCCCGTTTCTGCTAGAACCTCTCTGTGCCCTTGTCGCCCAGTGAGGAGCTGCCTCTTGTCCACACAGGGGCAGCACATAGACACCTGTCTCACTGGTCAGCGGCCAGGAGGAGATGTGGCTATTTGGTGTGGGTGATGGTGCAGCCAGATGCCCCCTAGGCTGGGATTGGAGTCCACCCAGGGCTCCCAGGCCTCCCAGCAGGAATGGCGGGACAGTTTGAGGCATCCATTATGCTTCGCCAGGGCTTCAAGTCGTTGTTGAGATGGGGGGTATCTTTGAAATCTGTTGCCTCCATTCCTACTGCTCTTCATCACAAACACACATTCCAACTCTGGCTCAGGCCGGTAGCTTCAAAATGGGCAGGCTTTTACAATTCAGCTTACATTGAACAGTATGAAGAACAGTTGGACCATCGAGTAAAGTAGTAGAATTCACTTCTGTGGCATGCCAAGGGTGTGTATGTTACAGCCTTATATTTTCCTTATTTTTTTTTCCTTTCAAGATTTCTTTTTAAACGTAATTGTGTGGAGTATAGATTCTTTTTTTTTTTTTTTTTTTTTTAAATTTTATTTTATTAAGGTATTTTCTGTGTACATAGTTTACCATTGCCCCCCCTCACCACCCATTTATGCCCTCCCTCCCCAGAGTTCTGTGTTCATTGGTTGTACTTATGTTCATGGATACCAGTCCCTCGGTTGTTCTCCTGTCTCCCCCCAGGTCTCCTTCCCCTCCCCCCTGTCATTTGACAATCTGCTTGTTTTATGGTGACCATCTCAGGCTCATATGAATAGAGTCCGCTCCTCCTCTGGTTTTCACCGCCCCTTCCCCTGGGACCCACTGCTTCCCTTAGGACACTCGGCTCACCCGGGGCACTCGACCCCATGGGACACACGGCTCACCCGGGACACCCTTCCCCCTTCCCCTTTGTGGGGTACGGCTTACCCGGGGCACATGGCCCCCTGGGACACTCGGCTCACCCGGGGCACTCGGCCCCCTGGGACATTCGGCTCACCCGGGGCACTCGGCCCCCTGGGACACTCGGCTCACTCGGCCCCCTGGGACACTCGGCTCACCCGGGGCACTCGGCCCCCTGGGACACTCGGCTCACCCGGGGCACTCGGCCCCCTGGGACACTCGGCTCACCCGGGGCACTCGGCCCCCTGGGACACTCGGCTCACCCGGGGCACTCGGCCCCCTGGGACACTCGGCTCACCCGGGGCACTCGGCCCCCTGGGACACTCGGCTCACCCGGGGCACTCGGCCCCCTGGGACACTCGGCTCACCCGGGGCACTCGGCCCCCTGGGACACTCGGCTCACCCGGGGCACTCGGCCCCCTGGGACACCCGGCTCACCCGGGACACCCTTCCCCCTTCCCCTTTGGGGGGTACGGCTTACCCAGGGCACATGGCCCCCTGGGACACTCGGCTCACCCGGGGCACTCGGCCCCCTGGGACACTCGGAGCTCCTTGCTAGCATGGCGGGAAGGCTGGGACAGCTTCAGTTGGGCTGAGATGGTTGCAGGCGGGGGGACCACCTTCAACGGTGTCTCGTTCGGTGTGGGAGCGGAGCAGCTGCAGACATGGAGGCTAAGTTCTGAGGTCGCCCACTCCCTGAGCCCAAGGCGTGGTGAACTCTGTTCTTGGTGGATTTCCTTTATTCTCGGCGCCAGGTGCAATATTGACGGTCACTCCTGTGGTTCAATTACCACTGTAGTTTTAAAGTTCACATGGCGGTGGTGGTGAGAGCTTCGGCTTGGCCATGTGGCATCAGAGGATGGGCTCGCCTGAGTGGGTAATGGAAGGCACCGTGCCATTTCCTCACCAGCGCGCTCCATTTCCCTCCCAGCATGGTGGGTGTGCTGGGGAGATTGTGGGCGGGCTGTGATGGCTGCATGGGGAGAGTCCGCCCTCCATCGCGTCCTCTTTGTTGCGGATGTGGAGCTGCTGTGGATGCAGAGGCTAATTTCTGAAGCCACACTCTATGAGCCCGGTGTGTAGTGAGCTCTGATTTCGGTGGATTCCCATTCTTGGGGGCGGCAGTGGGTGTGGCAGCGATGGTAGCTCCTGTGGCTCAATTTCCCCTGTAGTTTTAAAATCCGCGTGGTGGTAGTGTCTGATGCTTTGGCCTGGCCATGTGGCAGCGGAGAGAGGATTCTCCGGGTCTGCCAACGGAAGGCGCAGCGCCAGCACAGCGTGCGCGAAGGCCTGGCAGAGCAGGTCGCGGGCGGTGACGGAGAGTCCCCGCGATGTCTTAGTCTTTCAGACTTAGTGGAGCGCTTCCCCTGAGCCAGGACAAGCAGTACCACCACCACAAATATTGGCCAGCTCAGTGCTGCCCCTCTACAGGTGACAGTAGGGGCATCCTCACCTCGGTAGGCCTTTGCTCTTGGAGGTCTTAACCAGTGGAAGGCAGCACGGTACAGAACTGCCCCACCTTCTCAGTCCTCCGCTCGCCGTAGTTTTAAACTCCACATGGCAGCTGCGGCACCCTGCTTGGTGTCTAACTGTAGCCTTCCCATTTCTGGGGCGAGCTGGTTGTGCGGGAGGGGGGACGCTGTGCCCGCTCCTCTAGGACTGTGGGCGGGCTGGGAGGTCTTGCTCACGCTCATGGGCTTCTCGTCCAGGCAGGAGCCGAAGGCGCGGTGAAGGCGCGGCGGCAGCGGCCCCCATCAGCTCCCGTAGTGGCGGCAGGGCAGGCCCACTCCCTGGGCCCCGGGGCAGGGCGAGGTCTGGCTTCCCTCATTTCCGGCGTCAGCGGCAGGTTCAGTTTCGCTGTAGTTTTAAACTCCACATGGCGGCGGCGGCGCCCTGCTTGGTGTCTAGTTTAGTTTTCCCACTTCTGGGCTGGTTGCAGACGGGGAGCCGCTGCGCGATTTCTTCGCCTGCACAGTAAGCGCGGGGGCTGGGCCGGCGGGGAGATACTACACCATCTCTTCGCCCGCCCGGCAGCGGCGAGTGCGGGGGCCCGAGTCCTGGCACCAGCTTCTCTCCAGCACTGCGAGCGGGCTGGGAGGTCGCGCTCACGGGCTTCTCGTCCAGGCAGGAGCCGAAGGCGCTGCTGCGGCGGTGGCGGTGGCTGCGGGGGCGGCGTAGGCCCCCATCAGCTCCCGTGGCGGCCGGCGGGGCTGGCCCACTCCCTGGGCCCCGGGGCGGAGCGAGGTCTGGCTTCCCTCATTCCCGGCGGCAGCGGCTCCGGCAGGTTCAGTTTCGCTGTAGTTTTAAACTCCACATGGCAGCAGCGACGTCCTGCTTTGCGTTTAGATGTAGCCTTCCCATTTCGCCAGCTTTCCTGTGGGTCTGGTGCGATCCCTTTTGGTTTTATCTGTTGTTTATTTCCAAATTGTTGAGGAGATGGCGGCCCAGGAGACTCCCTGGGCCGCCATCTTGCTTCGGTCTAGAGGAGTATAGATTCTTGACTTTTTTTTTTTTAATGGTGTCACCAGGGTCACTTTCCATATCCAGATCCTTCCAAATGGACGGATGAAGAATTGGGAATCCCTCCGGATGACGAAGACTGAAAATGTGGACTCAACTCTTTACAAGTAGGTAAAATTTCTATTTTTTGAAAGTTATATTTACTTTTTTTTTTTTAAATAAAGAAAAAACTCATTCTTTTAAAAAATGTTTTTTATTGATTTCAGAGAGGAAGGGGGATGGAGAGAGAGATAGAAACATCAATGATGAGAGAGAGTCACTGATTGGCTGCGTCCTGCATTCCCCACATTGGGGATCGAACCTGCAACCCAGGCATGTGGCCTGATCGGGAATCGAACCGGGACCTTCTGGTCCATAGGTTGACACTGAACCACTGAGCCATGCTGGACTTTGTACCTATGATGTTTTGAAGAAATATGCATTTTCTAACTGTATAAAGAATTAACTATATCATGTGTCTGATTTCTTTAAAAAATATGTAATATGTTTTTATTGATTTTAGAGAGAGAGAAGAAACATCATTGAGAGAGAACCATCGATTGGCTGCCTCCTGCACTCCCCTACTGGGAATCAAGCACACAACCCAGGAATATGCCGACTGGGAATTGAACTGGTGACCACTCAGTGCAGAGGATGGTGCTCAACTATCCAAGCCACATCAGCCAGGGCTCATGTGTCTGATTTCTGAATTTAGTATTTTCACATTTGCTATCTCCTGTGCTCCCGCCACCCCTCACCCTAAATTGGTTTCATCTTCATTTTCATTGTATATTTTTAAAAAATTACTTTTTCCTAAGTTATGTTACAAATTAGGGCCCCATTTATCCATCAAAGGCTTTTAAGTACCAAGTCCACATGGGGTTTCAGGGTGGACAAGACAGACAGGAGCTTACAGTGCATGTTTATAGTTCCAAAACTACTACCGTGTTCTGTGTTTAGCACTCACGTGGAAAGTTCCAGCATAGGGGAGTGTCATGATATGGATGTGCATGGGAATGAGCTCTAAATAGTAAAGGATTACGACCCTTTCATCTTCCAGATCAGGACATCAGTCAGTTTCCCTTCTTTCAGAAAGAAGGTAGCAGAAGTTCCTTTCCCTGCAGCCCCTTGTGGGTTAAGACATTCTTATTTAACGGTTTAATCATTGTGTAGTTTAATTGCCGTCATTCAGAATGCCTTGGAAATTGTTTTAAAGGATAGGAAGCATTAAAATATAGTTGAGTGTTCCCATTAAATTGTATTATTAGTATTGCCTTTTTAATTAGAAGTAGCTTATTGACATGAAAATTACAACAGTTTTTGGATATGCAGGGCTGAGGGAGATGGCAAAAATGTCTCCAAAAGGTAGGCAATTAAGCTCTTTTATAGTTTCTATGTCTCTGGGTTTGTTATGGACAGTAAGAGGTCCCAGGCCTCCTGCTTCCCATGTTAATGCGTCTGACAGCACTGACCCCTTCCTATCCTTTTATAGATTTCCCAATCTTCCCACACTGTCATTAACATTTTGTTTTAAGCCCTTTGCGAGAGCAAGGTGATTTTGCTTCCCTCCTCGACAAGGCAACTCAGTGGATGTTTAAATAATTGAATAAACAGAATTATGGATTTGAGTTAGTGAAAATAAAAGTACTTAAAGCTTTTCCCTTTGGTTTTTCTACAGGAGCAAGGACAGAATTTCAAGAGATTATGGACTTCATATTGTCTGTTGAAATTGTAAATTAAAGTGGTTTGATTATGAATGAGGAACTGAGTTATGAATGTTTCTGACAACCATTCTCTGTGGGTTATTTTAACTGCTCACAGGCCCTTTCAGTGGATCCTCTTGGTTACCTCACGGCAGGTAGCGTTGGGTCCATGTATCAGCGAGGAAATCGAGGCTCGGGATGAAGTAACTCAGTCACTCATGGGTGGCGGCGTGACTCAGACCCCGTACTTTACAGTGCCGCACTGCCTGCCTCCTTAGCGAATGTCTTAGTCATACATATGTTGACAGCTAATGGGAAAACTTGCCATTTCTCTGCTGCTGGTGCATTCCTCAGAGGGCAGAGGTTAGCGGTCAGGGCAGTCCTTTCATTGTGTTTACATATTTCAGGGCTGGGCACTGAGTTCAGTGGCCCTTTGTGGAACTCATAAGACAAACTTCTAACTAGGAATTCTTAGGGTTGGAGGAATGGGAAACGGGTGAAATGGATATTTTACTTTTTTAAAAATTTGTTTCAAAGTACTTTCCAACTGTCTGTAGCATCATAGTTCTGAGAGTAGGTAGGACAGCATTTTCCTCTATCCACAGATAAAAATCTCCAGTATAGAGTGGCTTAATGACTTCCTAGAAGCATTATTATTCATATATTTCTAACTTAGGTTTTGACCACCTCAGCACTAGGAATACAATGCTAAATAAGCCAGAAAAGAGTCTGTTCGCAGGGAGCTTAGATTTTAGGGAGGGAAGATAAGTGAAGGAAATAACTGGGTCATGTGCTAGAGATGGGTGGTATTTTGGGTGAGTGGGGAGAGCATTTTTTGCTTAAACCTGAACTAGTATGAGGAACCATTTGTGAGGGTCTGGGAGAGCGGTAGGGACAAGGAACGGCAAGAACCAAAGTCTAGGATGGGATCAAAGTCAGCATGTTTAAGGGACAGAAGGTTCCGGCAGTGAGGGTTCCAGCAGGTGAGGAGAGGTTGGGGTGGGTAAGGTTAATAGGTCACGGTTGCAGGTTTAGATTTAGGTGTGATACACTGAGAAGCTTCTGGCAAGCCCCAGCAGGGTGGGTGGGGTTGTGATTTGATGAGCATTCCTTGTCCTTAGGTTTGCACTCTCTTCAGTTCTCAGTTGTCAGTGGGCATAATGACAGTCAAAGCCAGAGCAAGTGGCAGCTTCACCCTCCCCAACCAGCTCCAGCAATCCCGAGCCTGCTGGAGGGCGTGCTGGTGGCCTTCCCCTTGGTTTTGTGTTGACTCGCCTGTGTAAGAGTGAGCTGCTGGTGTATTTGCTCTAAAAGGCCGTGAGATTTCTGTACTTTCTAGTTCTCATTTTTGTTGCCCCTCCATATCAATAGTTTTTGGGAAAAATACAATTTATAACAGTTAACTCAAGTAGGATAATGCCATTAGCTCTTATCCTTAGAAACCAATAAAAATTGCTTGACTTGAATAAAAGCTAACTTAAAAAAAAGTAGTCTTTTAATTCAGCCAGTGTGGCCTCCACTTGAGCTGATGCAGAAATTGTCTCCACTCTGCTATTACAGTTTATAGGAAAATACTTAAGTGGAGAGGATCCCAAAGAGATACTTCATACATTTGATGGATGGCTATTTATAGTTAAATAATAAGGAAAACTGACTGAGGCCAGACACTGGGGTCAGCACTTTACATCTGTTAATTTATTAAATCTTCACATTCTTTCCATTTTATAAATGAGGAAGTTGAGCTATGGATGGATTAGGTAACTTGCCCAAGCCAATACAGCCAGTTAGAGCTGAGGTTCAAATCCTGTCTGGCTCTAGGTTAAATCAGGTTATCTCAGAGTTAGCATAGCATGGTGTAAACCTTTTCATGACCTACTTTAAGGAAGAATTTTACATTGTGACCTGAGATATAAATTACATATATGTATGTATACAGTTCCAAAGTATAATGAAACAGTACTTACCTGTGATGCACTCTGTTTTCTCTTACTGTACATTAAAAAAATGATGGTTCAGAGACTGATTTTACTACTCACCAATCGATTTCAACCTGAAGCTTGAAAACCTGGCACAGAGCATTAAGAACTCAGGCTTTGCAGTCAAGCTTGTGGGCTGACACAACTCTACCATTACTAGCGGTGAGTTTGGGCAGATTGTTTGATCTATGCTCCAGTTTCATTTGTACATGAATTAACTAGTAGCTTAAATGGTTAGCACGTAAAGCCCTTAAAAGTATGTCTGGCATGAAGGATATTCTCTCTTAATGGGAGTAACTGTTATTTCCAGACCACTGGGTCTAAGGTAAGTTTACAGTGACCCGTGTACCAGTTTGCTTTTTATAGGAAAGCCTCCATGTGAAGACAGAGTCAGCTGTAACCAGACATCCCAACAGATGTGGTTCCACCCCTCCCCTCCGCCTAGATCAGGCATTTAGGACATCTCCCTCATGAGGAGTTAAAGGGACATTCTAAGTAAGTTTTAGGGCGTGCCTGGTAGGTAGACAGATGTACCTGCATAAATGGAAAGGTAGGTGGTGAAGGGATTATTGATGACAACAGAAGACCAGGTGTCAAATTTTACACAGATTTGTAACTTAGTTTCCTGTGAAACCTTGAGTGTAAATACAGTGGGTTATCTAGTCAGGTTAGAGACGGGAGGTATTGTGTGAGGAGCACCTGCTGTACGCATGTTACAGGAGGGTACAGAGTCATGGTCGTTCCACTTGCCACCAGGACTCTTCTGTGGAAGAGGCCCATCTGGTTCCCCGCTGCCACCCTCTCGTCAGGAGTGTCATCAGAACAAGTGAGAGAGCAAGTGGCTGCTGGACCTGCCTCAGCAACTGGGCCTTTGCCTTTTGTCACCTACACAAGCAGTGGCTTGCCTGATTAGTGACGGAGTGTGCCTGTAAACATCCATTTCTAGCCACAAACACCATTTCTATCCACATTTCATTTTAGGCATCATGACCACAACATCCTATATAATAAAAAGCCAATATGCAAATTGACTGAACTGCAGAATGACTAGTCACTATGATGTGCACTGACCACCAGGGGGCAGACCTCAACACAGGAGCTGCCCCCTGGTGGTCAGTGTACTCCCATAGCGGGAGCACCGCTCAGCCAGAAGCCTGGGCTTATGGCTGGCCAGCACAGCGAGTGGCGGGAGCCTCTCCTGTCTCTGAGGCAGCGCTAAGGACATCTGACTGCAGGCTTAGGCCAGCTCCCTAAGCCATCAGTTGACATCTCTCGAGGGTTCCCGGACTGCGAGAGGATGCAGGCTGGGCTAAGAAGCCCCCCGCCCCCTAAGTGCACGAATTTTGGGCACTGGACCTCTACTGACAAGTCCTGGCTGGGTGATCCTAGGCAAGTCAGTAACTGAGATGAGACATGGACCAGATTATCTTTAAGAACTCATTCTGCTCTCCCTAGCTGGTTTGGCTCAGTGGAAAAGAGCGTCACCCCGTGGACAGAAGGGTCCCAGGTTTGACTCCAGCCAGGGATACATGCCCAGGGCTACTAGCTTGATCCCCAGTAGGGGACATGCAGAAGGCAGCCAATCGATTCTCTTTCATTGATGTTTCTATCTTTCCCCTCTACTTTCCTCTCTGAAATCAATAAAAATATATTAAGAAAAAAGAGAACTCTTTATGCTCTGCTATTTTAAGCATCTATGACAAATATCTAACCCAGACAGTAGGTCCAAGTATCACAGCTTCTCATAAAATTTCAAACTAGTGTGGTAGTATTCTCTATCACAATAAAGTATTCACGATTCTGGGCTAAATTTTAAGGAAAACCTCTTACAAAATAATGTATTTTTTTTTTTTAGAAATAAGGCCAGTATTGCTGTAATCATGTATGAAGATTGTTTAGAAAGTGAGTTTCTAAGATGTTTATATTCACAGAGTTACATTTTCAGATGATAAAACTGCAGTTCAGAGAAAATACTTAGGTCTGGGCATTTTATGATTAGAGGGACATGAGGACAGAAACCAGATTCTGCAACTACTAGTACGTGCCATCTTTTTATTCCTTCATATTGTTCTCAAACATTCTGTTTCCAGATGAAGTTGGTGACGTTTCAAAATTGTTCACTTCTGGAAACTGCTCAGTTCTTTGACATAGTTTGAAGATACTCGAGGTACCTTCCAAACTCTAGGTACTGAAATCAAATGCACAGAATCAACTCAGGTAGCCAGCACAAAAAGAAAAACCATTGAGTGTGTATTTTCAAATTTAGTTATGTTTGCACGTATGTACATTCTGTATGTCAAAAAGGCTTGAAACTCATGAACACAGACAATAGTGTGGTGAGGCCCGAGGGAGCAAAGAGGTGGTAATGGGGGAGGGGGAGGGGAAGGGAGGGGGAGAGGGAGAACATCTGTAAACAATAAAGATAAAATTAAAAAAAACAAAACAACTCCAGACTCAATTGACTGAATTATAGCATGTATTTCAACTGAGCCCTTGGAGGAGAAATCAGGTTGCAGAATTTAAGTACTTGATGGTCATCACTACAGCAATGTAGCCAGCATGATGTAGCAGGCATCCATCTTGACAATTTAAAACTATTCTAAGTAACTTCTACCCACCAAGCAGTAATCAACATTGTATGTGTGAAACAAAATGTACACGTCTCAGGCCCTCCTTTGCCTGGAAGAACTGATGGTCAAAACGCTGACTACTACTGTTATTGAATGTGATAATGCTAGAAAAACAATGTTGATAAAGAATTCTCCATGCAGTCAATCTTTATTATAGCAGTATTCGCATATTCACATCAAGTACATAGAACTTTTTTTGCCTTTTATATAATACAGAGTTTTTAAATAACTTTACACAGAAATAAATTTCTTCAATCTGAGTTTCAGCTATCTTTATTTAATTCTTCATGCTTTCTATCCAAACTGAACAATATTTTCCATTGTACAAATTTACATGAGAAAAATTCCAAAGTACAAATGAAGGGACCTGAGCAGGAAAGAGAACCAAAGTATCAAGAAGTGGGGTTGCGGAAGAATTGAAAAAAAAAAATTCAAGCAAACACTGCAGATTAAGGGGCAAGAGGGAGACGACATCCATTTGACTGAAAATAAATGTCTTTTTTTATGAATTGAAAAATAAGTTTTAAAAATAGTTACTCCATAATTTTTGCAAAGCAGGTAGAGAGAGGTCTGTGGTCAATTAAAAAGTCCCCATCTTTTCACTGGGCACACCCCAGACTCCATGAGAACCTTTTCAGTGTTTGGAACTGAAGTGAACTAAACCCGAACCTTTGGCAGCGAGAGAGGAATGTGTATGAGAACTGCCACACGGTTTGGAGTGGTAAACCTGGAGCCATTTCCTCAGTTAAAACAGGAAGGATTTCCCTTTCTTCTCCTGTATAGAAGAATTGTCCTCAAACCAAGAAGGTAAATGAAAAGGGGGATGATGTCCTTTTTCTTGGTCAAACCAAGAGCAAACATCACTACTGTATAGAATCAAAGGAACATGTTGGTAAATTGTCAAATTCAATCCCCTGATCAGTTGTACACTCCTATTTTAGAAGCAGAAATTGCTGAGTGAGGAAAGGGTCAGAGTGTACAACCAACAAAAGATTGCCACAAAAATATGTCACTGTGATAGTCCTTCCAATCAGGTAACATCACGAAGGCCAGACTAGTGTGTAGCATGGCCAAAGAAACAGAGGACCCAATGAATGCATTTTCAAATGGAGGAGGGAAAGGGCACAGAATAACACACACACCCCCTATGTAAACTAATGTAACATGAAGATACACAAACATAAAGGTTAGCCACTTATGTTGGTAATTAATGTGAGTAAAAAGGCATTATGTTTTCATAGCTGGTTTTAATCAGCTATGTCCGGAACACACACAAATGTATAAGGAAAGAATGATTTAAAACAAAACAAAACCGTTCACAGCTTAGAAAAGCACAATTATTGCACTCTTACATTTTATTTCAAATAATTATGGTTTATTTCCCACCCGCACATCAATTTCTCCCTACCCTCAGACTTATTCCCACACCCTCCCCTGTCCTATTTGGTCCATTTTCTCTATATTTGTGCCTAGTCTGTGAGCTTTGTTGCTTATGCTATTTTGAAGTTTCCTCCGATATATCTCCTACTCCACCAAAAGCTTAATTCACAAATGCAACACAATAATTTTCAAAAGAAAACCAGTACTAAGCAACTTCCTCATAATCCCCATCTGCACCCCTGTAACCAGAACCCTTCCTCTGCCACATCTCCTAAGTGAAACCCGTGCCTGGTTCCTACACACACTGTGCCGAGGACCAGCCACTGTGGGTGCTGGACAACCCGCCCCGCCTGCCTGCCTGCCAGGAGACGCGGATGGTTTGCACAAATCCTTTTTCATTTTTTTTATACTTAACAGGAATAAATATATTTCAGTTCTTTGTTCTTAAAGAGTATTTCAATCTATAGAATTCTTTCAAAAAAAATGCATCACAAAAAAATAGATACACTGGCTGTGTCCTCATGCACAACTGGTTATACCATTGTAATTAGTCAAAATAGCTAAATAAAATTAAACATTTTAATAAAACTGATTCAATAACTAATAAGACTAAATCAACAGTTGAAGTTGTGATGCTAAAAGATCTACCTAAACATTTTTTGAGGTGGGGACTAACTGTCCCTATGCATTTTAAAATAAAGCCCTGTGACCTTAATTTAAGAATTTAAGACTTTTTTGTCCTCTTCTATCTTAAAAATACCCAATAGAAACTGTTAACTACCCTTTCTACAACTGAGAAAATTTAGGACTGAATTTTAATGTAAATATCTTTGCCAAACAGAAGTAAAAATAAGTTATCTGAAAACAAAACAAAGCTTAGCTTACTGCCTAGTGTACTGATATAACAAAAATCTTACTAGCATTTTCAATTTTATCAGAGCTAGCAACATGGACCATGAATACACTGGCCACTTCATTCTCCAGTGGCCAATATACAAATCAGAGAGTACAGTAACAGCAATGCTACTGTACTCTTCAGGTGCTCAGCGACCTACGGGTGTAGTGATAGCCCTCGGTGAAACACCGTGAGAACTTGCTATGACAGTACACTGCCTTTCTTGGGGCGGTGAGGAATGAAGATACAAGAAGCATTCCACGGAGTGTGTCCAGTGCACACAAATGGCCAGGTCAGTAACTACTCCAATGCCTCCTCATGAAGGCGCCCCCAACACCTCACAGCACCCCCCCAACGGGATTAGCAGCATAGTCCTGCTTAATTTGCCAACCAGTCCTGGAAGGCAAGTGTGTATTTCTAACTCTGAAAAATCTGTGTCTAGGTTGGCAGCAGTACTCTGGACACTGATAAAATCTAATTCCGCCCATATTTTAATTTCTTTCTTCGTTCTCAATCAGTTCACACACACAACTGCTGCCCAGCATACAGTACTTCAACTTTGAACTACACAATTTCTTAACAAATATTTCTGTTATATAAAAGTTCCATGCTTTGAGAACCTATGGGAGTAGAAAAAGTTTCTCTAGAAATGTCACTGAACTATAATTTCAACCTATTTGCTCTATATGATAAATATATCTGACTATACTAGGGGTTATATGCTTTAAAAAAATAATTTTGTTCACTGAAAATTTACCTGTGTTTTCATTTTTTAAATGTGATTTGGCTATAAACTCTTTAGTGCATTTATCTTTGCAGTCTAAATTGCACTCTAAAAAATATTAACACAGCTGAGTTAGACCAGAGTGGCTGCTTTCTTCACAAATCACTGATTTCTGCTAAAATTTTAGCTTTTTTTTTTTTTTTTATTGCATCATGAAGGCACAGTAAGATCATTTGGCAAATTGTCATGGTATTTTTCTACAGCCTCACCTATACCATTTCAATGTATGATCTATAAGCTATTTCGTGTTCACACTCAGTAAACCTTACATGTCTGGCTATGAGTGTTTTTAAATAGCCTAATGGTTGGATCTGCTGGTCTCTAGGTGCTGCTATTCTAGCACTAACAATGCCAACTTGGACAAAGAAGAGAATCTTGCAAAATGGGTCATCACTTTCTCCCCCCCTTAGCTGGGCAGTCTGTCGGAGCATCTGCACATGGGACAAATCTGTGGCTAACTCATTATGAAGGTGTACTGTCCTGCCAAGCCCACTGAAAATTAAAATTATATCATTGTTAGTGAAGTGAAACCGTAACTAATTTCATGCAACTGACGTAAGGTTGATATTCTGAAACGTACCCCTAAACAGGTTCTGGCACCATTTGCAACAACATTCAGACACTCTGAGCTACATTTTTCAGTATTACTGCCTAAATGTATAATGCCCTTTAGGACAAAATGAGAGCGTTCAAATACAAGCACACATAAAAGTTAAAATCCTAAATCATCTTCATGTTCTAGAGCTCCTGACTTCATATTTTAAAATAAATATTCATTACCTCATTCGGAGGAGGTAGTTTTTTGAAGAGGTCACCTGAACGCTGTATGTTTCAAACTAAAGCTAGATGAATGAGGTTTGCCCGAGGCAGAGGGTGGATGTACAGAGGGGCGGTGAGGCTGAGGAGGGTGTGCAGCAGTGCCAACGCTGCCTGATGAACAGACGATTAACATTATGTGATTAAGCGCTGTGACCGCATCCCACGAGAATCTAGGAAATATTTAGTTTCAGGTGGACAGTAGTGTCCTGAATTATTTCTTTATACCTAACAATATAGTGCCCTTTCTTCTCCAACACCAACATGATATCACACATACACTTTGTATGTGTGATTTTATCTTCTAGGATGTCCCAGTACCTCCTTTAGCTCTCACATACAAGCAGGGACTGCACGTCCAGAAACCAGATTCTGACAACTAGACAGAGCCTTCTTTTAAGGTGCACATAAGTACAAAGAATCACACTGGATTTTCCTATTCACAAATCCCTTTTATAAACTACTTTTTGGTCAATATTATTTCAGTGGCAAAAATCTACAACCTAGACCAGGGGTGGGCAAACTTTTTGACTCAAGGGCCACAATGGGTTCTTAAACTGGACCGGAGGGCCGGAACAAAAGCAACCTGACCATGCTGGCACTCTCATCTCGGGCTGCTGGTGAAGGAGCGGAGGGGAGAGCAAGAGAACCCTCCGCTCTTTCGGCTCCGCGGGCCGGATAGAACAGCCGAACGGGCCGGATTCGGCCCGCGGGCCGTAGTTTGCCCACGGCTGGCCTAGACTGTAGTTTCATAATAAAGTACACCAGCTAGGAAAAAAACAAAACCAAACAAGTCCACCAGGATTGAAACAATCTTTTACGGTTACTCTTAAACTTTTCAGGCTTCACCTCTCCTTACCCAAAGTTAAAGGCCCCACGGAAGGCACTGCAGCCGTTCTACAGAGAACAGGTGATGAGCGCCTGGGAAATTCTCAGCGAAGCAGCCACGTTACCCATTCCATCACTCATAAAGTGCTGTGCACATCAAGGAGTTCTTCCTTGTATTTCTTAGGAGCTCAGCGAGTCTATCTGTAGTTAAGCATCGAACAGTAAAGCAAGTGAAACTCACAGGGAAGCCCCCTTTTCATGTCAACTGTAAACTAGAGAAAAAATAACTTGATGGAAAAAAGGAAGAAAGGGGGAAATTTCAAATTTTATTTTTTAAGGGCTCTATAAAAATTTCTTAAGAATACCCTTGAGCCTGGCTTCTGGGCACAGATTCATTTGAGATAGTCTGTTTCTCCTTCTCAGATGAGATAGCAATATACTCAAAAAAGAAAGGGAAGAAAAAAGTGTATCACCTTGAACATTGTTTGGAAAACCCCAATGCCAAGCTTCCTCCCGCACTGGGTCCCGCACTGCTCCAGCCAGGCAGGCAGCTCCCACCTGAGCCTCCAGCAGCTCTACCTGCCCGGCAGACATGCCTGCAGTTTAAGACCAGCTCTCCTGCAATCTTGGTAGAGGAACATAAGCATGTTTAGAAGCATCCATGGTGGCATATTTAGAAAGAAAACTAGACAATGCTCTTCAAGTGAGCATGAACCATTTCACACCTTTGTAATTTCTGAATTTTGTTAAGATTACTGCTCTGCTCATGTAAGACTTAAGAATACATTGCTTTTCAATTTCACCAATAGCTTCAGTATACTTTCCGTCCTACTGGGACAACCTTTTACATGTCCGTACAATTTTCAGTAGGATTTCCTGTGATACAGGTATTTTAGCAAAAATCTAAAGGCAGTGAGTGTTAGTAGGCTGAAAGAAAGCAGGGTGAGTTACAATTTCAAATTTTAAAATAACAATTTCTAATTCCCTGCTTCTTTTTATAGTTCTATCCTATTTCTCTCAGATCCTTGGCTACCTAGCTTGGTTGGGCTAAGTACAGTTGATTTACATTCCCAAATCCTGATAAGAGATTCTAGATCCATAAAAGGGAGGTGTTCCCCATTAATATGTCCAGAGTTACTTTCTTTCTACTATCATGACTTAAACCACTCTTTAGTAAATGCCAAAGGAAGCTATGGCTAGTTTTTATTTTCCATTTATATAAAGAATGAGGTTCTTAATATCACAGCAGCTCTTTCTTAAAAACAATTGATATTATGCTTCACACATACTCTCTCAGTCCCAATACATCCAAAATTGCTCTATTATCTGCCTGGGGAACTCAGCTGCCAAATTACCCAACCTTTTGAAGACCAGGCTTGGGAAAAAAGGAAAAAGAAGAATGAATGGAGACACCACCATTTTTATTTTAGGTTGCATATTCTAGGTAAAAGACTAGAAAGAAAATGAGGATGTAGTGTAAGTAAACTGGGAGAAACAATGAGATATTAGCAAAGATGTTAGTGTGGATCCAGCAAGTACCATTAATTTAAAAATTATAAATATTTGTCATGTTAAGACTCCCCATGTTTAGGTAGAGGAAGGATAATGATTTTTCTTTAAAAGTTGTTTATATAACAAAAATACAATTTTTCAAGATATATAATTCTAATGGGAAGTATTGTTTTATTCCAATTCAATTAAATCTGAAAATTATTTTTAATAAAAATATAATAGAAGAAACTCAGAAATTAAAACGTGTACCTTACATTTAAATTACATAAATGTCTCACATTCAAAACTGTTATCAAGCAGTTCTGTAGGCTTTTAACTAAATACCACCATGGCATTTTTGTGCCTTGGGCAAAGTAGCCACATAAGTACTTGGTGACTGGAAGAGCTTGGGAGGAAGATTTTCCTGAGAACTTGCTATATTGTGGAGGGGAAACCCCTCCCCGCCCCAGACACTTCTCTTCATTGCTGGACCCAATGAGCAAAGAAGGCAATGTGTGCCAGCACTTTCCAGCCTGCGTGGGTAGGCAGACACCCTCAGTGAGCAAGGAAACAGAAGCCAGAAACCCAGGAGGTCAGGAAAAAGATGCAGCATTCCCTTTTCCTCTGCACCAAAACGTAGCTCTGTCTCCCCCTCATCCTCCACTTAAATAAAATAGCTTCATTTTGATAAAAATGAGTCAAGGACTGAACGTGCACTACACAGGTAGGGCATGCTGCATTTTTGTTCCGTCCCTCAGAAATTAACCAGTGGTGGCTAGGGGAAAGAGCTCCACAACAGAATCCCAGAACAGGAAAGAGAACGATGCTTGGTGATTGCAACTGCCCCATCAGATGATTAGCCACACACTGATCTGGTGGTTAGAAGGGCACAGTCGACCGGCAGACTCCAGAGCCAATCTCCCAAGCTGTAGCAGCAGCATCTTTCCATCATGCCTGACCGTCAAAAGGCCAGAACTCAGGGCCTCTCCTCTTCCTGGGACTGGGCAGACTTGTATGCACGTGATGTTTGTGTTGAAGAAGAAACACTGGCAGCAGAGAATTCTGGTTCCTAAAACATTCTTCCCTCTTTTCTTGGATGGGAATTTCCATTCTGTTCCACATCAGCTTATGAATTGAAAATTTCATTTCTTTAAAAAAGGATCTGAGGAACAGAACTGTGTTTGATGTTAACAAATTGTATGAACACAAGACTTAAGAAATAAGAGTAGATGCTGCCATGATGGTGTGGCTACTTGAAGGCTGCAAATTCTCCTGTAGAGGGAGGACAAGAGCTAATTTTAAAAAAGGCATCTTAATTAACCTAGGTTTCTTAATTAACCTAGACACAGAGAAAAGCCTCATTAAACCTCATTGAAAGGTGACTAGCTGCCTATTACAAATCTAGCAACCTCATCAATTTAAAAAGCAAAAATGGTTGAAACCTATGAAAGAAGACAACTTGCATAGTACATAAGACTATAGTTCAATTACACCAATTAAGCAGTTTACTGCCACGTGTCCAAAATGGAAACCATCCCCCTCGCCATGATATTTTGAATTTAGTTTAAAAAAAATCAATTTGCAATGAATATAAAAATAAATATATTACTCACAATTTGGGTGTTCTTGAATATTTTCAGCTGAAAATTCTCACAAAAAATAATTTTAAAGTTTGGTTGGGGCTGCCACTTAGGGAAAACATTTTTTTTTTTTTTTAAACAGGCACACGTGGCCCGTGGGGAAGGTTTGTTACTTGCGTCTACTGAAACTCATGGCGTATGATGGGTTAAATATCATGTTTGCAGATAATTTCCTAGTTGGATTTTACATGCTATGGTTCTAATCAAGCTGAAAACCATTCCAATAAACAAAACATCTCAGAAATAGATAAAATAGTAGGGTTGGTTTTCCCCTGAATTATCAACTCATTTCCATTATAATGCCACTATTAGAAAGGAAGAAGCAAAAATTATCCTCATTTGCAAAAAATAAAGAGGTCAAATGATTTGTCCACATTACACATTTGAAAGCAGTAAAGAAAACCCGACCCTCCATCTTCTAATTCATTTCACCTTTTAAACTACCAACAAATTACAAATAGGCACATGCCATTGGACATCATTTTCAGCATAAGAATTCTTAAAACCACGATGTCTGTCTGAGGTATGTCGACGACACTCCTTTAGCTTACTGAATTTGGGGGCTTCATAGAAGAGCCACTATTAACCTACCATTTAGTCTACAGCTTCTACTTATAAGCATGGGTTGGTTCCTCTTATTATATACACCATAGTTAATTTCTGGGGGTTGGTTAATAACAGAACTATCAGAATTTAGACAGCCTTATCATCATTTTTCAGTAATCACAGCTTCTGAGGAGGATTCACTTATAGTGTATTCACTTATACGAATACACTGTTTAATCCAAAAGTAACCTACTCTTTCCTGATTGCTATTAGATTCTCCAACCCAGCACTGACTGACTAGAGGCGGTGGATCAGGCCCAGAGAGAGACCTGCAGAGAGAGAGGCAGGATCTGATCCGTAGCCTCTGTGGCAGCCGTTGATCAGAACTTGCCTCTCTTTCTCTCCCAGCTTGGCCAACAGCTGCACCGCCATTTCTCTCCAGGCCTCCACCAGGGCTCCACCAGGGCTGCTGATCAGCTCCGCCTTTCTGATCAGGCCCATTTGATACGCTGAATAGCATAGAAACTGACCAATCAAAACCAAATTGGCCAGCAAAGGAGGGGGCAGTTAAGGGTGATCAGGCAGGCAGAGGCAGTTAGGGGTCATCAGGCCTGCAGGGGAGAGCAGTTAGGGGTGAGATCAGGCTGGCTGAGGAGGGCAGTTAGGGGCAACCAGGCTGGCAGGGGAGGGTAGCTGGAGGTGAGATAAGGATGGCAGGGGAGGGCAGTTGGGGGCGAGATCAGGCCAGCAAGGGAGGGCAGTTAGGGGTGATCAGGCAGAGGAGTTAGGGGCTATTAGGCAGAGAGGTTAGAACTGATCAGGCAGGCAGGCAGGCGAGTTGTTAGGAGCCAGCGGCCCCAGATTTTGAGAGGGGTGTCCCAACTGGAGTGCAAGCTAGGCTGAGGCCCCCCCCCCCTCTCCGTGCATGAATTTTATGCACTGGGCCTCTAGTGTTGCTAAAATTAGCAAGTAGTTGAGTGCCTGTTACATATCAGTGAAATCACTGAATACCTCATATATATTTGCATCTGATCCTCCTAATAACTCTGAGGCAGGTGCTATTACTTCTCTTTATTTTACAAAGGAACAAGCTGAGGTTTACAGTGATTAAGTAACTTGCCCAAGATCTCACAGCTAGAAAATGACAGAGCTGAAATGCAAAGCCAGGTGCTAACTCCAAAGTCCAGGGTCTTAACAATTAACAAGCCCCTAAACAATTTTCAATAATTAGCCAAAACCGGTTTGGCTCAGTGGTAGAGCGTCGGCCTGCGGACTGAAAGGTCCCGGGTTCGATTCCGGTCAAGGGCATGTACCTTGGTTGTGGGCACATCCCTCGTGGGGGGTGTGCAGGAGGCAGCTGATCCGTGTTTCTCTCTCATCAATGTTTCTGACTGTCCCTCTCCCTTTCTCTCTGTAAAAAATCAATAAAATATACTTTAAAAAAATAATTAATAATTTCCCCCCCATTCTGAATACAGCTACTAACTGGGCTGCAGATAGTGATACTATCTCTTTCCATCTAAAGATTCCTTTTAACAATCATTCAATATGGTTTGAGTACTTAATAGTTTTAAGATTGTTATTTTTTCCAGTATTTTAACACATCTCTTAAAAGCAATTTTCAACATTCCTATGAGTAGTCACTGCAGGAAGCCAATATAAAAAGAAGATTTACTTAACAGAAAATCTTCATAAAAATGCTAAAATTCATCTATTAAGTGAGAATATCAGAAAATGGCAACTTTTGCCAAATCTTAGATATTTCATTAAAATATAACCTGGAATCCAAAACCAGTTAGGCTCAGTGAATAGAGTGTCAGCCTGCGGACTAAAAGGTCCCAGGTTCGATTCCAGTCAAGGGCATGTGCCTTGGTTGTGGGTATATCCCCAGTGGGGAGTGTGCAGGAGGCAGCTGATCGATGATTCTCTCTCATCGATGTTTCTAACTCTCTATCCCTCTCTCTTCCTCTCTGTAAAAAATCAATAAAAATATATTAAAAAAATATATATATAAAACCTGGAAGAAATCTTCAATATTTCTTATTAATTATTACAGACACTCCATTTTATTGAAGAGTGTTGTACTCCATAAACCTGAATATTAGCCTTAGAAATAAAAACAAGTAGGGGGGTTTGAGGGGCAATGGGGAGATAAGGACACATATGTAATACCTTAATCAATAAAAAAACAAAAACAACCCAGTTGAGGATTAAGAAAATATATTAACAATACTAATAAAAGGGTAATATGCAAATCGACCAAACGGTGGAACAACCAATCACTATGATGTACACTGACCACCAGGGGGCAGATGCTCAATGCAGGAGCTGCCCCTTGGTGGTCAATATGCTCCCATGCCACTCAGCCAGAAGCCGGGCTCATAGCTGGTGAGTGCAGCAGCGGTGGGGGAAGCCTCTCTCGCCTCTGCAGCAGTGCTAAGAATGTCTGACTAACAGCTTAGGCCCGTTCCCGTTTAGGCTAAGGTAACAACCCCTGCCCCAATGCAGTGCACAAATTTTGTGCACCAGGCTTCTAGTATTAACAATTGAGGAATCTTAATACAGGATATATGAATAATGTTGTAAAATTTTTGTAAAGCTTAAATTTCAAATGTTTAAATAGTTAAAATTTCAAACGGTTAAAAAGTTTGAAAAATAAAAGGAAAGGCAGAGAGCAAACCCTATTCCCCCTAAAAAAACACAACACATCCAAAACACCCCAAAAGCACAAACTCTTGCCAACAAAGTGCAAAGAGAATAGCAGTAAGGGGACCATTACTGACCATCCCACCCAAGTCACTGCTTTTAATGGAATGCAATTCTTTTCAAGCTCAGACTTCAGCTTGAGAAAAAGTCAAGTACAAGAAGAACTTTGAGTTTAGGGATCAATAAACTCTTTCTATATATGTCCCTGAAATCATGAAGAAATTTAAGAAAAAGATGAGGGTATCAGGTAATGGATCTCCTTTTTTTTGGGAAAAAAAATATTTTCTTGCTTAGTCTTTCCTGCATTATCTGGCAATCTCTATTATCCTACCTCCTGACTTATTTTATTTGAAATAAGAATCAATTCTGCTTGTGTGAAGTTATTTGAAGTGAAATACCCAGATACTCTGATTAAAAAAAATCTCGATATATTATTAACTGAAAAATCAATCAAAGGCCAAAATAAAGCTTAAAACAAATACCTCCTTTCTGGGTGAGAAGCAGCTAACCTCTATTTTCCATCTGACTTTATTAGGGATAGGGCAGAGAACACTTGGGAAGACTCTGTGATTTTAGATACCTCAAATATCATGGTTTATTTGAAAACTAAGACTTTTATTAACTAGTTTTAAGATATTATTAAATCACATTTTATTCCAGAATTGAATGCATATTTCAGTGGCTGTTTGGCATATAATTTTATAAAAATTCCCCTTAAAAAGAAAATGTGCTATGAAAAACCTAATAATGTTATTTTGTACACCAATCAATCACTGCTTCAGATAGAAGGGGGTAGTCATAATCACCAGAATAAATCCCCATTCTTTCTTTGTGGTGACCTTTCAGCAGTTTCAAAAGGATGAGGAACATTCTGGCACAGACACACTGAAGTGCCACAGAAACGCTCAATAATTCTCAATTAAATAAGCCTATGATTGATGAAATGCTTTAGTCATGAAGTACCCATAGTCACAATACTGTATTTAAAAAAAAAGAAAGGCAGATCATTTCCTTAAATTGAGAGTGGCCACCTTGAGAGAAAGGCCAATGTAAGCTGGTGTGTTAAATAGTTATTATCTAGAGAGGATGATTTTAACTACTGACTTGGTATTTAAATGGCTAGTACAATATTGAAATCTCAGAAAATAAACAAACCTGAGACATTTTATTAGATGCTATGATACCTAAACTACTTAAAATCAAGAAGACAAATCTCATTCCTCATCATTGACTAGTAAAACCTCAAAAATGTGAAACGAATTTTATGAAAAGGCTGCCTCCTGAAAAAAGGAAACCAACGTTAATGAAAATATATCTGAGGTCTGGGTTTTAGGGAAGAAGTCAGTTACAAGAGAATGAATGTCCTTCTGTTGAGATTAACTAGTTAAAGTGATTACCTTTACAAAGGGTTAGGAAAATAATGTTTTCCTTTATTTGGAGACTGTATCTAAAAACTTAGTATAAAACAACCAACAACAGAAAGGTAAACTACCACATATCATTCTAATGCTTCCTATTTCTCCAGATCCATGTATCTAAACATCTCACCTGCTATTCTGAACGTTCTTCCACTAACCTTCCCAGTGGGCCCCATTTGGGCATGCTTCAATGTTTATGGGACAGCAGTTCTAGGAGCTTAGCTTTGAATGCTCTCTGGCAAAGGAGACTGACAAAGAAGGAGAGGAAAGAATGCAGATGGTGGGGACTGTTCAGGTGGTTAATGTCGGAAGCAAAAAAGAGTGTACAAAGAAAGAAAGATAAAAGTGAAGCAAGTATACCGGAGAATTACAGAAACAGCTCCATCAATAAAAAGACTCTTTGACTCTTGTGTCTCAAAATGCCCATCTTTGAGCATTCCATACAGCAAGTTAACTTTGTTAAAACTGTTAGCTACTTGCTTGCAATTCAATTTGTGAATAAAACCCCACTTAATAGTTACTAATAACTGCATTTTTAGTGTCACTAGAGGACTTAGAAACCATGCACTTTGATGTTTTCCAACATGTTACATTATATTGTCTTTCTTACTCTTTAAAATATGAGATATTTCTTTTTCACTACTCTTGCCTAAACTAAAAACCATGAATCAATTTCTAAAAACATGAATGACACTACTTATCTGAAGCTACCCAAATGAAAAGCAAAAAGTATGCCATACTTATCACTGCATGGTTTTCCTGGATGAAATCTAACTTATGCAAATACAAAAAGTATTTGAAAAATTTGTGGTACTTAAAAACTACGTTATTATTAAAGTCTTTTCAATTTTCTTTATTGGCTTAAAAGAAGGATAGCATTTAGGCAGATGTTGTCTGTGTGCCTGAATAACTTTGAACTGTCAGCTATATTTAAAAATCAGTACAAATTCAAGTTGAATAAATAAGGATGTACTGAAGAGGCTGGCGTTGGTCCTTAGGCTGACTCTGAAGGAGAAATATTAATTTATTTGATAGGAGGACAGTAATGCTTCTTCCCAGTGAGACTATGGTTCTCAGTGAGAATGTACTGACTGGCACATTACAGTCATTGTCTACACAAGAGTTTAAGCATGAGAAAGCATTAACAAATACTTTGTACCATGGAACATACACAAAAAGAATGTCATTCTTTCTTAATAAGTAGAATTGCTGGGCAAAGAATATAAGGAGCACAGAAGTTTATGAGACACATGCTAAACAGGCACCACAAGAGGTAAGATAGTTTAAAGCAACAATTTAAAAAAATCCATTACCAGGTGTTTGGCAAACAAAGATATCTAAAAGAAAAACAAATCTAACAGTTCTCACAGGATTCTGTGAAGCTTTTGGGGGAAGGAGGAGGTAGTGCATTTGTAAGGAAATTAGGCTTTTATGTAAGATATCCTTAATATAAAAGAAATATTTATAGAGAACTCCAACTTATAACATTGCCCCACTAAAGATGCAAAGTTAAACCATGTTACTCATGTCAAGCATGCCACTCCTCAGCAACAGCTATAGTTACCTGCACCCATAATTTATAAAAAGAAATTTGGTTTAGTATATTGCTTTAAGGGAATATAGGATAGGACAGTCACACTTTCCAAATTGTAAGAAAAAGAAATAGTTACAGAAAAATGTTAAGAATAAAACAAACTTACTCATTTTTAGTGACTTCCTGAATGCAATCTGTCTGGTTTGCCTAACTTGACATTGGCTAACCTATTGTCAACCTCCCACCTACACACATGTGCACAGGAGTGCTGCTATTCTTGGGAAACCCTAACAGATGGGCAATACCTAATGACAAAAGGTGCATGGGAAAAGTGTAATTGAAGTTTAATAATCAGAATAACCAAGTAAACAAAACAAACTTGGAATAGGAAATAAAACATCTGGAAAAGGCTTTGCACATTTTTAGCAATGTCTGCATTCTAAACCCTTGGAAATTGAAAATCCAATGCTAAGTGTGAATTTTAGATGGGGAAAAAATTATGTTTTTAAACACATTTTAAAACACAATGGCTTACCTTAAAAAAATTCTATTCAATTTAACAAATATATAAGCACACATATGTTCATTTTCCTTTGTGCCTACCCTCCAACACTCTCTCATAGATTTAATTTGTTTCAGTGGACAGGAAACGCACCATATCCCCCGGCCTGGATGGGTGTTTTTGGAGAAGCACAAGCATATAGACTAAAATCCTCTGTTTGGAAGCCAGCCCGATTCAAGGAGGGTTCTGATGCACTGCGGTGAATTTTTGGCAATGAGCGGGCCAACAGCTCAATAGAGGCAAGAATCTAAAAAAAAAAAAAAAGAAAGAAAAAAAAAGAAAAGAAAGAAGAATGAAAATCTAGGTGGTATTAATCTTTAAGACCCTCATCATACTTTATAGCAGTGCTTTTCAAACTTTCTAATGCTGTGACCCTTTAATATAGTTTCTCATGTTGTGGTGACCCCCAACCATAAAATTAATTCGTTGCTACTTCATAACTGTAATTTTGCTGCTGTTATGAATGGTAATATAAATATCTGTGTTTTCCGATGGTCTTAGGCGACCCTGCTAGCCGTTCTCAACCTGTAGGTTGTGACTCACAGATTGAGAACCGCTGCTGTAGAGCCTAAGATCATCAGAAAACACAGGTATTTACATTACGATTAATTAACAGTAGCAAAATTACAGTTATGAAGTAGCAACCAAAATAATTTTATGGTTGGGGATCACCATAACATGAGGAACTGTATTAAAGGGTTGCATCATTAGAAAGGTTGAGAACCACTGCTTTACAGGAAAGCTTCTAAAATCTTAAATAGACATTCAACATATTTTAAGGTGTAAAGAAACAAGTTATGACTTCTCAAGGCATACAGTGTGGTAATGTATGTACATAATCATGAGATATACATAAAGGGCTTAGTACAATGTCTGGTATATAATAAGTACTAAATAGAACTTTAGCAGCTATTATTATTACTATTATTTTCTGAGCTATCAAAAATCTTTAAAAAATATATTTTTATTGATTTCAGAGAGGAAGAGAGAGACAGAAACACCAATGATGAGAGAGAATCATTGACCAGCTGCCTCCTCCACGCCCCCTACTGGGGATTGAGCATGCAACCCAGGCATGTGCTCTGACAGGGAATCAAACCTTTAACCTTCTGGTTCATTGGTTGATGCTCAACCACTGAGCCACATAGACTGGGCCTAACTCTTTAAAATCCTATCTAATAAAAGAGTAATATACAAATTGACCATCACTCCAACACACAAGATGGCTGCCTCCATGTGGACAGAAGATGGCCACCACAAGATGGCCAGCAGGGGAGGGCAGTTGGGAGAAACCAGGCCTGCAAAGGAGGGCAGTTGGGGGCGATCAAGCCTGCAGGGGAGGACAGTTAAGGGTGACCAGGCCGGCAGAGTAGGGCAGTTTGGGGTGACCGGATCTGCAGGGAGGGACCCAGGCCTGTAGGGGAGGGCAGTTAGGGGCAATCAGGCTGGCAGGGGAGCAGTTAAGCATCAATTAGGCTGTCATGGGAATGGTTAGGGAGTGATCATGCTGGCAAGTAGAAGTTGTTAGGAGCAATCAGGAAGATAGGCAATCCAGCAGTCCTGGATTTTGAGAGAGATGTCTGACTGTCTGTTTAGACCTGATCCCAATAGGGCAGTTGGACATCCTTCGAGGGGTTCCAGATTGGAGAGGGTGAAGGCTGGGTTGAGGGACACCCCCTCTGCCGCCATGCAGGAATTACGTGCACTGGGCCTCTAGTTAAACTATAATCTTTATAATGGTTAACATAAAGGTAAGAAATAACCAATGTTATAAATTTTTTAAACATTTTAGGCATATCACCCTGGCTTGTTTGGCTCAGTGAATAAGAGTGTCGGCCTGCAGAGAGGGTGTGCAGGAGGCAGCCAATCAATGATTCTCTCTCATCATCAATGTTTCTTTCTCCCTCTCCATTCCTCTCTGAAATCATTAAAAATATATTTTAAAAATTATAAGCATATCGCACAAATAAAAATTCAAATAATATGGAAAAGTATAAATCTTACCTCCCAGGGTAACCACTGTTAAAGAGTCTATACTTTTCTCAGGACCTTTCTTATGCGTAAACATGCACATATGAAAACAGAGCCCATCCTCACACTCAACAGCATTTATATCTCACAGATTTTTCTGTGTTGCTTGTTCCCTTATTGATATGCATGCCACCTGCAGAGCCTACCTTGGCCTTTACTTTTTCGTTTTATACTGCATAAATATTCTTGTACATATCTGAATACTTGTGGAAGCAGGTTCTGTAGTACACATTTTTAAGAGTGGAATTATCAGAGCAAAGGGTATATGTAATTTAAGCTTATGACTTTTATCAAGTCCAACCAAAAGGCCTAACCAATTTACAGGCCACCAATACTGTTAAATTAAAAAGGAAGGCTCTTCCCCCTTCCCAACACTGTGCCCCATGCTGCCTATTGCCAATCGAGGGGCAAAAATAAAAAACAGATTTCACTATTGTATAACTCTGCATTTTAATAACTATCACTGACCTCTTAACATTTAGTTCTAAGCTCATTTACCAATTGTATTTCTTTTGTGAATTGTCAGTTCATATCCTCTGCTTCTTTTCTTTTTTAAAAAAATTTAACTCTTTTAATAGGATGAATTTGAGTAAAGAATTGCTTCAAAATTTTGTCCTTCAAAAATATCACATTCTTAAAAAAACAATTAGTTTTTCATGATATTTGTGCTATTTTACATTTTTGCAGATCTCTTTAATATCTGGCTTAACAGTAGACAACTAAATTCTCTTATTTAATCTTGCAGCCTTAAAACTGAGATACATCATTATATATTGTTTAAAAGTCAAGTTCAAATTAAGAGAGACCACATTCCAGTAATTTAAAGAAAGAAAACAAAAGAACACTAAGGTATGATGGGATAGTATCTGTTGAAATTAGCTGCCATCTCTGGACTTCAGGGAAATGTGAATGAGTCCTTCTTTCAGCTGAGATTGACCCGAAGAATCCCTCCCCCAACCAATTCCCTCGATGCAGTTCCACCCTAATTCCAAAGGTTATGAGGACACTTGTTACTTCCCACCTTTTCCAGACATTTGACATGGCTTGCATTAGCCATTTACATATTACACTAATCCAACTGATTAATTAATCCCAAGTGATTAGAATAGTGCCCAGTATATAAATATCCAGTAAATTTTAATTTCTTTAGTGTCAAAATATTTTTTCAACTATTTAAAATTGCAGAAATCTAGTTTATAGGCCTTACCAAATCAGGCAGTAGACCAGTTGTCAATCTCTGGTTCAGATGCCTACTTGTATTGAGGAAGAGCATATAAAGATGCTATTCATTTTTTTTCATTTTTAAAAAAATTTATTAAGGTATTATATGGCCGAAACCGGTTTGGCTCAGTGGATAGAGCATCGGCCTGGGGACTGAAAGGTCCCGGGTTCAATTCCGGTCAAGGGCATGTACCTTGGTTGCGGGCACATCCCCAGTAGGGGGTGCGCAAGAGGCAGCTGATCGATGATTCTCTCTCATCAATGTTTCTAACTCTCTATCCCTCTCTTCTTCCTCTCTGTAAAAAATCAATAAAATATATTAAAAAAAAAAAAAAAGGTATTATATGTGTACATAGCTTACCATTGCTCCCCCTCCCCACCTCCCATACATGCCCTCCCTTCCCAGGTTGTACTTATATGCATGCATACCAGTCCTTCAGTTGATCTCTTATCTCCCCCAGGTCGCCTTCCCCTCCCGGCTGTCATTTGATAGTCTGCTTATTTTATGGTGACTATCTCAGGACCACACGAATAGAATCCACTCCTCTTCTGGTTCACACCGACCCTCCCCCTGGGTCCCACTGCTTCCCCTGGGACAATGGGGGGATAAGGACACATTTGCAATACCTTAATAAATTTAAAAAAAAAAAGCTCTCCTCATATCAGAAAGTATAAAAGCAACTAGCCACGTTAGCTATTTAATTACAATTAAAAATTTAGCTGTGTACAGGCTCTCGTTGGAGTGAAATCCCATGCACCAGAAAGTTGTGGGTTCAATTCCCCTTCAGGGCATGTACAGGAAGCAAAGATTGATGTTTCTCCCTGATTTTATTACCAGTTTTCATCCGAATCCATTGGGGAATGGGCTGATTCTGCTTTTGTTTCTTGGCCAGGAACCTCTTGATTCTTGTGGGAAGACATGGTGAAGGAGAAGTGAACACATGCACCTCGATGGCAGAGAAAGAGCCTTCTGCTTATTTTCTATTGATTATCTTTTATTTATTGATTTGAAGGAGCCATTTGTATGCTATAAATATTTAATCTTTGCTATACATGCTATAATTATTTTTCTCCATGTTTATCTTTCAATATCATTTTTACTACATGAAAGTTTAAAATCTTTTAATGGAGTCATACCTGCTAACCTTTTTCTTTATTTTATTATTATTATTTTAATATATCTTTAAAATATATATATATATTTTATTGATTTTTTACAGAGAAGAAGAGAGAGGGAAAGAGAGTTGAGAGAAACATCGATGATAGAGAAACATCGATCAGCTGCCTCCTGAACACCCGCCACTGGGGATGTGCCCGCAACCAAGGTACATGCCTTTGACTGGAATCGAACTTGGGACTCTTCAGTCCGCAGGCTGATTGCTCTATCTACTGAGCCAAAATATCAATAAAATATCAATAAAATATCTCTGTAAAAGAAACTCAGGGGTGGGTATTCAAAGGCATAGGTTTAGAAAGGACCAACTCAGTAATTATGGGAGCTGAGTAACTGGGAATCAGCACTTCCACTTGAAAACTGTATTGATTGACACATTTATACAGTGTTGCAGGAATTTCCTAAGCATGATAAAACACTGCCAGTGGGATGCTATGTCACAATATCTACCATAACTAACTTTCTAAGCTTATTCAGGTAATTAGTTCCAGTTTGTGAGGCTTATTGAAAGATCATTAACTTAAGGGCTTTAGTCTTACAACATAAGCAGGTAAAAAGCAATGGAAAATTTCCAAAAATCAGAGAAAGGCAACCAGTGCTGACAGCTGCCATTTTCTTTGGCCTCAGGTGGAAATGCCCCTCAAAAAGGCCTAATATTAAAGGGAAGTTTGGAATGTTTATTTTGCCATAAAAAAATTAAAGCAGCAATTCTCAAAGTATGGTCTGTGGAAAAACAATTTTCATCATAAACTAAGATATTACTTGCCTTTGTTACTGTCATTGTTTTATTATTTTTTTTACTAATCCTCACCCGAGGATATTTTTCTCATTGATTTTCAGAGAGAGAGTGGAAGGCAAGGAGGGAAAAGCGGGAGAGAAGGCGAAAGAGAGAAGGAGAAAGGGGGGAGGGGAAACATCGATGTGAGAGATGCACTGATTGGCTGTCTCCTGTATGCGCCCTGATGGTCCAGGGATTGAACCTGTAATCCAGGTACATGCCCCTTGACTGGGAATTGAATCCATGATCCTTTGGTGCGTGGGTGGATGCTCTAACCCCTGAGGGACACCAGCCAGGCACTGTCATTATTTTATAGGTGTTTAGTAGAGTTTTAAGAGGCTACATGATATAAAATTTTGCATTATAATGAATGCAAACCAGAGAATCCAGCTGTTTTTTTTTAAACACACACACACACACACACACACACACACACACACACACACACACATATATATAATTGAGTTTTTAGAGAAGAAAGGAGAGGGATAGAGAGTTAGAAACATCGATGAGAGAGAAACATTGATCAGCTGCCTCCTGCACACCCTCTACTGGTGATGTGTCTGCAACCAAGGTTCATGACCGGAATCAAATCTGGGACCTTTCAGTCTGCAGGCCTACGTTCTATCCACTAAGCTAAACCGGTTAGGGCTCTCTCTCTCTCTCTCTCTCTCTTTTTTTTTTGCAGATTTGTAAAAAATGTAAAACAATGTTTCTTTCCTCACTCATTTTTTTGTTCGTTTGTGAAAACATAATTACTTTTCATAAAAAATTATTTAACCTGTAACATTTCATTATGTTTAAATAAATGTATAAATATTTTAAAAACTCAGTTGAAAACATAGTTTTAAATTCTAAAATTGTAATTACTATATAAAAAGCTCTTTTTTTTGGGGGGGTCTTTAATAATTTAAAAGTGTGTAAAAGGGTTATGAGACCAAAACATTTTAGGGTGGTTAGGCAAAAGCCAAGTCTTTCTGAATAGTGGTGAACTGGGATCCCAAGTTTTTAGGTGTGCCACTGTTCAACCTTTATGAAATCATCTCTGTATTTACTTATTTGGAGCCAGTAATCAAATGGGATCCAAAACCAAGAAACATAAACTGTGTGCTCTAAAAAGTGCTTGGGAAAACCTGCATTTGCATATTAGCCTGTTCTTTTAGGTAACATAAAGTTTTTTCTTACTTGGGGAAAGAGTGGTCTCTCATCTCTCTTCTTTTTTAGGCACTCTGCCATTAATCTCTTCATGGCTTTTGGACAGTTACTTCGTACCTTACTGAGATCTGGAGATAGATATCCTCGTCCCACCATAAAAATTATCTGGGAAGAAAAAATAGGCAAATCATAAAACTTGTAGATTAGTTGAAAAAAGCATAAAGATTGAAAATTCAACAAGCTATGCACTTAAGATGTATACTTTTCTGTCTGCAAATTACACTTCAATAAAAAATTTAATAACATAATGCTAATACTCTGATGCCTACATATAACTGGGAGCCAATACTTCAAGGGCTGCAAACTGAAATCTTCATGACTCCTGGACTACTGTTAAGATTACCTAATTACTCCCATGCTCCAGTTGCCTTATCCAATCCATTTTCCACTGGTGGGATCATCATTCTAAAACACAGACCAGATTATACCTCTTTTCTATTTAAGTAATTTATTGGGCATCATACTAAGCCCTTTATATATATGTAGCAGGAACCAACAAAGTTAACTTTTTAGTTTTTACATAAGCATTTTAAATTCTTTTGGTGAGGAAACTCTAATGGGGCATTTACAGTTATATAAATCTGAGAATCAGAGACTCCTCCAGAAAGAACTACGTTCTGTTTAAAAAGTAAAAAGATTAGTTTTCCCTTTGCAGAGATTTGTAATTTTTCTAATTTCTTAATTTGGGCTCTTTTGAAGGTGGACAGAGACAGATGTTAGGAGTCTTGTGACTTAGGGAGGAAAGAGGGGTTTTACTCTTAGAGGGAACTGGTCCAATAGGGGCAGACTAGAGGCTGAGGTAGAGAGCGCCTTGTTACAGGGCAGAACTGATAATTTTAAGAAAGTCAAGATTGATATCCTTCCTTATGTTTGCCCTGTTTGGTGATGTAATGACCCTTGTTAACTATAAGCTGATTTGGCTAAGCACCTCTAAAATGAAAGTATAAAGTTTATTCTTTTCCCACTTTACAAGTTACCTTTCACCAGTACGGAATTTCACTATAGTCCACAGCACTCCAGGATGTAAAACTGCTAGGGTACCAAAGGGACACTTCCAAATACTGGTGTCTAACTGAGTTCCAATGATTGGGCAACATTCCCTTTACAAGGCAGTTGGTTTTCAATAAAATCAATAGAATTGACAGCTGATTATTAAAGTAACTATTAATGACAAGTTATTATGTAATTTTTGGTATGTTCAAGAAATGAGTTCAAATAACTTAGTGGCATGATGTATGGTAAAGAATAATCTTGCCTACGTAGAGGGCTGGCCTTTCTTTGGCTCCTGGGAGGTAATCCCTAGCCTCTTGTGCTGATAAGAGTGCCTTTGTTTACCTGGGGCCCTGGGAGAGGTCATAGTCTGCGCTATGAATGTGATTTATAGAGGGGGCTTAGCCTCAAGTGGTATCAGCTTGCCCTCTGAAAGCTATGGTTGGCCATGGCAGTGATCAAGGATATCTACGTGACTAAGCCCCAATAACAACTCTGAATTGCAAGGCTCGAGAGTCTCTATTTGGCAATACTACGTGTGTGTTGTCACACATTGCTGCCAGGGTAGTGTTGTCCACAATCCCACTGGGAGAGGACAACTGGAACCTCCACACGTGGAATTCTCCTAATGCTGCCCTATGTGCACTTTTCCTGGACGGATTTTAATTTGTTTCTTTTTCTTGCAACAAACTATCTGTGACAATTAACAACTTTCAGTGAGTTCTGTGAGACTTAATGAATTACTGAACCTGAAGGTGGTTTGGGGACCACTGAACTCAGCATACATTATAATGAAACTCCTGATTTTCTTAGCTTCTTACTTATTTGAACAATATTTCTCAGTGCTTATTTCTTTAAAAATAAAACAAGGAAAAGGACTGATGCTAAGTCCAGCTCATTCTAGCGAAAGTTATATTTATCCACAGATTCATAAATTTTAAAAAGCCCCATTGTTGTTCATTAAGATATACATTTCCAATAAAATTTTACCTTAAATGTTTCTTAAATAATAAAAAACGTATTTCCATCAGTTATACATTGATAGTTATTAATAATGGAATGTCACAATTTAAAAATAGCATTCAGAGATGATAAAAATCATAGGAATATATATTTTTTTAATTTAAAAAATATATTTTATCGATTTTTTACAGAGAGGAAGGGAGAGGGATAGAGAGCTAGAAATAATGATGAGAGAGAAACATCGACCAGCTGCCTCCTGCACACCCCCTTCCAGGGATGTGCCCGCAACCCATGTACATGCCTTTGACCAGAATCGAACCTGGGATCTTTCAGTCTGCAGGCCAACGCTCTATCCACTGAGCCAAACTGGTTTTGGCCATAGGAATATTTTTTAAATTCTAAATTTAAATAGTAATACAAGTGGTTCAAAGAAGGGAAAAAAAGAGTCATGTAAAACTTCTAAAAATTAATGAAGAGTTCTTGTATTTTTTTAAAGAAGTGATGGTAGGCATCAAATCAGCATGGCTTTTATGTTTTATTGGACACTTTAAAAAAAGGCTATAATGGCTTTATTTTGAAATGTTAATATAATACACTAGCAATTACATTCTTTGTAATTATTTAAACTTAAGAGAGAGTGTTTCTTGGATGTAATCATGGATAGAAGATTCAAGTAAATCAGTGGCTTAGTTTGAAATTCTGGGACTGGTTATTTTCATTCTCAATCCACACTCAGCACTCTTGGCATCTCCACCTCTTCATTCACTCCTCTGTATACATCTGTTTATCGTCAGTATCACCCAACTGCACTGCCTCAACAGAACTGTAAACTCCACTAAGAGCTCAGCCTGTGTTTTATTCATCTCTGTATCCCTCTATATCACACAATGCTTTGCATATAGTAACAAAATTTTTTTATTGAAATAATGTTTGTATTGATAAGACAATGGTACTTATCATTTCCTATCTCTTGAGATCTGCTTAGTACCCAGCCACCAGGCTATGAGAAAGTCCAAGTTTTCCATGAAAAAAAATCCTCACGTAAAGACCCAGGTGGAGAATAAGTGAGTACTCGGGCTGGGCTTCCACCTGACAGCTAGTGCCCCCTTGTCAGGTTTGTGAATGAGCCACTTTGGAAGCAGATTCTTCCTTACTGAATCCACCCCAGATAATACCATGTGAAACAGATAAACCTTCCTCACTGAGAGCAGCCCAAATTGCAGATGCTTAAGTTACTTAAGCCACTATGTTTTGGGTGGTTTGTTAAACAGCAATAATAACTGGAATACACTTGAAATAACAGATAAATGCAATGTTATTTTCTTCTAAGTTGACATGGCACTTCTACTTGAAGAAAAGAAAGCCCTAAAGGTAGACAGTCAATATACCTAGCTAATGAGCACATTATACTAATATATCTCAATTTAGTAAGAAGCTGTACTGAAAGAGGGAAGAATACAGTAATAAGAGAACAAACTGGAATCATACAGAGAAAAAAAATGACAAAGCAATTTCTCAGATTTCAGCACTAGGCTAACTAAAGTAAAAGGTATGCTACTCTGCAAAGTAACATAGGCTGGTCATCCCTTAAGGAGCTAAGAGACCTGTTTTAGGAAAGATCCTGATTTTTATATCTGGAAGGAATTCTTTAGTCAAATTTCTTATTTTTATCATTGGAAAATGAACAAACAAAAAACCTCACACACAAAACATACACCTACAAAGGCAATGTGATAAGATTATGCAGGTTGTGAATCCAGGGTCTGCCATTACATCATGCTACTTTATCAGAGTCCTGCCTTGAATTTACTGCCATTACAACTGCCACCCCTGACTATCGGGGTGAGAGCATAGGGAAATGGTTTCTGTTAAATAGTAAAAAAGCAGCTTTCTCATCTACCATGAAAAAGAACAATATTCCTAGCTTTTCAAGCAGAAGTCAATCTGAGAGCCATGGAAATCAAACTATAAGAGAGGAAAGAAAATCAAATCAAAGGGATGGTATGAGCAATGACTGGTTACACTTCATTGAGGATGTAGTTAGCAACTCAGGAGGGAGTTTCACAGAAAGTGCCATTGGAAGAAAGCAGACTAGATGATAATGAAGAATGATAATGGGAAGAATATATCACTCCTTTTTTTTCTTTTAACAGTTTTTGCATTTTTATTTTATTTGATTGGTTTTAGAGAGAGAGGGAGAGGGAAAAAAGGAGAGAGAAACATCATTTAGTCACCAACCAAGGATTGAACCACAACCTGGATATGTGTCCTGAATTGAACCCGAAACCCTTCGGTGCATGGGACAATGCAACAATCAACTGAGCCACAGCAGCCAGGGCAGTATATGGTTCTTTTACCTCCATTTTCTTTATCAAATACTTAACTTGGTTTTACATTGGCAAATTCCATAAGCCTCTAAGTGTACTACCAGAAAGAGCTAACTAATGAAGGCCTTACTCTTCTGTTGGTCACTCACTTATTTCTCTCAGGAAAGGAAGCCCAACCACATCACTTATGGAGAACAAAGTGCCTAAAATGCCAAGAACTCTGGGGTGCTTTCATCCATATTTTGGAGATAATAATAACTTATTTCCATATATAATTTTATTGTTTTATTAAAATAAGTATATTCACTGGCAAATAGATGTCATCTAAGTTCACAAATTTTTATTATTTGTAGTTATCTATGGTAAATCAACAAAAACTAAAATATAATTCCCATGTAATTCCTTTAGAGAAATACTTTGCATAGGAAAAGTGAACATAGCACGGGAATTATGCTATTTGGCCAAGGAAATGAGAGAGTAAAAGGCAGAGCTCACAAAACTTGTTAATTAGAGACAACAATCTTGCTACTCAGATTGGTGTCATCAGTATCTCAGGAATCTCGAATCTGTCATGAGTACAGTAAGTAATATGTTTCAGTTATATCCTTCAGCTAGTATTTTGGTCCACCCTGAATTTAAGTTTCATGCAGGCTTAAAATATCAGATCATCAAAAGCTAGGCCATAGATTTTTTTTAATACTCAAAGATAAATTTCAACATTTTAAAGATATGAAATAGTTAAAAAGACCAAACAGCAACTAAAAAATTAGTTTTGTGTTGAGTTGGGTAGAAATATAGTCATTAAAAAATGTTTCAAAATATAGAAATACGCTATTAGTTAGGTAAGGGCTACATGATAATTCAATGAGCACATATCAAATAAATGATACCTTAGATCACTTTTATGACTTCACATTGATAGTGGTAGTTCTTAGTGAGAGAGCTATCACCAAAAAGATTGGCAGTTGCACTCTTGACTAAAGCACACACTATTTAATGAAGTAACACATTTATGTATAAAACTATCATTTCACTAGGTTGGGAGATTAAGATGAAACACATAAAATATCTGCACTTTTTTTTTTTTTTTAACTCTTTATACTGGTGATTCTTGACTTTGGTCTGTATCAGGATTCCCTGGGAAACTTATTGCAAATGAATGTGCTTGGACCCCATCCCACTGAATCAGAATCTGCTCCAGCATATACACTTTTTAATACAAGTTACTCAGGTGATTCTGATATAAACCACAGTATAAACATTATTCTTTTTGTTGTTGTTAATTCCCACCCAAGAATATTTTTCCATTGATTTTTAGGAAGAGTGGAAGAGAGAGGGGAAGACAGAGAGAAATACTGATGTGAGAGAAACACATTGATTTGTTGCCTCCTGCATGAGCCCGGACCAGGGTACGGGCGAGGGAGGAGCCTGCAACCAACAACCAAGTTACGTGCCAAACCAGAATTGAGCCAAACCGGCTAGGGTATGAATGAATATTATTTAATCACAGTTTATATGTCAACTATTGTTTTGTAATATATTAACAGTGTGCTGCAATCTCTCTCTCTCACACACACATACACAAACACAAACACACACAAACTTACTTTTAAAATGTTTAAATATACAAGGTAATTTCAGTAAAGACAATTCCTTTCCTTGGCCAATGTTAAAAGTCTAGGTGAATTTAACATTACTGGGATAGAAAAGGCAAAGAGTTGCATATGGCTACATTAGGACATTTGGGAAGGTAAGGGACGGAAGACAGGTTCTTAGGAAGAGAGAAGTAAAAATATTCCCTCTTACAAGAATTCTGATTATAGAAAAATGAAAGCATGATGTCACAGTTTTTCTATTTACCTACTTTTAAAAATTAAACAAAATAGAGAAAGCTAAATAACTTTAAGAATTTGATATAAAGAAGTTCGTGGCTGAGTATCTGCTCAGGGAGCACACTCTGTGATACAGTGAAATAAAGGGATACAGTCCAGATGCTGTAGTGGCAGAGTTCATGTTCCTAACCGTGTGCCATGGTCAAGAAACATGAGGTACAGTCATTGTTGTGTCTCTAGTTTCAGAAGATCAGGAATTTCACTCCATTACACTTAATTAAGAATGAAGCCCAGATATTTGGGAGAACCAAGATGGCAGCATAGGTAAGCACCTAAGCTGCTGTCTTGCACGACAATTTCAAAACAACAACTAAAATCAGAACGACATCATCCAAAAACACAGGAAAGCTGGCAGAGTGAGAAATCTACAACTAGAAAGGAGGAGAGAGGCTCATGGATTGGATTGAGAGCCACAAGGCGCTGAGGTAGGGTGACGTGCTCGCAGGGGGGGAAGTAAGGGTAGGGAGGGGGGGAGGAGCGAAAACCGGGTGGAAGGGAGCTCTGGGGGGAAAAAAGAGAAACAATTGTAATAATCTGAGCAATAAAGATTTATTAAAATAAAGAAAAAAGAATGAAGCCCAGCTGGTGTGGTTCAGTGGTTAAGCATTGATCCATAAACTAGGAGGTCACAGTTTGATTCTGGATCAGGACACATGCCCTGGTTGCTGCTTCTTTCCCCAGTAGGGGGCATGCAGGAGGCAGCAAATTGATAATTCTCTCTCATCATTAATATTTCTCTCTCCTTTTCCCTTCCTCTCTCTGAAATCAATAAAAACATATATTTTTAAAAAGGTCTCTTTCTGTAATTTATTGACTTAAAAAAAAGAATATTTCAAGGAAAGGCCTTACATGCTGCTATTACTATCAAAGTATTCAAAAGGTATCTAAACTGGTGACATTGACCCAGAGGTCTATCCCTTATATGTATCCAGGACATCACACTTCTTTGAATTGGAACTTGATATAAATAATGAAATAAACCACGAGATGATAGATATTTACCTGGTCCCTGTTGTTGATGTTTGAATAAGGTAACTGTCCAGTCATCAATTCATACAGAACAATCCCAAATGCATATACATCTGATTGAAAGCTATAAGGGTTTTTGTCTTGCATTCTGATTACTTCTGGAGCCTGTTAGAAAGAAAAAGAAAAATATTCTTGTTTATTCTTTACTTTAACTGAATAAAGACTGAAAACTATTATGATTCCCAGAAAAATGCTCTTATCATTAAATAACCCACCTAATATATAATTAATTTTCTTACTAATGGTCAAATAAATATAACTGAATAAGAAAGAGTAAAAATATGCCCTGTAAACTCAAAAAGAGGCAGTGTTAGCTGAGATTCTACCTGTATTACTAATATCTTAATAATTTTAGCAGCTGTCCTCTTTTTATACAAAATATCATCATTGTTATTTAAATTCTTCCCTTGACTTACCTACCAAGAATCAGTTCCTACTTCCCATTCATGATTCACCAAATAAATACTATACCTGTGGTTGCAAGATGTTTGGGAGTAGCACAACCACTTTGGCAATTGCCTTAGAATTTAAGTTTTCCCGTTGGTACAAATGATTCTCCTCACCTAAGGATACTTTAGATAATAATGGCAAAATTTCAAGACTGATAAACTCAAATCCCTTTCTCACCTCCAAAAATGTTATAAGCATGCCAAAGATGTCCTATTAACAAAAGCCATAGGCAGTGGGTAGATTTAATAGAAGGTGGTATGAAAAATCTTTTTGCTGCTGCTTCTTGGGCAAAGATATAGACCAAATCATATGTGCTACACACGTTTTTGTACATTTTGGTCACTGTATTCTACAGGTAGATTTCTTATTGGCTACTTACTGAAATACAACAAATGGTTGGTTAAATATTAGCTTTAAACAGTTCTTTCACCTTGAATCTTCTGCATTATTTCATTTGGAAGGAATCAAATAAATTGAAGGGTATTAATAAAAACTGTGAAAACATTAATTTGATACCAAAACCAGGACTAACTGTAAAAAGGCTGAAAGACCTGGGACAAGAGTCCTGGTCACTGGTCAGAGTGAGGCAGTGAGGCCAGCTCACACGGCAGGAACAATGGCCCGGAGCCTCACCTGGACATCAGAACCACCTGTCAAACCTGGACCCTCTCAAGGTCAGTCTGTATTCCAGCCCAATAACAACATCAGAATCTGGGGATACATGGTTAGTTTTTAAAGCTCCCCAGATGTTTTTAATGCTCAACCAAAGTTGAGAACCACTGATGGAAGATGTGTGGGAGGGAGATCCTGATAAGAGTGAAAGGATGGGGCTAAAGGGAAGGTTGTATCTACTTGTTTTTGTCTTACATTTTACTGATATTGCTTTTACAGTACAAAATAAGCCACATACAACTGTGATGTAATGAACAAGCCAGAAAACTGAGAGGCTGGTTATGATACAGACATAATTTTCAAAGCCAGAACACAATTTCTGTGAGGGACAGAGTAATAAATCAATTGAAAAGTTGATTTTAAAATTTAGTTTTAACCTCACTGTTGTTGGTAGATGACTTGATAAAAGTAGTATGTCATCTATCTACAATTTATGCATTAAGAATCTTGTTAATTTAGTGTTTTAATTTGCAAAACATTTTTTTACAAAGTTTTCTTTCTCTTCTAAGCTATAAATAAAACAAAACTGAGAAGACTATTGTAAATAATTCAGAGCATTATATAACCTTGGTTCTGACCAAACTCTTCTTTCCTAGCCTATGGATGTTCTAAATTTGTTTCTGAAGGCAACATCAACCCAAAAAGATTTATTCAACAATTAAATGTACTATTGGCTTATCTCTCATCTTCAAACTCAGTTTGGGGAAATAAAAGATGAACCCATCTATAAAGGTATCAACAAAAAAGAAACTAGAACAAAATATAAAACTTCATGTACAATAATCCACTAAGGTCTTTGAATAAAGACAAACCCAAACACTTGACTAAGCCTCTCTCTCCCACACTAGTTTAAATAAACACACCTCTAAAACATGTATCAACTATTTCTTTATAATTTTAATGATTTTGCAATTTCAGTATTTAAAAATCTATTGTACCTTCCTTGGATACACTGCTGTCTTTTTTAAAAGGTGTATACCTTAAAAGTGCCTGAGATTTGCATTATAATTACTAATTAGCCTCTTGTTTATAATTTTGTATTGAAACAATTAAACATATATTAAAGAAAAATTCTTCCCAGCTCTAAATACTGAATCTTAAAAAATTGAAATGGCTTTAGAAATCCACTAGTCCAGCCCAACATTAAGGATGGAGACTTGGAGGCAGTTAAGAAAAGTGCAGATAAGAGTCACACAGAACATTATTGTACACACCTCCTACCTCTAAATTCAATCCCCCTCCTACCTTGTAGCTTGCCCTAATTTCAGTTATTACAAGAAATCATAACTCAATTTAACCCTAGGCTTATCTGGACTAATTCAGAATCCTACCTTGTAATTCCCTTCTTGGAGACTGATACAGAGAGTTCAAAGAACTTAGGCAAACGTGGCTCTGAAAGCCTCTCACTGCTTTTCTGTTTCCAGTAGGGTGTCCCAGAGTGCACATTCTGTTATTTAAAAACTGCACTAATAGTTTTGGGACATCCTGTATTCAGCTTAGAGCAGCAGTTCTCAAACTTTATGGTTTCAGTACTCATTCAGTCTTGAAAATTACTGAGGCCCTAGCCGGTTTGGCTCAGCGGATAAGTGTGTCGCCCAGACTAAGGGTCCCTGGTCCGATTCCAGTCAAGGGCACATGACTGGGTTGTGGGCTTGATCCCCAGTGTGGGGCATGCATCAATTACACTCTCTCATCATTGATGTTTTTATCTCTCTCTCCTTTTCTTTTCCTCTCTGAAATCAATAAAAATATGTTTAAAAAAAAAAGAAAATTACTGAGAACGCCAAGGTGCTTATATATCTGTGAATAATCATATTAAAACTAAACTAAGAAACTGTTAAAATATTTTTTAATTTATTTGAATAATAAAACAGCAATAAGTAGATGCTAACACAAATTACACATTTTTAATGAAAAGTAACTGTATTTTAAAAAACAAAAAGCTTTAGTGAGAACAGCCCTACAGTTGTTTTTGACTATCTGGTCTAGCAGTAGCCAGCTCGAGTCATCTACTTTGCTTCTGCATTCAATCTGGTGTGATGCTATTCTGGTCAACATGTGAGGAATACGAAGAATAATCTGGGCTCACACAAGAATGACCTTGGGGACTTCTAAAAGGGTCTTGGGGACACTCTTGAGATTTACTGCTTAGAGAATGATTCCTAGACTGTCCCCATAACCTACTAAAGATAACTACACAGAAGTTTTGGTTCCTTTCTTTCATATGTTCTCCTTCTTCTTTTCTACAAAGTAGAAATAGGAATAAAGAAAAAAGAACCCAGCCGGTAACAGCTCAGTGGTTGAGCGTCGACCCAGGAACCAAGAGATTGCTGGTTTGGTTCCTGGTCAGGGCACGTGCCCGGGTTGCAGCTCAAATTCTAGTAGGGAGCATGCAGGAGGCAGCCAATTGATAATGTTCCCCTGTTATCGATTTTTCTCTCTCTCCCTTCCACTCCCTAAAAATCAATAAAAACATGTAAGAAAAAAAGAGAAAGAAAGACCTATGTAGGGCAGCACAAAGCTGGCAGTGTTAAAAAATCTCTCATTTTTTTCCCTCTTCTCTCCCAGGTGCTCCATAATTATATGGTTCTTCCTAGTCTAAATAAAGTAACTCCAATTTAGGCTTAAATCAGACTGTGAAATAGCCTTTCCTCTTCTTTAAAAAAAAGAAAAAATTTAAAATCAATTTTTTTTGATAGAGGGAGAGGGGGAGAGAGAAACACTGTTGTGAGAGCCCTCATGCTTGCCCCCTACTGGGATTGAGTTGCAACCTCGGCATGTGCCCCAACTGGGAATCATACTGGTAACCTTTCAGTGCACAGGATGACGCCCAACTGAGCCACATGGGCCATGGCAAAGAGCCTCTCTTTATTAAAAATATATATATATATATATATATTTTTATTGATTTTTAACAGAGAGGAAGGGAGGTAGATAGTTAGAAACATAGATCAGCTGCCTCCTGCACACCCTCCACTGGGGATGTGCCGGCAACTAAGGTACATGCCCTTGATGGGAATCAAACCTGGGACCTTTCAGTCCACATGCTGACGTTCTATCCACTAAGCCAAATTGGTTTTGGCCAAACAGCTTCTCTTTAAAGGAGTAGTTCTCTTCACAAACCTTAATAATGGCTGCAGGTCACACATGCTTAAATTGCATACTTTAAAAAAAAACCAAAAACTGGGAACAAGGAACACTTGGAACACAAAATATTTTAGAGACGATTTAAAATAAAATAAAGTGTTTAAAAACATATTTTTGTTTGAAAGATACTGAAACTAGTTTCATAATATTATTTTTAAAGACAAACAAAAACATTAAGATTTATTTACATAAAAAATTGAATGTTGACTTTTGTGAATACTGGGAACTATTCAAATACTATAATTGAAACCCTCAATGACTTTCTAGTACTCAGTAGCATCTCAGGGTCCCAAAAATTAGTGTAAAAAGGCCTCAATTCTTACCATCCACAGAATGGATCCAGACAACTGTTCAAACTGATGGGACCCACTCCATCGAGATTTCACTGTGGCTAGACCAAAGTCACCTATTTTTACTGTGAGGTCTTCATGAAGAAAAATATCTGTGGTGTAATAATTAAGGAAAACAATAGATCTCATTTTCCAATCAGAGCAAGCATTATGAAATTTAGGTAAGAGATCAAATTCCTGTGATTCTGTAATATGAAATTCTTTGAAAAAAGGTGTAGTACTTTATAAATTAATTAGGTCTATTTGCCTGTATGACCTGGTTTTAAGGTTTTGGGGACTTGAAACGAGGTAGAGTAAGGTGAGATGCTTTCATAAGTGTATGAGACCCTGAAACTTTCCACAAGGTTTTAGTAATATAGGCCCAAATATCCTTTTGGCATTTCTGGGGAGTGGTAAAGACTCTTCACTGGAATGAAGGTGGTTGGTAGACAGGATCTTAACCTGAGTTTATGGAAGAGGAAAAAATATGTTTTTCTCATTTCACATTATCCATAACTTAGAGCCTTCAGTTACATTTTACCTACTACTGAGCAAGGTCAGAGTGCTAAAAGGAACTAGTAGATAACTACAAACTACTTGTTTTACAGTGCTGATAGAACATAAGCAAGCAATCAAAAAGAGCCCTACTATCATAAAGATTTCATAGATTTTTGTTGTAATGCTCAATTGTTCACAAAACAAAAGCAGGTTGTAGTACCTTGTTCTACTACACTTCCATGCAAACCCATTTATTAATTCTCTTAACAATACATTGAACTTAGCATGAAACTTTTTTTACATAATGTGAAGATAAAATGCAGAAGAAAAAGTCAGGATGTTTTCAAACTTCGCAGACAAATTTCAGGAAGGATACTATTACTCTTGAGGTCTCTGTGGATGATTGACTTGGCGTGTAAATAACTGAAAAACAAAACATCATTTTAACCTGAGTAGGGCTAAGTACTCTGGCCTCAAATTTTATAGAACATATTTAGGGGTATAAATAAAGAAGTGTTTAAATCATGATACAACTATAAACTGTACAATGTGATAACCCCTTTACATATGAAATAGACTGTAAATGAATTTACGATTAGAGGAGCATATTACTAATATGGTACAGCCAAAATTTTGTTTTCCACTAAAAGATTTTGCTTTATCTTTTACTATTTACCAATACAAACCTTTCACTCCAGTCAAGTCTATTTACCCAGGTCCTTTAAATATCCCCTCCTATACCCATCCTTTAGATTAGCTTTGTTCTATTCTCCTTTCAGATTGAATATACAATCTAACTCCTGGGTGAACCTTTTCTATGAATAACTCAACTGTAAGGGATCTTTCTCTGTTCAGTTATATAGAAATTATTGGAACAGCTTGATTCAATATTTTCCCACCTATGTTCACTTTCTATTTAAAAGTTTAATTGATAAAACCATTTTTAAAGGTAGTATTAATATGTTCTTAGAATACCCTCTTAAAATCAGTGTGTAGCAAACTTCCTCTGTAAGAGCTTTAGTTAAGTTCATTGAGAGAAAAGGGATAGGCCTAGTTTATTTCTGTTTATCCCCAGTGCCGAGTACAGTGCCTGGCACAAAGCATTTAAAACACATCAGCTGAGTCAACTACATTGAGATGCATATAATGTCCTAGTCAAGGTTATTTTTCTTCATTTAAAGTTGGGGAAAACAAATATATGAGACTTCTGAAATCTAACAATGACTATTAGGAAAAAAGTTTTGCTTTAAAATGAGAGTATAACGTCACTATTAAAAATAGGTTTTTAAATCATTAAGCTTATAATTTATACTTTGTTTTCATCTAAGCTTCCACATCCTCTCAGAGAATAAGATTTTGATACTTTTTTCAGACAAAATTTTCATTTCAAAACCCATGCTCCTCCTCCAATTACTCTGACTTCACACTATTTCTTTCAGAGCTTTTACTACAATCTAAAATTATCTTTTTATCATGACTTTTTAGGCCCAGTGTGGTTTCAAACACAAAAATTTACTTGAACATAAAGTTCTGCAGTAACACAGGAAGAAAAAAACATATGGCATCTTAGCCAGTGTGTCAGCCTATGGATTGAAGGGTCGAGGGTTTGATTCTGGTCAAGGGCATGTACCTTGACTGAGGCTCTGGCCCCAGTTGGGGCATGTGCAGGAGGCAACCAATCAATGTGCCTATCACATGAATGTTTCTCTCTGTCTCTCCGCCTCCCTTCCACTTTCTCTAAAATCAATGGAAATCCCTAGCTGGTTTGGCTCAGAGGATAGAACAGTGGCCTGCGAACCAAACGGTCCCAGGTTTGATTCCAGTAAAGGGCATGAACTTTGGTTGCAGGCTCATCCCTGGCGTGGGCCCTGGTTAGGGATCTAATAGGAGGCAACCAATTGATTTGTTTCTCTCACTTTGATGTTCGTCTCTGTCTTTCCCTCTCTCTAAAAAAAATATCAATTTTTTGAGGGTGAGGATTAACAAAAACAAAACAAAACAAAAATCAATGGAAAAAATATCCTTGGGTGAGAATTAACAAAAAACAAATTAAAAAATGTGAAGAAAAATAGGTCTTGATTGAAAGCATTTTTTGTCTCCATTAGAAGAAGGGAGATAAACGAGACAGTGTGCGTGGTGGAGCTCTGTGCTTCAGAGGGCTGGTGTTTAGCCACAGAAAGGTGTTAGTGTCTGAAGAAGTTCTGTCTCCTTTGAAATTAAAAACAACAGATGTGTGGTTCATAGGTAGAAAACATGGCAGCATGATGAAGTTACAAGGAAGATAAAGGTGTTCTTGATGGATGGTGTCAATCTTTTCAACAAATCTGATACAAAGAAATATAGTGAGAATATAGTAGATAAAAATATAACTAGAGGGCTGAGGAGAGAAAATTTCTGATCAAGAAAATACTTGGTAATTAAGATATAAATATGATTGCTGAGTTAGCAATATAGCCCTAGTAGAAACTGTTAAGCACAAACCTATTACAGGTCAAAGTTGCATATAGCTGCAACCTGTTTAAAATCTGCTTTCTTAATTTTTATATAATTTAATAAATCTTTCTGTTACATCTCTATAACAAAAGCAGCAAAAGAACAGAAATCCAGGTAATATATAATAATGGAAGATTAGAAAGGGACTCAAATTTCCCAGCCGAAAAAATGGGATGAATATCATACCTCAATTCCCACATAATATAATGTTCCAGAGTAATTACTACACAAATTGGCACTACAACACAACTTCCTAAGCCCCTACTAGTCATAACAAAGATAACACATAACTGGTTGAGAGTAGAAAGGAAACAAGAAAAAATGAACTTTTCTTGCTGCAGCTGATACACAAGTCTATCCATTATTTAGGACAATTAAATTACCTCCTTCTTACCTTTGTAAGATGGTAATGAGAAACACAGCTTTCAAAAGTAGTAAAAAATAAAAACAAACAAACCATATGCTACAAACTAAATGAGTATCATTATCTTGATAGGTTTCTCCTAGGCGTCACCTTCCTTGAAGAAATAATATCTAGCTATAGAATCATTTAATCTTAAAGCTGGGAAATCATCTTGTAAAATTTGTCTCTATGTTGTTTCTTTCAAACTCTTATCCAAGATCCAGCCTTTCAACATTCTTTTTAGGGCATAATATAATACCCCCAAAGAAAATACAATACTCTAGATTTGATCTGATCAACACACACTAGAGTGAAATTCCCATCTTCATCTACCATTTGAATGTAAGACTTGAAACTATAAAACTGCTAGAAACAAAACCTAAAAGCAAACACTATAAAACTTTTATAAGAAAACAGAATTATATCCACCTCTTGTACATGTACATTTAATTTATTCATTTTAAAATATATTTTTATTGATTTCAGAGAGGAATTTCCACTCAGCCATGCTTTCTGTGGTTCTAGATGATATCTTTGCCTTTTAGTTATAGTTTTGAAGTGGTTGTTTGAGGCAGCAATTTCAGGTGTTAACCTTTGCAGCCATCTTGGTTTCTCTCCCCAAAATATTTTTGTTTTATATTCAGAACATAATACTTCTGTGAGTTTAACATCAGACCACAGCTTTCTCTTTGTGCCTTCTTCATTTAACATTCAGTAAAGTTTTGAATAAAGCTAAATTAAAAATTATACCTTAAGTATTATACTGACATTAAAAGTCCTACAAAGAAATGACATGATGAATTTGAACATTCCTGAAATTTCTTTAGTAACAATATTCTTGAAAATCTTGGCCCATATGTTAAATCTACAACTATCAGGTGAGAAGCTGATAAACATACTTTATGAACCTTGATTCCTAAGAGTAAGTCTATAATGATCTACTATTAGAATGGCTCTGCTCTCTTCAGGTAAATCTAGGAATCAGAAATCATCATTCATTGAGGAAATAAGGCAAAACCACACAGGAAAAATGTCACACATCCACTGCTTATATTCTGTAACCCAATTAAGGTGACACATTTGAGAATCCCAATAATTTAACTCTCCTACTGACTACAACCCCAATTCTTTATACAATGAGTTAGTATGCTTTTATTCTACTTACTAGAGGCCTGGTGGACAACATTTGTGCACCTAGGGTGGGGTCTTTAGCACCGCCATGGAAGCAGGAGAGGCTTCTGCCTCCACTGCTGTGCTCACCAGCCATGATCTCGGCTCTGGCTGAGCATTGCTCCCCCTGGGAGTGCACTGATCACCAGGGGGCAGCTCTTGCATTGAGCGTCTGCTCCTTGGTGGACAGCGTGCATTATAGTGACTGGTGGTTCCGCAGGTTGGTCAATTTGCATATAGCCCTTTTATTATATATGAGGACTAGTGGCCCGGTGCACAAAATTTGTGCACTGGGGTGTTGTCTCTCAGCCCAACCTGCACCCTCTCTAATCTGAGATATCCCTCTCACAATCCAGGACTGCCAGTTCCCAACTGTTCGCCTACCTGCCTGACTGATTGCCCCTAATCGCTTCAGCCTGCCAGCCTGATCAACGCCTAACTGCTCCCGTACCAGTCCCATTGCCCCTAATTGCCCTCCCCTGCTGGCTTGGTTATCCCTAACTGCCCTTCCCTGCCAGCCTGATTGCCCCTGTCTTCCCCTGTAGGCCTGATCACTCCCAACTGCCCACCCTTGCTAGCCTGGTCACCTCCAACTATCATCCCCTACTGGCTCAGTCATCCTTAACTTCCTTCCCTTGCCATCCTGGTCACCCCCAACTACCCTCCCCTGCCTGCCTCGTCCCCTCTAAATGCCCTCCCCTGCTGGCCTGGTCCCCCCCCCAACTGCCCTCTGCTGCAGGCCTGGTTGTCCAAATGCCTTCCTTTGCAGGCCTGGGCCCCCTCAACTGTCCTCCCCTGCGGGTCTTGTTGCTCACAACTGCCCTCCCCTGCTGGCTTGATCACCCACAACTGTCCTCCTCTGCTAGCCATCTTGTGGTGGCCATCATGTGTTGGGAGTGATGGTCAATTTGCACACTACATCTTTATTATATAGGATGCCCTGGGACTTTAGAATACGTTTTGTAAAGTAGTCTGAAAGATCACCAATAACACTTGGAAAACAATCAGGGGGAAGACTATTTTGAAACGAAGGCTTTGCAAAAGTATATTAATAATGGCTATTTAAATAGTCTATGTACTTTGTGAAATGATGGTGGAGGACAGGGGAGGAGGAACCAAACATTTAAAAGTTAAGTATAAATAATTGTGAAGGATGCCATTTCTAGTATACTGTAAATAACATGTAAACATTTTTTGTTGTTGTTGCTATCAGAAGGTTTCTTTTAAAACATCTGTTCTTGTTTCATGGATAGAAAAACTTCCTTTTATAGCTGAGGAAATAGACAGGTTTTTTGGGGGAAGGGGAACCTCTTTCCTTGCATTGTTTATTTATTCCTAGGTGCCTCCCGTTTTTGCCCCAATTGGTTTGGTCTTTCTTATGGGCATCACAGACTTTCTCTCTGATGTCTGTGGTGAGCCAGAGATAATTTCAGACTGAGTGAAGGTCTAAAAAGCTGCATGAAGGCTTTAGCATATAGATGGGCTGTTTTTGAACTTCCTTATACAGTGAGTGATCTACCCTGTTTCCCCAAAAATAAGACAATGTCTTATATTAATTTTTGCTCCCAATGATGCGCTAGGTCTTATTTTCAGGGGATGTCTTATTTTTCCATGAAGAAGAATACGGTACACATTTATTGTTAAATGAAAATAAAGGAAATTTATTACCTTTATACGGTACGGTAGTACTGTAGTTGTCAACACAAACCAGACAAACTGTGAATCCTACAGTATCAAGAATTTACTCATTTATTCAATGACAATCATGTCATCATCTTCTGGAACTTCATCATAACAATCCAATTCCTGAATTTCCTGGTGAATTTCTTGTGACTTCATTTCTTTCAGAATCAGTGGACCAAATCTCTCATGTTTAGCAATAGCACTGTCTTTAAATGAGTACTTCTTGTCAAGGTAGCCTGCTCACAGTGCATTTGCAATGCAACTGTCAGTGATTTTCTCCCATGAATTCTTCACCCAAGTCACAACTTCTTGCAGTTTAGGTTTTACAAAGTTTCCACACTGATTTCTCTCCATTCTATTTTCAATGTAGTCATTAATTTCCATGTGCAAATTGTCTTTCAATGGCTTCTTTATTGCAATATCAAGAGTCTGGAGATAGGCCGTCATTCCTGCGGGAATCATTATCTATTTTTCTTTCGTGAAGAAATGTCTTCATGTCTTTAGCGCGGTGAGTGCTGGCTGCATCCCAGACTAGCAGACCTCTTTGGCTCCCTCGCAAAACAAGCGGCAGCATTAAATCGACCCACTTCCTTATAACTGCTTGTGTGGCCCAGGCCTTTTCAGTTTCAAGAATAAAAACACCCAAAACACGTTCAATCTTCTCCTTGCCCTTAGAAATGATTAAAGGTGGGATTTTAGTACCATCCAGACGAATTGCCAAAATACAGGAAACATGTACACTTTCGTAAGCAGTGGAGAGAATGTACACTAAGGAGGCACCTCACTGTTCCAATTGTTGTTTGAGATGATTGGCCCATAAACACTGCAGTTTCATCCATAGCAATCATGTTGGAAAGATTGTATTTAGAGAGATCAGCATCATCAATAAAGGACTTGAATGCAAGTGTTTGCTTAATAACGTGAGTATCTTCCAAACTAAACAATGTTGTAGATCTTCTTAAAGACAATTCACTTTGCTGAAGGAAATTATCCAGCCAGTGTTGTGATGCTTTGAAGTCTTCGGGGGCTATGTCAAACTTTGGTGCCATTGCGAGGGCAAATTCTTGAATCTGAGCCCTATTCACAACCAAAGCCTTTGCTCTCCTGTCAACAACCCATTCACAGATCAGGTCTTCCAGCTCGGAAAATAATGGTTGCCGACCTGATCCACATTTGTGCTTTTTAGCATTTCTCTTGTCCACTTGTTCAATGAGGTTACCATACTCTGCTCGCCATTTTTGGACCAATCGGATACTCAACATGTTCGCTTTGTAGAAAGCAGTAAGATTTTGGCCCCAAGAGTCTTCCACGATTCCTTTCTTGTACTCCACGGAGTAGCTTTTTCTTTTTGCGCTCATTTCTAGGGGTAAAAAAAAGGAATTGGGGTATCAAGGTGGGGGGAGGGGAATCACTTAAAATGACACAGTGGGGATTAGAGGGGGGCATCAAAATGGCACAGGAGAATCAGAGGGGGATTATCATTTTAGTAACCCCTTTTGATCCTCCTGTGTCATTTTGATTGTCCCCTCTGATCCTCCTGTGTCATTTTAAGTGATCCCCCTCCCCCCACCTCTGTGCTACTGAACACCTTCACCAGACATCCCCCCTACACCTTTATCAGACATTTACCCCCTGGGACCTTTCTGGAGACTGTCACTGGGCTTGCTGGGGCCTGGATCTGGGCTGGAGCAGGGTCTGCCACTGACTGAGAACCTTCAGTCATCATGATGGAGGCTGTGAGCATCAGGTAGTGTCACCAGAGACAGACCAGCACTCACCACCTTTGCTACTTCCCATCTGCTCTAATCCTCCTGTTCTTCTACACGCATCTGCAAAAGTCTCCTCCTCTCTGCCACGCCGTGCTCACCACTCACTCCGATCTCTGCTCTGCCTCCACACAGCAGTGACGTCAGGACTCCGTGTAATGTCCCTGTTGCTAGACGCCAGTAGGGGCCCTAGTGACCAGTTTATGGTAAATTAATTTTCATTCTGAGACAGAGCCTGGGGGCCTTATTTTCGGGGGATGCCTTATATTTCACTAGGAAGGAAACCTGTAGGTAGGTCTTATTTTCGGAGGATGTTTTATTTTCGGGGAAACACGGTAGGTGGACTTCTTGAAGTCACCACTTTTGGGTCTTTCCTCTCAGTTGGTAAGATTCTTCACAGAAGACTCTTCCAATGTTTTGTGTGAAGGATAAAGTTCAGCTGCTAGCATTCTGGAAACCAAATGAAAAGAGAGTGCTGAGGAACTCCCTATTCATTGTTCAGCAAGTAGCCCTATCTCTAATAAAGTGCCCATGTCCATGTCCCCAGTCCAGAGATATGTTTCTCTCTCTCTATAGAATAAACTTTCAGTCTGCTGCCAGGGTAGGGATGGGACAGTCACCCAGTCCATGAAGCAGGTGAGATTTAGATAAGTTTTCCAGATATGCCTTTTCATTTATGTCCTCTCCCTCCTCCAGAAATACCCGGCACTGACAATTCTTGAGACTTTTGAGGATTCTGTGGTAAAATCAGGTTAGTTTTCATTTCTTCATGGCCAAGTAATGATTTAGCTTTTTTGGGTCTACTAAATCCATGATTATTTCTCCATTTGTTTTATAGCTTACAAAATGTTGTTGCTATTATTTCTTTTCTGTTATCTTCAACCTTATGTTTTTGCTGAAAAAAGAATCCTTTATTATAGTTACAGTGGAGTTTCAAGATAGCATAAGTCTGTCATCTTATCTGAAACTTACATAGCTATTTTATTTATGTTTTTAACTTATTGTGGTAAACTACAGGGCCTCCCGCCCCTCAATGTGTATACACTTCAACAGCTGATAGCCCCATTATGAAAATGAAATATATATTAATAAACTCTCCTTTATAATACAAAGAGTGTGCATACATTTGTATATTATATATATAATAAAATTTCCCATTTTAACAATTTTATGTGTACAGTTCAGTGACATTAAGTATACTTGCAATGTTGTGCACCATCTATCAAAAATTTTTTATTATCTCAAACTTCATTTCTGTTTTCTTTAATTTCTTTCAGCAATGTTTTATACTTTTTAGAGTACAATCTTTTATCTCCTTGGTAAAACTTATTCCTATATATTTTATTCTTTTGGGTGTTCTGGAAATAAGATTTTTCTGTTTAATTAATTTAAAAAATCAAATTTATTGAGGTAACAATGGCTAATCATATTATATAAATTTCAGGTGTACAATTTTATAATATGATGGCATCTTTATACTCTATTGTGTGCTCATTATCCAATGTCTAGTCTCCTTCCATCACCTTGCATTTGATCCCTTTACCATCCTCATCCTCCTTCCCACCTCCATTGCCCTCTGGTAAACGCCATACAGAGAGCCATGTTCTACATTCATTGCCAGGTACAGTCATTATATATTGATTGCTACTTAAAATGCCAGCAAATCATTTCAGAGTAGATAAATAGACTTCAAGAATTTACACTTACAGATCCCAAACTGAAAGCAATGAAAAAATATTGCCCCATTCACTGACTGACTATTCCCCAGACTACAGAACTATTCCAATTTGATTGTGTCCTTCTCTACTGTCATTTCTTGTCTTAATCAATACTGGCATTTGACTGCCCCATCACTGTTTCTAAAAATAATTCTCATTACTATTCTTTGCCTCGGTTTATAGCAAAAGCCCTTTCCCCTCTGATATCCTTTTATTAGTTTGTGGACTATTTTTTCTTTCCTTGACATTTCTTAATTTTGGTATGAGAAGGATTTGGCTTCTTTTTTTCCTAAAAGGTGAACAATACTACTCAGTTAAATCCTTCTTAATTTTTTATTTCACAGATATATACTGAGCACCTATCATAGGCCAGGCCCTGTTCTAGGCATAGGGATAAACAATGAACAAAACAAAGCCCCTGCTCCTATACAGCTTCTATTCTAGTGGCAGTGTCAGACAATAAACATAGTATGTCATATGGAGTTGGGTGTTAAAAAACAAACATAGTGGTATAGAGAGTGACAGGGTGGGGTAGGAACATTAGTTAGTTATATAAGGCAATCGTTTTCAACTGTTTTCATCTTATGGCACACATAAACTAATTACTAAAATTCTTTGGCACACCAAAAAAATATTTTTTTTTTGCAATCTGACAAAAATAAAGGTATAACTTTGATTTATTCACATTGGATGGCTATTGTGTTGGCTGAACTCTCTTTACTTAATCTAAAGGAAGAGAGGTCAATGCATGTTTTGGTATTAAATGTTTTTTGTTTTTTTTATATTTTACAGAGAGGAAGAGAGAGAGCTAGAGAGCTAGAAACGTCGATGAGAGAGAAACATCGACCAGCTGCCTCTTGCACACCCCCTACCGGGGATGTGCCCGCAACCAATGTAGATGCCCTTGACCGGAATCGAACCCGGGACCTTTCAGTCCGCAGACTGACGCTCCACCACTGAGCCAAACCGGTTTCGGCTGGTATTAAATGTTTTAAATCTCTTGCAGCTCACTGGTTGAAAATCACTGATGTAAGGGGATCAGAGAAGGCTTTTATCATAAGGCGACATTTGAAGAGAGACATGGGGAGAAAGTTCCATGAATATTTGTGGCATGAGTATGATAACAAAGAGAAAATAGCAAGTACAAAGGCCCTGAGGAGGGCGTGTGCTTGGAGCAGGGGGCGTGAAGGTGGGAGTGGGGAGTAAGCTTTGTTTCTCTCACAATGTTTACTATATTTGCTATGATTTACTCTTAAAAATTTTAATATAACTTTTCAGATTTGAACAGATTCAAATTCTGGCCTGTGGTAAATTTTGTAAAGTTACTTTTTATCTTTTAAATTACAGAGAATAATTCAGTAGATATGAACAACTCAACTTGAAATCTTCAGAACCAGAATATCGATTTTCATTTTACTTTATTGTATGCAAATGAAAATATGGGAACTTGGAGAAAATAATTTGAAAGAATAACTAACAATTATTTTATATACTTCTATAACTGCTAATGATTTTTAGTGGTCTTTTGCTTGCCTTCTTATTTTTTGAATCACTATTGCTTAGCTAAATTACTGCATGCAGAACATAAATTTGCAGTCACATATTTATTATCAAATACTTTGTATGTTTTGAAGATTGCAAAACAGATTATTTTATTTCTTAGTATCATATTTGCAAGACATTAATTAAAAGTGTCTATGTTGTTAGACAGTAATTTAAAAAGCAATCCAAAAGATTATCAGCTAAAATCTTTAAAACACTCTCAATGGTCGTCAAAAGTAATTTATAATAGATTTAACAGAATGGAACTTACTCCATGCCCTGTGCAGTCTGCCGTGCAATATCTATAAGTTTGATCATCTCAAATTTGGTCTCAATGATGTGGAGATGGTGATATAAGCTGGAGCCCTCACACCACTGGGTAACAATAGCCAGTTGTGGCTTTGTTGAATAGCCCATGAAGAGTAGAATATTCACATGTCGAGTTTTCCTATAAAAAGAAATGTGAAAGTAAACAGTAAATGTCAATAAACTTCAGCAAATCTTAAAAAGAGGCCAAAGAAGTCTACTTATCAGTAAGATTTTATCAGAAAAAGATATTTTAAAAAAGGCAGAAGGAGGAGAAATTTAGAAGAGACTTTGGTAATTGTCTATTTTAACATTCTACTCTTTTCAGAATTATCTTTTTTAATATACCCGACAGGCAACTAGATGTTGCTTAAATACCTTTAATTATGGAAAGTTCATCACTGAGGCTGAAGCCTATTTCTCCCATTCTTTTGTTTTAAGTAGTTCTAGATTTTTTTTTTTAGTTGAGAAAGAATTGTCTTCCTACGACTTCCCCACTGGCTTCCCTGTTCCTCTGGAAGAAGAGTCTGTGCTCTATGGAACATAAGAGCTTTCTATGGACCCAATATCCTCAGTTCTGTTGATTACTTTGCCCCCACTAGGTTGCAGTTCTAGAATCGCCCCCACTTAAGTTGTCCTTATCTATACATACTGAAGTTTGTTAATGTTCCTCAAGTTCCAGGGCAAGATGTAATACCTAAATGTGTTCTGGTAAGATTAGAATCTTGAGAGTATTATTTACTTAAGTGGAAGTATTATTTCTCATAATCAGAATACTACATTAATCCACTCTAAACTTCATCTTCCTATCACCTATACAATATAATATTGCATAACACTTAAAAGAATATGGTTAAAGTTAAAATCTACTCAAACTCTTTTTATCCATTTTGAGTAAATATATCAAACAGTGGCAACCACTGAAAAATAGGAGTTAAAGAAGATACTGTCTCTGGAAAACAAGAGTCTGTACTAACTTACCTGAGTACTCCTACTTCATTTTTAAAGGCCTGTAACTGCTGAGGTGTAGGTGCGGTCACATTCAACATTTTCACTGCCACATCACCTAAAAGGTAATTGTCAATCCAAATGTCATTCTATTTTTTTAAGATTTAAAAATATTAAAAACTCATATATTTTCATGAATTACCACAGCCTTAAATCCACACCATTATTAAACTGCTTTATGGTAACTTATGAAATAAATTATATAATACCTTCCTTAATTGTATTAATTTTCTAAGGATAACACTAAACCAAGAATGATACTCTTATACTGATATTTCAAAATACCAATCCAAAAAAGATAGCCAACCTTGTTTTTCATCTGGAAATTTAGTTTAACCAGCTAAGTACCTATGGTATTTTCCAGGTTATTTAACAATATTAAATTAGACACATGTATTGACTAAATGTTAAAACTAAAAATCACAGGCCAAATGGAGCTAGGCTGAAATAGAAAACTACAAAACTTCCTTATTAGAGTACCTAACATTTTTTTTTCTCAAATCTATAGATCATTTGTTGCTTTGCTTAGGTAAGTTATTAAAAAAAAAAAAACTTTATGTGAAACAGGTAGAACTCACACACACTGCCAGTGGGTGTGTAAATTGGTATAACCACTTCAAACACTGCTGGCAGTACCTACTAAAACTGAATATATGCATTTACAGTGGTCCCATAATTCTTTTCTAGGTATATAGCCAGCAAAAATGGACACATGCTCAACAAATGACATGAACTAAAAATGTTCACAGCAGCAGCATTTGCAATAGGCCCAAACTGGAAAATAAAATTCTTATTACATAGTAGATAGAAAAAGGAATCGTTTTATAAATCATGAATGATCTACAACTACACACAACAATGCAGATGAATCTTACAAACAATGTTGAGTGAAAGGGGTGAGTCACAAAAGAATACATGCTGTTAGATTTCTGCTAAAACCAGGATAGTGGTTGCCCTTGGGGGAGGAGGACATTAGGAGGACATCTACATTGCTGGTAATGTTCTGTTTATTGACTACAGATGTGCTCACTTTGTGATATTTCAGCTACCTGAACACTTATATGCACTTTTATGTATATTATACTTTAGTATAATTAGCTTATTTTTCCTGATTACCAAATTAATACAGGGCTCATAGTAAAAAAATTAAACATTTTGAAGAAACAAAGAAAAAAATATCTCCCATAATCATATCATACATAAATGAACATTGTAAATATGTTGATGTATATCCTACTAGGCTTTTATATATATCAGTACAGATATTTATGAATTCATGTGAAAACATAACCTAAAAAGACATGTACTCAAATATTGATGATCCTTTTAAAAACTGTTATATATACCTCTATGTAGCATTATAATATGGGATATTTTACATGCTGCTCTGTAAAATTTAATGTAACACAGACACCTTTCCATAGCAATAAATAGAAATCTACCATACTACTTTAATTTCTATATAATCATACATGGAGGCTATCAATGTATTTATATAATACTCTATTAATGGGCATTTACATTTATTTCCATTTTTCATTAATGTTAAATCTCTAATGTACTTGCACACACATTGTTTGTTCCTGTCCAATTACTTCCTCATTATAAAATTCTACAAATGGAATTATTGGTTTGATATACATATTGCCAAATTTCTCTCTAGAAAATTTGTAGCAATTCTTTTTCCCCCATCAGCAGCATTATATTCACAACTATAATTATGACCAATTAAAAAAAATTCTTTGTCCATTTGAGAGGCAAATAATGATTCCTACTTTTTAATTTTGCAATTCTGGTAACTAGTGAGGCTGAACATTTTTTATGTTTTCACTCCATTTCTTCCTTTAGTATGTACACTTTTAATATACTTGTGGTTTATAACATATATAAAAGTATAAGCAGAAAAATTATCAAAGAAAAAAACATCATGGGGATTAGCTCCCCTGGAGAATCATCTTTTTAAAAATATATTTTTATTGATTTCACTGAGGAAGGGAGAGGGAGAGAAATATCAATGATGAGAGTGAATCATGGTTCAGTTGCCTTCTGCATGCCCCACACTGGGGATTGAGCCCACAATCTGGGCATAAGCCCAGACTGGGAATCAAATCATGACCTCAACCACTGAGCCAAGCCAGCCCGGTGAGAATCATCATTTTTAAAAACTGTAACTAAGCCTAGTAGGTGTGGCTCAGGAGGTGATGGTTTGATTACTGGGCAAAGCACATGCCCAGGTTATGGGCTCGATCCCTGGTGGGGGGCATGCAGGAGGCAGCTGATCCATGATTCTCTCTCATCATTGATATTTCTCTCTCTCTCTTCCTCTTCCTTTCTTCTCTAATATCAACAAAAATGCATTTTAAAAACTGAAGGTAATATAATGATAGAAGACCTGATTGCTATGAATCCAGTTTTTAATTTTCCATAATTTTTGTTAGAAATCTTTAGTAACTCTTGAATATGATAACAAAAAGTTTAATAATGCAAAAAGTGAATACTTCCTTTGATTTAAAAAAAATAAAAGTTGTTAGATATTTTCTATTATTATAACTTATGACAAGGTCATCGTACTATATACATACCATGCCACTTCCCCTTGTAGACTGTCCCAAATGAACCGGAACCAATTCTTTGTCCCACTGTGATCTGCCCATCAGGAATCTCCCAATCGTCACTTGAATCCCGTCTACCAAGCGTTTTCTTGATAAAAATAGTACAAAAGTCAATCCAAAGCAAACAAAAAAAAGGGAAAACCTTGTATTACGCTAAGTACATTGTCTCCTGTGTCTGAGTGTGAAAGGGATATTACACTCTCTCTCTCTCTCTCTCTCTCTCTCTCTCTCTCTCTCTCTCTCTCTCTCTCTGGAAGAATAATAGAAATATGATTCTTGTAATACAGAACTTAAATTGAAGAACTAGGTCAATTTTCAGGGCTACTAACAGGCAATATAAGTATCTGTTATTAGTTTTGGCTCCAAAGGTCAAAATTCTAAATTAACATACTATGGTTACTGTTGATAATTTACCTACTTATTTTCTTCTAGTCAGTGCTAAATTTCCACATATATCTTATCTGATCCAGTCTCTTAAAAAACTGTCAACATATACAATCACTTTGGTAGGGTAGAGAATCCACCTATCCAACATATACTATTACTACACTATTGCTAAAATTAAGTTGTTAGTTTTTAGTATGTATTTATTGTGCAGCAGAAAGTTATTTTTTCAAATAGGAAAGAATAACATTTGGTAAATATTTGAATTTCAGGTAAGCCCTTTAACAGTCACCATTGGTGGTCCGTGAGGTCCAAAAGGTTGGTGACCGCTGCTTTAGAACATATATGCCTACTAATGCTTCCTAAAATACTAGGTTTACTCCTTTTTCCTTATTTTAAAAAGAGAATACTACAGTTGACCCTCAAAGATGGGGAACTTAAGAGTACTGACTCCCAGAACAGTGGAGAATTGGTGTATAGTGCTCCCTTCAGCAGTACATATACTAAAAAATTGGAACCATACAGAGATTAGGATGCACATGGAGGACAGGCAAATTCATGAAGCATTCTCTATTTTAAAAAAAGAAAAAAGAAAATTGGTGTATAACTTTTGATTTCTCCCCAAACTTGACTATTATGGTCTCTTGTTATCTGTTGGGGGTTGGTTCCAGGACCAATACCGATTTCAATCATGCAAAAGCTGGGTATATGGAGGGCCAACTGTTTATTTACTGAAAAAAACATACACCAGTATGCGAGTAGATCCATGCAATTCAAATTCTTGTTCTTCAAAGGTTAACTGTATTCTTACTCTTTTGAAACTACCTTTAATAGCATTAGAGTTGAGAGCATAAATCTGTGTTGTGCAAATATGCTTTAAGCAAACATTTATCAGCTCTTAATTTTATTTGATTATGGGAATTCTGTGTCACATATGGACATATCATTATATGTAAGGGTGACATTAGATTTGGCTCTAACTTCTATAAAGAACACAGAAGAATGAAGATATCATATACTTTTACCATTCGATTCCTGTCTTCTGAGGATGAAGATGATTTTCTTTCCCGCTGAGGTCCTGGAGATTTCTGTAATGCTTTCACATTAGTGAGTGAGCCAGGTAATGAGGCAGGGGGTGTGGCAGATAAACCTGTAGTTGACCCTAAGTTAGTGAAAGGAAAAATGTATCCATTAAAGGAAGATCAAGTTTGTTAATTTATTTATTGGGGGCAGAGGGTATGGGGAGATTTAGACTTATTTAAAAAATACAGTGCATGTTCAAGTACAGAACTTTTAGAAAGGATAGGCCAAAAAGGGACCTCATTTGGTAATTAGTACTATAATTTCTTTTAGTTTTCTGGCCAATTTAATGACCCTTGAAACATCTGATTAGAGATACACACTTTGCTTATTGGTGCATTTTTTAAGGAAAAGACTATCTCTAAAGTAAGAGGAAAAATACAAAACAATATGCCTAAGGTTCTGTTTCTTTGACTTTAAAAATTCAAAAAGCAAAAATTCAAAAATTTAACAGCCTTTATAAAAAACAACAACTTTATTTTGTTGCTTCAGCAAACAAATATTAATCAATATAAAAAATATGGAAATCCCCAAATGGAAACATATTCTAATAATCGCCATAATGTTGAAAATATTTGGCTTCTTCATATTAGCCACTAAATTAAAAAAAAAAATCCTATACCACATACTAGACTTCTTAAGAGTGACACTGGACAGTTTCATCAGTTCCTGAAGGCTTAGTTTAGTAAACAAATATGATTTGTTGCCTGAGTACAACAAAGCCAGCAGGTTTCTCCAGCCTCTCTGAATAATCCCTGACTGTCTTTATAAGTGAGAGCAAAGTAAGTGATATGGCCTCTCAGCCAAGTTACTACAAATGGCAATATTTTATCAGTCAACTGAGTCCACTGTTTTCTTTGAAAGTGGACTCAATGGCAGGGTTGCATACTTTCTGATGGATACTTTTCCAAATGCTGGCCCAGTGACAATAATTCGAAATTCATGTACAGTACCTTGTTCATAGTAATTCAGGACAATGACTCCTAATGGGGCCTAAGTACAGTTAAGGAGTACTGAGATATCAAAAAATATTTGCATATACTTCAAGAATTTTTTTTTAATTACTATTCTTTGGAAAGGGGTAGTCACTATCTTTCAAACAGGGATTCCAATGGCAACATTTCAATCTGTGTAGAAATTTTATTATTATATCACATGCTACCATGTGGAATTTCCATAATCTCATTTGTAAATTTCTAAAAGAAAATGGAATGTTTATTAACTAGAGCACAATCCATTTTCTACCTTCACTTGATAAATTTCAACATCATAAAGCCTTAGCTGTTTGCGCAGGCCTCCCAGTTCTGATCTATTTAGTACTGTACTGATATTATTAAATTATGCCACTCGGTCCTATATGACTTCTAGCCCATTCTATGGATTTTCTGAGAAACAGATGGGCTAAGAGCAAAAATCTGAAACACCACCACTATGTTCAGAATAACAGACATTACAAAAGCCATTAAATTCTTTAAAACTATTTATAGCAAACTCCTGCCTCAATTTTGACTTTATTTTTAAAAAATCAGTTTGACTACTAATTAAAGTTATGGCAAAATAAAATGGGACATTGATATTATACTGCTTTTTTTCTCAGATTAAGGCATAACTGAAAGTACCAATCCTCAAATTTTCTGAAGTATGCTAAAATATCCCAAATATATTAAAAATCTTTTTAAAGCTCTCTACCTCTGATATACACGTCCTACATTTAAAAAATGACACTGCTGATAATACAGAAAAAATAAAGGCAAAAGTCTAGTAAAATCTCTTAATAGGGATTTCCATTTTTACTTTTTTTAGAAACCAAAAAAATTGGTAACAAGTATTAGCAATCATCAAGGTGACCACCTAAATGAATTAAAATAAGAGAAATTCAAGTAGGACACCCCCTCCCACGCTATTTATTACCACCCACTGAGGTAAAGAAGTAACCAAGACCAAAAGGTAATGTAACAAAAACCATGATGGAAATCTAAGACTTTTCTTGTTTTTAAAATTTATGACAGAAAGCTTGTGGTAGTGAGTATGTGTGACAAGCACATTCAGAGCATTCCAGCCAGGCCAAGCAGAAATTTAGTACTGAAAACTCTCACACTTACAAACACACACTGTGAAGGTGAGGCACAAACAGTAGCTGTAGTTTATATTTAGTTTGCTTTGGGTGAAAACAAGAAAGAAGAGCCCAACTACCTCTGAACACTGGGCCAGGCTCAAAATCAAACACTATTTCACTGGGGACAGAATGTAGGAGGGGACTGGGAGTCCGGGATTGGTATTTCCGAAGACAGCGCATCAGCTGGTTCAAAGGGGCTGTTAGAAGAGAAAGAGAGGGGCAGGCAAACACAGGAAGACAGACACACAGAAGAAATGAAAGAAGTCATGGGGAATAAATGAGTCGAAGCCTGCTTCACAAAATAATTCTGGAAGTTTAAAACATTTTTCAAAATCCCAATGATTTTTCTAAAAAATGACTCATAAAAAAGGACAAGAGATGCCACTTCATTTTAGGTACTAAGCAGGCAGTTTTTAAGACTAAGTTAACTTTGTGATGCTAAAATGATGGCAACATTTAAATGCTGGATGTATTGGGCAAAATTTTCAAAAGCCACAGCTACTAAGACATATGAAAGTCAAACTGGCAGCAACATTAATTGGAGGGTTCATGGAATAACAAACAGAAAAAACACTTTTATAACTATATGCTATAATAGCTATGAAATCTAGAGTAGTTAATGCAGGGTTATTACTTTGGTAGCTTCACAGGTACACAGAAACACAACAAAAGATGGTTTATACAAGGTTCACTATAAAATATGTTTGAGACTGAGCTTAGACATTTTGAAGACAAAGCAGGTCACAGTGAAGAGACCAACTCTGAACAAGATAAGCAGGTATTGCAGGCCTTCCTTACTAGACAGAAGACAGCTGAAAAAGTAATTATGGGGAATCACCTAGAAGAAAACTTGAAGATAGTTTCAAATACCATCTCTTGGAAAACATTATGTGGGGGTAAATTCTTATTTAAAAAGAATTTTCTTATGCAATGTTTTCTTATGTTCCCTATTTTTACTGGGTGCTACAGGGAAAAGTCAGATAAAAATTCTATAAGAAATCTCAACTTAATTTCTCAGTTGCTTATTTTATTTACCAGACAAAAAAGGGCAACTAGACTTCTTTATTAGGGATCCATTATGTAAAATGTACATTTCAAACCCTTTTAGAAGACTGAGGGAAATAGTTGACAATATCTATCAAATTGAGAAGTTGTGACAGACAATCCAAGGGATTCCCCAAGAATGATTTAGAAAAATCAAGTTTTAATCGATTCTAAGCTTAATTAAAAAAAAAAATTGGTGGAGGTTTCCAAAAGAAAATTTGCATCTCCAGCTTTGGAATCAATAAAGTGGCTAAAATAACTAAGAATCTCTCCTTGACAACCTTTTAAAATAATAGATAGTACATTTAAGAACCCTTTTAATGTCTACTTTTTCTCTATTCATGTTATAAGTTAATTGAAATTTTATTAGAGATAAATGATAAATACTGAAGGAGACAAAATAATTTGGGTTTTCTCTACACATTTTTCTCTGTGTCTGTGTTTCATGAAAGAAGCAAATATAAAGGAGACAAGCAGCAAAGCAGTTGCATTTTTCCTTGAGTTTTTAAAATCTGAAATCATCACTTACCTCCATCACTACGAAACCCTTGGTCTCTAATCAAGTCCTACAAATAAATAGTAATGTATATTTTATTCAAAGCACGTGGTAAGAAAGTAATAACACTGAATTTTTCACTAAGCATGAACAGAAAGGTTAATTTAAAATAACTGTCTTATAATTACTTTACAAAACAGAAAAAATATATAAAATTAGCTAGTGAACACGATAAAATAAAAATTTGAAGCAACCTAATCCTATATTGAAGGGATTATTAGTCCTGATTAAATGCTGAAATCCATTTTAGGCCATTCAAAACCAATGACTGCATCAATTCTTATAAAAATTCTACTGGCACATATTAAGAGCCATAAAAATGTTCATACCCTTTGATCCTGTAATTCCACTTCTGGGAATTTTTCCTAAGGAAATAATTCAGAAGAAAAAAATGATATGCACAAAGATGTTTAGTGCAGCATTATTCACCATACTAAAAAATCAGAAATAATTATTTCCCTCTTCTAGGCTTTTTGACATATTGGCTCAGTAAATTATGGTGTATAAATTTAATGAGTATTATGCAGCTACTAAAATAATATAAAGATTGAATCATGAAATGTTTACAATATAAAAACAATAAAATGTACAATGATTACAATAATAAAAATATGATGTGTAAAGACACAATAGATGGACAAAAAATTGGCTCAAACAAGAATTTTGTTAAAATCTGTCATTATCAAGATGTAGTGTTTTTTTTTTCCCCACAGACAATGTTGGAAATGAGGAGGGGAAGAGTCTTCTGGCAACACAATGCAATTTGGATATTAACAGACAGAACTTAGATTAATGTGCTTGCTCAATAGAATTTAAATGTGAGAAATTGAATGGTCCCAAATGTCTCTAAAAAGGCTTAGAGGGTCTTTGCAAACAGGCAGCTTTTTGTTTATGGGCAACAACAAAGAGTAAGTTCTTTGCAAAAGTATTTCTATCATGTTCAATGTATCCTATAAAGCCTTCAACATTTTCTACAGAATTATCAACAAATACTCATAGATCTACAAACAAGGTATTGTATGGCTACCAATAAATATAAATCTTGGAGGGGTCTCACTAACTTTCTATGTAAAGATACTTTCATACTTTTGCATATGCTATTTCCTTAACAGATGACCTTTCTTCCTAAAACTCCAACTAGTGTATTGAATGAACTCCTACTCTTTCATCTTTTACGAGCTGGCTTAAATGTTGTTCATATCTGCTAAATATTGCTAGATCTAACCAGGTAGAGTTTATTACCCTCTTCAATAAACTATCATTATATATTTTTTGTGATTATTTATTTACATATAATTCATACATTAGATTATGACTTCGTTGAGGGCAAAGATTGTCTGCTAATTCATCCTTATCCAAATTCTAACACAGTGTCTACCCCAGAGTCAATATTAAATCTTATTTACTGGAAAAATAAATGGTAAATAACAACTGAAACTGAGTGAAATGATTGACAATGAACGAAAATGCTAAAGGGTTTACATTTCATCTTGCAATCAATGGGAAGCCAATGATAGTTTTGGAACAAAGAAAGAGATAATGATAAAGGTGTTGTAAAAAATTAATATGGTGGTAGCATAAAGAACGAAATGGAGAGAGAGAAATCAATGGCAGGAAATCCATTTAGGAGAGTAATATAGTAAAGTAAGTAGTTCAAATGAAATATAAATACGGGTCCAAATGGTGGTGGCAGTAAGAAGAAATCTTGGATGCATATCAAAAGGAAAAGGTGATAGATAATGACTATTTAATCTTAGGGGAGGATGAAAATGCAAAATATAAAGATGACACTCCAAATGCTCAAGCCTAAGAGAACAGAATAGTGGTGACAATAAGAGATAAAGCAAAATAGCCTAAAACAGCAATTTTCAACCAGTGTGTCACAAGAACTTTTAAAATATACTATACTTGCCCTAGCTGGTTTGGCTCAGTGAATAGAGCGTCAGGCTGTGAACTGAAGGGTACCGTGTTCAGTTCTCGTCAAGGACACATGCCTGGGTTGCGGGCTCAATCCCCAGTAGGGGGCATGCATGAGACAGCCAATTATTGATTCTCTCTCATCATTAATGTTTCTAACTCTCTCCTTCCCCCAAATCAATGAAAAATAAAAAATAAAACATGCTACAAATGATTAGTCAAAATACTGACCTCTTTTTCCTTAGACTGTCAAGTGAAAAAAATGACAACAGCAACACAATAGCCACCTGGTACGAATTGATCAAAATTATACCTGTATTTTTGTCAGATCAGCAAAAAAATGTATTCTTTGATGTGCCATAGATTTTTAGTAATTATCTACTGAATGTCATGAGGTGAAAAGATTGAAAGTCGCTGATCTAAAGAATGTTTGTTTTGAAAGGTGAAGGTTACAATAGATGAAGGTTACAATTTTGAGTTTCTGAGAACAGACAGAACCTATAAATAATATGTTTTCTTATTTCACTATCTGTTTATTCCCATATTTCCTTCTCCTACATTTTTCTTCCTTTGTATTCAAATATAACTAGATCAAGGAAAACCTTATTAGTTGAGGAAATTAGTATTAGAAAAAGGTCACTTAAAATGAATCCAATAAAAAGACAAAAAAATTCATAGTAAAAATTGGAAAGAAGTCTGATTTGGGAATTTTTCTTTAAAAATAAAATTAAAATTTATAATAAGGTTTATTTCTTTTACATTAAGTTATAATTTTTTGAAAATATGCTAATTCATAGAATAAACAGAGAAAGAATAAAGTTTTTATTGTCATATCAAACTTATATGATAGCACAAATTGAAATTCTTAATTTTAAATTCATCTTTTACACCACAATAATAGTCTTTTTAATAAAACTTTTAGCCTGGCCAATGTGGGTCAGTGGTTGAGTGTTGACCTATGAACCAGGTCAACAGGTCAACCAGGAGGTCTCAGATTCTCTGTCAGGGCATGTGCCTGGATTTTGGCCTCAATCACCAGTAGGGGGTGTGCAGGAGGCAGCCGATAGATGATTCTTTCATCACTGATGTTTCTTTCTATCTCTCTCTCTTTCTCCTTTCCTCTCTGAAATCAATAAGAATATATTTAAAATAATTTTAGGGGACTCGACCCTTCAAGGGCCTCTTTCTTTTTTTAATTTAAATTTAGTCTCCTTTCCCCCCCATTGACCTCTCTCAGGCTGCTACCACCTCCCCAGCACATGCCCTCACCCCCGCTACTGTCTTTTGTTCATTGGTTATGCTCATATGCATGCATAAAGTCCTTTGGTTGATCATCATTCCCTGTGCCCCACCTCACAAGGGCCTCTTTCAATCCTTTGATGTTTAATATGTATATTTTTATTGATTTCAGAGAGGAAGAGTGAGAGGACCATCAATGATGAGCGAGAATCATTGATCAGCTGCCCCCTACTGGAGATTGAGCCTGCAACCCAGGCATGTGCCCATGACTGGAATGGAACCCAGAACCCTTTGGTCCACAGGCCAACACTCTAGTCACTGAGCTAAACCAGATAGGGCAATCCTTTGATATTGAAATAATTATCATTTGAAGAGCCTATTATATTGGCATTCTTATGAATTTTGTGTTTTCTGTCATTACCTAGACTAACTTAATTCTATGTATTTGTCAATTGCTTTATATGGTTTGAGTAGTTCTCCAGTCACTTTTTACAGTCTTCATAAAATCCTTAAAATCTTTTTTTGTGTGTGCCAGATTTGCAATAAGTTCGAATTATGTTTTCACTGAAATGTTGGATATTAATATAAAGGGTTTGGGACGCAGGCTGATATTAAATGGCGAGGGATGTTTGAGTGGAGACTAATATATTTTCCTGTTATGGCAATTTTTGCTTCTCTATTCCACCTTGTAATTATGAAGACTCATATAAGGAATGCCTGTATAATGAGAACAACCTGACTTGTCACACACATAACCAACTCATTAACTCCAGGACCCTGTTTACACAGTTTCAATTTCCTTTTTAAACATAATTACTTTCCAAAGCAAAAAAACAACAACAAACAAAACCAATCTTGTGGATTTTCTGTTTCAATATTTATTACAGAGGTTAAGGTTAATCTACCCTCTTTATTCTAAAGCACAAGTTCTGAAGAACATAATATCTAATTCCAAGATTATTCCAAGGGTCCCAGCCCAACACAGCTCAGATGGCAAGGGCACTTTTATCCTCTTCTGTGTAACTCAGTTACTAAATGAATCAGTCCTGTTGGACGGATCCTTTGTGTCTCATCTTTTTTCTCTTCTCTCCCTGTCTTTGTCTATATCAGGGAGTGGAAAAATATAATTAATTGACCACCTTTTCTTATAAATAAAATTTTAGTGGAATACAGCCACATCCATTTGTTTAAAATGCACTCTCTATGGCTGCTTTCACACTACACTGGCAGGGTTCAATAGCTGTCATTAGAAATCATATGGCACACAAGCCTAAAATATTTACTATCTGGCCCTTTAGGGAAAAGTTTGTTGACCTCCTGATATATATTATAGGGAATTTCCTCTGCCTTATTTTCTAGATATTTTACTGAAACAGATATTTTTGAGGACTTATTATGTATTTAGTTCTAAGATAGGTGCCAAAGGAACTATATTAGGAATGGTTTTTGCTGTCCAGAAGTTAAGATCTAATTGAAGAGTTGACACTAATGTATATAATTAAATTACAGTGTGCAAGATAAGCTAGGAAAGTAAAAATGTCAAGAGTGACCAGCCAGAAGGTGGCCAAAATAACTGAAGAGGTGAGGTTACAATATATGATGATGAGACCAGAGAAGATGCATTTTAAACAATGAATGATTTAAATTTAATGACAAACTTTACATTAAAAGAAATACCCAAATCAAGATGTATATAGAAACAGAATATAATGGTATACTCAATAAAGTAAAAAAGATAAGATAGCTTTACATGTCAAATACATAAAGCAATGATTACTTTTTAAGGATTATTTAACACAAAGTTATAGAAATTTAAGTAAAGATTTTAAATTGATTTAATGAAAAACCTATAACTGTATTCTTATTTTTTTCTTTATCATAAAATGGCCACGTGGATTATCTGTTAAATAAACGAAAATAGGACTTTTACAGATGGTGTCTTAAGGGGGGAAAAAAATCAAAATAACTTGGTACCAGTTAAGCATTTAATGCCATCAGAGAAGATGGCAAGGCTTTTCTGACCTGTAATTCATAAGAGTCTATCACTTATAACTGTGATTAATGAAAGATGACACTTATTTCTGATTTATATTAGAACAGTAGCAGAAAAATAAATACACTCGAATTTTCAGTTGTAACAATGCCGGATACTTACATCAATATTGACAGGTTCTATTGTGTTTATATGCACATTTGGAGCCGATGAGGACCGATCTCGTTGTCCAAACTGATTTCGATGATCTTCATCTGCTGGTCGGAAAGGCTGTGGAATTGGAATGGATTTTGAAGGAGACGGACTGGTGAGCATTTGGGGCCTGGAAAAATCAAGTCATTCGAAGATAAGATTCAGAGCAACTTCATAGAGATGGTAACATTAAAAAAAATGGATGATATAAGAATTTCGTTGTTTTCAAATTCTTAAATAAAATTGCTAAAATAAAGCATTAATAACCCAGCAGGAATAGGTCTTAAAAGTATTAGTTTAAAAAACTAATATGCCTACAACTATTACCTCCAGGGACTATCAATGTTAACATTGATTCTTATCCAGAAAACTCCAGGGAAACCTACAAATGGCTAGAAATTACCTATGGCTAGTCAGCTGAAGAAACTCTTGTCTTTTAAAGTTACACAAGAATGCTCTAGGCCAGAGGGTAGGGAACATCTGGCCTGTGTGGTGGGCCATATAAGGAATGAAAAATTGTGTGGTCTGGCCTTACTAAGACATTAGGAGTGAGTTCATTAAATGCTTGATCAAATATAGCAGTTTAATTTTTAAGTTGGTAATTTTGTATGGCCTGGGAATGATGTCATAAATACCCAAATGGCCCTTGGCAGAAAAAAGGTTCCCCACCCCTGCTGTAGGTAGAGACTGAGTAAATAAAATCTGCCTTTTTTTTTTTTTTTTACTTTTTCCATTCTTTGATAGCTAAAGTCACTAAAATGACATTTTTATGGAAAATATTAGAGAATTATAAGAATTTTGAAAATATCCATGTGTATTTCAGGACCTGAAAGTCATACCTGTTATTTTATCCAAGAGGTAAATTAAAATCCTGAACAACAGCAAATGATCATTTCCAAATTCAAAAGCTGATCCTGATTCTTAGTGTCAGTCTCTTATGTTTTGGAATATTTACTAGTACTATACCCAAGAACTGACATAAGAGACATGTAAGAATCATATACATTAAGCACTAAAGCAAATATTTTATAAAGATCGCTTTCTGATGAAGCCATGAAAATAGGTTACAGAGAGGATTATATTTTGTTACTGCAGATAAAAAAGTCTCTCTCGGCACTGTCCCCAAAATAAATCACAGAGCACACTAAATATTTGACAGACTGTAAATAGCTTTGAAGAGACTGCCCCTAAGAAAGAGATTCAAGGGAGCTGGGAAGTGAGGATCGCTTGGAAGATAACGTGAGCTCCATCAGGACCAATGAGTGACTCAGTACTAACAGCCTCTCTTCAGACTGGTTATCATTTTACCTCATCTTATGCAAACTCTGTAATTATTATTTAGTGGTTACATCGTAGCCAGAAAGACAATGTTGTGAAGATAAAAAGATATTTTGTGAGGGGAGAGGGTTTAAAGAAGAATAGGAAGAAAAGACATAGAGTAGAAAATGAATAAAAGTTTGAAGAAACAAAGAAGCCAAATAGTGACAAAAACCTTAAGAATGGAGCATGTTAAGAGAATCTAAATCATACCAGTTTATAGTTTATTTCTCTGAAGCACACTATTGAGGGTAGGGAAAGAAGTATACATTTTGTCTATTCATATGAACTAGATGAACCCACACAGAATTAACACAAAAATAATAAAATGCTATGTACTTTAAAAAATTGGTATTAGCCTAATGAGAATTGCAGGTAAAGACTGATATAACTGGCATTTAGGAAAATTAGCATGTTCCACTGGTCTCTTAATTCTGTTAAGAAACTTTTAGTTTGTGACAAAGCTATCTTTGCTTTTGCGTTAGGCAGCCAAATGTATACTCTATGCTAAAAGATTTTGGAAGCAGGTAAATTAATGTAAAATGACAATATTAGTGTTTTTTTGTTTTGTTTTTGTTTTTTAAAGTTTGGGAAAGCGCAGATTTTTTTTTTTTGAAAGCGCAGATTTTTATAAAGCTATTTTATATAGGCTGATTTGAAGTCTCAAGACAATAGCATACTTTTAGGTAGGACTTGAAAACAGAAAAGGCCCGAATTAATTACAAGATAGTCTAATTAATATAACTGATTTTATGACATCAATAAAGTGACAGCAATTCATTCTTGAAACTTAGTGAATTAAGACAGCAATATGTAACATATATCAAATTAGAAATATGTATGCAAAGGACATTAGTCCAGAAGTAAGACAAACAAATCCAGGATTTAATCTGATAAGTTTTATTATGATATCTAAAGAAAAAATGGATATACTAGACAAAAGGGATATCTACTTATTATATAAAGCCCGGAAGAATATAATTTTCCAATTGGTATCTAACACCACCCAGGGAATGATATGCGCTGTTCCACAAAGGTAATTTATCTAGCTTTGAAGGCAAGTATATTATAATTTGGGAGAACACTTCAAGTTATTATATCTTGATGTCACGAACATCGGAACCATGTCCTAATTCCAACCTTAACAAAAACAATCTTTTGATTATAATTTGGTTTCACATAAATAACTTTCAAAGTAGGGTGTGTGTTGGTCCATCCAATATAATTAGTTTGGTTTACACAACAGGACTATTTCTTGCTGAAATGAATTACCTGGCATTCAAAAATTAGTGTTTCCTGATTCTGATTAATATAAACCAGTATATCCCTAACTCTCATAATTTTTCGGAATTGTAAAATTGAATTTCCATGTTAGCAATTCTTTACTAAAACCAAGGCAATTTATACCATGTTGACAGTTGGCAAACTGGCTTTCACCTCATGATATGTCTACCTTAATCTTGCTACAAACCTCATTAAAGTAGTACCAAATAAAAAAAAATATTTTTTTTTACATTTAACACCAATTACCAGTTAGTTTAGGTCTCATTTTAATCTTGAATATTAAAAATTTTGAGGCAGTGCCTACCTCTGTTCAGCACTTTTAAAATGCTGCCTTTTCAATGATGTATACATTCCAAAGAATTTTTTAAAAGTAGAAAAGTGGATGCCTCTAATTTCTTTTCCAAACTAGGCAATGTATCACTTCTCCAATATGTCTTGGTTACATCTATTTTTATACGTGTTTCATGACCATCATGATTGTTACCAGACTATTAACAAAATGCAAAGAAATTCTGATATAGATCAGAATTGGCATCTGCCTTTTCAAACTATCCTTATACACTTGTAAGAGAAAAGCATCAGGAAAATAGAAGTTTAAACATCTTTCCCAAAATTTGCTCAAGACCAGAATCTACATAAGATTACTATGAATGAAGTACCTATGGCATAGGCAAATGATTTCTTAACTTAAAGCTAGCATTTCCATCCCTGGTAAGCAAATCATTACCATTAATAACTTTCAGAGAGGCCAAGCTAATTTCATTATGATATTCTGTAACTCTGTTCACAGAACTGGAATGTGACATTAGAAAGGCATCACAGTCTATATAATCTGTCAGAAGTAAATGTTATAAAGGATTAATTAAAAATCAAAACAATAAAATTTTGATTTGCTCTCCTAAAAATATATAGTTGCATACAAATGATAGAAACAGCAGGTATAAGATGACTGTTACAACGTGTCAAGAGAACATAGTGGTTGCATTTTCTATGTGGTCCAAAATAAGTACATACAGCCACTCCTTAATACAAAAGTTTTTTTTGCTAAAATTTCTAGCCTATTAAATCTCCAGAAAGATTGGCTTCATAAACATTATAGGCCTATTGGGAGTGTCAACTTAATATTATTATTATTATTATTATTTTTAAATGTCTCTGGATAGAAGAAATAGCATTACATTATGAAGAGTGAGAATAAGTAGGGTTAAAACTGACAATAAATATTTCTGATCTTAATTATCTCTAGAACAGTCTAAAACAGAATGCTGTGTGGAGACTTTATTTTTTCACTGTAGGCTTCCAGATATAGTATAATTTATATTTCCTCAAATCCTACAGGGAAAGAGTAAAAAGACCTGTGTAAGAAATGCTTCAAAGCAAACTGGCATCTTCTAAACTCATCATCATCTCTTTTTTCCCCTAGTATGAAACTTGAATATGTGGATGACTATGTTACCTCTTTATCCTCCAGAACTAATTAATATTATTAATTTTTTTCTTTTACATATTATGAATATCCATTCCTTCTGTATGCTACTACCACTTCAGTTCGTCGTCATTGCTTCTCACCGTCTTCACAACCAGCATCCTAGTTGGCCTTCTTTACAATAGACACTTCTCTACCAATCTATCTGTATATCACTATTAAGCGATTCTTTAAAACCATTTTGATCAAGTTAGTCCTCTGCTCAAAAAACTTTTTTTTACCTTCTTATGTGTAAATTCCAGCCTAAATTCCTAGACTCTCTAATCTAGTTTTACACACACTTCTCCACTTAGATTAGGCTCTCTTCATTATCTCCTAAATGTACCACTGCTATTTCCTTTATTTATGAAATTTCCAATCTCCCCCACCCCCCATCCCACTTCCTGCATCCCGATCACCAGGCTTTTATTCCCCAGGCTAATTCAGAGTTTTAGAATTCTTCAAGGTCCAATTTAAATCTCACTTTCTTCATTAAATTATCTTTAGAATATATATATATATATATATATATATAATTGATTTTTTACAGAGAGGAAGGGAGAGAGATAATTGGAAACATCGACGAGAGATAAACGTCGATCAGCTGCCTCCTGCTTACACCCCACTGGGGATGTGCCCACAACCAACATATATACTCTTGACCGGAATTGAACCTGGGACCCTTCAGTCCGCAGGCTGACGCTCTATCCGCTGAGCCAAAACAATTTTGGCTTCATTAAATTATCTTGACTACTCTCTGTCACTATCCTTTTCTCCTGTAAACAAAAAATATTTGTCCTTATCACATAGTTTTAAATACTCTGTCATAAACTACAGATTTTAATTATATATTATTTTTATTGTTTGCCATTGTCTCATATGTTAATGCTAGGTTTCTCAATGGAAGTCATGTACTTCTACATCTGATATTACCCAATAAAGTGATGAGCACAAGGCAGGGACTCTAAACCCCGTGTATCTAGACCAAATGTATATATTAAATACCTGACTGGTGTAATAAGTTTATTCCAATCCAGATGTTGAAAAAGTTTATAGTAAACCAAAGATCCAAAAGACACCAGCTCAAATAGCATGCCACTGAACAGCAGGAGTCAAATCATACCCAAAAGAATCGGAGGAGTGTGTAGAAGGGGATGATCCAGATGTAAGGGTAGTCTCTGCAAAGGAGGCCTCCTCCTGTGGTATTGGGTGGTGTTCAAAAAACTTGGAGACAAACAGCAAACTGTGAGGCAAAAACAAAAACAAAACAAAACAAACCTAACTTGTGCAAAACCCAGAAGCTTCATACATCAGAATACATTATAGACTTAACAGAAATATTGGAGATCGAATTCCATATTTAGAAATGGTTGTTAAATTCAATTAGTTGTATTTCTGGCTTATTTTTAAAAATTAAATTGTATTTTTAAAGGCAAGCTCAGAATCTGAAAGTAATTGTTGTATATAGCAAATTTCTACATATCAGAAGGGAAAAATCATGCTTTATGTTAAGGAATTAGAAAAAAATGTAACTATTGCAGTCAGATTATATCATTATAATATACTTTAAAATACAGAGTTGAATTCAATTTGCTCAAGTGATCATGAAAAGTAGTAACACCTTAACAGCAGCAGCAACTACAACACACAAAAAGATTAAAAGAGATTGTCTAATTTGTTAGAGAAACTCTAGCATAAAAAGCAAATAAAAATTTTAGAAAAAGATATACTAGGTATAAAAATTTTATATCTTACTTTTAAATAAATTCGGGGGGGGTGCAGGTGGGGTTAAAGGAGGTGGAGATATAGAAATAGAGAGAGAGAGAGAACAGAATTTACAAAATAGCTGACAGGATCAGATCCCTTAATCTGTGGTCCAAAAATATAATGGTTAACTTAATTGAAACAACTGCTCTCCCCCCCAAAACTATCTATAAGTGATTTCTATGGGTAAGGAATCTTTATTAATTGAAAGGGGATATAAAACATAAATGAAATGTGTAGCTGAAACAGAAGTACAATTTTGGAGTAAAATACAGGATATACTACATACTACTCTCCAGATACACTTAAAAAAAATTCCCTGTAACAACTCTATTGGACAAAAAATTCCCACAGACTCTAAGACATACTAGTTTCACATTCAGAAAAATTAAATGTAAAATGGTAGATAGAAATTTTTTTTGATTACTTACTCAAGTTGGTCATAATTAACACACATCAGTGGAACCTCTGTACTACAACGCTGGTGAAATTTATAACCACATGTTTGACAGCGGAAACCCTGGAAAAGCAGCTTTCGACAAAAGTCACAAAATGCTAAGGTGAAAAAAGTTTTCCGTACCTACAAAGTAAAACATCATAGAGAATTTCAAAACTTGCAAGAATCTTTTTAGGAATCAACTTATTTACTCTCTTGTTTAAAATAGTAAACCTTTTATATATTTATAGTATGAGAACTGCCTTACACACTAATGTACTCAAAAGAAAACCAGTGGCTTCAACATAGTAGGTAGACTATGTATTATCTTTCACCCAATAAGCAATTTAAAAAGTCAGAAGTCTTGATGGGAAATGAATAAAATATTCAAAACTAATTTCAATCTTGACTACATAAAAATAAAAGAAGAAATTAGATAAGAAGAGGGAATAGAACTTAAAGAAAATATAAGGGTACAATTTAATAATTATACAAAGAAAAGAGTTACAAGATGCTCACTAGTGTTACTATTTAAAATCACTAAGATATCCAACAGAGAAGCCACAAAACCCCCAAAATAAAATTAAAAAAAACACACTGGGAGGAGAGAAAATGTAAAAACATTTATAATTATAAAGACAAAGCTATTTGTAATTTTATGAACATCAAAACAACCCTGCCTAAACTTACTAACTAGGATAAGAAACAGGAAAATCACCTAAAAGACAGTAAGAACACTTAACAAGTCATCGTTTTGTTAAAGGATTAGAATACCTAAATGCATCTGTGAACAACTCCTCTGTGAAACTTAAAAGGTAACATGTAAAAACTCCACATCACAAATGCTCTCCAACAACGATTTTCAACCTTTTTCATCTCATGGCACACATAAACTAATTACTAAAATTCTGCAGCACAACAAAATATATATTTTTGCCATTTTGACAAAAAATGGGTATAATTTTTATTAATTCACACAGGATTGCTATTGTTGTGTTGGCTACTGTCATTTTTTAATTTATTTGATAATCTAAAGGAAAAGAGGTGCCTCTGACAAAATATCAGGTATTGCATGTTTCAAAAATTCTTGCAGCCCACAAGAGGCACACCAACACCAGCGCATCTCCTGTGGCGCCTCCGAATGAAAACAGATGATCTACCACACCTGGATCACATAAACAGAACGATGCTAGGGAGGCTCTCTCTTTTTTGGTTGTTTTAGGGATGCTCTACCTTGATAACTACCAAAGCTAGAAACTGTTTAAAAAGTATTAATTTGTGTTAAGTAATAAGCAGAAAATATAAGAAGGTTAAACAAATACCAAAATGTTAACAATGGCTATTTCAAAGTGGTGAGAGCATGGGTGATTTTATTTTGTCCTCTGTTTTTTGCTGCATATTCTCAATTTATCCCAGTTTTTCAGACAGTTTTAATAAAAAACTAAAGTTAAAAATATATTTTGCACTATGACCCAGGACACATCTGTGTTCATATAACAATACTTACTCTAACTACATATATATATATATATATATATATATATATATATATATATATATATTAGAATTTTCTAATCTATTACATATAAATGCTTTTCATGAATCATTAAATTGAACACAATACCCACAGTTTACCAAACTCTTCCCAATAAACATATTAACAGGATTAAACATTATTTAAAAATGTTTCATCAAGAAATGGCATCTTAGAAAAGAAAAGGTATCTTGGCATATAATTTTTCTGGCTTGTGAGAACATTAGGGTAGTTTTAAAAATGTCTTTTGTTTTCTTCATCTTCTTTTCTATTATCACTTTCTAGGGAATTTAAAAAGGCAACTGCTTGTTTTTAGCTTTGCTCCTTTTCCATTTGTTTCTCGATATACAAGAAATTAGAAGATCTTTAACATTTATGTGACCACTATTTGACAAAGTCAAGAATCTTTTATGCTGCTAGCATAATTTCAGAAGATAGAGCACAGAAAAATACAAAACTTGCACATAGGAATAAGCATTTTATAGTCATCTGATCCTCTTTGCTAACCATTCAGACTTTCACTCCCCTGATAATCTGTATCATGAAACCTTAATTTCTCTTCCTGCATTAATTTATTCAATTGTAATCTTTCTTACTATCACTGACTTATACTTGAAAATTATGTGTAACTGGTTGTGTGTATATGTAAAGGAGAACAACAAAAAAAGACACACACACACACACACACACACACACACACACACACACACACACACGGAGAAGGGGCAAGTAGAGAGCAGAGAAAAATTTCTGAGAGGAGAAAACATGGGTATGCACTTTAGTATAAACTGCAAGTGATAAATACAGGATGGAGCAAAAGTAGGCTTACAGTTATGACTACATGAAAAGTTGTATTATTTTCTTTTAAAAATATTTTTTATTGATTTGTTACAGAGAGGAAGGAAGAGGGATAGAGTTAGAAATATCGATGAGAGAAAAACATCGATCAGCTGCCTCCTGTACACTCCTCACTGGGCATCTGCCCCAACCAAGGTATATACCCTTGACCGGAATTGAGCTGGGACCCTTCAGTCCGCAGGCCAACACATCTATCCACTGAGCCAAACCGATTAGGGCCTGTATTATTTTCCATACGAAATACTATAAACCTACTTTTGCCCCACCCTGCACTTGTATTTTTAAGTATTCGTTTGTCAATAAAGGTGAACACGAAAGGTGTTTCTTTTCTTTTGGGTCATAATTTAGACTTATTCTGAATTTGAGCATATCAAGACATGGATGTTAAATTAATGGGAGGCATAGACTAGGCCAGGGGTGGGCAAACTTTTTGACTCGAGGGCCACAATGGGTTCTTAAAATGGACCAGAGGGCCGGAACAAAAGCAACCTGACCATGCTGGCACTCTCATCTTGGGCTGCTAGTGAAGGAGCGGAGGGGAGAGCAAGAGAACCTTCCGCTCTTTCGGCTCCGCCGGGCCGGATAGAACAGCCGAACGGGCCGAATCCGGCTCGTGGGCCATAGTTTGCCCACAGCTGGACTAGGTAATCTGCACACATTAATTTGTAAGGTGTGGGGCTGTCTGAAGAAAGACATTAACCTGAGTGCCTACAGAAAAACGGGGAGAGCTAGACAAATGACATCTGTTTCAAATTTTGTTTCCCTGCCTTCCCTGCCATCCTTCATCCCACCAGTTCTCAAGGACTCTAGGGATATAGGCAAAAACTGAAGGAATTATTTTTATCACAGATGCTATGAAACCATAAGGCAGCAGCAACATTCCTTGAATAGCCAGCAAAATCCAACAGAGATACAAAGAGAGTACAGGCTTTTACTCTTGTCTCTATTTGGAACTCGGGAGGCACTCAATCGATCTGTCTCTCTCACATCAATGTTTCTCTCCCTCTCCCTTCCACTTAGGGGAGTAGTATGATTAGATATTAGTTTAGAATAATTGCTAATACACATAACAAATATCTAGTCACACTTCTCCCCTGCTTAAAATTACTGAATTTCCAATTACTTTACAGAAAAGCCCAAGTCTTAAACATGGCTTACAAGGACTCTCATGAACTTGACTGGTTATTCTACCCATAACTCTTGTTATTCTGTAACATCCCCCTCTTCTAACTTTGTGATATCCATTCTGAACATTATTGTTGTTATTCTTATTCTTATTCTTATTATTGTTAATCCTCACATGAGGATATTTTCCCATTGATTTTTAGAGGAAGTGGAAGGGAAAAGGAGAGACACACAGAGAGAAACATTGATGTGAGAAAGGCACATGAATTGGTTGCCTACCACATGCACCCTGACCAGGGCTGGGAATAATGCCTGCAACCAAGGTATGTGCCCCTGACCAGAATTGAAACAGACTCTTCAATCCATGGACCAATGCTCTATCCACTGAGTCAAACTGGTTAGGGCTGAACATTTTTTAAAACTGAAAAGGTAGCATGTTTTCTTGCTTACTCTTCCTTTCACTCTTTTCTGCTATTCCCTCCTCTGTATGACCTTAGCTTAGATATTCTTCATTTGGGAAACCTGACCTCTCAGAGGCAGGTTAGGAGTCTCCATTCTGTATATTTATAGCACTTTTCACATACATTATTACAAATGTTTATAAAATTTTCTTATTACATCAACTGTCTCTCTACTCAAAGGCTGGGATACTATTTTTCTTATTCATTGTTATCCTATCAAATAAAAGAGCAATATTCAAATTAACCACTCCACTACACCCACCAGCCACGCCCACCAGCCAATCAGGAGTGATCATGTAAATTAACCCAGCCAAGATGGCTGCAGCCACAGAAAGAGCAGGAAGGAGACTTGGGTTTCCCCGGTGATGGAGGAAGCCAAACTTTCCACACACCCTGGCCAGCCTCCACTTAAGGCTACAAAGTTTCAATTATAAAAGGTACATAAATCCTAACAAAAATGGTGGCAGCCATGAAGCTGTAGAGAGAAGGATGCTAGGGTTGCCCCTGGCGATGGAGGAAGCCAAGCTTCTGCAGCCCTGGCCTGTTTTGGCCTCTGCTTAAGGCTACAAATTTTCAATTGTATTAGGTAAATAAACCCCAGATACCAGGGCCTTTGCTTGGGTCGCCAGGATTGTGGCTGGCCTGCAAACCACAAGCCCCTTGCCCAGGCCACCCCACGCCCCAAGGGAACCCCCACCCTGATCTGGGACACCCTTTAGAGTAAACCAGCACTACCCATGCACTAGGCCTCTATCCTATCTAATAAAAGAGGAATATGCAGATTTACCATTACTCCAACATACAAGATGGCTGCACCCATGTGGTCAAAGAACCTACCCCCATGTGGACACAGGATGGCCACCACAAGATGGCCAGCAGGGGAGGGCAGTTGGGAGATATCAGGCCTGCAAGGGAGGGCAGTTGGGGGTAACCAGGTTGGCAGAGGAGGCAAGTTGGGGGCAAACAGGCTAGCAGGGGAGTAGTTAGACATCCATCAGGCTGGCAGGGGAGTGGTTAGGGGGTGATCAGGCTGGCAGGCAGAAGTAATTAGGGGCAATCAGACAGGCAAGCAGTTGGGAGCAGCAGTCCTGGATTGTGAGAGGGATGTCCCAGATTGGAGAGGGTACAGGCTGGGCTGAGGGACACCCCCATCCCCATGCATGAATTTCATGCACTGGGCCTCTAGTATTATCATATAACACTGTGTTGGCAACTGGGAGGTTTTCAATAAACATTTATTGGAAGGTGTCCAATAGTGCTTAAAGGATTTCCATACTCCAGAACTAACCTGCAGTTTGCTTTTATTATAATCCTATATCAAGGACTTTCCAGAGGCACTATTTTAGTACAATTTTCTGATTAGTAACTTAGGTCTTCTTTTACCTCCCCATATCCAATTCCTAGCTAAGAATAATAATTAAGAAAAAGAATAGTAATCACTATGAAATGTAAGTTCAATTGTTTTTTTATTCCTAAAATCTTATCACACAAAATTCTACATTGAGTTAAAACTCAATAGTAATGAACTTCCTAGTTCATCATTATAAAACTATTTGCTTGGTAAATCTGATTGATGTTAAGTGTATTTTACACTTGATCAGAAGATGCCTTAATTATTGAAATATCTGAATTCATTATTCACCACTAATAGAGCACTGAATGCATAAACCCCCATGGAAATCATCTCATCAATTGTCTGCTTTAAGAGCCCAGCTGTTCTAATCATCAAGGCACATGGAAAAACATTTGATACTGAAATGGTAGCAATAACTATCCATCTAGAAGAAAAAAAAACTATGGTTAAAATTTTAGATACATATTAAGACATTCACTCCTGTCTTATAGATCATTCTAATCCTGGCTTTTGCTTACCCCTTTTAGAGGACAGGTTCTCAAGCTCTGGGAACTGTCCTCATCTATAAGATAGAGAGGTCTCACTTTTCAGGCTTTAAGCTGATGACACTTAGTTTAGGCTAGGTTCTAGCAAATGCAAACATCAAAGGAAGAAGTCATCAAAAAGAGTTTTAATGTCTTCTTTCAGCCCTCAAGGAGAGTTATGCCACTTCCATTAACCCAGTGTTTCTCAATCTTTCAAATGCTGTGACCCTTTAATACAGTTCTTCATGTTGTGGTGACCCTACCATAAAATTACTTTTGTTGCTACTTCATAACTGTAATTTTGCTACTGTTAATGAATCATAATGTAAATATCTGTTTTCCCATGGTCTTAGGCTCTACAGCAGTGGTTCTCAACCTGTGGGGTTGCAACCCGCAGGCTGAGAACTGCTAGCAGGGTTGCCTAGCAGTTAAGTGTATATAGACATTTATTAAGTGTATTTTACACTTAATAATAAATAAATGTCTATTATTAGAGAGATGGTTAGTTATACAGAATTTATACTATTCTTACAGATTACGCAATCATTATAAAAATAAAATTAGGTAGACTGACATAAAAAGATGTCTATGAAGCAAAGAACAAGACTCCATTTTTAGTTTAAGAAAAAAAAATGATGTGGGGAAATAATGAAGATAAAAGAGGGGGAAAGTGAAAATGAAAGGAGAAAAACCTTAGGGTCACAGGTATAAGCATATATGTTTATAAATTCATGCAGAAAGAATTTGGAAGACTCTACAAAAGTTGATTAATACTAATTTACTTCTAGTCTGGTATTTTCAATTTTTAACTTGATATACATTTTGTATCATTTAAGTTTTCTTTTAATAATGAGCATGTATTGTTTTTTTTTTTTTTTTTTTTTTTTTTTTTTTTTTTTTTTGGTTAGATTCATTTGTTTTTTTTTTTTTTTTTTTTTTTTTTTTTTTAAATAAATCTTTATTGCTCAGATTATTACAATTGTTTCTCCTTTTTCTCCCCTATAGCTCCCTTCCACCCGATTCCCACCCCACCCTCTGCCCTTACCCCCTCCCCCATCATTGTCCTCATCCATAGGTTATACAATTTTAATCCAGTCTCTTTCTGCACCCCACACCCCTTCACCCTGATAATTATCTATCCACTCCCTTTCTTTGCCCCTAATTCTATTCTTAAGTAATACCTTTCAGCATTTCATATAATACTGGTTTGGTGGTGATGAACTCCTTTAGCTTTTTCTTATCTGTGAAGCTCTTTATCTGCCCTTCAATTCTGAATGATAACTTTGCTGGATACAGTAATCTTGGTTGTAGGTTCTCCCTATTCATCACTTTGAATATTTCTTGCCACTCCCTTCTGGCCTGCATGGTTTCTGTTGAGAAATCAGCTGATAGTCGTATGGGTGCTCCCTTATAGGTAACCAACTGCTTTTCTCTTGCTGCTTGTAAGATCCTCTTTTTGTCTTTTACCCTTGGCATATTGATGATGATGTGTCGAGAAGAATTTTTCTTTGGATTCCTCTTGTTTGGGGTTCTGTAGGCTTCCTGTACTTGTAAGTCTATTTCTTTCACCAGGTGAGGGAAGTTTTCTGATATTATTTCTTCAAATATGTTTTCAGTATTTTGCACTCCCTCTTCTTCTGGCACCCCCATAATTCTGATGTTGGTGCGCTTGCAGTTGTCCCAGAGGCTCCTTACACTATCTTCAACTTTCTGGATCCTCTTTTCTTCTTCCTTCTCTAGCGGAGTGTCTTTTGGCTCTTTGATCTGATTCTTGTGTTCTTCCATTCTGCTGTTGGATCTCTGCATAATATTTTCCAATTTAGTCAGTTTATCTATACTTTTTAGTTGGGTCTCATGGAGTTTATCGAGCTTTTCTAGGATATTGTTGCATAACCTTAGAACCGTAGTTCTGAACTCTATATCCTCCATCTCTTTTGTTTGAGATCTGTTTCCTTGTCTCGGCATTATCACTATTTTTCAGAGTTGGTAGGATGGCTTTGTGTGTTTGGTGTCCTATATAGCACAGTGGATCAACCTCCTCAGTTACCTGAGGTAGACACTCTTGGTGATCCCCTTTGTGGACTGCGTGCACAGCTTTGTTGTAGCTAAGTCTCTATTGTTGTGAATTGACCTTCAGGCCAATTGGATGTGGGTATCAGCTGTGTCTACTCTGGGATAACTTCTGTATTGGAGACAGTCTTATAGGATCAGACTTGAAAAACTGCAGAAGCCTCTGCTCAGCTTGGATGGGGTGGAGTCTCAGGGCTGAACTGACAGTCTTGGCTTCTGCCCTGCCCTTGTGCACTCGCCTGAGTTTCCGCCTGACCGGCCCAGGTTCCCCAAGCAAGAGCGTGGGTGCCGCAGGGGCTCACCCGGACTTGGGCTGGTCTCTGTAGTCTGGAGCTTCTGACTCCTTCCTCTACAGAGAGGCCGCCATCTTGTACATAGAGGCAGCGGCAGCCTCCGTGGTCAGACTGGAGCTTCTGACTCCTTCCGCTACAGAGAGGCTGCCACCTTGTACAGAGAGGCGGCGGCAGCCTCCGCGGTCAGACCTGGAGCTTCTGACTCCTTCCGCTCCGGAGAGGCGGCGGTCAGACCTCAGCGCGTACTTGCTCACGCGCGCGAGTCTGTAGACCCTGCCGGCTGCGACTGCGACTCCCGGTCCCCGGTCTCTGAGTCTCTGAGTCTCTGGGTGCCTTTCTCTGCAGTCCAGACGCCACCCATATGAGCCTGGGACCACGGAATTTCAGCCGGGGCTGGGTTCAGTGCAGTCGGAAAGGGTTCCGTGCAATCGGGGATTCCTCCCCTCCCACCGCCAGGCAGGTATTCGGCGGCCGCGTGCGCGAGCGTCTCCCTACCTCAGTGCTTTTCGGCTCCCAGTCCGATCCGTGAGCCTCTCTCTTTCTTTCTAGTTGTAGCTATTCCACTCCGCCAGCTTTCCTGACGTTTTGGTGAAGTCCTTTTTGATTTTAGTTGTTTTTTTAATTAAATTGTTGATGAGGCGGCAGCTTAGGAGACTGCCTAGGCCGCCATCTTGGATGTTCTCCCTGTTTTTTTTTAAATTCAAAAGAAAGTATAATGACTCAAGTTAAACTCATTAGTTTAAATTCAAATTTTTTTTAAAGGATAGAACTGATTTTTAGCTGAGGTAAACTATCAATCCCCAAATTATTCACTCGTATTTCCTAAATAAAAATTCGTTCACAGAACATAAACATTTAAATATATAAATATACAGTGTACATACACATATTTCTTTATTGATTTCAGAGAGAAAGGGAGAGGTAGAAATATCAATGATAAGAGAGAATCATTGATCGGCTGCCTCCTGCACGACCCCTACTGGGGATTGAGCCCGCGATATGGGAATGTGCCCTTGGCTTGAATGGAACCAGGGACCCTTCAGTTCGCAGGCCAAGGCTCTATACACTGAGACAAACCAGTTAGGGCAACAAAAACATTTTTGACATTTCAAAAAAAATGTAAAGGTACATACAAAGTTGTGTGTTGTAAGTGGAACATTTTCCAATACTTCAACATGCAATTCCTCTCCAGTAAGCCAGGAAATATCAGTGTCCCATCCAATTGGTTTCTTCTCTCTGAAAAGTGTAGACACAAGCCTTCCTTGGTAATCATACCTACAAATCTTCATATACCTCATGCTGAAGATATGAAAATTGGTCAGTGAGTGGCTAATAATGGTGAGGGAGTTTTGGCTTCCTGGTCTTCCATGTTAGAAATTTAGATGGCAATAAATTAATTTTTAAGTTTACACCAAATAAATGTATCACTCTTGGACAAACAGCAAGGTAAAGAGATGTACTCTTTTCTTAAAGTTAGCTCTAGAAAAGATCCACAACAGCAGAAAATGATTGTTCCTGGCATTAAAAAAATAAAATACTCACAGGTACAGATATATCTTGCACATTCCCTACCGGGGATGTACCCGCAACCAAGGTACATGCCCTTGACTGGAATCAAACCTGGGACCTTTCAGTCCACAGGCCGACACTCTATCCACTGAGCCAAACCGGTTTTGGCAAAAGGATAATTTTTAAAACAGGATTCAAAATTAGGAAGGTGTGTGTGTCTTGGCATAATTTTAGATGGTTTTAAAAAGTTCAATATAAAATGTTAATTTGATAAGCCTTTTGTGAAACTACAAGTTTGTATTAAAAATAGAGGAGTGGAGTTGAGTCCACTATTCAAATGAGTCACATTATAAATGGTTAGAAAAATTTAAGAATCACATATTTCAAATAAAGCCATTTAATCAGAGTAACACATTACTATCACATACAAAATTATCTAATGTTAATGCCTTAAAAGGCCTACAAGATTTCTCTAGGCTAAACTTAATAATAATGTAATATTGTTTTCTAAAGTTGGTTTTAAATTCCCTTGGTTTAGGTAAAGATCACGACAAAATTTCACATCACATAGAAACCATACCCATCCTGAATTCTGTAAACAGCACAGCACTCTGGGATTAGACCTCTCATCATCAATGCTTTCTTTAGACTGTCCCGGACTGTAACTCCACATCTTGCAGGTACCTAGAATGTCATAATTACATAATATGAGGTAAAAGAAATAAATTATGTTTTTCACATTAAAAAAAAAACTTACCTATATCAGATACAACATAATTTCTACAGCTAACTTACTATTAAAGGGAAATTATGACAGATACCTATTATTATTCACCAACTTAAAATGAATTTTAGTTCATTAAAATTATAAAATATTTTAAGCATACGAGAGAATAGAAAATATAACAGATCCCTATATACCCACCACTAAGTAACAATAATGTCAACATTTAAAGCAAAATCAATTTTGATCCAACATTGTTTAAAAACTGTGCAGTCATTCAATCACACTGATGGTCCTTAAGAGATTTATTACTGATCTTAAACACAGGAGGGGAAAAAAATACTTGTCTTATGCATATAACTGATACTTGTTGTTTAGTTGACTAGCACTCCTGTTTCCCTAGAGAACCTGCCCTTTTCTAAAAATTCCAGGAGAGGCTCTCAATCAAGAGTCACTACTTTTCTAGCTACATATGATATAAGCTGGCAAATTAGTGTCCTGTATTCCTGACAATAGCAATTTATCCAAAAAATAGATATATGAACCCAACACAATCAGAGTTCTCTATAACTGATAGATGGAACTGGCTGAGAGAAATTCCTCTTTTTACTAGTTACAGAGTGCCAAGCAGATAAAAATCTGGAGCCCCCAGTGGCCATCTTTCTCACTGCATTGAGAAAATCTGGACACAGAATGAAGCTAACCTGGGGAGAAGTAGAAAAGGCACTGGGGTGGGGAGGGAAGGACCACTGGAAAGAGATAAGAGTTTATATACTTGAATTAATCCCTATTTTGGCCTTTTCTTCTTCAAACTCCCTTCCCCAGTGAATCTAAATAATATGCAATTGAAAGAGAACTGACAAACACAATGAGAACTAAAGTAGTGCAGCAAGAGTTCAGGTTTTAATTATGAGGATGGTGAGGTAGAGGAAAGTGCAGGTAGAGGGGATGTGTTAGTTAATAACAATAAAATTAAAGGTTCCATTTTTTAAAATCACGTAATTCTTAGCAAACCAAAAGTTTCTAAAGAAAAAAAATTTTCATGCTACAGGGGCAAAATGGAGTAAGAGTAGATATAAGACAGCTGAATTTAATAATTCAGGGAGCCAAATTAGGACCTATAATTAGAACAAAGTAGGATGCCAAATTTAGAACAACATTAAAGCTACCCAGCAAGGAAAAAGTTTCTTATGAAGGAGTAGGCTCATCACTGGAAGTATGCATGAGATTAGATTGGTACAGTTGATCCTCTTTATTCATTCATTCTGCACTTATGATTTGTCTACCTGCTCAAATTTGTAACCTCCAAATCAATACTTGTAGTGCTTTTGCGAACATGTGTAGAGCAGCGAGCTCAACATGTACCTTCCCAGCTGAGGCGGAAAAAGGTGACACTGTGCCTTCTTGTTCTAGCTCTTAAATTGTAAGTAAGTATCCTAAGCCAGTGGGCTTTTATGCTAATGGACACCAGCAAACTGTGAAAAACTAAACACAACACAACCACAAACCACCTAAGCGTCACTATGCAGAGGCCATCTTTGGTTCATTTATATAACAGCAACCCTGTATTTGCCCTAGGACTAAATGGGTCAGTGCTCACTAAGTGCCTGCAGCAACTTTATAGAACATAAATATTGTTGATTAGCTATACCTTCTAGAAATACTCATATTCTACTCATATTCTGTTTAATGCAAATACTTCTTGATTGGCAACCCTAATTTAGTTTTAAAAAGTATTCTTGACTTTTGTATGTGTCAGACTTCTGAGAATCGGATGAAAGATTACCATGCTCACTCTGACATGAAACTTTGGGGAGTGGAAGATTCATGTAACCTGAAGCCCAAGTAGGGATTGCTGAGAAGCCCATAGAACCTGAGTTAATCTACATTAAGAAAAGATAAATATGTAAATTGACCATACTCCAAAACACCCACCAGCCCATCAGGAACGAGTATGCAAATCAACCCAGAAAAGATGGTGAGTTAATTTGCATATGCAGTCACAGAGCAGCAGGGCAGGGTGGGATGCATGCTATGAAGGGGTGGGTGGGGAATGGAGGAAGCTACAGGACTGGTGCTCCAGCAAGGAGCGAAGACTTGCAGGCTCCTGGGCGGCCGGAAGAAAACCAGGGGAAGGAAAGCCTATTCTTGCATGAATCTTCATGCAACGAGCCTCTAGTCTTACATAATCTTACATTTCATTAGTCTGCTGACAATAGTTCCACTATTTATTTGTCAAAATTAAAATTCTGTATGGCACATAAAGCATTCAATGAACTGGGGCTATCTGCCCCTCAGTTCCTTTGGTAATTTCGCTCATACACTTCTGTAATGCCATTTTCAAATACAGCTATCTCCTTATGTTTCTCGTGCACAGGTTGATTTCAAGGTGTATGTATATTTCATCAAGCAGGCAAAAAATTGGTTTTCTACTTTATCACCAAAACAAAGTTATCACTCCCTCCTTTATTCAATTTCTGTAGGCTGATTTTTTTGTACTCCTTGCTCCTTCATGATAGCACCTGTTCAATAGATCCACAGACCAGTGTAAAAGACCAAAACAGATTCCAACACATAAAGGAAATTATAATAAAATAAAGGCAGCATCTGAAATAAGGTAAAGATTAACTTTTTAAAATATATTTTTAATTTATTTCAGAGAGGAAGTGGGGGGGGGGAGAAAGAGAGAGGGAGAGAGAGATGGAAACATCAATGATGATGGAGAATCATTGATTGGCTGCCTCTTGCATGTACCCCACTGGGGATTGAGCCTGCAACCCAGGCATATGCCCTGACCAGAAATCGAACCTATGACCTCCTGGTTCACAGGTTGATGCTCAGCCACTGAGCCATGATGGTCGGGCAAGATTAACTTTTTAATAATTAATGTTGGGAAACTGGATTGAATCTACAGGAAAAAAGGTTCATCCATACCTGTATACTAGGGTAAACTACAAATGGATCAAAGATTTAAATGTCAAAAGCAGGAAGGAGCAATCATAAAAGAAGTGAAAGAAAGCAAAACAAACTCCTTTACAACCTCAGGTGATGAGGGCCTTTATAATTATGATGTAAAACCTGAGACATATCTTAGAAAAAAATAGTTAAATTCAATTACACAAAACTAAGAGCCTTTATTTTACATGTTTACCACAATTAAACACCTGTTTGGCAAGTTTTCCCTTGGGTAAATAGTAGTAGAATAGCCTGGATCATTCTACTGGATCATGGCTACATGCATGTTTAAAAGTGAGCTCCTCATCAATCTATACATGGACTTCAAATTTCATGAATCCTCCTTACTGAAATTTTATGTCATAGTGAGCATTTGAGTCTTTCATAAGATTTGGATTTGTCTTGGGAAAATATTTGCAACTCATATAACAGGCATATGTTATACAGAGAGAGCTCCTGAAAAATTGAGGTTAAGACCATCAACCCACTAAAAAAATGGGCAAAATACATGAAAGTTCATAGAAACAGAAATATAAATGGCCTTCAGCAGATGAATGGATCAGAAAACTATGGTACATCTATACCATGGAATACTATGCTGCCATAAAAAGGAAGGAATTCTCATCATTTGCAGTAACCTGGATGGAATTGGAGAGCAACATGCTGAGTGAAATAAGCCAGTCAATGAAAGAGAAACACCACATGACTTCACTCATTTATGGATATTAAAGAACATTATAAACTAATGAACAGAAAGATAGATATAGAGACAGTAAAACAACAGGCAGACTGTCAAATGACAGCGGGGGGTGGGGGGTAGGGAGATCTGGGGGAGATAAGAGATCAACCGAAGGACTGGTATACATGCATATAAGTACAACCAATGGACACAAAACTCTGGGGAGGGAGGGCATGTATGGGGGGGGGGCAATGGTAAGCTATGTACACATATAATACCTTAATAAATTTTTAAAAATTTAAAAAAATAAATAAAAATCAATGGGAAAAAAATAAAAATAAATAAATCCAAATTTTAAAAAATAATTCCCTAACATCTAATGTTCAGTCAGCATTAAAAATTTCCCAAGTCTAAAAAATGTCTTTTATAGCTCTCCCCATCCTAATCCATAACCAGGATCACACACTGTATTTAGTTGTTATGTCTCTTTAGTCTTATTTAGTGTAGAATAATCCACAGCTTTTTTATTTTATTGATTCCAAAGAAGGAAGAAGTTGGAGAGTAGGAGAGAGAAGAGGGGAGAGGGAGGAAAGAGAGAGAAAGAGAGAAAGAGAGAGAGATATACAAAGACAGACATCTATGTAAGAGAGATACATTGATTAGTTGCCTCCCATACATGGTCCTGACTAGGGATTGAACAAGCAACCTAGGTATGTGGCATGACAGGGAATCGAACCTGCAACCTTCTGGTGCACAGGATGAAGCTCCAAACAACTGAGGCACACCAGCCAGGGAAATCCCCAACCTTTTAATCTCCATGACATTGAGGTGGTTTATCTTAGAGGATGTCCACATTTTTCTTGTTTCCTCATGGTGCTTATCTCCCTGTGTTTCTTGTAAAATGGAAGGTGCAGAAACTTGACATTTAATTTGCAATCATTCTTTTTTTTTAATCTTTTTTTTAAAGATTTCATATCTTTACTTTTTTTAATCTTTTTATTTTTTTAAATATATTTTATTGATTTCTTACAGAGAGGAAGAGAGAGGGATAGAGAGCTAGAAACATGGATGAGAGAGAATCATCGATCAGCTGCCTCTTACACACCCCCTACTGGGGATGTGCCCACAATCTAGGTACATGCCCTTGACCGGAATCGAACCCAGGACCTTTCAGTCCGCAGGCCGACGCTCTATCCATTGAGCCAAACCAGTTTCAGCTGCAATCATTCTTAGTAAGAATACTTCATAAATGATAACTGTCATCCACTTATATTTTTTTCTTTCTTAGTTGAATTTATTGGGTTGACATACTATATGATAAAAGCCTAATATGCTAAGTGTCTGGTCATCCATTCAACCAATCAAAGAGTAATATGCTAATGAATGCTAAGGCTGCTCAACTGCTTGCTATGATGTGCACTGACCAACAGGGGGCAGTCGGTGGGTAGGTTAGCTTGGTGCTGGGGTCTAGCTGACTGGGACTGAGCGAGACAGGCTGGATATGCCATGGAGACCTTTTGCAGTCTCTCCCCAACTAGCCAACCTCCCATATCCTTCCTAGACCTCGATCCTACACCAGTGGGGTCCCTTGGCTTGGCCTGCGCCCTCTTGCAATCTGGGATCCCTCAGGGGATATTGAAAAGCTGGTTTTGGTCTAACCTGCAGGCCAGGCCGAGGGACCCCCATTGGTGCACAAATTTGTTCACCAGGACTCTAGTTGGTTAATAAGGTTATATACTTTTCAGATGTACAATTCTATAATATATTATCTGTCAATTTATTCTGTGTTCACCACCCCAAGTCAAATCTCCATCTATCACCAATTTATTCCTTTACCTTCTTCTACTTCCCCCTAAGCCCCTTCTTTTATTGTCTGTGAGGATTTTTTTCTACCCAGCCCCCAACCCTGTCAGTATGTTTTCTGTATTTATGGGTCTGTTTCTATTTTATTTGTTAGTTTATTTTTTTCATTAGATTCCACATATAAGTGAAATTGCATGGTATTTGTCTTTCTTTGAATGGTTTATTTCTCTTAACATAATATTCTTCAAGTCCATCTATGCTGTTGCAAAAGGTAGGATTTCCTTCTTTTTAAAATTTGAAGACCACCTAGAAGTTCTGTTTTGTTCCTCTTAGTAGTCTAATTTAGCTGTTTCTAACTCAAGAATGGTAGACAGTTTCCTTGATTATTTTATAAATTAGGATTTTGAACTTGTCAGGAGGGCATCCTCTGTAAATTCAGGGACCTGAATGGGCCAGGGAGGGTTTTCATTTACTTTTGCCCTGTCCCTGAATGCTATTACCCCTCTAGTACCAGTTGTTACATTAATTTCTTGGGTGCAAGGAAACCCACATTTTGATGAGACTAGGTCTAAGAGTAAACAGGGTACTCCTATCTGGAACCCTGGTAAAGGCAGATAGATTTCACTGTTATTTCTTTATGCTGGTAAATAAATTTCCTTCCATTTCACCCTTTTGTTGAAGGTGAAGCTCTTCAAGGTTCAGCTTTATGTAAAGACCTAAATACCAACTATGTCTATGTCACAAGGCCTAGTCTTATGTTCCCACACATTAATCCTCAAATCTCTGTTGCACATGGTGAAAAATTGACCCCACTGGAGGTCATTATAACAGAAGTGAGCAAACTTTTTCTATGAAGGACAAACATTACCACCAATGCTGCCTGAGAAAAATAATTAAAAACTACTTTGAGCCAAAAACGGTTTGGCTCAATGGATAGACAATAGCCTGCGGATTGAAAGGTCCCAGATTCGATTCTGGTCAAGGGCATGTACCTGGGTGGTGGGCACATCCCCAGTAGGAGGTGGCAGCTGATCGATATTTCTAACTCTCTATCCCACTCCCTTCCTTTCTGTAAAAAAATCAATAAAATATATTTTAAAAAATACTACTTTGACTTTATTGGAAATGAAATAGTTTTTGTTAATATCAAAAGCAATATGCATTATAAAAAGTAATGATGTGTAAGGGTGCATTATTTACTAAATCTACTGACAGGCCGAAACCGGTTTGGCTCAGTGGTAGAGCGTCAGTCTGCGGACTGAAAGGTCCCGGGTTCGATTCCGGTGAAGGGCATGTACAATGGTTGCGGGCACATCCCCGGAAGGGGGTGTGCAAGAGGCAGCTGGTCGATTTCTCTCTCATCGACATTTCTAGCTCTCTATCTCTCTCCCTTCCTCTCTGTAAAATATCAATAAAATATATATTTTAAAAAAATAAAGCTACTGACAGCACTTATTGTACTTGGGGTTACAGACCATCCAAAATAATTCTTCAGATTTCTCTGTTCTAAATATAACTTAGAGTACTCTATTCTAAAGGTGATACTAATGATCAACAATCAAAACTTAATGGGGGGGGCAATGGAAAAATATGTACACATATAATACCTTAATAACCCCCCCCCAAAAAAAAACCCCAATCAAAACTTAGATAAACAAGAGGAAAAATAAAGCCAAATAGAGAATTCTCAAGGGTGAAGAATGAATCTTACCTGATAGATATTAAACAAGTAAGCACTAGTCTTAAAATTCTGATTGATTCTGAACTAGTACTTAAACTTAAGCATGGTTCAAGTTTGGTAGGTAGGATTAAATGTCAAACCTGACACTAAAAACAATATTATTTGTTATAGTTAAGGAACACAGACTTTGGCACCAAATAATTGTCTCTTCCTTCCTTGTTTGAAATGCTTCAATTTGTAAGACCACTGAGTATAAAGTGATGATATATTTCATTTTCAACAAGTGGTCTTTCTGAAAAATACAAAGAAAAGGAATGATGATATTAAAAGTTGACTTACCACTGTCCTCTGTTTGTTGGGAAGGAAGACTCTAACAATAGGTTTTTGTGGTGACTTAGGGTTGCTCCGTGACACATCTGTGGGATTTTGAAAAACTGAAAGAGATGAAGGTAGCACTGAAAGGCTAGAAGAGGAAGAAGATGTAACGGTGTCCGTTGATGCAGAGCTAGAAACAGAAAAATCAGTTCCATTCCCCAGGGATTCCAATAATTGTTGTTCTCTTTGTTGGAGGGCATCTAGTTTGCTGGTGTATTCTTCATAGGCCTACAAAATAAAGTAGATTTACAGTGAATCTGGAACTCTTCCTGATAGTAACAAACAAACAAACAAACAAACAAAAAAACCACATAACATTTAAGTCCTTGATGATAATCTCTTTATAATTTAGCTAACAGGGTTTTAAGTTATGAGTTTCAAAATAAGCACTAGAAGTACTGTAAATGACAACTTTTACCTTTAAATTGATAAATCTTTTGTTATAAGATATTATATTATATTACAATGAGAAACTGATACATACATGAGATGTCTACAATATCTATGAGTATTAATAAAAGAAGATAGTATAAAATACTATACTACATCAAGGATAAGTTCCCTTTTCATTAAAATAGTTTACCCCCCTAAAAAAAAAAGCTGTTGGCACATAAAGTTTCACACTCTTCTACCCCTGCTCTAAGAAAAGACAAACAAGTTGAAAAGGAGACGAGGTTTTAGATTTGTCAGAAAAATAAGACTCAGGTACACAGTGCCAGATCTCACCGCTACCACCAAAATCTTAGAAGATGTATAACTGCCGTCTTCCTTCTGAAATAGCTGTCAATTAAGAGATCTCACTATGGATCTCTGATAACCTCCTTCCTCATCAAATACTGTTTAGAGAATAAAATTTTATTTGAAAAGGTGGCTTACATACTGCAGTGAAGAAATTCTGGCACCATTGTCAATTTTAACTAAGACTATCAGATCAAATTACCACATATATCATATTCTAAAAGTAAGAAGAATCTTGAAAACAGAATGATATTGAAAGTAAAGAGATGGAATGAATTGACATATAGATGTCCATGGTTCTTTAAGGCAGTTGTAATTACCCTTTAGTTCACCATTTTTTCCTTAAAGATAAAGCACCACAACCATTTATGAAATGCTATAGGGAGAATAAAAGTTTAGAAATGACAATTCACAGCTCTAAAGAAGTTCATTCTTGGGCTGCTGAAAAGCAGATGAATATATTTTTATTTGTGTTAGTATTATATGTGAGAAATAAAGAACATTCTTGATACAAGAATGAGGAAGGAAGGGGATCTTAAAAGGCTAATATTTAGATGGATGGAGTAAGTGGGGAAAAGAGTACTGAGTACAGCATAAATTATGTAACAAAGTAGGGAGGCAGAAAATTTTAAGACATAGAGGAAAAACTATAAATTAGTATAGTTCAATGTCATACCTGAGACACAGTAAGGAATAAATATATATTTGTTTCATTCAACTGAAGACTAGGAAAACAAACAATAAGACTGAAAATGTGGGTAAGGGACCAGATTACAGAGCATGTCTGTGTGTGTGTGTGTAAAAAAAAAAAAAATATATATATATATATATATATGAGGCCCGGTGCACGAGATTCATGCACTGGGGTGGGATGCGGGGGGAGAGTGTCCCTCAGCCTGGCTTGCATCCTGTCCCAGTCTGGGAGCCCTGGAGGATGTCTGATGGCTTAGGACTGCTTCCCACGGGGAGTGGGCCTAAGCCATTGGTCGGACATCCTTAGCGCAGAAGTTCCTGCCACAGCCATTGCGCTCATCAGTGAGCCTGGCTTCTGAGTGGTGAGCCTGGCTTCTGGGTGGTGCATTGACTACCAGAGCACAGCTCCTGCACTGAGCATCTGCCCCCTGGTGATCAATGCATATCATAGCAACTGGTCATTCTGCTGTTTGATCAGTTTGCATATTTTATTATACACTAGAGGCTGTTTGATCAATTTGCATGTTTTATTATACACTGGTTCACGAAATTTGTGCATGAGAGTGTCCTCAGCCCTGATCATCCCCTAACCATTCCCCTGCAGGCCTGGTCACCCCTAACTGCCCTCCTCTATAGGCCTGGTCCCCTCCCCAACTTCTCTCCCCTGAAGACTTGGGTCCCTCCCAACTGCCCTTCCCTGCAGGTCTGGTCACCCCAACTTCCCTCCTCTACCTTCTTGGTCACCCCTAACTTCCCTCCCCTGCTGGCCATCTTATGGTGGCTGTCTTGTGTCCACATGGGAGAAGGATCTTGGGCCACATAGGGCAGACATCTTATATATTGGAGTGATGGTCAATCTACATATTAGTCTTTTATTAGGTAGGATAGAGGCCTGGTGCACGGGTGGGGGCCAGCTGGTGTCCCAGATCAGTGTGGGGGTTTCCTTGGGGCATGGGGCGGCCTGAGCGAGGGGCCTGTGGTGGTTTGCAGGTCAGCCACACCCCCTCGGGCCCAAGTGGAGGCCCAGGTATCTGGGATTTATTTATCTTCTACAATTGAAACTTTGTAGCCTGGAGTGGAGCCAAGCCTTCTGCTTGCTCCGTGGCAGCAGCCATTTCTGTTGGGATGTATGTATCTTTTATAATTGAAATTTTGTAGCCTTGAGTGGAGGCCTAGGCTGGCAACGGCAGGCGGAAAGCTTGGCTTCCTCCATTGCCGGGGGAACCCAAGCCTCCCTCCTGCTTTCTGAAGCAGTAGCTATCTTAGTTGGGTTTACTTGCATATTCACTCCTGATTGGCCGGTGGGTGTGGCTTGTGGATGTAGTGGAATGATGGTTAATTTGCATATTACTCTTTTATTACCGTGTTTCCTTGAAAATAAAACCTACTTCATGGAAACATAATACATCCCCTGAAAATAAATCCTAGCGCATCTTTGGGAGCAAAAATTAATATAAGACACTGTCTTATTTTCGGGGAAACAGGGTAGATAGTACTAGAGGCCCAGTGCACAAAATTCGTGAATGGAGGAGGGGTGTCCCTCAGCCCAGTTTGTACCCCTTCACAATCCAAGACCCCTCAGGGGATGGTCCGACTGCCAGTTTGGGCCCGATCCCACAAGGGTCAGACATCCCTCTCACAATCCGGGACTGCTGGCTTCTAACTGCTCTCCTGCCTGCCTGTGTGATCGCCCCTAACCACTCACTTGCTTTCCTGATCACCCCTAACCTCCTATGCCTGCCTGTCTTATCCCCCTAACCACCTCTGCCTGCCTAATTGCCCTTAACTACTCTGCTTTTAACCATGCTTTGATCGTGAAATGACCAGAATGTGCCAGAAGACACAGCAAAGTAATTTGGCTTCATGATGATGCGCCATCACACACTTCAAAACCAAGTAAAGACATATTAAAAGATCTTGCCTGGAAAGTATTAACCCACCCGCTATATTCATCAGACCTTGCTCCTTCAGATTACCACTTGTTCTGATTGATGGCACATGCACTTTCTGAGCAGCATTTCAAAATGTATATAGAAGTGGAAAATTGGGTCTCTGAATGGTTTGCCTCAAAATAAGAAAAGTTCTATTGGGATGGGATGGGATCCACAAATTATCTGAAAGATGGGGGAAATGTATAGCTAGTGATGGACATTACTTTGAATAAAACACTTTTGATGTTTCCCTTGAAATTATTGGGCTTATTACAAAATTCACCATTATTAACCAGTACACCTAGTTCTCTCTTAATACTCTTGCCTTAAAGTTCTTTATACCTTTGAATCTCTAAAGGCATTTATTTCTATACTACCTTCAAGACCTAGAACTTTATCGTTCTTTACAAGAGTTCCAAATGATGTTGAGATCTCAGTTTATAACATCCCATACTGCTATGCACACACTTATCCCACCTTTTTAAGCTCCCATCTCACTACCACATTAATGTGTTCATGGTCAATATTAATCCCTTCAAGTTTGTCAGATTTAGGTTTTTGTTGTCTTCTTTTAAGTAATAGTGGCATTTTAACAATGACACTGGTAGCATCTTAGATTTTCTGGCTAATTCTCATTGTTTTATTAACTTGTTTGTTAAATACTAATCTTGGGTAAATCCTACCACTCAATTATTCCATTCTTCCTCTCAGGTTACTACATATTGATAGGGAAAATAATGAAACTAGGCCAATTGGTTCCATTATCAATTACCAGAACTTAGTTCTGTGTACTATTGCCTGAAAAATGTTACTTACTTTTAACATCATATTAAATTCTTCACAATACTTATTCCAACCTTTCCTATGCCTCTCTGGCTCCTAACTTCATCCCCACCCTCCACCCCCCACTTTTAATTCACTTAGAAAACAGCAACACCTTCAAATTTACTCTGAATATCAAAGCCAATGTAGTAATGGAATAAGGATACACATATAGAACAACACAACAGAATTAAAGTCCAGAAATAAAGCCTTACATTTATGGTCAATTGATTTTCTATTACTTTTACTGCTTTTAAAAAATCCTTACCCAAGGATATGTTTTCTTGTGTGTGTGTGTGTGTGTGTGTGTGTGTGTGTGTGTGTTTTCCCCCCATTTTTATTTTAGAGATAAGGGAGGAAAAGGGGACTGGGGAGAGGGAGAGGGAGAGGGAGAGGGAGAGGGAGAGGAAGAGAGGGAGAGAGGGAGAGAGGGAGAGAGGGAGAGAGGGGGAGAGAGAGAGAGAGGGAGAGAGGGAGAGAGAGAGAGAGAAAGAGAGAGTGATTGCCTATTGAATGTGCCCCATTCCTAGGAGTGAACCTGCAACCTAGGTTATATGCCCTGACAGGCAATCAAACCCGAGACCTTTTGGTGCATGGGATGATGCACCAACCAACCAAGTTACACTGGCCAGGGCTACTTTTGCTTCTTTAGTATAGCAATGAAACAAGAACAAGTTAGTATGTCTTCTCATATCTTGTTATAATTATAATTTTCTTCTGCTCTCTGCACATATTTTGACCATTTCTGTTAAAAAGCTTTCTTCACATTTCTGTTTATTCTTAGATACCTGTTCATATTTAAGAGTTAAAGATTCTTGCCCAGCCAGTGTGGCTCAGGGATTGAGTGTTGACCTATGAATCAAGGGGTTGCCAGTTCAATTCCTGGTCAGGGCACATGCTTGGGTTGTGGGTTCAATTCCTGGTGGGGAGTATGCAGGAGGCAGTCGATTGATGTTTCTCTTTCATCAATGTTTCTATCTCCCTATACCTCTCCCTTCCTCTCTCTGATATCAATAAAAACATACTTATATATTAAAAAAAGACCCAAGATGTCAATACTACCTAAAGTAATCCATAGATTCATTCAATCCCCATCAAAATCCCAGTGTTTGCAGAAATAGAAAAATCCATCCTAAAATTCATATGGAATTTCAAGGGATCCGAAACAGCCAAAACAATCTTGAAAAAGAACAAAGTTAGAGGTCTCATACTTCCTGATGTCAAAACTTAGCTTTTAATATAGTAATTAAATCAGTGTGGCAATGGCATAAAGTAAGACATATAGACCAATACAGTTAGTAGAGAGCCCAGAAATAAATTCTCACATATATGATAAAACGTCTTGACAAGTGCATTTATCAAAATTTCCACTAAAAGAGAAAGGACTTTTCAATAAGTGATTGGAAAAACTGGATATGAAATGCAAAAGCTGGACCATATATCACATATACAAATTAACTCAAAATGGATCAAAGACCTAAACATAATAACTAAAACTATAGAAATTCCTTGAAGAAAACATAGGGAAAAGCTTCATGACATTGAATTTGGCAATGCTTTCTTGGATGATACCAAAGGAATAGGCAACAATAGATGTTAGATTCATTAAAAAAACAAAACAAAAAACTTTTGAGGATCAAAGGACATTATCATCAAAGAGAATGGGGAAACCACAGAATGGAAGAAAATATTAGCAAATTATCTATCTGATTAGGATTGATATTCAGGACATATATTCAGAATATATAAAGAACTCCTACAACTCAACACAAAAAACAAACAACATAACATGATCCTTCTGAGGCAGTAGTTCCATTTTCCCCATCTTATGAGTGGAAAAACTGAAGCAGAGAGAAGTTAAGTAATTGGCTTTGTTACACAGTTTTAACCACGTAAGTTGTTTCATTGTTACATTGCCATCTCTCATTTACAGTATTTATTTTTTAAAAATTCCGTTATTTCTACATATGTACATATATGCTTTATGTTTTTTATTATTTATTTACTACAAGTAAAGGTCAAGAATTGTTATCTTTCTTTTATATTTTTTTTACTGTTTCACTTCATCACTGCTGTGTATGTGCTCCATGTGAATGATGTAGATGCTTATGTAGATGGGTTCCAACTTACAGTGAAAATCGTGTTACGTCGCGCCCTAGGAACGGATCTCCGACATAACCCGAGGACCTACTGTATACGTCTCCCAAGACAGAGAAAGGGTGGACAGAAAAAACTGCTGGTTAAAGTTGCCTAATTCTGATGAATAAAGAATTACTATTTTCCCCAGGACTATATGCCTCCTTATAGCTGATTTCTTGTCCTCCTCAGGCATACAAGTAAAACAGATAGCATTCAGAGGTATGAATTCTACTCTTAACACTAATATTACCTAGCAGAGTGCCTTGGGATAAGCCATATAAAAAGAACAGTATATTAGCAGTTATTTCCAAACTTCCAAATGTATTTTAGAAATGCAAACTTTCTCATTAAATACTAAAGATTTAACTTGCTCTTTAAAAAGTACTTAGAAATTTAGTTTAGGAGTCCATACCTAAAAATCTCTGGCACTTGCAGGCAAATGGTAACCTGATCATTGTAATTTAGGGTTATATCCCTGTATGGCTAGTGATTACTGTGGAGCCAGCTTTTATAGGGACAGGCAGAATAGTGTGTGGTAAGCAGAACAGGCTGTGGAGCCTGATTGCCTAGATTCCGTAACAGCTTGCTGGCTGTGGAATCTGAGTGACTTACCCTAAGGAAACTAATGCCAAGAAAGCTTATCTGTGATTAGAATAGTAACTACTACCTCATTGGATTAAGAACAATGACTAACTCTATAAATTTACAAAGATACTCAAGGCTTGATACAAAAGCCTCAAGGCACTATTAAACAGTAAAGCTAAGTAATTTTGAGCTATTTAATATTTAAACATTATAAATTTTACCGATAAGAAAGCAAAATCCAATTTGGGGGAAATCTGTTCTGCAAAAAAGATATTTTACAAAATTCTCCCCATTTTTTAAATATGGCAACTAGTCTGCTGACCTCCAGAATCTTCTTCTTTAAAAAAAAAAAAAGAATTTTTTTTAAAACAAATTTTGGAGTTCAAATACAACTTTTTTAATTTTGACATTCTCCAAATTACAAAATAGTACATATTTATTGTAACAAGTGAAACAAGGTTAAGAAGCAAGGCAAAACTAAATCTCTTTTCCCATTGTTTCTAATCCAACCACCTAAGATAACCTATATAATCATCAATACAAATGCTTTTTATACATGCATTATTTTTCTATTCAAAATTACTACAAATATAATACTCAATAGCTTACCTCCAGATATATTGATGGTGGATTATGCTCCCCACCAAATTTGTCCAATAATGCCTCTATATGTTCCTGTGTCAACTTAATCATTTGTTTGATATTCCACACCTAAAAAACATTTTTAAAACAATTTAAATAAAAATAACTTAGGAAAGGAATTAGAAATACTTCAAAATTTCTATAAAAATATTGCAGCAACTGCCTGTAATCCTTGAAATTTAGAGCTTAGAAAACTTAAACATTATTTACTAGAGTGGTCTTTCCCTTTTATTAAACACGAGAGGCCCGATGCACATCATATGTACATGAGTGGGATCCCTAGGACTGGCCAGTGATCAGGGCCTATCGTGGCTGTCTCATCCCATCCCAATTGGGGCCAGGCCAGTGAGGGGGTTTGCCGCCCAGTGGGGAGGGACCAGGGGAGGTTGCTGGCTGTGGGAGGTTGGCTGTGGGAGCACACTAGTCAACTGGTCATTCTGGTTGTTGAGTTCTAAATCGCTTAGGCTTTTATATATATATAGCCTAGGAGTTCTGCACACAAATCCGAGCACCAGTAGCTCGCTGCCGCCCTCCAGTAGCTCTCCACTTGCTGCCCCCCCCCCCCGTAGTTCCCCCTGTCCCCGCCTCCACCCCCGTGCCTCTCTCATAGGTTGCTGCCCTGCACCCTCCTGTAGCTCTCTGCTGACCGCTTGTAGCCAGTAGCTTACTCCCTCTCTCCTGTAGCTCTCCACTTGCTGCCCCACCCTCCTGTAGCTCCCTCTGCTCCCCGAATCCCCACATAGCTTGCTGCCCTGCCCCCCCAGTAGCACCAGTGACAATACTTTTCTTACAGGTGAAAGGCATCTTGCTGTTGTCTGGGCAGCTACATTTTTTGTCCTGATTATAAAAAATATTACATGACATGATCTTTCTGAGGTGGTAGTACCATTTTCCTCATCTTATGGGAGGAAAAACTGAAGCAGAGAGAAGTTAAGTAATTGACTTTGTTACATAGTTATAAGTGTCAGAATCAGGGCTGACCACAAAATGTGCAAGCCAGAGTCCATGCATGTCATCGCTGCATCATCCTGTTTTTTCAGTGTTAGAGTAGCCTTGCCAGGTTTTAATTTTTAAATCTAAGAGATTGTTTCCACGATATAGGGTAGGGTCCCTAAGCCTGGCTGGCGATCAAGGCTTATATGTGGGGTGACCAGTAGATAGGGTGATTGGGGGACCCCTGCTGGCACCTGCCTTGGCTTTGGGCCTGGCACCACCCGCTAGCAAGCCCTCCTCCCCAACACTGCCTTTGCAGGGTGACTGGCAGGCAGGGCAATCAGAGGGACCCCCACTGGCACCTGCTTTGGCTGGCAGCCTGGCAATGCCTGTTGGCCTGCCTCGTCCCCTGATCGCCACTGCTGGTCACCTCCCTCTCTGTAGGCAGTGTATGTCATAGTGACCAGTCATTCTGCTGTTCAGTCAATTTGCATATTAGGGTTTTATTTACAGGACTTTACAGGTTTTTTCTATACTAGTATTACAATATATTCTCAACTATAAAAAAATAAAATACATGAGTTTTCAGAATAAACAAAAATTTCCCCACATTCCTGGCCCCCTGCTAAAAAGTTAAGTTCAGTTTAATAGTTGTGGTTTTCTTAAAGATATTTTTATTTATTTATTTTTTTTATTTTAGTTTTTGTATTTTGTTGATTTTTTACAAAGAGGAAGGGAGAGGGATAGAGAGTTAGAAACATAGATGAGAGAGAAACATCGGTCAGCTGCCTCCTGCACACCTCCCACTGGGGATGTGCCCGCAACCAAGGTACATGCCCTTGACCGGAACTGAACCTGGGACCTTTTAAATTTATATTTTATTGATTTTTTACAGAGAGAAAGGGATAGGAATAGAGTTAGAAACATCGATGAGAGAGAATCATCCATCAGCTGCCTCTTGCACGCCCCCTACTGGGGGTGTGCCTGCAACCAAGGTACATGCCCTTGACCGGAATCGAACCTGGGACCTTTTGGTCCGCAGGCCGACGCTCTGTCCACTGGGCCAAACCAGTCTCGGCTGAACCTGGGACCTTTTAATCCACAGGCCAATGCTCTATCCACTGAGCCAAACTGGTTAGGGAAAGGATATTTTTATTGATATCAGAGAGGGAAGGAGAGGGAGAGAGAGATAAAAACATCAATGATGGGAAAGAACCACTGATCAACTGCCTCCTACATGCCCCACACTGGGGATCGAGCCCACAACCTGGGTATGTACCCTGACCAGTAATCAAACTGTAACCTTCTGATTCAGAGGTCAATGCTCAACCACTGAGCCATGTGGATCGGGCTTACTACTGATCTTTAGAGAGAGTGAAATTGGGGGGGGGGGAGAGACAAACATTAATCAATTGCCTCCTGTACGTTCCCCAACTGGGGCCAGGGATCGAACCTGCAACCCAGGTACATGCCTTTGACTTAGAATCAAGTCCATGACCTTTTGGTGTGCTGGCCTATGCTCTATTCACTAAGTAAATTGACGTGTCTCTCTCATACTGATGCTTCTCTCTCACTTCCCACTCACTTTCTCCCTTCTTCTCTCTAAAAATCAATGGAAAAAAATATCCTCGGGTGAAGATTAACAACCACAACAAAACAAACAAACAGGAAAGTGGTATTAATGAAATCAATAAGTAAAGTTCGAGTTAAACTTAGAAATTAGTCAAAATGGAATAAGAGGGCCAAGATTTGTTTTCTGGTTAATTAAGAGCATATAAACCCTAATGTTACTGGAATTATTGGGGGGGGGGGGGGAGCCACAAACAAAAACCAGCACCACAAATAAATGATTTTATTTCTTTCTTTCTTTCTTTATTTTTAATATATTTTATTGATTTTTTACAGAGAGGAAGGAAGAGGGACAGAGAGTTAGAAACATCGATCAGCTGCCTCCTGCACACCCCCTACTGGTACATGCCCTTGACCGGAATCGAACCTGGGACCCCTCAGTCTGGAGCCGACAATCTATCCACTGAGCCAAACCGGTTTTGGCAATAAATGATTTTAAATGGTCCATTAAATCATCCACTAAATTTACAAATTTTAAAGAAATCTATTTTGGTCATATAAATATAACTAAATGGAATGGGACTGTCTTTGGAGTTGTTACAAAATTGAATTAAAATATAGATGTCTATCACATGAAATCCTACAGCAAGCATATCAAGCTTGTGGTCTGTGAGCTGCATGGGGCCCGCAACAAATATTTTTGCTGCTCAGCCAATATGATATGTAAGAAATGCTCTAACAAAAATTTTGTAACTTAATTTTTACAATATTCTATTATATATAATAACTAATAAAAAACTACAACGTTTGTTAATGATTGATTACTAGAATCATGTTGCATTCATTTCCCTTATGTGTCTTAAGCACAGGCACACCATTTCTCTCCACTAATACTAGTGGTGAATATTTTAGCAGCTGATAGCCAAGTCATTAGTCTTGGACACCAACTCATTAGTTTGGTGTATGCAACAGGAAATATTTCGCTTCCAGAGAACAAGAAAAATAGTTTTATTTGCATTATGCTTATTAATTTATGCAGTTATTCAGTATATGGTAAGTTAATGTTAAAGAAAAAATATCAGAACCACCAAGACAGTGGCATAGGTAAACACCTGAACTTGCTGCCATGCACAACCACATTAAAACTACAATGAGCCCTGGCCGGTTTGGCTTGGTGGATAGAGGATCAGCCTGCGGACTGAGGGGTCCCAGTTTTGATTCCGGTCAAGGGTACATGCCCAGGTTGCAGGCTCGACCCTCAGTGGGGGGCGTGTAGGAGGCAGCCAATTAATGATTCTCTGTTATCATTGATGTTTCTATCTCTCTCTCTCCCTCTACCTTCCTTTCTGAAATCAACAAAAATATATTTAAAAAAAGAAAACTACAACTAAAAGACAAAACGAGTATCATCCAGAACCACGGGAAGGCTGGCTGAGTGGAAATTCTACAACTAGAAGGAAACAGAAAAGCACTTTGAGTCTGGTAGGAGGTACGGAGGTGTGGAAGTGTGGAGGTGTGGAGGCCTGTGCAAAAGGGGCTGGCAACTGGGTTCATGGTTGCCTTTTTTTTTCAATCGGGAGGGAGATAAAAGCTCCCGACTGCTCTGAACTCCAGTTCCAAGCGAGACTCTGGGGACCCAGACTCATAAGGAGAGAAACTGTACTGTCTGATGGCAGGCAGAACTAGAGGGCGGCTTTCTCTCAGAGATGCTTGCAGTGATCATTGTTCCAGCACAGTGCCACGGGACACAAGAGATCCGGGGCCTCTTTGGGGCAGGGCTGACAGACAGCTACTGCTATATGCTTTGCCCTGGTGATTCCCTAAGACCCCGCCCCTCCAAATTTACAACCCCACCCAAGTGGTGTGCAGAGGCTTTTGCATATGAATGGCCTGGCCTTTTGCAATCTAAAACCTAACCAACTGAAGCTGGGTGAGAGAGCCCCAGAGCTTCCAAAAGAAGGCCCAAGGCTGACAGTAGCTTGCATTCCTTCACAGCTGGGCCTCATCTGGGCACCTCCAAATTCCCAACAAAGAGGAGGAATCTGTAGATTTCTCTTTAGCTCCTGTTGGGTGGCCTCAAGCAGTGGCTAACTTTGCACTCTTTGAAGATCCAAGAGCCAGTGTACACAGTGGTCAGAGTGGGACCATCCAGATTACAACTCTTCACATCCATAAGAGACACATTCAGGGGGCAGACTCAGTGAGCACCAAAGCCTCACTGAAGCAAGTTCTGCCCATAAGGGTGGCACAGAAGTTCTCCCATTGTAGACAAACTGGTACTCACAGCCAATTGTCCTAGAGATAAATTCCTCCCAGTGATACCAACAACAATTAAGGCTTAACTACAACAAGACTGACTGTGCAAACAGCCCACAAAGAAGTGCACCAAGCCAAAACTGGTTTGGCTCAGTGGATAGAGTGTCTGTGGACTGAAGGGTCCCGGGTTCGATTCCAGTTAAGGGCGTGTACCTTGGTTGCGGGCACGTGCCCAGTGGGGGACGTGCAGGAGGCAGCTGATCTATGACTCTCTTATCAATGTTTCTAACTATCTCTCTCCCTTCCTCTTTGTAAAAAATCAATAAAATATATATTTAAAAAAAAAAAGAAAAAAAAGAAGTGCACCAAGAGCGTCTACCTCAGGTGACTGGGGAGGCTGAGATACTGGGCTCTATAGGACACCTAGCACACAAAGCCACTCTATCAACACAGGGAAGCAGCCAAAATGCGGAGACAAAGAAACAGGCCACAAATGAAAGATATGGAGGAAAACAAACTACTGGATATAGAGTTCAAAACCATGGTTATAAGATTACTCAGGAATCTTCTAGAAACCTCCAAGAAATTTAGTGAGACCCTCAAGGAAATAAAAAAGGACCAATTAGAAATTAAGCATACACTGACTGAAATAAAGAATAATATACAGACATCCAACCACAGACTAAAGGATCCCAAGAATCAAGTCAAAGATTTGAAATATAAAGAAGCAAAAAATACCCAATCAGAAAAGCAAAAAGAATAAAGAATCCAAAAACCATGAAGATAGTGCAAGGAGCCTCTGGGACAACTTTAAGCATACCAACAACCGAATTATGGGGGTTCCAGAAGAAGAGAGACCAAGCTATTGAAAACCTATTTGAAGAAATAATGACAAAAAACTTCCCCCACCTTGTGAAAGAAATAGACTTACAAGTCCAGGAAGTCCAAATAAAAAGAAATCCAAAGAGAACTACACCAAGACACATGATAATTAAAATGTCAAGGGCAAAAGACAAAGAGAGAGTATTATAAGCAGCAAGAGAAAAACAGTTAGTTACCTATAAGAGAGTACCCATATGAATGTCAGCTGATTTTTTAAAAAATTTATTAAGGTATTATATGTGTACATAGCTTACCATTGCCCCCCCCCCCACCTCCCATTCATGCCCTCCCTCCCCAGAGTTCTGTGTTCGTTGGTTGTACTTATATGCATGCATACCAGTCCTTTGGTTGTTCTCTTATCTCCCCCCAGGTCTCCTTCCCCTCCCCGCTGTCATTTGACAATCTGCTTCTTTTATGGTGACTATCTCAGGACCACACGAATAGAATCCGCTCCTCCTCTGGTTCACACCGACCCTCCCCCCGGGTCCCACTGCTTCCTCGGGGCACACGGCTCTCCCGGGACACACAGCTCACCCGGGGCACATGGCCCCCTGGGACACACGGCCTCACCTGGGGCACACGGTTATCTTTTATTTTAGAGACAAGAACCAAATAGAAAATTCATGGTCTCAATTCCTTACACCACCAATTAGTTTCAATTCCTTACTTGATGGGCGTGGATAAATTTCAAGTCCTATTCTGCTCATACTTCACAGGGTTATAATAGCTTTAATGAGATAATCAATCCATGGTTATCTTGTTTACTGTCATTCCTTTAGTCTATACTATTACCTTTGTCCCTAAACTACTACTTACAAAGGTCTCCAATCTGGCTTCCCCACTTCTTTTACCCTACTCCCATTCCTCTCTCATCCATTCTCTACAGTTAGGAGTAAAATCCTCAAAACAAAATCGGATCACATCACTCTCACTGTTTAAATCCTTTATTTCTCCCCAGTGATTTTAAAACAAAACAAACCCTAAACTTCTTAGCACAGAATACATTTTGCACCTGCCTACCTCCTGTCTCATCTCCATCCCTTACATTTAACCAAGCACAATGGCCTTTCAGCAAAACCTTTACACATTATTTCTTTTTCCTGGAAAAAACTTTGCCTGGTACTTTTTGCAAACTAAGACAGCTTCTTCAGATAGAAGAGATCTTTAAATCTCACTTCCTCAGAGAGGCTTCCTCTGATCACCCTCCTCCCAATCTATATTAGATAATTACTAAATTGCATCATATATTTTTTCTTTGGGTACATAATCACAATTCAGAATTTGTGTGAGTGTGTGTGTATTGATAATGTATTTACCATACCCTCCTGATTGCACAAACCACATTTAAGCTAACACATACAATACTTTTTTAAATTTGTAAGCTTTTATTGTTATACATGGTTTTTTAAAATCTAATTAGACATTTATTTTACGATGTGAGAGTCCCATTAAAAGCATTCCATAATTATAGGTAAAAAGTAATGAGAGTCTGAATTACTATTGATAGATTTAATACCTTCACAATAATCCTGTAAGGTAGCTAGGAGAATACTAAGTTCTGAGAAAATAAATGGCCATTCTAAAAAAAGAAGAAATCCTAAGCAATAGTAAAACCTTAAATATTTAATTTTAACTTAAAACTGTAAAAATGAACATTCATTCTCCAATCTTTGATATAGGGATAGGGATCTTCCTTTAAATATGACTCACACCTAATCTGGCATCAAATATATTTTTTAAATGGGCAATACCAGTTAACCTGATCAGTTGGTTAAGTGGAAGTCAGTAAGAAAACTTATGTTAGTTTCACCTTTGAGTACTATGGATGCAATGACAAAAATTGAACAGGTTACAATGAGATGGCCAAACCCATGGTTTACAAAAATAAGCCCCCACATAACTATGAGGGCACACAGGAGATTCTTTGAGATTGTAGGCAGATTACATTATTTAGTAATGCATAAATCTAGAATATTACAAAAAATCAGATTTTTCATTTTAAACATTTACAGAGGCACCCTCACCTAGGTTTCATATCAGATAAGTTACATAAGGTCAAAAGGTATATTGAAGACTGAACATTCCATACTTCAGAGCACTTGGTGGGTTCTCACTCTTCTTGCACATTCATCTAATTGTGACATACTATAGTTTACAAACACTAAACGTATGGATTATATTATCTAGTTAACTAAAGTAAACTTTTAAAAACAGACAAGTGTCTTAAAAAGAATTCCTACAAACTTTAAACCTCATATTGAAGATAACACTACGACTGGTACAAAAAGAATGTCAAAGCTGACGCTTTGCCTACTCCTAGTACAAGCTATTAGTCAGCCACAATACAGGATGAAAAGAATGATTCAATCCAGTGATCCTCAACCACAGGTGATTTTGCCCCCAGGAGACATTTGGCAGCATCTGAAGACATTTATGATTGTCACAACTGAAGGGAGGGAACTATTGGCACCTAGTGAATAGAGGCCAGGGATGCTAGCAAATATCCTGCAATGCACAGGACGGCTCCCACAACCAGGAATTACCCAGGAAAAAAATGTTACAGTGCCCAGGTTGAGAAATACTGACCTATTCATTCCTGACAAGAAACTGGCTACTTTTTAAATATGATTTTAAAAATATATTTTATTAATTTTTTACAGAGAAGAAAAGAGAGGGACAGAGAGTTAGAAACATCAATGAGAGAGAAACATTGATGAGAGAGAAACATCGATCAGCTTCCTCCTGCACACGGCACACTGGGGATGTACCCACAACCAAGGTACATGCCCTTGACCGGAATTGAACCTGGGACCTTTCAGTCCACAGGCTGATTTGATGCTCTTTCCACTAAGCCAAACCAGTTTTGGCTGAAACTGGCTACTTTAAAAAAATTATCCAGATAATTCAAAATATGGATCTGCATCCACTATTGTTAATGATGAATCTTGACCTTAAAGGTATATAGCCTGAGATATTAGCTAGAGACAAAGCCATCATAACTCTTGTTTCATTTTTGTACAGTAGTATACATATAAGTTACAAATAAAACAGACAGGCTGTAATAATGGCCATGAGTTCAAACTTTTCCTGATAGAGTACAAAATTTTTTAAGTCTGGAGACTACAACAAGATTCAAACAACAAAAGCTAACAAAGAGATATCAGTACACTCATACATGTGGAGTTTATAAAAATTAATAATTCTAGCTAAAAGAACTTATAATAATCCAGATTTAAAACCATTAGTAGAAAAACAACTGAAGGTGCCGAAGGTATAAAGAGAACAACACCAGCTGTCAACAGTGGTTAACAACCTCACGAAAACAGTAGCTGCACAGTATACTCCAGGACATGCGGAGGCTTTGATCACTTGGTGGTCAAGAGCATTGCCTCCAGAGTCACAATGTCTGGGTTTAAAGCCCAGATCCTTCACTTTAGCGCATGCCAATTGCATAACTTTTCTAAACCTATTTCTTCATTTACAAAAGGGGGGGTTATAATACCTAACTCTTAGGGCTTTTGTGAAGATTTATGGTAAGCACAGTAGTTTAAAAGCACAGGCTTGAAAATCAGAATTCCAGCTCTGTCACTTATTAAGCTCTGTAACCTTGGGCAAGTTACTTAACCCCCAAGTGTCAGCTTCTTCATCTATAACATAGAGTTAGCTCGACATATTTCTATTATTTTAATAATACAAACTACATAGAGTTGATCTGAGAATCAAATGGGATTCTCAGTGTCTGGCATGAAGTACATAATTAATAAACTAAAATACTGAAAACATGAGCTAAAACAGTTATCTTGAATAACTATAAAATTAAGTGGCACATTATTTCTGTAAAACATTTTTGTGGGTCAATAAATGATTTCTATGTTCAAAAGCAACTATTTTTTAAATATGTAATGATAGAAATGCTTTTATTCAGCCAAATTTACCAAATCCCCACTATGTGAATGTCTCTTCTCTCAAAGATCTGAGCTCACAGTTAGGTAGAAGTACATAATCATAACTCTACTGCAACACGGTCAGTTCAAATAATCAATATGTGCATAAAATGTTATAAGAGCACCAAGGTGGAGAAGAGGGGGGAGGAGAGGAAAAGTAAGAACGCTTCTTGGTAAGATAATCAGAACTGAGTTCTAAAGGATGAGTACAAGATGAATCCAGTGTCCTCAAAGGGGTATATAAATAATATTTTGGGTGAGGCAATTCTTTCCTGTGCAGGAATTTAAATGCATTGTGTTCCTTGATCTGTGGGCATTAAATGCCTAATAGCCTAATCTTTTTGACAATCAAAACATTTCCAGAAGCCTCCCAATGGGGCAGGCTCCTCATTCAGAAACCACTGAAGGGAGGGGGGAGGAAGAAAGCACTCAGCCAATGCATTCCTAGGAAATGCAAGATTTTGGTATTACAATAGCATTTTCTTAAATGTTTCACAGCATGTTAATACACACTGTACATAAGCAATGCTTCATAGTCAAGGAAGTTTAGGAAATGCTAATTTAAACAAAAGTAAGTTGTTTTTTTACTACGGTTCCTCTCATTCTTTAACATACCATGCCCAATTATGAAATCCCAAGTATAGGTATCTCTTGCTCACCAAATTAATTCAGATACTTTTTAGATAAATCTCTCTCTCTTTTTAAAAAAATATATATTTTATTGATATTTTACAGAGAGAAAGGGAGAGAGATAGAGAGCTAGAAACGTCGATGAGAGAGAAACATCGACCAGCTGCCTCTTGTACACCCCCTACCGGGGATGTGCCCGCAGCCAAGGTACATGCCCTTGACCGGAATCGAACCCGGGACCTTTCAGTCCGCAGACCAACGCTCTACCACTAAGCCAAACCGGTTTCGGCTAGATAAATCTCTTGATATGCAAAGTGGAAAATCAAATTAATATTCAGATTATACAGTGAACTCAGAAACTGAACTCAGAAACTGAACAGTGAGGAATTTTTATAATTTCTGAACTCAGAACTCAGAAGCTGAATAGTGAGGAGCTTTTATAATTTTCCTGATTGTTAACTATGGCATCTATCTATGGGAGAATACTTTTGAGTGGTTAGTACCCCATTGTATATGTTTTGTGAAATACTGTGCCACAGCATTTAGTATGCAGCAAGAATTGCTGATGGATACAGGTAGAGATGTAGGAAAGAACAAGATCAAGTAAGATCCAAATATGACATATTATGGACTTTTTACCTGGTTTAGACATTTGCTTTTAGAGTAGAGCCAGACTTCTCTATCTCCATCCTTTTCCCCATCCTTAATATATGGTATGTAACACCATTTATTTTTTTTCCTTTATGTCTCTAAGTTTAATTACTTTTATTTAAAATATATGTATATAGATATATATTATTTTTATTGAGAAAAAGGGAGAGATCGAAACATCAATGATGAGAGAGATTCATTGATTAGCTGCCTTTTGCATGTCCCTACTGGGAATGGAGCCCACAACAAGGGCATGTGCCTCCACTGGGAATCGAACGGTGACCTCCTGGTTCATAGGTCAATGATCAACTACTGACCCACACCAGCCTGGCTAATTAATTTTCTTTATAAAGGTCTTATACAATTTTTAAAAATACATCTTATTTCCTTTTCTAGGAAGTCTTTCTGTCTTGCATCTCCTACACCTATTCTGAATTATGTACTCCTCTTCTGTGATTTCTCTGCACCTGTGACACACTTTAAACATAACACTGTCCTTAATTTGTGACTTATGGGTCTGCTTCTGCCACTAGACTGTTAGCTCTTTGAGGACAAAGACTGTCATTTCTATATCACAGCACCTAGGAAACAATTAGCACAAAGGAGTTCAACATATTTTTCAACTTTACACAAATAAGTAAATATAACCAATGAACACCTTCTAAGTGTTGGGCACAATAATATGCTGAGAAATTATCCTTCTGACACACATTTTATAAAAGCCTAATATTAGTGTCACATGGTATACTGGGCATCACGAATACTGTAGAGATAGTCCTTTCAGCGTAATATATATGTAAACTGGGTGGCTTATAAACAAGAGAAATTTATCACAGTTCTGGGAAGTCTAAGATCAAGGTGCCAATAGATTTGGTGTCTTGTAAAGACCCACTTTGAGGTTCATAGATGGTCCTTTCTAGCTGTAATTTCACATGAAAGCAAAGCCAGCTCCCTGAGATCTTTTATAAAGGCACTAATCCCAATCACAATGGTTCCACTGATTGCACAGAAAAAAATAAGACAATAAGAGAAATCAGATATGCCCTGAGTTTTCAAGTATAAATTATGATTAAGTGGAGAATATTACAAGAATAGGGGCAGAAGTAATTTAAAGGGAAATATAACTATTTAGTTTAGGGCTTTCTGACTTTGTGATGTCAGTGAGACATTAAGGTAAAATACTCAAGAAAATTTGAAATGCAGGACTGACGCTCTAGCTAAGAGAGTAGCTTGACTATTAAGGTCATCTAGTGACCTTTTTGAAAGAACAGTTGGGTGAAAAGAAATAGAAGAATGACTTTCAAGAAGATGAGAGTACTTTTTAAAAATTTCTTTATTGATTAAGGTATCACATATTTGTCCTCAATCCACCATTGCAATCCCCACCCCACACCACTCATGCCCCCACCTCCCTATTGTCCTTGACCACTGGTTAGGCTCATATGTGTGCGAGTGAGTACTTCTTTAAGAAAAGGCATTAAGTGGTCAGAAGGAGAAAACAAAAGCTCAAGGGGATGCCAGAGTCAGGGAAGGTATTTTGTTTTTGGATGGGATTACCATGATACATTTGAAGGCAAACAGCAAGTAACCAGTGTCAAAGAAAGGTCTAAAGGTGTGTGTGCTTGTCAAATAGTGAGAGAGTGGGATATGAGATAAAAGGAAGAACAGATTGTTCTGTGCTGTTCCAGAGGACTAAACTAGGATGATGTGCCGAAACCAGTTTGGCTCAGTGGTAGAGCGCTGGTCTGCGGACTTTAGGTCCCAGGTTCGATTCTGGTCAAGGGCATGTACCTTGGTTGCGGGCACATCCCCAGTAGGGGGTGTGCAAGAGGCAGCTGGTCGATGTTTCTCTCTCATTGACGTTTCTAGCTTTCTATCTCTCTCCCTTCCTCTCTGTAAAATATCAATAAAATATATTAAACTAGGATGATGTTAGAACCTAGAGACAGTAGTTTAAGAAGGTATAGCTGAGTTCCACATTAAGAGATATATTTTGTTAACAGTAGAGTTATTTAGCAAAGGAACAAGATGCTTTACTATTAAGTATATTTAACTGAATTCTTTTTAAAAAAAATAAATCCTTATTGTTCAGATTATTACAGGTTTCCTCCCCCGACCCTAGCTCCCCTCCACCTGATTCCCAACCCCACCCCACACCCTTACGCCTACTACTGTCTTCACCCATAGATGTAAGATTATTGTCCAATCTCTTCCCGCATCCCTCAGACCCCTTTCCCCCTGTGAATTGGTAGTCTAATCCCTTTCTATGCCCCTGATTCTATTATATTCACCAGTCCATTTTGTTCTTCAAAAATTTTTTTTTATTCTCTTGATTTTTAGATTCACTTGTTGGTAGGTATGTATTTGATGCCTTTTTGTTGTTCATAATTTTTTACCTTTTCTTTTTTCTTTTTCTTCCTCTTCTTAAAGAATATCCTTCAACATTTCATGTAATCCTGGTTTGGTGTTGATGAACTCCTTTAACTTTTTCTTGTCTATGAAGCTCTTTATCTGACCTTCAATTCTGAATGATAGCTTTGCTGGGTAGAGTAATCTTGGTTCTTGTTATTCATCATTTTGGATATTTCTTGCCACTCCCTTCTGGCCTGCATAGCTTCTGTTGAGAAATCAGCTGACAGTCGTATAGGTATTCCCTTGTAGGTAAGTAGTTGTTTTTCTCTTGCTGCTTTTAAGATTTTATCTTTGTCTTTTGTTCTTGGCATTTTAATCATGATGTTTCTTGGTGTATTCCTCTTTGGATTCCTCCTGTTTGGGGTCCTGTGCACTTCCTAAACTTGTAGGTCTATTTCTTTCATCAGGTAGGGAAAGTTTTCTGTCATTATTTCTTCCAGTAAGTCTTCAATATTCTGGCACCCCAAAAATCCAGGTGTTGGTACATTTTAAGCCGAGGCTCCTTACACTATCCTCACACTTTTGGATTCTTCTTCTTCTTCTTCTTCTTCTTCTTCTTCTTCTTCTTCTTCTTCTTTTTTTGCCTCTCTGGTTGGGTGACTTTTGCCTTCTTATATCCCAGTTCTTTGGTTTGATTCCTGGGGCATGTTGATCTATAGATGGGTTTCTGTATATTCTTTATTTCAGACTTTATATGCTTAATTTCTGGCTGGTCCTTTTCCATTTTTTTGGTATTCTCTTTAAGGTCCTTGAAGGTCTCACCAAGCTTCTTGGAGGTCTCATCAAAAGTTTTTAGAAGTTTCCCAAAAGTTTTTAGAAGATTCTTGAGTAATCTTAGAAATGTGATTCTGAACTGTGTGTTGTCCAGTAGCTTACTCTCCTCCATCTCTCCCATTCGTGTCATGTTTCTGTTTCCTCATTTTGGCTGTTCCCTGGAGTGGTTTTGTGTGGTTGGTGACCTATAGGGGTCAGTAGCTCAGCTTCCGCAATCACCTGAGGTGGTAGCTTTTGCTATATCCCTTTGTGGGCTTAGTGCAAAGTCTTGGTGTAATTAAGCCTTGATTGCTTTTGATACACTGGGGGAAATTGACCTCCAGGACAACTGTCTGTTAGGATCCGCTGTGTCTATAAAGGAAGAACTGCTGCACTGAGAGGCACCATGTTTCAGTGAGGCTTTGGTGCTCACTGAGACTGTCTCCCAAATGTGTCACTTATGGATGTGAGGGATTGAAACTGAGCACTAAAACTCTGGTTTCTGGGTCTCAATGAGGTACAGTTCAGCTACTATCTGAGGCCAGTACTGTCGCAAAAGCTACAGCATGAACCACAGTCCTGTCCTCCTTGGATCCGTTTGCCCCAGGTTGCAATTTTTGTTAAACTGCAACAGAGAGGGCTATTCATATGCAAAGTCCAATGCTTGTAGCTAGGATGTGTTGTGAAGGGTGGAGTCTCAGGGCGGAGACTCAGGGCGTCACTAGGCTGGGGAGTGGCCAACAGCAATGGCTGCCTGTCCACTACCTCTCCGATGGCGTCCCCACCTCTCCCTGGGTCTCTCATCTCTCGCACCACAGCACAGTAAACAATCCCAATTCTGAAAGCAACCTGCCTCACTTTCTGACCCGATGGCAGACAGTCTAACCTCTCCCTAGAATCTGGATTTCAGAGATCGGGCACTGTCTCTCCTCGGGTTGAAGAAAGCACCGCCCTCCGCCAGCCCTTATTGCGTCCACACCCTCCCTACTCAGTTTTTCAGCGCCTGTGTCCTGAATTCTCCTCTTTCGTTTCAGTCTAGATGTAGGGCTTCCTCTCAGCCAGCTTTCGTTTGGTTCTTGGGAGATAGACATTTGTTTTATAGTTGTTTTCCCTTGGACTTGTTGTACCTGGCAGCCATTTAGGAGTGTTTACCTAATGCCACCATCTTGTTGTCCTTAACTGAATTCTTAATCATTTGTCAGGTTTGCTGCTGGAGAAATTCTGTACTATGTGAGAGGTGAAAATAGGCTCCATTTGACACTAAATTCTGACTTGTCTCATTAAGCAATAACTCCCACCCCCCCTCCACCCCCCAGATCTGGTAACCTCTATTCTACTTTCTATCTTTATGAATTTGCCTATCTGATATTTTATGTAAATGGAATCACATCTGTCCTGTTGTGTCTGGCTTATTTCACTTACCATGATGTTTTCAAGGCTTATTCATTTTATTTTATTTTTTAAAATATATTTTATTGATTTCAGAGAGGAAGGGAAAGGGGTAGGAACATCAATGATGAGAGAGAATCACTGATCAGCTGCCTCCTGCATGTCCTCCACTGGGGATCAAGCCTGCAATCTGGGCATGTGCCCCGACTGGGAATTAAACTCTCATCTCCTGGTTCATAGGTCAACACTCAACCAGAGTCACACCAGTTGGGCAAGGCTTTCCTAATTTGTATGACGTATCAGAACTTCATTCCTTTTATGACTGAAAACCAGTCCACTGTATACATACACTGTATTTTTAAATATATTCATCTGTTGATAGGCACTTGGGTATTTTCCAACTTTGAGCTATCCTATATAATAAAGAGGTAATATGTAAATTGATCATCACTCCAACACAAAGAAGGCTGGCTCCATGGGGTCAAAGATGGCTGTCCCCACATGGACACAAGATGGCCACCACAAGATGCAGGGGAGGGCAGTTGTGGGTGATCAGGCCTGCAGGGGAGGGCAGTTAAGGATGACCGGGCTGGCAGAGGAGGGCAGTTAGGGGCAACCAGGCCTGGAGAGGAGGGCAGTTGGGGGTGACCAAGCCAGCGGGAGGAAGAAGGGGGAGGAACAATTAGGGGCAACCAGGCCTGCAGGGGAGGGCAGTTAGGGGGGAGCAGGCCTGCAGGAGAGGGCAGTTGGGGGGGGGGGGAACCAAGCCTGTAGGAGAGGACAGTTAGGGGCGACCAGGCCTGCAGGGGAGGACAGTTAGGGGCGACCAGGCCTGCAGGGGAGGGCAGTTTGGGGGGGGGGGAACCAGGCCTGCAGGGGAGGGCAGTTGGGGGGGGGACCAAGCCTGTAGGGGAGGACAGTTAGGGGGGAACCAAGACCGTAGGGGAGCACAGTTAGGGGGGCGACCAGGCCAGTAGAGGAGGGAAGTTAGGGAAAATCGGGCCAGCAGGAAAGCAGTTAGGTGTTGATCAGGCTGGCAGAGGAATGGTTAGGTGGTGATCAGGTTGGCAGGCAGAATTGGTTAGGGGCAATCAGGCAGGCAGGCAGGCAGGCAGGCAGGCAGGCAGGCAGGAGAGCGGTTGGGAGCCAGCAGTCCTGGATTGCAAGAGGGATGTCTGACTGCCCATTTAGGATTGGCCCTAAACAGGCAGTCAGACATCCCTCGAGAGGACCCAGATTGGATAGGGTGAAGGCTGGGCTAAGGGACAACCCCCCTCCATGCACTAATTTCATGCACTGGGCCTCTAGTTATGAATAATGCTGCAATGAACACTGCAGCATACAAGTATCTATTCAAGTCTCTGTTTTCATTCTTTTGGATATATTCCTAAGTGGAATTGTTGGGTCATATGGTAATTCTATTTATTTAGATTTTAGATTCTATATACATTTTTGAGGAACACTAAGAAAAAAATAACCTAATACAAAACTCACAATGAGATGCCAATTCATGCCCATTAAAATAGCTATCATTAAAAAAGTGTTGTTACAGCCCTAGCCGGCTTCGCTCAGTGGATAGAGCATCAGCCTGTGGACTAAGGGGTCCCGGGTTCAATTCCAGCCAAGGGCACATGCCTGGGTTATGGGTTCGATCCCCAGTGGGGGTTGTGCAGGAGGCAGCCAGGTGGTGATTCTCTCTCATCATTGATGTTTCTATCTCTCTCTCCTCCCTTCCTCTCTGAAATCAATAAAGAAATATATATATATATATATATATATATATATATATATAATTTTTTTTAAAGTGTTGTTATGGATGAGGAGAAACTGGAATTCACATATATTGCTGGTAGGAATGTAAATGAAATGTTGGTAGGAAAACAGTTTGGTGGTTATTCTGATATATTTTACAACACAGATGGGCCTTGAAAACATTAAGCTTAGTGAAATAAGCCAGACACAGAATGACAAATATTGTATGATTTCACTTACACCAGGTACCAAGAATAGACAAATCCATAAACATAGAAAGTAGAGATTACTCGGGACTAGACATGGGAGAAAGAAGGAATTATTTTTCAATAGGTATAGTTTTTGTTGGGGATGTTGAAATAATTTTGGATTTAGATACTGATGAATTACATTTTGTATATATTTAATGCCTCTGAATTGTACACTTATGAATGGTTAAAATGATAAATATTATGTATATTTATCACAATATTTTAAAAACAAAAGAATTAAACATTAAATGATTCTGTGAGCCAATTAAAAAGTATTTATCTGGAGGACCCAATGCAAAAAGAAAGAAAAAACATTTTAGATATTTCAAACCAGAAAAGCATTTAATACAAGGACTAAGACACTTACCATTCAAAATATGAAAGGATGGGGAATCAGGAATAGTCACTACATTATAGAAACAAAGGATACTCTGGAAGTCAAAGGTCCAAAAGCTGCTAGCACTACTGCCTCTAAAGATCCATGAAGCTGGAATTAAACACTGGAAAGCTCAGTCCAGTCACCTCAACTGCTTCCACTCACTAAGGTCTTAAACTTAGCTAACCAGCCAAAAAGGCAGTAAAAAGAAAGCTTTCCTGATCCTTTTGTCCTCCAAATTGTGGGAATTCATCTAACTGATAAAACCTAAACTGCATTCACCTTTGATGGAAGGGAGAATCAGGGAATATACTATATTTCATCATTTATGAGATGATAAAATATTTTAAAAAGTGAAAATTGAAATGCATTTTATAATTAAATGTATATGATGGTTAACTGGCAATATTTTATTTTAGAAATACAAACAGAAATAATGGTGAATCTTAGAATCAAATCTTAAATTTAATGAAATAATAATGTTAACTTCCTAATCTAAAAAAGCTCTTCAAATAAAAACATATTCTCATGTTATCTTCTAAAAGTAAAAGCTTTCTATTTTTGCATTTCATACCCAGGCATTTAATCTACCCAGAATTTGTGAATATTGTGGGTTAAAAATCCAAATTAATTTTTCCTAAAATTTCCAGCACCATTTATTGAAAAGAGCATTCTTTTCTAATTTCTAGCATGCGTCTTATCATAAATCAAGTAACCTACCACCTATAGGTTTTCTTTTTTCCCATCCATCACTAGACTACTCATGACAGTGTCATAATTGCATTATAATGAGTCTTAATAAGTGCTGAAGTATGTCCTCCCATAGTGTCTTCTTTGGGCGTGGTCTTGGCTACACTAGCCCTTTACTGATTTTCCACAGAATTTTAAAATTAGTTTTTAATTTCCACCAAAACGAAACAAGACGAACAAACCAAAAAACCCTTACTAAGGTTTAGATTGGGATTATATTAAATATGTAAATCCCTTTGGGGAGAGTAATATCTATACAATATCATCTATCAATCCATGTATATGGTATCTTGATTGAATTATTAGGACTTATATAATTCACTTCAATAAGACTTTTAGAAATCTTAGGTCATTTTTAATTTTATTATTATTTTTAATATATATTTTTATTGATTTCAGAGAGAAAGGGAGAGGGAGAGAGTCAGAAGCATCAACGATGAGAGAATCATCAGTCGGTTGCCTCCCGCATGCCCCTGACTGGGGATCCAGCCTGCAACCAGGACATGCGCCATTGACCAGAATTGAACCCGGTACCCTTGAGTCCACAGGCCAAGGCTCTACCCACTGAGCCAAACCAGCCAGGGCTTAGGTCATTTTTTAGACCTATTCCTGGGTACAGCATGTTTTATGCTATTGTGAAATGTACTGTTTTAGATTTTCCTTCCTGTCGGCTGCTAAAATATAGTTTCTTGTGCAACTCATTGTTTATAAGTTGTAGATATTTAAAAATGTTTTAAATACACAATTATATAGTCTATGAATGATAGCTTTATTTCTCCCTTTCCAATTTTTATGTTTTTTTAAAAAAAAATTTTTAATCCTCAATCAAGGATATTTTCCATTGAATTTTAGAGAGTGGAAGAGGGAAAGACAGAAATATCGATGTGAGAGAAACACATCAATTGGTTGCCTCCTGCGGCGTGCCCCAACCAGGACCCGGGCCACGGAGGAGCCTGCAACCAAAGTACATGCCCTTGACTGGAATCAAACCCAAGATCCTTCAGTCTGATCGATGATCTATCTAATGAGCCAAACCAGCAAGGGCCAATTCTTATGTTTTTAAATTTTCTTTTTCTTAACTCAGTGAAGGTCAGGACCTCTACTGCAACTTTAACTAGAAGCAGTTTTAATGAACGACCTTATTTCTCCCAATCTCAGAGGGATAGCTTTTAATATTTCTTTTTTTTTTTTTTCAATTTTGAAGAACTCAGTTTATTAACTGACCAGATTACAAAAATAACCATGGTAGATACCTTAGTTCATCCTTCTGATGAGCCTGTTGATCTGGTCCTCCCTGTTGCCAGCATCCCCGCCCTCCACAAAATGGGTGGTCTTCTTCTTCATCCCTCCCCGGGGAGAAGACAGCTTGAAGGGCCACAGGAAGTTGTTCACTTCTTTGAAGTGCTTTCCGACAGTGTAGATCTCATGAATCAGGTCTTCCATGCAGATGATGCCGTATTTACCAAGAGATCGAGCAATCAGTGCGTTATCTGTCAGGGCAATTCGTTTTTTGTTGATTTTGCCATAACCACGCTTGTAGATCAATTCATTTACGGACTTCAGATTTGGGTACCCCCAGGCAATGTAGGGCTCCACAATGCGCAGCATGTGCACGGAGGCCTTGTTGAGCTTCACGAAGGTGCCGTTGAAGATCTGGCGGAGGCGGAGCAGCTGCAGCACCTTGCGGACCTTCGGGCTCACCCCATTGATGCCTCTGATCCGGATGACAAATGCCAACTTGGGCTCGGCAGGTACGTAGAAGTTGCCGGCTTTTCTTGCCATCCTAGCCATCCGAATCTCGGTCCTGTACATCTGCCTGTACTCCTTGTGATAGTGCTTCGCTTTCTCATAGATGAGCTTCCTCCGTGCCTTTCGAAGCATTTTTTGGGCAAACTTCTTTCTCAGGCGCTTGATCTTCAGCTCTGCGAAATTCCTTCGCTTTTTCTTGAGGGTTTCTGGCACAGCAGGAACCTTCTTCTTCTTCTCTTCTGCACCCTCCATGGTTCCAGCCGGAAAAGAGAGCTTTTAATATTTCAACAGTAGTAATTATAAAACTTGAATTCTAAAACATAGATGCTCCTTATCACACTTGATTTGCTTCGGGTTTTATGCTGAATTTTATGAAGCACTGTTTGCAACTATTCAACGGATCATATGTCTCTTCTCTAACCTGTTGAGATGGCAACACATACAGTAGTCCCCCCTTATCTATGGTTTCAGTTACCCGTGGTAAACTGCAATCCTAAAATATTAAATGAATAAATAGAAATAAACCATTCCTAAGTTTTAAGTTGAGTGCTGATCAGGTAATGATGAAACCCCACACCATCCTCTCTGTCCAGGTTAAGACGTGAATCGCCCCTCTGTCCAGTGTACCCTGCCACTCAGTCACCTACTAGCCATCTTGCTTAACAAATTCACTGTTGTGGTATGGTAGTGCTGTGTTCAAGAAAGCTTTATTTTACTTAATTATGAGCCCAAAGGGCAAAAGTAGTAATGCTGGCAATTCGAATATGCCTAAGAGAAGCTGTAAGTACTTCCTTTAATTGAACATATGTGTATGTCCAGAAAAAAAAAATACTGCTCTGGCCAGTGTTTCCCAGTGGTTAGAGCATTGGTCCACACACCAAATGATCTTTCTAGGGTTTAATTCCCTGTGAAGGGCATATGCCTGGGCAAGGCAACCAATCAATGTGTTTCTCTCACATTGCTGTTTCTTTCTTTCTCCCTCTCTCCCTCCTTCTCTTCCTCTCTCCCACTCTCTCTTAAAAAAAAAATCAATGGAAAAAAATCCTCAGGTGAGGATTGATAAAAAGAATTTTTTTAAAAAAATACTATATATAGGATTCAGTTCTATCCTCAGTTTCAGGCATCCACTGGGGTTCTTGGAATGTAGAAGACAAGGGTACTACTGTACATATAGAGACTTTAAGTGCCAAACTCAGTAGTAGAAAAATCATCTGTGATTGAGAGTTACGAAAAAGTTATACTGAATTAAATTCTCACATACAGTAAAACTTAACTTGAGATTGTATAACTTATTGTTAATATGAGAAGTACAGTAATGGGTGGAATATTTTAAACATGCAAAGCTAGCATGTAAAAACTAAGAAGAAATGAACACTTTCAGTTGTTGGAGAACAGGAATGTAAGGATTATACTGAATCATAATCTCTTTCCTACCTGAAGTTCTGACATTATTCTCATAAAAATAGTTATATGATGAGTAAAAAATAAATTTTAAGTTATTTAAGAATAATCAACAATAGCACTTTATCTTTTTATAGTAAAAAAGGTATAAAGGCAATAATTGGTATTTACGGAAAAGATAGCATGTTTTTATAATGAGTGAGAAGTAAATTTACTCATTATAAGAAATTATGCTAATCTCTCTTAAAAAATAATCATACGTACTCAAGACTCTTCCCCTTGTCCCCCACCCTAATCTACAGAGAGATTTCTAAGTAGAAAATATAAACTTTAAAACAGAGGAAAAGGGGTTAGACCTAAGTTGACAATACAAAAATATAGGTTCTAATAATTGGTATTCATAATGTAGCTGAAGCTATTAATTCCCTTTAATTTTTAAAGTATATCTATAAACCCAAACAGAAATTTACTTTGCAAAAGAAATGTAGAAAATAAAGTTTAAAAGTCCTAGGTCAATGGAGGAACAACCCCTAGTGGTATTTTAAACTTTTAAAATACTCAAAGGTAAGTGACTAATTCAAAGCAGTATAAAAATAGAAAGTCAATTTTTTCTGGAGTTATTAATTTAAAGGTTATATATTTAGTGCAATAAAAAAATAATTAAACAAGAGTAGAGTATTTCTCCATTTAAACACAATTAAAGCATCTTTTAAAAATATATATATTTTATTGATATTTTACAGAGAGGAAGGGAGAGAGAGAGCTAGAAATGTTGATGAGAGAGAAACACCAACCAGCTGCCTCTTGCACACCCCCTACTGGGGATGTGCCGCAACCAATGTACATGCCCTTGACCGGAATTGAACCCGGGACCTTTCAGTCGGCAGACAGACGCTCTACCACTGAGCCAAACCGGTTCGGCATAAACACAATTAAAGCATCTTTTACAATAAGGAGATGAATACTTAAACAAATACACACATTAATTTTGGAATAACAGTTGAAAATACACTGCCAAAATGTATATTTCTCTTTGGACATGCAGTTTCAAAATTAGCAAGGTGGCCAAATACAACTGAAATAAAACTCCTTACAACATGAACAGAAGTCTGGACACTGTCTACTTCCTAAATGTCACATGACCCTGTACTGATCAGGTACTTGAGACTCATGGTTTATGAACACATTTCCTGATTTTTTGATTTTTAATCCTTAAGTGAAAATCATGATCAGAGCTTCTGGAGATATAAAGTTAATTGAGTTCAGAGTGATTTTTATATTCTGTATCGAGGGCTATCCCAGGACCCAGAAAGGAATGTAATGTTACTGGGCATTAATTTCTCTTTCTATATGGGTAGTCTTTATATGGGAAGGAACAAGAATAATAGTTTTTTAAACCCAAGAGAAAACATGGAAACAAAAATAATCTCAGAGGGTAGAAGGGAGAGAAAAATAATTGCTTAATATCAGGGTGGAAGTTAGATTAAGAGTTTCTTCTGAATACCATACTAATTATGTATGACAGTAAATTAGGTTGGTAGCTTCTCCTAGAATGTCAATTCTCCACAAAATATTTAAGGAAGAAATAGAATAAATGAGGCTATCTTTTTGGTTCTTATAGTATTAACATTAATACTATATATAATGTTTCACCTAAAAATAAACTAAAAAAACAAACAAAAACAAAACACCCATAAAACAGAAAGCTTCTAAACAGGCTCACCTATTTTGAATTCAGAAATTCTATAACTATTGCTAATCCTGACTTTACAAGTAGACAAAGAGACTGAGTAAAGGACTTGAAACAATTCAACTTCAGATGAATACAAAATCCAGTAAGGTTTATTTTAATGGCAATTTGAAGCAGAAAAATAGGAAGCATGGGAACATAGGTGGATTTCATAAAACAAGGGGATTATGACAAAAAATGTTCACTAAGTTCTCAGCTAAATTAATATCAAGATGTCAAAGGACACAAAATGCACTTTTGCAATTCTAAAGGAGTAAACAAACAACTTTATGATTGGAAAAAAAGGTACAAGGTAAGCATAGTCTTAGAAAATGCTTTAAAAACAAAACAATGTAACCTGATTCCTTCCTTCTCTTCTCCATTACTCATAGAATATAGGTTTCCAGTTGTTATGATGGGATCCTAATTAATCCCAATCAGGAAAGCAAGGAACAGGGAATTTTTAAAAAATCAGACTTCTGTAGCCTGCTATCCTAGCATACTTTTTCTGGCTTATTATCCAAATACAACTAAACCAACTTTGCTCTTAGGTTTACTACATTCAGAGATTCAAGCACCCACCACAATGTTCCCTTCTTATCTATTTACTAACAATCAATTACTTTAATATCCAGCATATACAGTAAGTGATATCAGAAGAGGTATGTGGATGCCTAAAGGAAGGAGCTCATTAAATGAGAGAGTAAAGAAACAGAACACAAGACATACCAAAAACACAGTTATTTTATGCTTTTGCCTCACAGGCATGTTTTGTCCACCTTCAAATATATCCAGACAAGTATTAAGAGCAATAGCCAGAACTGCAGAAGCACATACCTTAGTGGGACTTACATTTATTAAGAGTATGATGTAATCCACCCCAGTTTGCCTGGTTCATAAAAATGTGTTTTAACACAGTGGGCCTCATTATAAAAGGAGAGTCTATCCCAGAATACTGCTTAGTCGATGCATTATTATAATTACACAGCTTAACTAAGATCATCAATAAGAGATCTTAAAAACAATATAATTTTAATTGTAACCTGATTGTAAGATGCTCCCTTCTACAGAAGCACAGCACAAAAATAGTTAATACCATACTCAATTACAATGCATGTTTCATTGTATTTATTATACCATATGGTCATAGAAAGTAGTATCAGAGGAATATAAGTGGTCAGAAGTAAATGTTTAATGCCAAAAGTATAAGCACATTCATTGGATAAATATTTAATAAGCATCTGTCACTTACCAGAATATTCTATTTTGAGCATCTACAAATACTTACAAATATAGGACATGCAATTTGTTCAATTCCCAACATAATTTTATGTTTAAGATGTTTGATAACAAGAGTAAAAGAAGTAGAAACAACCTAACATCAAAAAATATAGTTTAAAAATTGCAGTATACCTAATGATAGGTAAAATATTTTGCTATATAGTTAAGTTAAAAATATTACAAAACCACATACATTGTATTGTATTATCTATAACAATAAAACCGTAATATGCTAATTAGACCAGACAGCAGAAGGACCTTCTGGACAAAGCTGGGGCTGCCACTTGACTGCGAGGGCCAAGGGCAGTCTTCACACTGCAAGGGCCGAGTCCCTTGAACAAATTTCGTGCATTGAGCCTCTAGTAAAAGCATAAGAACAGTATATGGATATACGTACATCAAAATGTTTATATAATTATATCTTAGTGGTAAGATAACAGATGACTTTGTTTACTTTTTGTACTTAGAGCTTTCTAATTTTTCAATAATGAATGTGCTTTCTCTCCATAATTAGAAATGTTTTAGTGCAGCTGAAATTTGTGAGAAACATTATTTTAAAAACATATTTCACTGTCAGGTAAGGTAAATCTTTAGAATAAAGCATTTAATTTTACACAAGCACAATTTTTCTTTTTTCCCCCATGCATGTGGCAATTAGAAGATCTCTTTAAGTGAATATAAAGAAGACAGTTCAAAAGACAATAGTACATTTCAGCTTCCGCTGAATTAATACCAACTTCAAATTTAAAATTATTGCTTGGAAAAATTTATTCTACCATCATGACAATGAAATTTATATTTTAAAAAGACCTATTTTTAATAACTTATACCTCCCCCCATCAAATACATTTATTATCAGCTCCTATAAAAAGTATAAAAGAAAAACTACTATTCATTACTAAACATTAAAACCTGGGTGAAGGAGGCAGAGGGAAACACTTTTAACTAATTAAAATTAGTTATTCTACTTATTTATGCATTCATTGGTTGTGCCCTGACCAGGGATCAAACCCAAACGTTGGCACATCTGGATGATGCTCTACCCAACTGAGCTACCTGATCAGGACCACAAATTAAAATTTGTTCAAGTATCCTTAAGATTTCAGGAGATATGAATATGCTTTCCAATTATTGGCAATTTAAACTTAAATCCAATTGGCCTATAGGCACTCAAGCATTGATTCAGGAGAATTGCCTAGGAAGTGTGCAAATGCAGAAACTTATGCCCTAGCTTTCACCTAATCAGAATCTTCAGAGAGTAGAGTTCACACAATCTGGCCCTTTCAAATAAGATAACAGAGATTCTACTTTACAATTGCCTTCTCTATATCATTGCAAACTGTTCTAATAACTCTGAAACAAAATTCTCAGTAAACAATATTATAATCATAAGATTACAATTTCATGAGCCATACACATTAATTTATCTATTCTTCTAGATACAATTTAACAAAACCATACTTCAACTGTAGAGTAAAGCAAGCCTCGAGGCACCTGTGCCTGGCAAGACAAAGGCATATCCGATTCATGGAAAAAATAGACAGCAGATGTGACCCCTCGTATTTATCCATTAAAAACAATGTATCCTAAAAATAAATTTCCATGTCAACGGAACAAAGCTTGTTTATAAATAAGAAGGAATGTGGAGGTGTGGGGAAGACAAGAGGAAGCTTCAGCAAGTTAAGTACCAAAAGCCAGGAAACAAGGCAAAATGAATGGCAACTGGGGACAAGGAAAACAGAATCAACTAGTAAATGGAAGAAGGGAAGAGTACCATCCTGAAACCAAGCTGAGCAAAAATGAAAACTGTAAAGTGGAAAATGGTATAATTTTGTTAAGAAAGAAGAAGATAGAAGAAAATTCAGAGTAGATCAAAAGATGGTACAGAACACATCATGGGCATATACGGAGGTGGTCTAAGAGGATGAAAAACAAAATATTTTTAACAAACCAATACTCATTAGAGCAAACACAGCAAATGAATTTAGAAAGTACATATGATGAAGCAGGAAAAAAAAACTGCATAGACAGAAGAAAGAATGAAACAGTTATGAGAATTGGGAAACAAAATGTAACTCGCAGGAAGGAAAGAGAACTTTGAGCACAGTCAACAACGTAAGCCATGCGGCATGCTATCTAATCAAGAATTGTAAAGCGCAGTTGCTATACCATGCATTATCTCATTATTTGTAAAGTAGAATGAAGTGTGTTATTTTATGCAATAAAATGCCAAATAAGAAATATGATAAACTTTATGTAGTAAAAAACACAATGTAAATAAACTCATTGGATAAGGTGATAAGAAGCTGAATAATGCAAAAAAAAAACCCAACACACACACACACAAAAGAAACAGGTTGAGAGAAGCAACGGCCAAAAAGCAAAAAGTGAAAGAAAGAAAAAAAAAAAACTGGGACAGAAGGAAGGACGACAGAAGGAAGGCAATCAAACCTATTTAAAAAACAAAACAATAGAGAGGAATCAATAGAGAGGTGTGAATGGACAATGGAAGAAGCACCACAAAGTGCCGGCGGTGCAGGTGAAACCTGATGGAATCTTGACAGCTTCAGGATTCCGAAAGTAAGTGGCTCCGGAGCGTTCGGAAGGGTCGGCGAAGCCAACAATGGATAACAACGTCGGGGAGCTGTGGAATGAAGTCGAGGGCCTCACAGAGGACTAGGGGGCAAGAGAAGACCAAAAAAAGTGGTCTTAAGTAGGAGCCCAGGCCAGAAGGCAGGCGGCCGGGCGGGCGGGCCGATGGGGACGGGATGCGGGAGCACCGGTCCCCATTCGGAAGGCAGGGTGTCCTGGGGCCGGGATGAAAAGGGAGAGTAGAAAGCGGGGTTGGGGTTTGAAAAAAAAAAGTCCAGAGTAAAGCAAAACCCAGCCGCTGGGTAAAACAGGTGAAGACACACACACACCCCAAAGTCAGAGAAGTATTAGGGAGGACGGCGGCCTGAAACGGGGGGCGGGCGGCCAGGGAGAGCGGCGAGGGAAGGATGCGCCCCATCATCCCCAGGACCGTGCCATCCTCACAGACAGACACCTCGGCACCTGGGGCCCGGCTCCCGGACCACATCTCCCGCCGGGCCGCCGCCGCCGGCCCCCCGCCCGGAATAACGAAAACCTCGCCGAGATGCAAACCTGGCCGCCTCCGGCCGGCCGTGACCCAGGACCAACCCCGAGCCTCGCCCCCTACTGATAGCCGCCGGCGCCGCCGCCGCCGCTCCGCGAACCCCCACGCGGGGGTGCGGGCCGGGGAACCCCTGGGCCGCGGGGTGTTTACGTAGCGGGGAGCCGAGTGACGGAGAGGGATGGCGGGGGGGGACACCCGCCTCCCATCCGCAGAGCCCCTGGGAACCGGGGGTGGGTGCTGAGGGCACCCGAGCCCCCCAGCACCGACCGCCTCTTCCCCCCACATAAACGCCCGCCGGCCGGGCCGCGGCGGGAAGGGTGCGGGGGGCCGCCGGCACTCACCTCCTCGGGGATGGCGGGGTCCGCAGCCGAAGAGGCCGCGGCGCCGGCGCCGGCCTCGGGCTCCATGTCCCCGTTGAACAGAGCCTGGCCCTGCTCCGCGCCGCCGTCGCCGCCGCCGCTCAGCGCCGCCATCTTATAACCGAGAGCCGGGGCTCGAGCGGCCGCTGCTGGGCGGGGAGGGGGAAGGGAGGCGGAGGGCGGGGGGGGGGGAGGCGGAGGCGGAGGCGGGGGGCGGCGGGGGCGGCGGCCGGGCGGCGCCGGCGGCGGCGGCGGCGGGCGGGAGGGCGCTGGGCCACCTCAGGAACCGGCCCGCGGCCCCCGACGCAGCCGAGCCTGAGGGGATGGGGGGGCGGGGGAAGGACGCTAGGCGGGGGAACGGGGAAGGGGGCGGAGACCACTAGAAGTCGCCGCGGGAGTGGCGTCACCCGCGCGTCACGGCCGTTACGTCATCCCGGGTGCGTGACGTAATCCCGGGAGCGCCCTCCTTGCGCCCTCGCCCGGGGAGGCTTCTTCCTTCGCGTCCCGCCCGCCGCAGCGGCGGCGGTGGCGGCGGCGGCGCTCAGCGGTTTCTTTCCTTCCGCCGTTTCCATGGCTTCGGTTTCCCGATCGATCCTCCTCCTCTTGTCTCGGTCCTATAGCCGGCTCCGTGGCGTAGGACTCCCTCCCCGGCGGAGTTGGAGGAGAAGTTGAAATCCTAGAGGGAGGAGGACGGGGGAAGCCCACACTGCTGTTATTTCCTGTGCCGCGAACGAACGTCTCTGTCCCAGAAATGAGACGTGAAGCCCCGAGGTTGACACCAGCCGGGTAGAATAGGATGGAAACGTATTGAGGGGCAGCCAGCTTGTCAGGGTGATGGCGTGTATTCCTCCTCGTGGACGGATCTGGCCTGTGGAAGTGAATCTTAGGTGGGAGTCTGAAAGGTGTTTGGCTTGTTGTTTCCATCGCTGGGGAATAGTAAAATGTTTCCTCTGAGAACGTTTTTCCGTTTTCCCAGGTTCACCCATTGAACAAAATGCCCGCGATGGAGCGCTTTCCAGGGGCTAGGGCTTTGCACAAGGCACAGAATTTTCTAGACATCTGAAACATCCACACTTTGATCGTGTTTGTTTTGAAGAAAACCATTCAAAATATGTTAAATACCGTCGTGCTTTTTTATAGCAGAACATTCCAGGGCATTCTCTGTGCAGAAATATGCATGGAAACTTATTAAGGAAGGAGAAGTAAATTCCTTGGGAGAGGCCCAATGACAGAATGGAATTAGGGAAAACCAGCTCGTTATTAAAAATACATATATTTTAAAGGAAAAGGGGGCTATTCAGGGGGGGAGAAAAAAAATTAAGGAAGGGAGACATAGTAGTGACAAACAGTGGAAGTTACTGTGGCTCCTGATGGTGGAAGTTAATCGCTAAAGGAACTTAAACCTCAAGACATGAGAAGCCCTGAGTGGACTCTGCACTTTTGTGCTTCCCATGAATGGGGGAGGTCACCAATGACCTCATCGTATTCAGGATGATTCAAGAGATAGAAAGCTGTCCTACTGACCCCTGAAGCAGGAGGTCTGCATATTGATAGAGTCAACATGAGCCTGGGAGCTGACCCTTACTCCCAAGGTAAGAAGTTTGCCAGGCTGCTTGGTTAATCAGAAAACCAATATCCCTGGACATTGAAATTTACAAAATACAACCTACTGAATGAACATGGTATGCTTTATTAGTATCATTGTACTTTCTTCTCGAAGTAGGGGAGTCGCCTAGAGGAACTAAATTTAAATCAAAAGGTGGCTTGGAAAAGTAGAATAAATGAAGATGGTCATAAGGGATAATGTCATCAAGCTGTAGTCTGAAGTGCCCTCTTTATTATAAGGATATACTTCTAAGCAGACTAAAATAGCACAGTCAGCCAGTTTGATTTCATCTGACACAAACTGGCAGGTTTTTAAATTCTCTAGCAGACTTATTTCACTTCTAAAAATCAGCCTCTAAAAATATTACATCATTAAAACATTGTTTCAAAAGGTTAAAAGTTCTAGGATTATTTTTTCATTTACTCCATTTTAAATGATAGTCTTCCTTACTAGAAACAATCTGTAAATTTTATTTTACATGGTTATTTTTTCACAGAATGGCTGAGATCACCCATTTAATATTGCTTCTTGTTAGCTTCCATTTATTCAACACTTTTCTGAACTTGTCTTCAAATTTTGGATATATTTGATTTGATTTTCCTAGGCCATTCTAATGCCCCACAGTATCCAGATAGGAAAATATAAAGAAAGCATAAACTTTGGAGTCCAAAGATCAGGATTTTAGTGTCAGCATGCCACATTTTGGCTATACAACCTCAAGCAGGTAAGCTCAAATCACTATTTTTGTTGTTTTATTTGTTTATTTTTAAAATTTATCTTTATTATTGAAAGTATTACAGATGTCCCCCTTTTTTTTTCCTATTGACCCCTTCTAGCCCTCACCCACCCCCGGCCCCATGCCTTCACCACACTATTGTCTGTGCCCATGGGTTATGCATATAAGTTCTTTGGTTAATCTCTTCGCACCCACCCACCTACCCCTGCCTTCCCTCTGGATCTATTTTATTCATCAGTTTACTTTGTTCTTTATATTCTATATACGAGTCAGATCAGGTGATACTTCTTCTGACTGACTTATTTTGCTTAGCATTCTACGCTCCAAGTATTGTTTTAATCTATAAAATGAGAGTGATAGTAATGACAGGCCAACCTACCTACCTATCATTATGAGGATAAAATATTATAGTTTTGCCCTTTATGAAACATGAAGTTACCATCTCAATCAGAATTCAGACAAGGCTTTTCTCTGCTCCATGACGTCTGGGAGCTCATATGGAGGGTTGAGCCTGAGGGATGTTTCAAAGGGCTGGGATGGCAATTATCTGGAGGCATCTTTCCTCACAGGTTTGGTGGTTGAAACCGGGACTTCACCTGGGGCAGCCAGCCAGAATACCTAAGCATACTCTCTTCATATGGCATGTTTGCCTCAGGGTAGTCAGACCTCTTGCACGGTAGCCAAGAGCTCCAAATGTTAGTGTTCCCTTAACCAAGGTGAGAGCTGTAATTATATGACCTAGCTTCCAAAGTCACACAGCATCACTTCTGCTGCATTTTATTGGATACGGGTAAGTTACAAAGTCCAGCCCCAATTAAAGAAGAGAGGATTTAAATCTTATCTCTCAATGGAACAAGTGTCAAAGAATTTACACATTTGTTTAATTTACAGACAGATCATGTTTACAGTAATGAACTGGCTACTCTGTAGAAATGGCTGCTTATGTCACCTTCTCCAGAAGGGATTCTGTATTCAAATTCTCCCTCTTATTACTGGAAATCACCAAGACATCCCAGGATGCGAATGAAGAAGCCCTTACCTTCTTTCATTAGCTTCTGAAACCCCACTGCATGCAGAGATAAATTCAGGTCCTTCACCATTGGACATACCCTAAGTGTCTCCTCTTTGGCACTTCCACCAAAACCACAACGCTGCCACAGGCACAGTTGAGGTACTGCAGTCCCCTACACAAAGCAGTGGCACTGTTATTCTTGATGCCAAGCTAGTTTGTCTTCTGAACAGAATGAGAAAGCACACCTCCCTTTGTGTTGTAGTATGTCATGTGGGCACCATGCAGTATTATCTTGCATTCTAAAGTCTTAACATGCATTTTAGTCACCATTCTTTTAGGTTTGCTCACAATCCCTTTTCCCCCAAGGCATTCACAGGAAGCTGGAAAACAAATCTAGGTGAGAAGCACTGTTTAGAACATTCTCCAGCTGATGACTGAGATACTAAGGAGTCTTGCTGATATGTCTGACCCTCTCTTCCCTGGAGATGAGTTTATTTCTAATCGGCAGGCATTTCTATCTTTAATCCTGCATTCTAGGAGACACTGAAGAGTTCTACCTGTCAGCTAGACCTACCCACCCAGCTCCAGCCACATTCAATGATGTATAGCTAATAACAGCTTAATATTTTATGTATGAATCAAGGTCGTCATTTCAATTACCACAGCCTGTATTATTTAATAGATGGCTACTCTCAAAAGCTATTTAGGTGTGAATAGCAAATTGAATCATGAAGTTGATTCAGCACAACCTTCCTAATGAGAGGCATTAGGAATCTCCTCTGTGGAATTCCAGACTCCATCTTAATTCTTTAGTGATGGGGTCTTCACTAATACTGTACATTGAAGCATAATTATTTTTTCTGAAGTTGAATTGAAGTCCTCTTCTTATGATATCCATATTCTGGTCTGAGTTTTGCCTTCTAGAGGAACACAGGATGAGCTTAGTCTATGTAATTGCTTTCAAACATTTGAAGGAAGTTCTGTTTCCTTTAGTTCTTTCTTCAAAGAATTTTTTCTTATTTCTGTGTACTCTTTTCAATGTTCCTCTTAAAATGTGGACCCATGAATTGAACACTATTCCAGATCTGGTCCAACCAGCAGAGAATAGAATCTCTTATTGCTATAACCTAGGAACGGTGCTTTTGTTAATATAATAAAAAACCATATAAGCAACTCCACCTGATATTGGTACATATGAAACCTGCAGTCAACAAAAACCATTGTGGTTTTTTAAAATAAAATCCTATTACACCAAGTCTAGATTTTTAGTCTTTTTAGCATTGTTGTCATCTTTTCTACTGAACTCACATTTCCTATATGTTTTAATTCTTAAAGGAAGACCTTGCTTTTAGGTTCATGAAATGTGTTAGATATATTTCTAACATTTACCAAAAGATATTTGTATCAGTATGTGATTTCATTTTATAAAATCTTGCTTATACTATCTTGGGATGTGTTGAGATACAAAATTCTTTGAAATATTCTTTGTGAATTTAGTAATTTGATATGTGAATTTTTTTTAAAGTTTGCTTATATTGCAAGGTATAATAGACTACATACAGTATGCTACCTTCTTGTATGAAACTAGGGGAAACTGGTACCTGATAAAGGATGGGTAAGAATGGAGTGGAGGATATAAGATGGGAGGCAGACTTTTCTTTTTCATTTTTAAAAAAATATATTTTATTGATTTTTTACAGAGAGGAAGAGAGAGGGAGAGAGAGTTAGAAACATCGATGAGAGAGAATCATCGATCAGCTGCCTCTTGCACACCCCCTACTGGGGATGTGCCTGCAACCAAGGTACATGCCCTTGACTGGAATCGAACCTGGGACCTTTTGGTCCACAGGCCGACGCACTATCCACTGAGCCAAACCAGTTTCGGCGGGAGGCAGACTTTTCTGAATATATCTCTTAATATAGTTTACTCTAGGAGGCATGTAATAAGTGAAAAAACTAAAATCTAACAAATGGGCTTAATTGTAAACCAAATTAATAACATAACTACACAGAGAAAATGATTCAAGTAGCTTTTGTATGTAGTTTTCTGACTAGAGAGTATCATAGATTTATTGTGTCCAATTAGCTAAACTAGGATTGTTTCCCAAAATCCTCTTTCAAATGGAAGAGCTGCTTACCCAGTCCTTAAATATATCCCCAGAAAGGGTCCTGAGCAAAGTCTCTTCATCATAGCTGTAAGAAATGTGCTTGTGAGGGTAACTCTTAGAACAACAACTCTCCTCTGTAAGCCAGAAATGACAATAACCATTACCATTTTTATGGGATACACTCTTAAGGGCGTGGCTTCTCCTGCAGGACCCTGTCACTGGAGTTGTGATGACAGCCTGAGGTAGTGAGTCTGACTTGTATTGCACCCTCTTGTATTCTGGCTCCACCTCACAGGTTGCACTTTATCCTTGCTTATCCCAAGTCACCTCTACCTTTTCTTACTATCTGCCTTGAGGATTTTAGATTTCAGTAGCAGACACCTGGCTTTTTATAGACTGTTTTAAAAGCTCCGAATTGCCTGATTGATGTGGCTCGGTGGTTGAACATTAACCCATGAATCAAGAGATCACTGGTTTGATTCCTGGTCAAGGCAGATGCCTAGGTTGCAGGTTCAATCCCCAGTAAGGGGCACACAGGAGGCAGATGGTTGCTGTTTCTTTCTCTTTGATGTTTCTATCTATCCCTCTCCCTTTCTCTCTCTCTAAAAATCAATAAAAACATATTTTTAAAAGGATAATAATTTTTTAAAGCTACACATTGCACAAGATTAAATCCCTATAATACATTCCTTACTATTTGCATTTCCTAGTGCTTTTGCTTCTGATTAAGTACTGACCAGAATATATTCTAAGAACAAAATAAACTATAAACAAATCTTTAACTTTATTTAGAAGGATTGTTATTGATAATGATATTGGTTTTATAATTATGAAACAACTTGTAATTATTGTGGGATAGAGAAAATGAGTATGTACATTGATGTTGCGAATCAGGTTTTTTGTTTGTTTGTTTGTTTAATATATTTAATTGATTTTTTACAGAGAGGAAGGAAGAAGGATAGAGAGAAACATGGATGAGAGAGAAACATTGACCAGCTGCCTCCTGCACACCCCCTACTGGGGATGTGCCCGCAACCAAGGTACATGCCCTTGACTGCAATTGAACCTGGGACCCTTCAGTCCGCAGGCCGATGCTCTATCCACTGAGCCAAGCTGGTTTTGGCAGAAATCAGGGTTTTTATGTGGGAAAAGTAAGAAACACATATGGAACACAAAAATTGAAGAAGAAACCTATGATATTGGATTTGAATTGGAAGTAGCAACATTAATGTGGGATTTCGGTGAAAAAAAATATAAACATATACATAGACATATAATTTTTAAAAGAATATATGCTAGCTAATATATAGAGGAGTTATAGAAATATATATAAGTATATATGTATATATACTACCTAAGTATAAATATATGAGCCAAATAAGTACATATACATATATGTATATACACATATATAGTATATATATTATACATAAATGTAGATATAGGCTTAGTTCTATCCACTGAAAGAGGTGCCTAGGATAACAATAAGTATGCCTGATGGCTGGATTTTGATTTTGAAAATGGCATTCTCCATTGAAAGTAAGGAGGGCTCCTTTGAGAAATGGCTGATTCCAGATCTGGGGCAGGAAATGTATAAATTGAGCTTGTACTGGATACCCCTTGGTATACTCAAGAGCAAGGACATGATAGAATTAGAACAGCATCATTTTGCAACCAGTAATAATTATTCCACATCAGGACCATTAATTGTTGCTAAAACGATTATTGAGTAAAAGGTCATTGGTGCCAAAACTGGTTTGGCTCAGTGAATAGAGCGTTGGACTGTGGACTGAAAGGTCCCAGGTTCAATTGCGGTCAAGGGCATGTACCTTGGTTGCGGGCACATCCCCAATAGGGGGTGTGCAAGAGGCAGCTGGTCGATGTTTCTCTCTCATCGACATTTCTGGCTCTCTATCTCTCTCCCTTCCTCTCTGTAAAAGATCAATAAAATATATATACATTTAAAGATATTTTATGGTTTCTCATTTTTTACTTCTTCATTTATTCAACAAATATTTATTGCATACTCATTGAGTGCCAGACACTGTGCTAGGCTTTTATGGAATATGAACAATGACAGTCCTTGTTTGTTTGCGCACCATTGCTCTGGGAGAGCCTTGTACACAGTAGACTATTAAAGAACAAATCTTTCATGGTAACCCAATTTAACAGACATCAGAACTTCAACTATTTTTTTATGTGTGTTTAATGTCCCTAATGTCTATTTTCAGATTTGTCTTTTGCTTTTGTTTTTGATTCTTAGGTATGGATGCCTTTCTGTGATCTTGCTTCCTGCTTCACAGAGAAAATAGAGGCTTTACAATGTGAACTCTATTGCTTCCAGCTCTCCCAAGTACAAACTTTTGTGCGTTTTTATTCATGCTTATTATCCTTCTCTACCTTGCACTATGAAGTGTCACTCCCTTTTTTGCATTTGATGCTGATGGCTATTTCCTTTTTCTCAAAAATCTCTGTTACCTTATATTTCATGACTCTCCACACTGCTAATTTTTCTCACAAAAGGTCAGTTCTTTCCTGCTTTCCGTTTTGGGGTTAGTGTTGTCACCATTTGCAGCTTAACTATTGATATAACCCCAGGTTCCCTTCTTTGCCCATTTATTTTCTCACAGAACTTCTACCCTCTTACCCATTCCTTTGATTTTATTTACAATGAAGACTTCTACATCTGGGTCACATCTAGATATTGCCCTTCACCTCACCTATACCTTCAGTTTCCAACTACCTACTGCAGTAGATGTCTGCAACCTGGGTATGTCATGACACTACAAATTCCACAGGTCCCAAACGGATCTCTTCAGTTGCACAGTGTGTGTATTTAGTTCTAGAGATTTTATTACTTGTGTAAGCTTGTGTAACTAGCACTAGAGTCAAAATACAGAACAGTTCCAGCACCACAGGATCCCTTTTCCTGGCCTTTTATAACCATGCCCACCTTTCTCCACATCCCACTGCCTTCATCGCACCCTCATTCAGTCCCTAATATCTAGCAACTTGGCAATTTTTGGCAATTCTCTGTACTTTTGTAAATAGCCCAGCCAGCATGGCTCAATGGTTGATCAGTGACCTATGAACCAGAAGGTCATGGTTTGATTCCCATTCATGGCACATGCCCGGATTGCGGGACTTGATCCCCAGTGTGGGGCATGCAGGAAGCAGCCAATCAATGATTCTCTCTCATCATTATGTTTCTATCTCTCCCTCCCTTTCCCTTCTTCTCTGAAATCAATAAAAATATATTAAAAAAATAAAAATGTTATATAAATATATCATGATACCTTTTAGAATTAATTTTTAAAATTCTAAATCATTTTCAAGTTTTCAGTTACAGTTAACATACAATATGATATTAATTTCAGGTGCACAACATAGTGATTAGACATTTATAAAACTTACAAAGTGATCACCCCAGTAAGTCTAGTACCCATCTGACACCATACACAGTTATTAGGATATTATTGACTATATTCCCTTTGCTGTACTTTACATCCCCATGACTGTTCTGTAACAAACTTCTTAATCCCTTCACCTTTTACACCAATCCTCTTAAATCCTCCCCACTCTTATCTGGCAACCATAACCATTCTCTGTATCTATGATTCTGTTTCTGTGATTCTTGCTTGCTTATTTTGTGTGGGGGTTTTCAAATTCAATTGTTGATAGATACGTGTTTATTGCTATTTTTAAATTGCCACTTTTGTTGCCATTTTAAATCATTGTTCATATTTTAAATCACACACCTCCTCTTTTTCTTCATAAAGAAGACCCTTTAATGTTTCATGTAATACTGGTTTGGTTGAAAATTCCTTCAGCTTTTTCTTTTCTGGAAAGCTCTTTACTGTCCTTTGATTTTAAATGTTTCTAAACTCAGCTTTGCTGAGTAGGGTAATCTTGGTGGTAGGTCTGTGCTTATCATCACTTTAAATATTTCTTGCCAATCCCTCTGGCCTGCAAAGTTTCTGTTGAGAAATCAGTTGATAGTCTTATGTGAACTTCCTTGTAGTTAACTGCTTTTCTGTTTCTGCTTTTAAGGCTCTTTCCTTTTAATCTTTTTTTTAGTAATTGAATTCAGTTACTTCTGAAGTTTTTCAACCATAGATTGGTAAATGCATATTTCTTTACCTTTACTTTTTTTTTCATATTAGGTATTCTTCTATCTGGATTTTTCCCTTTTAAGATTCTTTTGTTTATTACTTTGATACTTTTTTAGCTATGGTTTTGTGTGTGTGTGTGTGTGTGTGTGTGTGTATGCATGCGTGTGTGTGTGTGTGTGTGTGTGTGTTGTTGTTGATGATGATGATGTTTTGCTCATCATTTGGTGACCAAATGAGTTTGAAACGCTGAGAAGATACGGCTAATTTAATTAATTTCTGGTTTCAGCATCTATCATGATCGCTTCCCTGCATTTTTATTTTAATGATTCAATATTTGATAATTTAAGCCAAATTTTAATCTAACGTTTTTATAAATGTGTTTTCTTTAAACTGCTAGTATGTATGTTGATCACAGTTTATATATTTTGTATACTTAACTGACATAATATATTTGAGAGGCAAATACCCTATTATTTAGCCCTTTATTTTATATATGTGTTAGCTTCTCTCTCTTTGTTAGAATTAGTGCGCTTTTGTAGGTGGCACTTTTTATATGAGGACTTCTCTTGTGTCAGTATAAACATGTCCTCCCTGATTTTGTACAGAACAATCATTTACTTTCTAGGAAATGTTATTAGTTGCTAAACTAATGAAAGAAGTTAGATGTTAGGAAGTTAAGAAGCCAAGAACACTGTTACTTTAGTGAGAAAATTTAACATTTTTATCATTTTTTGCATTTTCTGTTATTGAATACATTTATAAGTGTAATGGATTGCTTTAGATACTAGGCCCAATAATTTTTTTAAAATCCTTACCTGTTGATATGTTTTTATTGATTTTAGAGAGGAGGAGAGAGAGAGAGAGAGAGAGAGAGAGAGAGAGAGAGAGAAAGAGAGAGAGAGAGAAATATTGATGTGAGAAAGAAACATCAATTGGTTGCCTCCCATATAAGCCCCAACTGGGGATCAAACACACAATTTAGGTATGTGCCCTGACCAGGAACTGAACCTGTAATCTTTTGGTGTATGGGACAGTGCTCCAACCAACTGAGCCATCAGGCCAGGGTGACCAAATGAGTTTGAAACTCTGAGGAGAAGATATGGCTACAGCTGCCATTTAAAAGTTATAAGCAGGAGATTGTTGTTGGCAGCTGGACCATAGTGGTGGCAGACAGCCAGGCTGGACTCAACCAGAACCTGAATCACTGCTACTGGCTTACAGAATATTGACAAATGCAGAAGCATTTTTGAATATATGAATCAAAATTGAAACTCCCAATCCTATGTGGAAGAGTGCTAAGAGAGATTTCTAGCTAAAAGTGAACAACAAGTAAAGTCAAAATGGACACAATAAAGAAATTTGAAAGCCTCTTGCTTCAAAAACTGACGTGGCTAAGTATTGAAGTATATCATCCATCTTCTTAACTAACTTATTTTTACTAAGTCTGAAGGTATCTATTTCCTTTGTTGAATTGACAAGCCTGTAACAAGGTGTTTGTGAACAATAAACAATATGAACATTTTCTTAACGTGGAACTAGAACAATTACCTCAAGGCCATTATAATCTTCCTTAAGACACTTGTCCTTGTAATTTGACCTTGCTGGAGGTTGGGAAGGTCAAGTTATGGGAGATGTAAAACCAGTTTTTCTTTCTCTGTCATTGAAGACTGATTTTGTTGCCAAGTTTTCAGCATACAAGTAATTGCACATTTTTGGATATGATTTATTTAATTATTCTCTGAAAGGTTCTCCCCCTCCCAAACTGGTGGGCGGAGTTTGACACATGACCCCTTAGGGCTCCCCCCCTCCCAAACTGGTGGGTGGAGCTAACAACATGACTGACACCTGCCAAGGAGACATCTCCAAGACAGTGAGCCACCAATTAACACGGGCCATGGTGCCCTTGGGGCCCATCCTTTCCTGTTCCACCTGGGCCCAACCCCCTCCCTTTAAAAGGAACTCCAGATAGGACACGTGCGTTCTTTGGAGGGGCACCTCCGTTGGAGGTGCATCTCCATTGGCCCGGTTCGGGTCCGATTTCCTGTCCCCTCTCCCCTAATTCTGATCTTTACCTCGGTGATGGCTTCTGCCCATTACCGGGGAATAAACTCTCTTTAAAACTCCCTGTTGTTCTGTTTCTTGTTTCCTTTCAAACCTAACATTCTCCATGGGAAAACAGAGCATTGAAAAATAGTTTTGGAAATATTAAATATGCTTAGTAAATTAAAGATTTTTTTAAAAATTACAAGTTATAAAGTTTTCTTTCTAAAATGCAAATAGGTATAAAGTAAGTACACAATCCTTTTTCCCCCTCTAAGTTATATATATACAGTCACCATTAAAATAACCATGGATATTGCCCTGGCCAGTGTTTCTCAATGGTTAGAGTGTTGGTCCACACATGGAAGGATCTAGGTTTCAGTTCTTAGTTGAGGGCATGTTGTTATCTGGGTTGAGGGTTGATCCCCAACCCTGGTCTGTGTGTGTGGGAGGCAACCAATGAATGCGTCACTTTCACATGTCTCTCTCTCTCTATTCTTTACCCTTTTTTCCCCCTTTTCCCTCCCTCCATTCCACTATCTCCAAGAATTAATGCAAAAAATATCCTCGGGTATGGATTAACAAAAACATAAAATACCATGGATATGCTTCTTTGTCTTTTTGGATGGAGTTTATAGAAATGTTAGTGTATTCTGCATTGAGATAGATTACAGTAAACCACTTATTACTTCCATGGCAAAGGCAGACTCTTGTTAGTGGGAAATAGTGTTGAGAGTTGCTTGCAGGAGATGATGAATGTAGAGGAGAAGCTTAATGGACACTTTGGTGAGAGACTTTGTAAGGTTTGGGCTTGAATACCTGGGAAGCAAAGTGCCATGGATGTAGGGAGCAGGTCTTTCTTCTTATATCTGCTCAGAACCCAGCTCTGTCCTGGCAATGTGCAAACAATGGCTCTGGGATTATCAGGGGCTGCCTCCTTGATATGAGCACTGGGGAGCATGCAACAGGTGCCCTCAACTTTAGTATCAGTGGTTCCCTTTCAGGCAATGTAAAGGGCAGTGGACAATGGCCAGGGGCAGCTGAAGCACAAGAGGAAGAATTCAGTAGAACCCAGTTGATAATTGGTTTGTGAACACCTGAAAGATGCAGGGTCAATATTACACCATTCCAGAGACACCATTCACATTTTACTCAGTGTGAATCTCAGTTACAGTACTTCAGGGAGTGACATTCACCTAGAATACAATGTCAATTGTATCCCTGGGAATTAGGCAATGTGGCTACCTAGTCCTGGAAAGCATCCCTTTGGAGACTTCAAGAAATAATTACAGCTGTTTTACATGGACTGCTGAGGTCCAAATTATCAAACTGATAGGGACTAAAGCTATTGTGATCTTGAGTTTTGAGATAACATATCCTCATTTTAGTCAGTCTGATAACATCTGGGAATCCTGGTTACTTAGTTTTACAACACTTTCATCAGGAATTTTTATGTTCTGTTATAGCAGAGGCCTAGTTGGAATCTAAACAGTGTTCCAGATACAAGTGTATTATTTACATGAGGGCTTGGAGTGCCTCATAGGTGGGTCAAGGACCACGAACCAGTATTAAATAGAGTGATTCTCATAATGGTATATTATCTCTTATTTAGACTATTTTCCATTTTCTCAGCTTTCACTAATACTGAGTCTTGAGGTAAATTTGCAAAAGGATATATTTAATTTAAACCCATTTAGTATGTCCTTTATAGCAAGCTCCAGTGGGAAAATAACGATGCGGACCCTTTTGGAATGAGACCATGCCATCTGAAGAAGAGAATTATACACCTTTGAGAAATATGTCCTGGCATATTACTGGGCCCTTATAGAGATAAAATATTTGATCATGGGGAACCAAGAGGCCATGGGTTCAGAAATACCCATTAGAGGTTTTGTCACACCTGCCAGGTTATAAAGTCTGATGGGCACAAGCAGTTCATTGAAAGATTGAAATGGTATATTTGGTATCAAGCTTTATTAGGACCAGAAGGCCTAGATAGACCCCCATCTCACCCACCACAGTTGCACAGGCATCCTTACCCTCATACCTATGGCTATATTATGGAGGGAGGTCCAGTAGAACCAGCTGAAGGAGAAGGGAAAGCTCAAACTTGGTTCACAGTTGGAGTAGCTAGGTATGTGGATCAAAATTGAATATGTTTATGGCTGAATTATATAAACATTTAGGGATGGCTTTGAACAACTTTGTTCAGGGAAAATCTCCCTAGTAGGCAGAACTGTGAGTAGTACATCCGGTTACCCACTTTATTTGGAAGGAAAAATGAACCAAAATGAGATTGTACGAAAATTCTTGGGCAGTTGTCGATGATCAGGGGTCTAGGGTGAAAGGTTGATGGATCAGATACAAAGAAGTCTAAGTGATTAGGCTAGTTGATGTCTGCCATCCTATGTCATAGGACTTCCCAGGACTGATACAATGGGCACATGAGTTAATTGGCTTTTGGTGACAGACACTGAGGTTAGGCCAGTGGAGGAGGTGGAGGTGGGGAGGCAGTTGGGGGCAACCAGGCAGGCAAGGGGGAAGTTAGGGGTGACCAGGCCAGTGGGGGGGCACAGTTGTGGGTGACTAGGCTGGCGGGGGGTGCAGTTGGGGGTGATCAGGCTGGCAGCAGGGGGCAGTTAGGGATGATCAGGCAGGCAGGCAGGCAGGTGAGCAATTAGGAGCCAGTTGTCCCAGATTGTGAGAGGGATGTACAATCCCTGGGATCGGGCCTCAACCAGCAGTCGAACATCTGCCAAGGGGTTCTGGATTGGAGAGGGTGCAGGCTGGGCTGAGGAAACCCCCCATGCATGAATTTCGTGCACCAGGCCTCTAGTATGTTATAAGAATATTGCCCAACGTCAATTTATGTTATTGGTCTGAATACCTATACTGTTTCTTACATTAATGGGAAAAAGTTGGTGTCCCTTTATACTCAAAATCGTTTATTCCTGAAAACTAACTTTATTATGCAATATACCAGAGAGCTTTTTCAGTATCCCTAATGCAGAATGGAGAAAAGTACATAATCCTTTCTACATAAATACACACACCTAGACTACCTTCTCTACCTTTGATACATCTTCCTTACCCCTCCCCTTTTTCTCCATCTCCTCATCCATCACAATTCCAGAAGCCTTTCTCTCATCCTTGAAGTCACCTTTCGTTTACCTCGAGAGTTATATATCTTGTTTATCAACATGTAAGACACATCTGAGCATATTCAACTATGAAGAGCATATTCATCTGAGCATAATTACAACTATGATGAATGCTTCTGTGGAGCTCAGGGTTTAGGCCTGTTCTCTACATGGATTCCCAGTAAGCTCACCCAACCCCTCAAACTGGTTCCTCTCCTCTCCTGGTTTTACACATCTCATCAAGTGTAGGAATGTAATTGGGTAATCATCCACCCAGTTATTCAAGTTATAAACTTAGAAATCATCTTTGATTTCTCTTTTCCCCTCTTCACAGCACCCCCAACAATTATCTCTACCCCCAAACCTTTACTCTCAAAACATATCCTGAAGTTATTTCTCCCCTTTGTCACTTTTACCACATTTTCTAAATGATAATCATCTCTTTCCTAGACACTAATACTATTGTAAACATTCTAACATTCACCCTACTTCTATTCTTGCCACTTTATGCTCCAGAGTTCACCAGGCAGTCAGGTGATCTTCTAAAAATCTAAATAATTTCCTTTTCAAAACTACCCAATGGCTTCCTAATCTATAAATATAAAAGGCTAAGTGTCTGTCTGTCCGACTGGTAGCTATGATGTGCACTGACTACCAGGAGTAGATGCTTAATGAAGGTGCTGCCATCACACACACAGGCCATTTAAAAATAAACGGCACCACGGACATGGCACTGACAAACCAAAACTCACCTTCCCCCAAGTGGGACGCAGGCTCTACCACCACCCCAGAGCGACACCCCACCAAATTGCAGCCAACGCTGCCAAGACTCCATGGCACAAAATGTGGCCCACAGTCCAGCCCAATCCAGAAACAGTCACTGTGGGCCTGGTTTCCTCTTCCTAGTGACTCTCCCTTGGAGTTTCTTCAGCCCAGGAACCTGACTTGCTTTGTAGCCAAGTGCAAACATCTTACAGTTTAACTAAATGCTTGTGAAGTGTTCTCCCATGTCTCATCTCATTTGATCCTCACAAAAGTCCTGGAGTAGGTAGATAGGAGACTTAGTAGATCCTATTTTCTTTTCATTAGCAAGATGTGAATAGCGATATTAAAATATATCTTCTAGTTAATTTACTTCCTTTTAAAAAATAAATATTTATTGTTCAGATTATTACAAATGTGTTCCTCTCCCCCCCCCAATTGCTCCCCTCCACCAGGTTCCCACCCAACCCTCTGCCCTTTCCCCACCCCCCATTGTCATCATCCATAGGTGCACAGTTTTTGTTCAGTCTCTTCCCACACCCCCCAGTCCTCTTTTCCCCAAGAATCGTCAGTCCACTCCCCTTCCATAACTCTGATTCTATTATATTCACCAGTTAATATTATTCATCAGATTTTTAAATTCCTTTCTAGAATTTCCAGTCAGTCAACTTTCCTGTAGTTCTTGATAATGTCCACTTTATATTTTAGTTGTATTTTTGGAAATTATTGTGTGGGGCTGCAATTAGGCGGTTACCTATGCCGCCATCTTGGTTTCTCTCTCCAGACAATGTTTTCTTTATTTCTAGTTGATCCCTTTTTATATCTAGTTGATCCCTTTTCATATCCTCATAGGTCTCATTTATTTTATCGGCCTTTTTTAGGAAATTCTTGAAAAACCTTATAACTGTAGTTTTGAACTCAATGTCCATTCTTTTCTTTTCCTCCATCTCCTTTGTGTCCTACATCTTCTCTGCATTTTAGTTGTTTTCCTGATCTGATGGAATAGTTTTGTATGCTAGGTGTTCTGGTAGAGCCCAGTAGCACAGCCTTCCCAGTTACCTGAGGTGGACAGTCTTGGTGTACCCCTTTGTGGGCTGTGTGTGCAGTCTTATTGTTAAGCCTTGCTTATTGTTGGTATCACTGGGAAGCGTTGATCTCCAAGCCAATTGGTTGTGGGGATCAGCAGTGTCTGAGATAGGAGGGTTTTTGTACTCTGCTTAGATGGGGCGGAGTCTCAGGGTGGCACAGACAAGCTTTGGTTCCCTGTCAGTCTCACCTTAGGAAAGTCCTATTTGTGGTGAGTCCCACACGATTGGTTGCAGGCGCATGCACCTCTTTGGTAAAGGGGCAGATAAGCTTTGGAGTCTGGTCAGTCCCTCCTTAAAGAAAGCCAGCCTCTGGGAGAGCTTCTGTGCTCAGCTTGGATGGGGCGGAGTCTCGGGGTGGTGCAGACAAGCTTTGGTTTCCCATTGGCCCCTCCCTGAGTCCCGCAGTAATGGCCACTGGCTTCACACACCTCTGAGAGATCTCTGCCCAGTGCCTGGCAGTCCGGCCTCTCCTTGACTGGGGCTGTCTATCAGAGCAATAGGGTGATTCTGTTTTCCTCCCAAACAAGAAAGCCAGCCATGCATTAGTTGTCCGCCCTCTCTGTGCACCTGGAGTAAGCCAGCAGTGAACTCTGCCGCTCTCTCAGTGCACCGGTAGTAGGCCAGTAGCAAACTCAGCCTGTCCTCTCCAAGCGTGCGCCATGAGCAAGCCAGCAGCGAACTCTGCCACACAGTTCTCTGCACCTTCACAGTTTCTGAGATTTAATGTGCCTTTTCTCTCCTCCCTAGATGGTAGAGCCTCCTCTCAGCCAGCTGTCCTGTGCTTCAAGGCAATGTTTCCCCTGTTTTCCAGTTCTAAATTTAAAATTGTTGTAGTAGGCTGCATTCAGGTGTCTACCCTATGCTGCCATCTTGGTTTCTCTAGTTAATTTACTTTCAATGTATGTGAATTGGTGCTCTGGGACACGAGTACAATTATAATAAAAATTACATACTTTGGCCTAAAAGGAACTATATAAATCAGACATGCTTTTATCTCTAATCTCATTTTTGCTTATCTTCTATCTTATCCTGTATGTATTTTCTTTGTAGTTTTTTTACTTGCTTACATGTACTAATACCCTGTTTCCCTGAAAATAAGACAGTGTCTTATATTAATTTTTGCTCCCAAAGATGCGCTAGGTCTTATTTTCAGGGGATGTCTTATTTTTCCATGAAGAAGAATACGGTACACATTTATTGTTAAATGAAAATAAAGGATAATTACAACAACAACAAAAAAGAAAATAAAGGAAATTTATTACCTGTATACGGTACGGTAGTATGGTAGTTGTCAACACAAACCAGACAAGCTGTGAATCCTACAGTATTAAGAATTTACTCATTTATTCAATGACAATCATGTCATCATCTTCTGGAACATCATAATAACAATCCAATTCCTGAATTTCCTGGCGAATTTTTTGTGACTCCATTTCTTTTAGAATCAGTGAACCAAATCTCTCATGTTTAGCAATAGCACTGTCTTTAAATGAGTACTTCTTGTCAAGGTAGCCTGCTCGCAGTGCATTTGCAATGCAAGCTGTCAGTAATTTTCTCCCATGAATTCTTCACCCAAGTCACAACTTCTTGCAGTTTAGGTTTCACAAAGTTTCCACGCTGATTTCTCTCCATTCACACAGCGGTGATGTCAGGACTCCATGTAACATTACTGGTTGTTAGACGCCAGTTGGGGCGGCTCTAGCGACCAGTTTATGGTAAATTAATTTTCATTCTGAGACAGAGCCTGGGGGCCTTATTTTCGGGGAGATGCCTTATATTTTACTCAGAAGGAAACCTGTAAGTGGGTCTTATTTTCGGAGGATGTCTTATTTTCGGGGAAACTCGGTATGTGTGTTAGCTTTATGATTTGTATACCCTCCAATGAACCAGAAACATACATATCTAATATGGGGGCAGAAGCAGTTGTGGTGTGGAAACCAGGAGTTCTTCTTTGAACAATTAGCCTATTAAAAGCCTGGCTTGTATGGGTCAGTGGTTGAGTATCATCCTATAAAGCAGGAGTCATATTTCAATTCCCAGTCAGGGCACATGCCCAGATTGATCCCCAGTGGGAGTTGTGTGGGAAGCAGCCAGTTGATAATTCTCTCTCATTGATATTTCTATTCTCTCTCCTTTCCTCTATGAAATCAATAAAGATGTATTTAAATATATCTATCCACTGACCCAGACTACCTAGGGCATAACAATATGTTTTTTTAAATAACCTAGGGGAGACCCATATATCTGTGGTCAATTGATTTTGGACAAAGATATTGAGACCTTATATTAGGGAAAGAATGATCTTTTCAAAAATTATGCTGAAATTTAATGGATTTCTACATCCAAAAGAATAAATTTGGACCTCTACCTCACACCATATAAAAAAATTAACTCAAAATGTATCAGAGACCTAAATGTAAGAACCAAAACTATAAATCTCTTAGAATGAAATGTAGGAGTAAATCTGTATGACCCTTATTCTGCAACAGATTCTCTTTTTTTCTTTCTTTCTTTTAAATTAAGGTATTATGTGTGTGCATATCTTACCAATTCACACACCCCCAACTCCCATGTATGCCCTCTCTCCCCAGAGTTTTGTGTCCATTGGTTATGCTTATATGCATGCATATAAGTCCTTCAGTTGATCTCTTATCTCTCCCACATCTCCCTCCCCTCCCCACTGTAATTTGACAGTCTGTTTGTTGCTTTACTGTCTCTATATCTATCTTTTTGTTCATCAGTTTATAATGTTCCTTGTTATCCATAAATGAGTGAGATCATGTGGTGTTTTTCTTTCGTTGACTGGCTTATTTCACTCAGCATAATGTTCTCCAGTTCCACACAGGTGCAACAGATTCTTAAGCATGACATCAAAAGTATAAGAAACAGCAACAACAAAATAGATAATTGGACTTCATCAAATTAAAAACTCTTATGTGTCTAAGGACACGACCAAGAAAGTGAAAAGACAACTCAGTTAATGAGAGAAAATATTTGCAAGTCATATATCTGGCAAGAGTCTAGTATGTACAGGGTAGGGCAAAGGTAGGTTTACAATTGTTTGTATGGAAAATAATACAATAATAAGTAATAATACAAGAATAAACTCTGTGTTTCATATATTATAAACCTACTTTTGCTCCACCCTGTATAAATAACTTACAATTTAGCAATAAAAGAAAAACAACTCAATTAGAAATGAGCCAGGGATTTGAATAGATATTTTTCCAGAAAAGATAAACAAATGATCAATAAACATATGAAAAGTTGCTCAATATCATCACCATTAGGAAAAATGCAAATTAAAACAATAATGACATATTAACTCACACACATCATAATGTTTATAAAAACACACACACATAGAAAATAAGTGTTAGTAAAGATGTGGAGAAAATGGACCTCTCATATGTAGCTGGTAGTAATGTAAAATGGTGTAGCCTTTCAAGAAAACAATTTGGCCATTCCTTAAAAACTTCAAACTAGATTTTCTATTTGACCCAGCAATCCTACTCTTAGGTATATATCCAAGAGAATTGAAAATGTATGTTTACATGAAAACTTGTACATGGATGTTCATTGTGGTATTATTTATAATAGCCAAAGGCAACCCACATGATCATCAACTGATGAATGGATAAGCAAACTGTTATATTTTCATTCAATGGGATATTATTTTGCCATTAAAGGGGATGAAGTATTGTTACGTGTTACCACATGGATGGACCTAGAAAACATTATACTTAGCGAGAGAAGTCTAACATAAAAGGCTACATATTGAATTATTGCATGTTTATAAAATGTCCAGAATAGACAAATACATAGAAATAGAAAGTAAATTAGTGGTTGCCAGGAGTTGAAAGGGGGAAAGAATGATTGCTAACAGGTATCTTTTGGAGATGACAAAAATGTACTGGAGTTAGATAATGGTGATGATTGCATAATTTTGTGACAATGCTAAAAACCACAGTATTGAACACTTTAAAGTGGTGAGGGTTATATTATATAAATTTTATCTAAAAACACTGAAAGATTTAAAAAGCCTAGTGAAAATGTCAAGAATTTGTTACATATACAAGTCTGGAGCCAAGGAAAGAGATCACACTATATATATAAATTTAGGAGAGATTGGAATATTGATGAGATATAATATGTTGAGTCTGTGTCTCTATTTATAGATAATATGATTGAATGTTAAGAAAATACTATGGACTACAGAAAGCAACCACTAAAACTAATAAGTGAATTTGGCACAGTGCTAGGACAGAAAGTCACATACAAAAATCATTTGTAGACTTATGTGTTATGGGAAATAGTTGGAAAATAAAATTTAAAAAAACACTCCATTATAATAATTTTATAAAACATAAAGTACTTATAATGTATTGAACAAGTAATATGTAAAACCTCTACATTGAAACTTATAAAACATTGCTGGAAGAAATTATATAAGAGCTAAACAAATTACAAAATATACCATATTCATGGTGTGCAATAATAACAAATGTAGTCTGCCCTGGTTTCCTGACACAAGGCTTCTAAAGCATTTGTAAATAGGGGTGCCAGAAGAATATTTGTTCTAATATTTAGTCTTTGATCCCAATTCTCAGCACAGAGCTTATAAAAGCTCTTCTAATTCCCTAAATGTTCAGAGCACTAGGAGCATTTTTGTTTCAGAGTTTGGTCTTTGACCCTGGTTCCTTAATCCTTTGGAATTTCCTGGGTGATAGGAATGTCTTTTATTCCAATGAGCTAACTCTGGGTGAACTCCTTTACCAGAAAGAACTAAGCCCTGATAGAAGCTTGGAATTTCCAGCCCCACCAGTTTTCTAGACAGGGAGGTAGGCTGGACATGGAGTTCATAATTGACCATGTCTATGTGATGCAGCTTCCATAAAAATCCCAATAGTATGGGGTTCAGGGAGCTTTTAAGCTGGTGAACACAACATACTAAAAAGGTGATGCACCCTGACTCCAAGCTCCTGTGCTTGGGTCCCTTCTAACCTTACCCTATGGATCTCTTTATCTGGCTGTTCATCTTTATCCCTTATTATATCCTTTACTAAAGACCCGGTGCGGGGGGGGGGTCTCAGGCCAGCCTATACCCTCTTCAATCTAGGACCCCTCAAGGGATGTCCAACTGCCCGTGCCTAAACGGGCAGTCGGACATCCCTCTCACAATCCAGGACTGTTGGCTCCCAACTGCTCACCTGCCTGCCTTCCTCATTGCCCCTAACCGCTTTTGCCAGCCAGCCAGATCACCCCATAACCACTTCCCTTCCAGCCTAATTGATGCCTAACTTTTCCCATGCCAGCCTATTTGCCCTCAACTTCCCTTCTCTGCAGACCTGGTCCCTCCCAGTTGCCCTCTCCTGCTGGCCTGATTGCCTAAAACTGCCCTCTCTTGCAGGCCTGGTCCCTCCCAACTTCCCTCCCCTGCTGGCCATCTTGTGTCCACATGGGGAAAGGATATTTGACCACATGGGGGCAGCCATCTTGTGTGTTGGATTGATGGTCAATCTGCATATCACTCTTTTATTAGATAGGATAGAGCCCTGGCTGGCTGGTTTGCCCTGAAGATCAGGGTGGAGGTTCCCTTGGGGTGTGGGGTGGCCTGGGTGAGGGGCCAGTGGTTGTTTGCAGGCTGGCAACCCAAGCAGAAGCCCTGGTATCTAGGATTTATTTAGCTTCTACAATTGAAACTTTGTAGCCTGGAGCAAAGCCAAGCCTCCTGCTTGCTCTGTAGTGGCAGCCATTTCTCTTGGAATTTATCTTCTATGATTGAAACCTTGTAGCCTTAAACAGAGGCCTGGGCTGGCCAGGGTGTGCGGAAAGCTTGACTTCCTCCATCACCAGGGGAAACCCTAGCCTCCTGCTCTCTCCAACTCTGTGACTGCCACCATTTCTGTTGGGATTTATCTTTTATAATTGAAACTTGGTAGCCTTGAGTGTAGGCCTCGGCCAGCCAGGTTGTGTAGAGAGCTTCGCTTCCTCCATTGCTGGGGAAACCTAAGCCTCCCTCCTGCTGGCTCAGTGGCTGCAGCCATCTTGGTTGGGGTTAATTTGCATATTTGCTCTTAATTGGCTGGTGGGTGTAGGTGGGTGATGGTTAATTTGCATACTACTCTTTTATTAGATAGGATTATGCAATAAACAGTTATATGAGTATTTCTCTGAGTTCTGTGGGCTATTCTAAGCAAATAATCAAATCTAATAGGGTGAGGTCATGGAAACCTCTGATTATAGCCAAGTCACATAGAAGTTGTGGGTAACCTCAGCACCTCCTTCTTAGATTGGTATGTGAAATGGGGAGTGGGGGCAGTCTAATGGGATTGGGCCTTTAACTGGTGGGATCTGATGCTGTCTGCAGGTAAATAGCATCAGAATTGAGTTAAATTGTAGAACATCCAGCGGGTGTCACAAAGAATTGCTGGATGTGGGAAGAAACCCACACATTTGGAATCAAAAGTGTTTTGAGTGTAGTAGTAGCATGAGAGTAAAGGAAAGAAAACAGGTAGAGGATTGGCTTTTTCATAAACACATGGATTGGTCAATTCAGTATTATTAAGATATCAGTTCTGCAAATACATCCATATGTTGAATGCAATCTCAAGCATAATCCCACTAGGTTTTTGTTTCTTTTAATTGAAAGTCTCTAAAAAAAATTGTATAGAAGCAAAAAGGGCTTAGAATATTTAAATCAGTCTTGTAAAAGAAGAACAAAGTTGGAGAGCTAACATTATCTGACTTCAATATAAAATAACAAGGCAGTGTGGTACTGGAATAAGGATCAGCAAATAAATAAGTAGAATTGAAGAGAAATCATATACTCAGGGAACATATATTTAGTTATATGACTACTAGAAGCCCAGTGCATGAAATTCCTGCACTTGGGGGGTTGTTTCCCCTTAGCCTGGCCTGCACTCTCTCGCAGTCCGGGAGCCCTCGGGGGATGCCTGAGTGACACCATCAGTTAGACATCCTTTGTGCTGCCTCAGAGGTGGGAAAGGGTTCTCTCACCGCTGCTGTGCTTGCCAGCAGTGAACCCGGCTCAGGACTTCTGGCTGAGTGGTGCTTCCCCTGTGGGATCACACTGACCACCAGGGGGGCAGCTCTTGCATCTACCCCCTGGTGGTCAGTGCATGTCATAACAACCAGTGGTGGTTCCGCCATTGGGTTGATTTGCATATTACTCTTTTATTATATAAGATTTGATTTTCGACAAAGATGCTTAAGATATCCAATGAGAAAAGGAAAATCTCGTCAACAAATTATGCTAGAACAACTGGATGTCAATGTGGATTTTAAAAAAGTAAACCTTCACAACTATCTCATAAATAAAACGAACTTTAACAATTATCTCAACTATTTCTTATACAAAAATTAATCCTGGGTTGATCATAGACCTGAACATAAAAGTTAAAACTAAACTGCCGAGACCGGTTTGGCTCAGTGGATAGAGTGTCGGCCTTCGGATTGAAGGATTCCAGGTTCGATTCCCTTGGCATGTACCTTGGTTGCAGGCACATCCCCAATAGGGGGTGTGCAGGAGGCAGCTGATCGATGATTCTCTCTCATCGATGTTTCTAACTCTCTATCCCTATCACTTCCTCTCCATAAAAAATCAATAAAATATATATTAAAAAAGTTAAAACTAAACTAAAGCATCTGAAAGAAAAGACAACAGAATATTTTTATGACTTATTGGTAAGCAAAGGTTCCTAGACAACAGACTTATCTAGCCAGAAAATAATAGATTGGAAAAGGGGAGGTATTGATCAAAGGGTACAAACTTTTAGTTATAATATGAATAAGTTCTGGAGACATGTATAGCATGATGACTGTCGTTAATAACAATGTGTTGTATACTTAAAATTTGCTAAGAGAGTAGATTTCAAGTGTTCTCACCATACACACACATACTCACACACACATAAAAGGCAACTGTGGAAGGTGATGGGTATGTTAATTAGCTTGTTTGTGATAATCATTTCATAATGTATACATATATGAAAACAGCTCCTTGTACACCTTAAATATTCCTAATTTTTATTTGTCAATCATACACCAATAAAGCTGAAAAAAAGAATAGCTTAGTAAATTGGACTTATGTTTATCAAAAATAAATATTTAAGAAATGAATAAGCAAGCCACAGATTGGAAGAATAAATTCATAAAATTATTTTCTGACAAAGAACTAGCACTCAGGAAATAAAGATTTACAACTTATAGAAAAGACTGGGGAATCTCAGAGGGAAGGCAGGGGAGGGTGGGCTGGTGGGAAGAGATCAACCAAAGAACTCATATGCATTATATGCATAACCCATGGACACAGACAATAGGGTGGTGAAGGCCTGGGATGGGGTTTGGGGGCTGCCTGGAAGGGTCATTGGGGGGGGGGGGAAGGGGACTTATGTAATACTTTCAGCAATAAAGATTTAATTTTTAAAAGAATTACAACTTAATAATAAAAAGACAAACCATACAATTATTAAATGAGCAAAGTATTTAACAGATACTTAACAAGAAAGCGGTGAATAAATATACAAAAAAAGTCTTCAACATCACTAAGTCACGAGGGAAGTGTAAATTAAGACCACAGTGAGATACTGCTAGACTCCCACCAAAATCACTAATGTTAAACACAACAGCACTAACTTTTGACAAGGATGTGAACAACAATAACTTGAATTCTTATACATTGTTGATCGGAGTGTAAAAGGGAACAAACTTTTTGCAAATAGGTCTGACAGCCTCTTATATAATCTTGGATCTGTGCAACTAAGATGGTTAAGACAAGATGGTTAAGATGGTTAAGACAAGAGAGTCAATTTCTGAGACCTGACGTACTTTAGTATTTAGAGGTCATGGGAAATGAACAGGAGTCGTAAAAGGCACTGAGAAAGAGCAGGCAATAAAGCAGCAGAAAACTATGTGTTATGGATGCTAAGAGAAGAGTCTTGTGAAACTTTTGTCCTTAATAATGCTTTTAAACTTTTATTCCTGAATATCTATTTTGTTTGATATTAATCTGGTCAGTGGTTCAGAAATGTCACTAAACAATAAAATAGAACAATGTGCCCTGGAGAGGGGGGGAGAATCTTAATTCCAGAGTTACCACATTTTATTATCTCAATGTCCAGTTTTCAACAATAACAACAACAAAAATTATGAGACATACAAAGAAAACATGAAAGTGTAGCCCACAAACAGGAAAAAAAGGCATTCAAAAGAAACTCTGAGGAAGCACAGATGTTGGACTCACTATATAAAGACTTTAAATCAGATAAATATGTTTAAATAACTAAAGGGACTAAATAAGGGAAGGAATAATATCTCATCAAATATAGGATATCAATAAAGCAATATAAATTATAAAGCCCTGTCCAGCCGAAACCGGTTTGGCTCAGTGGATAAAGCATTGGCCTGCGGACTGAAAGGTCCCTGGTTGCGAGCACATCCCCAGTAGATGTTTCTAACTCTCTATCCCTCTCTCTTCCTCTCTCTAAAAAAATCAATAAAATATATTAAAAAATAAAATAAATAAAGCCCTGACCAGTGTAGCTCAGTTGGTTTGGTGTCATCTCATGCACTAGTCAGGGCATATGCCAAGTTGTAGACTCAATCCCTTCTAGGGGGCATGCAGGAGGCAGTCAATTGATATTTCCCTGTCATATCACATCAATTTTCAGATCACATCAGTTTTTTTCCTCTATCTTCCTCTCTAAAAAATCAATTTAAAAAATCTTTTAAAAAGTAAATTATAAAAAAAAGAAACAGACATGCTGGAATTGGAAAGTATACTAACAGAAGTGAAAATTTCACTTGAAAAGCTCAATAGCTGGTTGAAAGAATCCATGAAATTTAAGGATAGCTCAGTTGAGACTATCCAGTGTGCAAAACAGAAAGAAAAAGAAAAATGAACAAAGCACCAGTGACCTGGAGGACATCACTAAGTGTATCAATCTATCTCAGAAGGAGAAGAGAAAGAGAAAGAGCAGAAAGGTTATTTGAAAAAAAAAAAAAATCCCTGCCCTGACCAGTTTGGCTCAGTGGGTAGAGCAGCAGCCTACAGACTGAAGGGTCCCGGTTTGACTCAGGTCAAGGGGTGTGCAGGAGGCAGCTGATGAATGTTTCTCTCTCATCGATGTTTCTAACTCTCTATCCTTCTCCCTTCCTCTCTGTAAAAAAACCCAAAACAAAACAAAATCAATTATATATATATATATATATATATATATATATATATATATATATATATATATATATAGGGATCCCTTGCCTACTTGGTTCAGTGGACAGAGCATCAGCCTGTGGACCAAAGGGGCATGCTGGCCCAGGCCTTCATGTAGGAGGCAACCAATCCATGTGTTTCTCTCACATTAATGTCTCTCTCTGTCTTTCCTTATCTCTTCTACTTGCCCTTAAAAATCAATGTGAAGATACCCTCAGGTGAGGATTAACTAAAAAAATCAAAATAAAAAATTTAAAGAAAAGAAAAAAATAATGGCCAAAAACTTCCCAAGTTTTATGAAATACATATATTCACAGATCCAGGAAGCTCATATTCCAAGGATAAACTAAAAGAAGTCAGACCTAGACACATCAAAATAAACTATCAAAAGACAAAGACAAAGAGAATCTTGAAAGCAGCAAGAGAGATGTGACTAATCACATACAAGTGATCTTCAGTAAGATTATAATTTGATTTCTAATCAGAAGTCCTGAAGGCCAGAAGGCATTGAGATCATATAGTTAAAATTCTGAAAGAAAAATACTGTCAACCAAGAACGTATAGAACACATTCCTAGATAAATAAAAATGAGAGAATTTGTTGCTAGCAGAGCTGCCCTATTAGAAACACTAAAGGGTGTCCTTCAGGATGAACTAAAAGGACATTAGACAGTTAACTCAAATCCACATAAAGAAAGAAAGTGCACTGGTAAAAATAACTGTATAGGGAAATCTAAAAGACAATAAAAATGTGGTGGTTTTTTTTTGGTAACTCTTAATTTCTCCTATCTGATTTAAATGATGGGGGAGCCCTCGCTGGTATGGTTCAGTTGGATGGGCATTGTTTCTGCACCGACAAGTTGCTGGTTCGATTCCCTGTCAGGGCACATGCCCAGTTGCAGGTTCAATTCCACAGTAGGGAGCATGTAGGAGGCAGCTTGTTGATGTTTTGCTCTCACATCTATATTTCTCTCTCTCCCACTCCATTACTCTCTAAAAATCTTTTTAAAAAGGACAGGGGAGTAAAACAATAGTATTAAATCTATGTTACACATATGACATACATTTTATGACAATGGTACAAAGGAGCAGGGAAGGTATGGAACTTACAGGAACAAAGTGGGGTTTTTTCCCCTATGGAAATTAGGTTGGTCTAATCAAAACTAGATGGTTATAAATTAAGAGACTAATCATTGTTAAATTTATTGAATGAAGAATTGCATCTAAAAACCCCCTTGGGCATGTTCATGCCTCAAGTACTCTGGGGCTCAAATAAGTTTAACATCAAAAGGCCTTTCTTCTCTGATCAGGCAAATTACAGAAAGAGGCTGGGTTAATTAACTGGCAGGCAGACATGGTTTGTAGCACTTAGGCAGTATTTGAAGCCTGTGATCATTCTTTTCCCAGTCATGTTTCTCTCCATCTGACAACCTCTCTGTCTTTTTAAATTGTTTTTGAGAATACCTAGTATTTGCCTTGAATATCTTTATTTTCCTTTCTTCCATTTTGAAATTGTGAAATAATACCAACACAGAGAAAAATAGAGAAATAATAAATTACCAGGGCACCCATCACCATCTTTATAAAATATTGCCATTTTACCTTTTTGCTTCAAATTTGCATTTAAAAAGACAGGTAAAATGCACTAAGCTGTCATCCTCTCTCATTCTCAGAGGTAACCACTAGCTTGAATTTCATAATATTATTCTCATGTATTTTTATACTTGTATTTCAAAAATATAAATATCCATAAAATTTATAGAATTAGTTTGCTGTTTTACAAATTTATGTAAAATTATAATGTACTTATTACTTTGTACCTTGTTTTTAAGGTCAACATGGATTTTTAGATTCACGCAGCTTGATTTATGAAGCTCTAATTTATCCATTTTGTCATATAAATATAACAACACATGTATTGATGGGCATTTAAGTCTCCCCTCTCTCTTTTTTTCTTCTATAATAAATATGCTTTTTCATCTATAATAAATATGCTTATCACATCTCCTTGGGCAGAAATGCAAAGGCTATACATTAAATAGCAAGGATCTGGGATTTATATTTAAAAATAGAATTGTTCTGTTCATCTTTAATTACTCTAGTTTTTTTCAAGTTGCTCTATAAAGTGGTTGCATCAATTTACTCTTCACCAGCAATGTATAAAAATCCGTGTATGTCTACTTCCTTGCCAATACTGTACTTTATATGGTCTGACATTACAATTTCTGCCTATCTGATGAGCATAAAGGGTAACTCTTGCCCTAGCCAGTGTTCTCAGTGGTTAGAGTATCAGCCCATGTACCAAAGGGTCATGGGTTTGATTCCTGGTCAAGTATTGCAAGTTCAATCCTTGGCCACCATCAAGGGCACCTGTGGGAGGCAACCAATCAATGTGTCTCTATCACATTAATGTTTTTCTCTCTCTCCCTTCCACTCTCTAAAAATCAATGGAGAGAACATCCAAGATGGCGGCCTAGGCAGTCTCCTAAGCTGCCGCCTCATCAACAATTTAATTAATAAAACAACTAAAATCAAAAAGGACTTCACCAAAACGTCAGGAAAGCTGGCGGAGTGGAATAGCTACAACTAGAAAGAAAGAGAGAGGCTCACGGATCAGACTGGGAGCCGAAAAGCACTGAGGTAGGGAGACGCTCGCTCACGCGGCCGCCAAATACCTGCCTGGCGGTGGGAGGGGAGGAATCCCCGATTGCACGGAACCCTTTCGGACTGTACTGAACCCCAGCCCCGGCTGAAATTCCATGGTCCCAGGCTCATACGGGTGGTCTGGACTGCAGAGAAAGGCACCCAGAGACTCAGAGACTCAGAGACTGGGAGACCGGGGACCAGGAGCCCCAGTCGCAGTCTGCAGGGTCTACAAACTCGCGCGCGTGAGCAAGTACGCGCTGAGGTCTGACCGCGCCTCTCCCTCTCCGGAGCGGAAGGAGTCAGAAGCTCCAGGTCTGACCGCGGAGGCTGCCGCTGCCTCTATGTACAAGATGGCGGCCTCTCTGTAGTGGAAGGAGTCAGAAGCTCCAGACTACAGAGACCAGCCCAAGTCCGGGTGAGCCCCTGCGGCACCCACGCTCTGGCTTGGGGAAACTGGGCCGGTCAGGCGGAAACTCAGGCGAGTGCACAAGGGCAGGGCAGAAGCCAAGACTGTCAGTTCAGCCCTGAGACTCCGCCCCATCCAAGCTGAGCAGAGGCTTCTGCAGTTTTTCAAGTCTGATCCTATAAGACTGTCTCTAATACAGAAGTTATCCCAGAGTAGACACAGCTGATACCCACATCCAATTGGCCTGAAGGTCAATTCACAACAATAGAGACTTAGCTACAACAAAGCTGTGCACGCAGTCCACAAAGGGGATCACAAAGAGTGTCTACCTCAGGTAACTGAGGAGGTTGATCCACTGTGCTATATAGGACACCAAACACACAAAGCCATCCTACCAACTCTGAAAAATAGTGATAATGCCGAGACAAGGAAATAGATCTCAAACAAAAGAGATGGAGGATATAGAGTTCAGAACTACGGTTCTAAGGTTATGCAACAATATTCTAGAAAAGCTCGATAAACTTCATGAGACCCAACTAAAAAGTATAGATAAACTGACTAAATTGGAAAATATTATGCAGAGATCCAACAGCAGAATGGAAGAACACAAGAATCAGGTCAAAGAGCCAAAAGACACTCCGCTGGAGCAGGAAGAAGAAAAGAGGATCCAGAAAGTTGAAGATAGTGTAAGGAGCCTCTGGGACAACTGCAAGCGCACCAACATCAGAATTATGGGGGTGCCAGAAGAAGAGGGAGTGCAAAATACTGAAAACATATTTGAAGAAATAATATCAGAAAACTTCCCTCACCTGGTGAAAGAAATAGACTTACAAGTACAGGAAGCCTACAGAACCCCAAACAAGAGGAATCCAAAGAAAAATTCTTCTCGACACATCATCATCAATATGCCAAGGGTAAAAGACAAAAAGAGGATCTTACAAGCAGCAAGAGAAAAGCAGTTGGTTACCTATAAGGGAGCACCCATAAGACTATCAGCTGATTTCTCAACAGAAACCATGCAGGCCAGAAGGGAGTGGCAAGAAATATTCAAAGTGATGAATAGGGAGAACCTACAACCAAGATTACTGTATCCAGCAAAGTTATCATTCAGAATTGAAGGGCAGATAAAGAGCTTCACAGATAAGAAAAAGCTAAAGGAGTTCATCACCACCAAACCAGTATTATATGAAATGCTGAAAGGTATTACTTAAGAAGAGGAAGAAGATCAAGTGAATTAAAAATCTCAGGAATAGAATAAACTGGTGAATATAATAGAATTAGGGGCAAAGAAAGGGAGTGGATAGATAATTATCAGGGTGAAGGGGTGTGGGGTGCAGAAAGAGACTGGATTAAAATTGTATAACCTATGGATGAGGACAATAGTGGGGGGAGGGGGTAAGGGCAGAGGGTGGGGTGGGAATAAGGTGGAAGGGAGCTATGGGGGAGAAAAAGGAGAAACAATTGTAATAATCTGAGCAATAAAGATTTATTAAAAAAAAAAATAAAAATAAAAATAAAAATCAATGGAAAAAATAGCCTTGGGTGAAGATTAACAAAAATATATATTAATAAAAGCCTAGGTGGCCCTCGTTAGCAATGTCATCACAAGATGGCTGCCACAAGATGGCCACCATAAGATGGCCATCACAAGATGGCCACATGCACAGTGGAGGTGGGGCCTGGCAGCCACTCTGTGCAGTGAGGCCTTGGCTCTGTGTGGTGTGGAGGAGTCGGGTCCCAGCAGAGGAGGCAGGTTGCAGCAGGGGAGTGCAGTTGGGGGCTATCAGGCTGACAGGCAGAGGCAGTTAGGGGCTGTGAATTTTTTTGGCTCTTAGACTGGCCTTACTGTTCTGTCAATCCACCATTCCCACTATGTAATGGCCACAGCCTTGAAATAATAGGCAGGAAAGCAGCACCAATAATCCCATCTTCTTCCACTGGCATTCCTTCTTCATTAAATGAGTTCTTAAAGTGAAGGTATTAAAAAAAAAAAAAAAAAGCTCTGTACCCTCAGACAGACTCAATGCTCCAAAGCCACACTTGGACCTCATGGTGAGATATCAAAACATTGACTTGTTTAGTCTTACAAGGCTCCCAACTCCTGGACTGCAAACTCCTGCAAAGAGAACCTCTCTTAGCCCTGTAGTTTTCCACATTCCCTCCCTCTCTGTTTGCATCTTGAATCCCAGATTACTCTTCTTTTGGAGACTTGCACTCAAAGTGGCAAGATCTGCAGCTTCCCACTGTATAGAGTAAAAGCCAAAGTCTTTACAATGGCCCAAAGGCCTTACATGCTCTCATTCTCCCCCAACACACACTTTTCTCCTCTGCATCCCTTTTTTTAGCCTCCCTTTCTGTCTCCTTTATCTTCCATGAACACTCAAAGGATACTCCTCCTATCTCCACTGCGTGGGCAGTGTCATCCAGGTAGCCTCATGGCTCCCTCTCTCATTTCCTTCAATTCCCTGCATATCTGTCGCATTATCAGAGTTGCCTTTCTGGCTTCATGTAAAAGCAACTCCCACCCTGGGAACTCCCTATTTTTCTTACTTCACTAACTTTCCTCTAGTTAGTCTGTCCAAGTGAGACCCAGGGACTTCTTTAAGTTTACTATTATATTTTGTTTTCCTAGAACAATGGCTGGCATGTTATAGTGGCAGCACATGGCAGACACTAAAATATTAACTTAGAAAAACACCCTTCATATGTCAGTATTCTAAAATTTCCTTACAATTCACCAATTGACAAAAGCCTTGGTAAAAGTGGGCTAAAAATTAGAAGGTAAAACAGGTGACATTCTGACCAAATACTACATTTCCACACACCCAATTTCATTAGTTTTTCAGCCTGAAATAATTATAGATTTTTTTTCCCGGTACCGACTGGCCTACTTCCTCTTAGCTAATTCCACAATTTCTTTTTTTTCTTGCAGCTTCTCATCTCTGATAGAATTCATAATCAGTTAGGAGTACTTTTAGCTTCAAGTAACCAAAAACTTCAATGTGGTTGTTACATAGATGGAGGATTATTTGTTTCAAGCCACAACAAGTTTAGGGATAGTCCTAGATAGCATTGCTTAGTGGTTGGAGTGTCTGCCTGTTCACCAAAGGTTCTCAGGTTAGATTCCCAGTCAAGGGCACATACCTGGGTTAAATCCCCAGTCTGGACATGGGTGGAGCCCAATCGATGTCCTCTCTCACATTGACTCCCTCTTCCACTCTCTCAAAGGAAAAAATATCCTCGGGTGAGGATTAACAAAAAAGCTTGGGGATAGAGCCAAAACTGGTTTGGCTCAGTGGATAGAGCATTGGCCTGTGGACTGAGGGGTCCCAGGTTCGATTCCGGTCAAGGGCATGTACATTGGTTGTGGGTACATCCCCAGTGGGGGGTGTGCAGGAAGCAGCTGGTCGATGTTTCTTTCCCATCGATGTTTCTAGCTCTCTTATCCCTCTCCCTTCCTCTCTGTAAAAAATCAATAAAATATATATTTTTAAAAAAGTTTGGGGATAGGTACGTAGTCCAGGTCTGGTACAATGGATTCAATATGGCTATTTCATCTTCATACTTGGGACTCACATTACAAGCAGGAGGAAGGAAAACAAGGGGCATTAGTTATGTCATTAATGAAAAACTTTCCCAGAATTCCTTATTATTTTTGTCTTAATGGCTTGAAATATGTCATATGGCTTCTTCAATATGTGAGGAAACAGGAGAAAATAAATATTTTTAGGTGGAAACATTGCTACTTGGAACAAAATCTGGGGTCTATTAATAAGAAAGAAGAGGAGAATGGCTATTAGATAAAGAACAGAAAATTCTGACACTGTTTTCCACCTATGAATTGCTATTTATACACTTTTTCTAGTGGGTAATTAATCATGATCTTATTAAATTTTTGGTAATTATCATCTTACCATTGTATAATTGGGATGTTAATTTTTTACTGATTTATGCATTACAAATAGTATCTATCCTTCATTCTTTTTTGAAATTGTGGTAAAATACACATAACACAATTTACCATCTTAATTATTTTAAGTATGTGGTTCAGTGGCATTAAGAACATTCACATTGTTGTGCTACCATCACCACTATCCATCCAAAAAAAAACTCTTTTAACCTTGAAAAACTGAAACTATTAAACAATAACTTCTCATTTATTAATTCTTATATTTATTCACTGAAGTTTGAAAGTTGTCTGTTACAACACCATAGCATAGCTTATCCTGACTAACACAGGTTTCAAGAGTAAAAGCAAAGAGTCCAATTGAGTGTCTTTTCATGTGCTTATTGGCATTTGTATATCTTCTGTGGAGAAATATCTATTCAAGTCTTTGCCCATTTTTAAATCATATTGTTTGGGCTTTTTGTTGTTTTGTTGAGTCATAGAAATTCTTGGTATATTCTGGATATTAACCCTTTGTCAAATATGTGGTTAATAAATATTTTCTCCCATTTCCTGCGTTGGCTTTTCATTCTGTTGCTGTGTCCTTTGATGCACAGAACTTTGTAATCTCCATGTAGTTCGATCTATCTATTTTTACTTTTGTTGCCGGTACTTTTAATGACCTTTCGGAGGAATCATTGTCAAATTCAGTATCAAGAAGCTCTCCTCCTCTGTTTTCTTCGAAGACTTTTTATAGTTTTTACACTTATGTTTAAGACTTTAATTCATTTGAAGTTATTATTTGTATATGGTGTAAGGTCAGGGTTCAGTTTCACATCTGGATATTCAGTTTTCCCAGCACCATTTGTTGAAAAGATTGTCCTTTTCTCATTGAATGGTCTTCACATCCTTGTTGAAATCATTTGACCATATACATGAGGATTTATTTCCGGCCTTTCTTTTCTATTCCATTGATCTATATGTCTGTCTTTATGCCACTATCACACTGTCAAACATACATAATGAATATATATCATTTTAACAGTGTCTGAAGTTTTTAGTATTTCTATCCTCCTGAAGTCCCCAAATAATATAAATCTTGCATACTTTAACCATAAAATATCCTCCTTCAATTTTTTAACTTTTGAACGGGATTAATTTATTTTTTTCAAACACAAAGAAATTAGTTATTTTTAAGTTACTAGTAGTAGGTATTTAAATTAATTTTATCAATTTCTGGGCTTTCCATTATTTATTGATTTTATGACTTCCCCTGAAAGTCCCCCCTTCTTTTGCTTAAGAATATTTGTACTGATTTTTAACTTGTCTTTTAGCTCAAAGTCTAGTCTCTGTTCTTCTCTGTGATGCTAGGCCTGGTACTTTGCAAACCACATTTCTACTTTGTTAGCTGGATCCCTGTTAAGCTTTGCCAACAGGGGACACTAGAAATAGACTGGAAACCTGGAGAAAAGAGAAGTGACTTGCTCTTTTTTATTTATATGTTATTCCTGTTAGTTAGCATTGCCCCAGACTCTTTCCACATTCTACTCATCTCTCTGCATCTGAAGTCCAATGGAAGCACTTTTTATTTAGGGAGATAATGTGGGGGAGAGGGGGTCAGATAAAGACCCACAATTTTGCCAAAACCGGCTTGGCTCAGTGGATAGAGCATCGGCCTGTGGACTGAAAGGTCCCAGGTTCGATTCCAGTCAAGGGCATGTACCTTGGTTGCGGGCACATTCCCAGTGAGGAGTGTGCAGGAGGCAGCTGATCGATGTTTCTAGCTCTCTGTCCCTCTTCCTTCCTCTCTGTGAAAAATCAATAAAATATATATATTTTTTAAAAGACCCATAATTTTACTACTCTGATAAAAATTGTATGTAAATAGTTTTAAAAAATAAGAAAAAGGCTTTATTGATATATAATCCACATACCATAAAATTCATCAATTTAAAATGTACAGCTTAATGGTTTTTAATTTATTCAGGGTCATGTAACCATTACCACAGTCTAATTTTAGAACATTGTCATCACCTCCAAAGGAAACTCGTATGCATTAGCATCCTAAGGTAATCATTTTGGATATTTTTTTATATACTCATTTTTATTCAATTATAATCATGGTGGACCTAATATTTTGTTCACTTTCAGATGTTTTTACTTTACATTGAGAGAATTTTGTTTCTCTAGTTTTAATAGTTATTATTTTGAGTTTTTATGTAATATGTCACTGTGTGGACTAATGTGATTAACCAAGGAAAAACAATGATTAACCAAGGAAGAACAATGATTTCCATCTAAAGCAAGATTCCATGATGCTAGTCCAGAAATTGGACTAGAGGTTTTTCTTAGGCCCTGTCTCACTTCTGAACAGTTGTGTTTGGTTGGTAAGAGATCACATGAAGACAATGCCAGACATTCCAGACCCTATCAGCATGCCCTCTGGCTTGGGAATCACAAGCCAGATTGGGCAGGCCACACTCACGTGTAGTGGCAGCCTGTTTTACAGGTCAGACAGACTGTGGTCAGGATGGGCGGGTTCTGCACCACCTAAAGAACCCTCAAGGGAGAAAGACCAAAACAAAGTCTTCATGTCAATTAGAGTTTCTCACCTATGGGGCATATAAGATTTTTTCTGGGAAGATTATGGATCAAGATTATTCTCCAAAGAGACATATAAAAAATTAGTTATTTTAAAGTTACCATTGATAGTTATTTAAATTTACCAACTTTAAATTAACTTGGTAAAAAAATTAAATTGGTAAATGTTTCACAATGTTTGTTTTTTTAAATATGTTTTTTATTGATTTTTAGAGAGAGAGGAAGGGAAGAGGATAGAGAGATAGAAACATCAATGAGCAAGAAGCATCAAGGATTGGCTGCCTCCTGTATGCCCCGCACTGGGGATTGAGCCCACAACCTGGGCATGTGCCCTGACCAGGAACTGAACTGATGACCTCTTGGTTCATGGGTTGATGCTCAACCATTGAGCCAAATCAACCAGCTCACCATGTTTTTAAAGACATGTTTAGAAAGCTTTTAACACTTATTGATTATCCTTGAAATAAATCTTGGCAGGACCAGTCTTGGGCTGCAAAATTTCAGGAGTCACTGAAACTACAATATGAAAGGCACACCCAGGTGTGCAGAGTAACCAGGACCACTGTCCTTAACAGCCTGGGGTTGGCCAGCAAATCTATGTTAATAAAAGGGAATATGCAAATTGGTCAGGACGCCCTCACACAACAACTGAACAGCAGGCTGCATGGGGTGGCCAGGCAGGCAAGGAGGGGGGGGGCAGTGAGGGGAAACCAGGCTGGCATGGGGGGACAGTTGGGGGTGACCAGGCCAGCAGGGGTGCAGTGAGGAGTGACAAGTCTAGCAGGGGGGGTCAGTGAGGGGCGACCAGGCTGGCAGAGGGTGCAGTTGGGAGTGACCAGGCAGGTAGGGGGGGGAGTTGGGGGAGACCAGGTTGGCAGTGGGGGGCAGTTGGAGGCAACCAGGCTGGCAGGAGGGGCAGTTAAGGGCGATCAGGCTGGCAGGGGAGTGCAGTTAGGGGTGACCAGGCTGGCAGGGGGGGAAGTTAGGGGTGACCAGGCTGGAAGAGGGGATAGTGAGAGGCAACCTAGCTGGCAGCAGGGTCCTTTAGGGGCGATCAGGCTGATAGGCAGAGGTGGTTACGTTTGATCAGGCAGCCAAGCAGGTGAGCTATTAGGAGCCAGTGATCCCAGATTGTGAGAGGGAGGTCCCTGGGATTGGGCCTAAACCGGCAGTTGGACATCCCCTGAGGGGTCCTGGGTTGGAGAGGGCTCAGGCCCAATTTCGGGCACTCAGCCTCTAGTATATGATATTGATAGGACAGTGGTAATGAGGAGGATAACATTCTACAGCACTTTTCTGCATATACAAGATTTAACTAGTGTCTCACTGAATCGGTACATTAAACAAGTGAAGTTACTATGGCTCTTCTTTATGCTTTTCCCCCACCCCATCTTTATTGAGGTACAATTGGTGAATAGTAATTGTGTATATTTGATATATGTGTACATTGTGAAATAATTGCCACAATCAAGCTAATAAAGTTGTCCATCACTTTGCAGATACCATTTTCTTGTGTGTTTCTTCATGTGTGTGTGTGTGTGTGTGGTGTTTTTGTTTTTATGGTGAGAACATTTAATATTTCCCCCTCTTAGCAAATTTCAAGTATACAATACACCATTTTAATTATAGTCATATTGTTGGACATTATTAGATCTCCAAAATGTATTCATCTCTCATAACTGAAAGATGTTTTTCATCTTTGCCCATCATCTCCCCATTTCCCCTCCCTCCAGCCTCTGGAAACTGTCATTCTACTCTCCACTTCTATGACTTTGACTAGTTTAGGTTCTGGTTTCTTCTATGCTCTTACCTATGTTGTTCCCTCTAGCTGAGGCATTCTTTTCCTGCAGCTTCGTCTGGCTTAGCTCAATTATTCCTGCCCAACGTGGCTCGGCTGTCATCTTCCTAAGCTCCTTAGTGAGGGTGGTTGCTGACCCTCTGGGCCTCATTGTGGTTAACACTCTGCAGATAGCTCTATCATGAGGCTTATTGATATACAACATTGGCTGTTTGCCTGTGTCTCCCTCAAAAGATCTACTCATGTCATCTGAGCATGTTGGAAGTGTTCAATATTCACTGAATTTATAGATGAGGTACTGAGGATACCAGAGTATTTTTCCAAGATCACATGTACAGGAACCAGTAAAACCCTGGCCTTTGACCTCAAATCCCAAGTTCTTTCACTTTAATTTGTCGGAGGTTTCTCTGTCAACCCCCAATTAAAGTCCCAACTACCAGACATTTGTGTGAGTTTGATCTGAAGCTGGTGTGTAGCTTCATGTGACCAGGACATTGAATGGGAATGTAGTCAGAGGATTCATCTTTATTTTTGCCTCCCACCGTCGCTCTTCTTCAGCAAAGACCATCTGCAGGAGAAAACCTTTTTCACCTTGTGCTTCCACCCCTCCCCCCCCCCCCTTGCTACCAAGGTTCCTGGGTTCTCCAAGGTTGAAAGTGGTGAAAAGGGAAGGAAAAACAGAACTGGAAAGCAGGGATGACAGGAAGGCACTTCACTCAGGTACAAAACTTAGAGGGCTCTGTCAGAAAGGTAAATATTAATGCGTATTTAAAAAGATCTCATGCAGAAACTCCAGGATGAACAACACACCAAAAATGTAAATAAAGACAGGCTGTCGTTTTGTGTGTGTTTGTTTTCTGACCTTGAGTTGCTGTGCAATGGGAACAGCGTTTCTAATCAGCCTGTCACAGTTCAAGGGCCATCGGGTCATCGTGTCCCTCGATGGGCGTGTCTGTGAGAGCTTGTAATGGTGTGAGAACGGATGGGCAGCAAAGGACTTCATATGCAATCATGTTTTTTGATCATAGTGCTTTTACATGTTGGCTCAACATGTGGGTGAATTTTTCAAAGGATACATAGGGGCACAGATTTTTCCTATGGCCTCGGGCTTCACTCTGGCTTGGCATGGCACGAAAGGGGCATCTTTATTTTACTGGCACATCTGGAAGACGGCTTCACAGCTCCAGGTCTGGCAGCTGTTTAAAGCGGACTTCATTTCTCTTGGGACGCCTTGGGTTCCTTAGAGGCAGTCCCTGGGGACATTTCGTGTAACACGGGAGAAGTGTTTCTTTCCCACCTGCCGGCCAGGTCTCTCTGGTTTTTCAGAGGTCAGTTCCACATAGACTGTGGTCTTCTGTCCTTCATTCCTTCACCTCGAGGGCAGGACTTAAAATGGTTCCAGGCTGGCTTTCTACTGAGGAGGGACACAGTGGTCTTAAAATGCTCGAGCATCTCTGGCTCTGAAACACTCTGGAGCTCAGGACTCTTGGAGCAGCCCCCCACCCCCCACCCCTACCCTCTGCCACCTGCCCCTTATCTCCCCGCTGGACCTAATGCTCTGGCTTTAGGGTTTTCCAGGAGGGAGCCAGACACAGTCCATCGTGTGTTTTTTCTCCTCCCTGATATAAAAGGAGAAGGACCCCCCCAACACACACCCTTCTCCTGAGGGGGTGGGAGAATCATAGCACAGTTTTGTGCAAGTCAAATTTGCTACAAATTCTTCTCGTTTTTCAACAATTTGTTCCCTTACCCTCTCAATGTAGTGATGGCTTTTAAGAGCCATACCATCAGTAGGAAGGGAGAGAAGGATGGCGGGTGACGGCAGAGGGAATGTGGGCATGGCTGAGAGAAAGCACCTTGAAGTGGAGTTGCTTGCATGGTGTAAGGACTAGTAAAAGTTGATGGCATGTGAAATGAAATTTCTCATCTGCCAGATCCTTTCATGGGGAGGGTGGAGAAGTTGTTTTGATCTGGACTTCAGATTTATGATATTCCTGAGAAGCCTCATGTTGAGACTTAAAGCTCTCTTACGGAGTTGGGTAAAACATGCAGCCCTTGCTTTTTTGAATGTGCATATTTACATCATTGATTTGTTGTATGTAAACATGCAAAATAAATCGATAACTTTTGTAAAGAAAAAAATGTTAGCCAGGTCAGAGCAGTAAAGGAGAAGACACTGAGCATTGAAAAGGAGAGGTCAAAGGGTGTGTTTGTATATCTGCACTGCTCTAAGGCACAATCTCAGAGGTGCCCTGGTGTGTGTGTGTGTGTGTGTGTGTGTGTGTGTGTGTGTGTGTGAGGCTGCAGTGAAAAGGCCAATTTGTACTCACTTCCCTCCTGGGGTTCCTCCAAAAATCCACAACCCTATTTCCAAATAATGCATCAGCCAAACAGACTGTTTACATCTGCCTGCTCTTCACCTTGAAGCCACTCTCATCTGTCTCCCCCTGATCTTATGATTGTCCTCGATGCTTGTTCTCTGCCTGGCTAGGGCTCCTTTCACTTCAGCCCCTGCCAGGACGTCAACTCCTCATTTGCTTTGCCAGCAGTACTTGGTGCGGAGACCATCTCTGTGTCAGCTCCCAAGATGTCTTCCCAGAATAGTGAGAATTCTTCACATTGTAAATGGTGATCCCACACCTCACCCCTATCCCCAGCATAGAATTATTTGGTTGTTTTAATTTTAATTTTTTGCATTTAAAGACACAATCTTGGTATTAATCTCTTAGTCCTCCCCCCCCCCCCCCCCCGGAAAAGTAACCAGGAATACCAGGCAATGGGGTAATCGCAGTGGAATCCCATCTCAGAGAGCCAGGCTCCAGTGAAACCAGTACCACCAATTAGCTGCACAAACTTGGAAAAGTGGTTTTCTGTGCTTAAAACAATCACCGGACTAGTACTACGTAGGTGATCTGTAAGATATGTTCCACTTGGATTCCATTAAGCAGAAGAAAATATTTGGTCTTACAAGGAAGACAGGGGGTGGCACTATTGATGTTGATATCGAGCAAAAGCAGTACTAATTACCTCTTCTCTCTCTCTCTCTCTCTCACACACACACACACACACACACACACACACACACACACACACTCAATGGGAACATTTCAGTTAAAGGGAGATCAGCAGTGGGTGTAAGGTTAGCATTCTCCATAAATGTTTTGATAATTGTACACTTGTAATTAAATTCTGCTTGAGAAGATTGGTTCTCACGGTGCAACTTGAGAACTTCCTTCATTGCTTATTCAACTCCAAAGCTGAATGGGTCTCTATGTCCTCCTGGCCACCAATTTAGTTGTTGTCTTAAGGTCCAAAGCACTGAGAGGTGGTCTTGTTTGCCTGACCTCTAACCAATATCTAGTGGCAATTAGTGATCTGTATTTTTTTAAGAAAAAAAAAAAGGTACAAAAATCTGTTAATATTTAGGTTTATAAGAATATCTTCTCATCTAAAAGAGAGCTAATTACATTGTTTTTCTTCTAGGGGGTAGCTGGCTCTGAATTTCTAGTGTTGTACGTGCGTGCATATGTGTGTGTACCTGTCTCCAATAAAGTAACAATTCCAGTTTGGCAACCCCTTAATTGCAGGGATTGTTAAAAAGATTATTATGCAAGTTATTGCAGAGAACTCAGCACCCTATAAAGTCATATGGCAGGAACTAGGGATTTCTCAACTTACCACATTAACCTTGCAATAAACCAGCCCCTCTCTGGAAATGTCAGGCCAGGAGGACTACCTGGAGGGTCATTTGTAGGGTCTTCTCAAGAAATCTTTTTGCTATGGAGGGATGTTGGGCAAATCACAGTCACTTGGTTAATTCCTTATCTTACTCTTTGGTTTTTCTCATTTTATTTCTCTCATTTTTTTCTAATAACATACTAGATTTAGAAAGTTTGTAAAATGCATACAAGTATGAAGAAGTAGAAATAAATTCATTAAAATCTTACCTCCCAGTACAACCCCTGTCAACCTCAAGAAATACTCTCTTCCTGTCTCTTTACTCATGCATCAAATACGTAGTTATCCCCTGCTTTTACACTTAATGTTATAGGACAGGCATTTTTTTTCTTTATTTAAAAAATTACTTGTAACCATCATTTTCAATGGCAACCAAGAGTTTTATGTATGGAATCTGCCAAAACAGACCTCTATGATTAGACATCAAGTCAAAGTCAATTTTTCAATTGCACAAAAATACCATATTGATCATCTTAATATCAAAATATTTGTGTGTATTTTGGATTACTCTTGAATACAGGTTACTAAAGGTGGAATTACAGGGTCAGAAAGTAGAAATGGTTAAAGCCCCTCTAAATACATTGCAGAATTGCTGTTCAGAAAGATGGTGTTAATTTTTTTATTTCTACCATAAGCAATACATGGAAGGAACCATTCTTACCATACTTTCATCAGTTGGGGCATTCACATTTGATACATATCTTTGTTAAATTAATAGGAAAGTAAAATATCATATATTTGTAGTTTTAATTCTGTTATTTGATTTCTGTGAAGTTGATAATTTTTTTTGTTCTTAGGTCTTTTTTTTAAAGTTGATCATCTTACTAAATGTTTATCATTCAATTGCATGTGCATTAATCAATTCATATTCTTTAGCCATTGTCTATTGTAAATCTAGATGGTTTTTATTTACTCATTTGCATGAGTTTATTTACTTTTTAGTCCATAATGTTTTAGTATTTCCCTCAAATGAATGTATTTCACACCAACCTTTATCTTTTTGATGTATAGAAGTTTAAATATTTGTTGCAGTTCAACTTTCCATCTGTTTTCTTTTCTTTTTAAACTTAGAAAGTTATCTCCACTCCAGAGATTTATTAACATTTTACTTCTCTTTCCTTTTATTGAATATACATGAATTATTTTAAATGTAAAACACACACACACACACACACACACACACACACACGTTCCCCCTTTTCTTCCCCCCCCCCAAGTCTGAGGATATATCCATTAGCTCCAAGAAAGCAAAAGTAATGATTCACAATAGGGTAAGCTGTCCTTTATTAGGAACCAGTTGGACTGCAAGTTTAAATAAGTGTGTTCAAAAGAAACACCTCGATGTGTACACATATAATACCTTAATAATAATAAAAAAGGAACACCTGTGCCTCGATGAGCTGCTGCTGAGGAGGTGTGGGGTGCCTGGAAAGAGGTGTCAGAAAACTCTCCTCTCGACTGGAAGGACGACTTTCACGCTGACATGGACACCTCCTCATGTTCTCCATCCTCTTATTTTTCTGAGTTTCTGAAAGAAACTTGCAGCACTGGTGGACTCAAGGAATAATGACTTAAGACTTTTCTTAAGATTGGCAAATAGCTTTGGGTTGCAGAATGCACAGTTTCACAGAACTGAAACGAAAGAATCTGAGAACTGGAGGAAAGCTGACTGGGGCTATCCAGGTGTCTCTCGACATCTCCCCATAAAACACAGAAGCAGGTAAATGTAGAACCCAAGTCTCAGGGCCCCAGAGGTGAGCCTTGTGGAGATGGGAAGCCCAGGTCAGAAGTTGAAATTCCCCTTTTGAAAATAAACGAGGAATACCAGAGTTAGATTAAGCATTCATATAGTTTGAAATTCAGTGTGAGAAAGGCAGATACTGATACTTGATATAATTTTATCTACATGGTGGATGAGCTTATTTTTATTTTGCCATTCTGGATTTTTTAAATTTTGTATTAGTTAGCAATTCGGCAAGCACATCTGTTTTTTAGTTGAAAAGATAATGCATGTTCTCATAGTCATTCCCACATGAAAAAAGCCCAAGCAATTGATCTAACAGCTACTACCCAGAGTTTCTTTCTTAACCTATCTGAACTGCAAGAGGAACTACTCCGTTTGTAAAGAACTGGCTTTGTAAACCTGTTCTGATAAAGTGACCACAGATTTCACAAATCAACGATTGTGTCCTGTGTGAGCACATTTGTCAGGAGTCCCTGTGTAACCTGGAATCTAATTCTGTCTCCAAGGAATTGGGCAAAATACCCAGCTCTTGACATGCCTGTCTCTTCAGCTTTTATGTTAGACTTTGACTAAATCTCAGGTTGCTTTTAGCTCTAAAATTTGGATGTTTTTTAAATCCTGCAATTAGGAGAAACCTAAAAGCTTAGCTTTTCTTGCTTTTCTTCTTTATCTAAATGAAAACACATTTCAGGAGAGGCGTGAGGCATTATAAGCTAGTAGCTTAGAACTTTAGCTGATTTAGGAGTGCTAGAAACACAAACTAATTTTATTTTTTAATGTAACTTTAATTGCCTAAGCAACGTGACTAGGCTGTCTTTGAGTTTTCTTAGTTTCTCTTTTAAAAACTTTTCATTTTTTTCTGTTATCTTTTTAAAATTAATCTTGGTATATATTATATCTACCGTATTCAATTAAGTTAAAACATTTGTGAATAAAGAATTAAAACATTGCAAATAGTAAACCACAGGAATCTCAACATATTGGAGCACCTTCCTGTAGTAAATTCCTACTGGCCAAATGACTGAGGCACTACCGACACCTGGTGGCACATTGTCTAATTACAGGAAAAGTATCGAAAGAAAAGTCGGGTTTTTTTTTTTTTAGTGAAATTAAGAAGTGACAACAAATATTATAGTTTTAAACAAGCCTCTGAAGTTTATATTTAATTAGGCAATAACTACAGAGATAAATATATTATAATCTAGTGGTGAGCAGGTTAGTTCCATCAAACCTAAAGTCATACAACACTATTAAATTCTTGCATCTGTGCCTTTGGGAAGGAAAAATCCCCTCCCCTCTCCCACCACCACCCCCAATTGCTCAGTAGCATTTATTTATTTATTTAGTCTTTAAAATTTTTAAGTTAAACATGCCATAGATGTTTAATGTAGAAAATTAGAAAACTCAAAGAAGCAAGATTATAAAGGTCACTTCTAATGGCATCACTCAATTCTAAACAGTTAACTTTTTGGCATATTTCCAAGATGAAATTTTTCTACATAATTTTTATTGATAGGATAATCCTATTAATAACAACAGCTAAAATGTTGTACTTACTATATGCCAGGCACAGTTCCAAGTGCTTTTATTAAATTTAATCTTCATGGCTGTCCAATGAGTAAGGTACCACTATTATCTTCATGTTACACACAGAAAACTGAAACACATAGAAGGGAAGGAACTTACCCAAGGCCACATTCTAGCTAATAAAAGACTAATATGCAAATTAACCATCACTCCACTACACTCACAGGTCACACCCACCAGCCAATCAGAGCAGGTATGCAAATTAACCCAGTCAAGATGGCTGCAGCCATGGAGAAAGCAGGAGGGAGGCTTGGTTTTCCCAGGTGAAGGTGGAAGCCAAGCTTTCCACACACCCAGGCTTCTGCTACAAAGTTTCAATTAATAGAAGGTAAATAAATCCCCTGCTGCCAAGGAGAGAGCAGAAGGCTTGGCTCTGCTCCAGGCTACAAAGTTTCAATTGTAGAAGGTAAATAAACCCTAGATACCAGGTCCTCTGCTTAGGTCGCTGTGGGGGTTGGGGGGAAGGGAGGGCGTGGCTGGCCTACAAACCACCACAGGCCCTTCGCCCAAGCCGCCCCACACCCCAAGGGAACCCTCACCCCCCACTCTGATCTGGGACACACTTCAGGGCAAACCAGATGGCCCCCACCTGTGCACCAGGCTTCTATCCCATCTAATAAAAGAGTAATTTGCAGATTGACCATCACTCCAACACACAAGATGGCTGCCCCCATGTGGACCAGATCTGCAAAAGTATTAGAAGCCTCTCCTTTTGAGACTGACATTTCAGGCCTGCAGGGAAGGGCAGTTGGGAGGGACCCAGGCTTGCAGGGGAGGGCAGTTAGGAGTGACCAGGCCTGCAGAGGAGGGCAGTTAGAGGCAATCAGGTTGGCAGGGGAGCAGTTAGGCATCAATCAGGTTGGAAGATCACCCCCTGTGCTTAGGGGGTGATCAGGCTGGCAGGCAGAAGCGGTTAGGGGCAATCAGGAAGGCAGGCAGGCGAGCAGTTGGGAGCCAGAAGTCCTGGATTGTGAGAGGGATGTCTGACTGCTCGTTTACACCTGATCCCATCCCTCCAGGGGTCCCAAATTGGAGAGGGTGCAGGCTGGGCTGAGGGATACACTGCCTCCCCGCCCCCCGCACAAATTTAGTACACCAGGCCTCTAGAATATATATAAAAGGCTAAGATGCTAAGAGTCCATCCAACCAGTAGCTATGATGCTCACTAACCACCAGAGGCCAGATGCTCAATGCAGGGGCTGCTGAGCTGCAGTGACTTGGCAGTGGCAAGTTCTAGGGTGACACACCCTGAAACCAGAGAGGTGGGAGCCTGATTCCTCGCAGGGCAGCACGATTCCACCTTCAGACATGGGTTATGTTGTTGCTGGGGCACTGTTGTCCCGAGTCTGGTTTACTGTACACTTGTGTTTACGTTTCACACCCTGTATGACAGCAACTTTGTAGAGCGACTTCTCTCATTCTGGGACCCTTTGGGGGATGTTGGAGAGCTGACTTCAGCCTGATCCCCACCAGCCAGGCCTAGTGACCCACCTGCTGGCGGGATCCTGCTGACTCCACAGATCCCCTTTGTTTGAGCCATGGCACCACCCCAGGTGTGGCCAGCTGGGGAGGGGCTGTGGGAGGTTGGCTCCAGGCTATGTCCAGCTCATCTCACCTAGTCCTGCCCCGCTTGCCACCTTCTAATTAATTTTCTTTCAATGTGCACAAATTCGTATACCAGGCCACTAGTAATAGAATGTCCTACTATTTGTTTTTTTAAAATATATTTTATTGATATTTTACAGAGAGGAAGGGAGAGAGAGAGAGAGAGAGAGAGAGAGAGCTAGAAACGCCAGTCAGAGAGAAACATCGACCAGCTGCCTCTTGCACACCCCCTACTGGGGATGTGCCCACAACCAATGTATATGCCCTTGACCGGAATCGAACCCGGGACCTTTCAGTCCGCACACTGACGCTCTACCACTGAGCCAAAACGGTTTAGGCCTATTTGGTTTTTTAAGATGCTGTATCATTGACTTCTTTCCATGTCAGCGCATATACATATATCTCTTTTTAAAAACTAATGCAGCTGGTATGGCTCTGGTTGAGCATTGATGCATGAACCAAGAGGTCACCAGTTCAATTCCCAGTCAGGGTACATGCCTGGGTTGCTGGATTGATCTTTAGCAGAGGGTGTGCAGGAGGCAGCCAATTGATGATGATGTTTTTCTCTTATTGATGTTTCTATCTCTCTTGCTCTCTCTAAAATAAATAAAATATTTAAACACTAGTTTATAATATTCAGGATATGAATGTAGTACAATTTATTTAATAAGTTTTCTATTGATGAACATGTTTCCTATCCTATATAATAAAAGGCTAATATGCAAATCGACTGAATGGCGGACTGACTGGTTGCCATGACGCGCATTGACCACCAATGGGGCAGAATCAACACAGGAGCTGCCCCCTGGTGGTCAGTGCACTCCCACAGGGGGAGCACCATGCAGCCAGAAGTCGGGTTCACTGCAAGTGCAGTAGTGGTGGTGGTGGTGGGAGCCTCTGTCACCTCACAGCAGTGCTAAGGACTCCTGGGGGGATGTCCGCCTGCTGGCTTAGGACAAAGAGTGGTAAGGAGCAGTGAACAGGTGGGTGGTAAGGAGCAAGGGGTCCTGGACTGTGAGCGGTATGTCCACTTGTCAGCTTAGGCACGATAATAAGGCCACAGGCCGGGCTGAGGGACCCCCCCCTTGCCCCAGTGCACAAATGTCAGGCACCAGGCCTCTAGTTTTTTCTATAAAAACTGCAAAGAACAATTTTGTCCATTTGTATCTGTATTTCTATGATATGGGCATATGGAATTCCTGAGTCAAAGGATATTCATATTTAACCTCTTAATACATACCGCGTTTCCCCAAAAATAAGACATCCTCCGAAAATAAGACCTACTTCATGGAAACATAATACATCCCCTGAAAATAAGACCTAGCGCATCTTTGGGAACAAACATTAATATAAGACACTGTCTTATTTTTGGGGAAACGTGGTATTACAAGGGCCACTTTAGAAAGCAGAAGTTTACCTAAATAGTGTCTTTCAATTACCAGTGCCAGAACCACACCTTCAGAATAAATGTGAGTAGAGACCAATAGGTGAGCCATTTGGATAAGTGCTGTGGACCACGAGCTGCTTACAGCACGGTGCAGTGATAATTGCCCCTTGTGTATTGCTGTGAACATCTCGGGCTGTGTGTTATCTCATGCAGGCTGGTGCATGACTACATATAGTTTTTCAAGAGTTCATTGTTAACCTGAGAGTTTATGCCAAATCTTTAAGTGCTCCATAATTACCTGCAATGTTTTCTGGTGTCTGTCTTAAGGATAGAGCTATTAATTATTGGTGACTCTTGGACCACTAATCTTCTACTTTACTTTCCTTTCTTTATTATTTTCTTGTTTTTTACTCTGAATCGACTCAATAATATCAGTTATATATCTGTAAGGAAATATTAGAGTTATCCAAACAGGCTTAATATAAGTGAATAAGTATAATACTTTCTTTTATTATATCACCTACCATCCTCCTAAAATATCTGCTCTACAAGCTGGCTTCCCATCAGCAACGGAAGTTATATTGTGGAAGAGGGGCATGTGCAGAGGAAAAGGGGGCAGAAATAGTTATCCCGATGAAATGTAGGCTCTGATATTGTCTCCAGGCCAATGGGAAGCTTTTTGAATCATTACTGTAAATTAGTACATTAAAGATATAAAAACAGCTTCTAAAGGAGAGAAAGTTGCAGTGTGAAAATCTTCAGGTGGCATAAGGTTTACTATTGAATGACTCTAAAACAATGGAAAGAAAGATCAAACGGTAGTTTTTCTGTAACATTTATTGAGCCTTATTCCAAGTCCAGGGCTGGGTGCTGGGGAACGTAGATAAATAAGACATTCTTTTTGCCCTTCAATATTTTATATTCTTGTCAGGGACACAGACATTTGAGTATATAAAGTATAATATGAAGACTCTGTAACAGCCGTGGGCAAACTACGGCCCGCGGGCCGGATCCGGCCCGTTCGGCTGTTCTATCAGGCCCGCGGAGCCGAAAGAGTGGAGGGTTCTCTTGCTCTCCCCTCCGCTCCTTCACCAGCAGCCCAAGATGAGAGTGCCAGCATGGTCAGGTTGCTTTTGTTCCGGCCCTCCGGTCCAGTTTAAGAACCCATTGTGGCCCTCGAGTCAAAAAGTTTGCCCACCCCTATATGGAGAGCACAAAGATGTCTTTTGCTGTAAGTTAGTGAAAGTATTAGAAGCCTCTCCTTTTGAGACTGACATTTCAGAAACAGTTTCTGCATTGTACCTGAGCCAGCCAGGGGCGTACTAGTAAACAAGGTGACTCATCCTGGAGGTCACCTGTTTAGATGACACGGGATCGAGCACAGCAGGAAAGGGAGGGGGATGGTTTGGGCAGGCCCAGTCAGCAGGGCAATGGTGAGCTCCTTTGTGGAGGGTTGTGGGGGAGGTACAAAGGCAAGCAGCACACATGAGACTTTCACAATTTTAAATTGACTCGGGCTCCTGCAGAATAATGACAATTAGAAAAATAACCCAAATTACCATTTTGGGTTATTTTTATGATGCTTCCAAGGTGTTTAATTTTAATTTTTATTTATTTATTTTTAAAATATATTTTATTGATACTTTACAGAGAGGAAGGGAGAGAGATAGAGAGCTAGAAACGTCGATGAGAGAGAACCATCCACCAGCTGCCTCTTGCACACCCCCCACCGGGGATGTGCCCGCAACCAATGTACATGCCCTTAACCAGAATCGAACCTGGGACCTTTCAGTCCACAGACCGACGCTCTACCACTGAGACAAACCGGTTTCGGCTAAGGTGTTTAATTTTTAAAAAAATGTAATTTTATTGATTTCAGAAAGGAAGGGAGAGGAAGAGGGAAATAGAAACACCAATGATGAGAGAGAATCATTGATTTGCTCCCTCCTGTATGTCCCCTACTGGGATTGAGCCCACAATCCGGGCATGTGCCCCAACTGTGACTTCCTGGGGCTCAACCACTGAGCAACACTGGCTGGGCACAGGTGTTTAATTAATTTATTTTTTAAACTTTTTTTTATTGTCTTAAGTTTTACATATGTCTCCTTTTCTCCCAATTGACACCCCCACCCCCAGCCATTCCCACCCTGGGCAAGCCCCCACCGCCCCAGTGTCTGTGTCCATTGGTTCAGGTGTTCAATTTTTAATGAGAAAGAGCTGCATCAGTTGGATGCTCTGTTTTGAATTTATAATAATGCTCCTTCTAAAAAATATTTTTTTAAAAAAGCACAGAAGCATTAGCTCTTTGCAGAATGTTGGTCAGTAAAGCATATTTTTTTTGGGTAGTCTTGTGGAGTAAATAATCTAGACTGATTTTCTTTCTTCCTATTTTCCATACATCACGCAGTTGCCCTGCCCTTTTCGGGGAGCTGGCGCCGGTGAGTGGTTTGGCGATGTAGAAACAATCCTGGAGGGGCCCACCTGTTGTTCTAAAGACAGGCTGTGATCTCCAAATGAGATCACGAGCTTTCCTGCACTTTCATCTTCCCTGCTGTTAATGCTGGCTGTGAAATGCAGCGGAGAGACTTCATTAGACTAATGAAGGAGGAGGAAAGATCAAGTGATTATTTTTCACAAGAATAGTTCTGGTCATGCTTTCCTTTCTGTGATGAAGTTTACAGGACGAAGGCCTGCAGGGAGGGCATTTGGAGGGATCAGGCCTGAAGGGGAGGGTAGTTAGGGGGGACCAGGCCCAAAGGAGAGGCCAATTGGGGGCAAACAGGCTGGGAGAGGAGCAGTTAGGCATCAATCAGGCTGGCAGGGGAATGGTTAGGGGTGATCAGGCTGGCAAGCAGAAGCTGTTAGGGGCAATCAGGAAGGCAGGCAGGCGAGCAGTTGGGAGCAGCAGTCCTGGATTGTGAGAGGGATGTCCCAGCTTGGAGAGGGTGCAGGCTGGACTGAAAGACACCCCCTCTTCCCACCCCATGCACAAATTTTGTGCACCGGGCCTCTAGTTTCTACTTTAATATGAACTTACTAGAGGCCTAGTGCATGAAATTCATATATAGTGGAGTGTTCTTCAACCCACCCTACACCCTCAAGGAATGTCCAATTGCCAGTTTTCGCCTGTTCCCTGACTTGGGGCAGCTCCTGTGTTGAGCATCTGTCCCCTGCTGGTCAGTGCACTGGTCATTCTGTCCCCTGCTGATCATTCCACTGGTCATTCTGCCGTTCAGTCGATTTCCATATTAGGGTTTTATTATATAGGATCATATTGCCAGACCTTCAAATAAGTTAGAAGATTGCAGTTGGATAGTTTCTTTGGCCAACCCTCCCACTAGTTTCATGACCCCTCTCTGTTTTCCTGCCTTTATCTCATTTTAAAAACATTTCATTGTCTTAAGTTCAGTATAAATGTTTTATATTTTATAGTTATCTCAAAATCCGGGGTTTTACTGTTGTTTCTGTTTTATCTAAGTCTTCTTGAATGTTTTACTGATTTTAATTTTTTTTAAAAATGCTTTCTTTGAACTTACAAAAGGGCCATGAAGACAGGGTTGGCAGGTTAAAAGAACTTTCCTTCTATAGCTCTTGAAGTTTGTTCCTGCCTCTAAATCTTTAAAAGTAGGCACTTAGAAGCTCTGGGGGAAATGTGTGAGGAAAGAGGAAAAGGGTAAAGACAGTAGAACTTAAAATTTTGACTTTGTCTTTCAAGGAAGATACTTCATAAACAAGATTATATGTATGTGTGTATGTACACATACATAGAGGAACACCCAATTTTATTGTGCATTACCTCATTGCATGTCACAGATGTGTATTTTACAAATTAAGGCAAGATCCTTCACTAGCAAAAAGATTGACTTGCTTTATTGCCATATATTGTGATTTGGAACAGAACTTGCAATATCTCTGAGGTATGTCTCTGTGTGCATGTGCATGATGCTTTTTTAAAAATGGGCTTCTGTAGCCCATGATTACATAAATAATAAAATTTGTCTCCCACCTGTTTCTTCCTGAACCTATCATGCTGCATTTAAATGTAGAGAACTTTGTATAATTAGCAGATATTTGTAAACATTGCCTTGGAAAACTCTGCTTTAAAAATATATATATATTTTAAAATATATTTTATTGATTTTTCACAGAGAGGAAGGTAGAGGGACAGAGAGTTAGAAACATCGATGAGAGAGAGAGACATCGACCAGCTGCCTCTTGCACACCCCCTATTGGGGATGTGCCCGCAACCAAGGTTCATGCCCTTGACCGGAATCGAACCCGGGACCCTTCAGTCCACAGGCTGATGCTCTATCCACTGAGCCAAACCGGTTTCGGCTGGAAAACTCTGCTTTTAAGACATAATTCTTTCTACAGTAGGCCCTCAAGTTACATCAGAGCTCCATTCCTACGCCTGAACCTAACATGATTTTCGCCATAAATCGGAACCCACCTACATAAGCACCTATGTCACTCGCATGGAGCACATACACAGCAGTAATGAAGTGAAACAGTAAAAAAAATTTAAAAGAAAGATAACAATTCCTGACCTTTACTTGTGGTAAATAAATAATAAAAAAATATAAAGCATATACGTACATACATTGAAATGATGGAACTTTTATTTATTTATTTATTTATTTATTTATTTTTAAATATATTTTTTATTGATATTTTACAGAGAGGAAGGGAGAGAGATAGAGAGCCAGAAACGTCGATGAGAGAGAAACATCGACCAGCTGCCTCTTGCACACCCCCCACCAGGGACGTGCCCGCAACCAATGTACATGCCCTTGACCAGAATCGAACCCGGGACCTTTCAGTCCGCAGACTGACGCTCTACCACTGAGCCAAACCGGTCTCGGCTGAACTTTTATTTTTTTATAAATAAATGGGAGATGGCAACCATGAAATGACATATGTCGAGTCCAATGTAATACGAGGAATATCTGTAGTTATGTAAATAACTATGTAAAAATATTTGACTTTTACAATTTATATAGTCCTTTTCACAAATATATGTGAATTTTTATTATAATTTTACAGTGGCAGAAAGAGGTTCAGAGAAGACCAGTGACATAAGGCTACATAACCAGTAGGTAGAACTATGTCACAAACTCATGACTTTTAAATCTAAAGCCCAATTTCTTTTCTTTTAAAAAAATTTTTTTTTACTAGAGGCCCAGTGCACAAAATTCATGCATGGATAGGTTCCCTAGGACTGGCCAGCAATCAGGGCCCATCAGGTTCTCTGCCTCCTCACCACCTCCTCCTCTTGCCACTCATGTGCTGCCAGCATACAGTTCCCTGCCTCCCTATCTCTTCCTTCCCTCACTCCCTCAGCACCCTGCTGTCACCATGTTCCACGCCACCCCCTGGTGGTCAGCGCACATCATAGCAAGTGATCAAACTCCCGGTCTCCCAAACTCCTGAGGGGACAATTTGCATATTAGCCCTGTATTATATAGGATTGATTTTAGAAAGGGAGAAACATCAACGGTGAGAGAGAATTATTGATCAGCTGCCTCCTACACACCCTCATTGGGGATTAAGCCTGCAACCCCGGGCATGTGCCCTTGACTGGAATTGAATCTAGGACCCTTCAGTCCGAAGGCTGACGGTTTATCCACTGAGTGAAACCAGCTAGGGCCCCAGTTTCTTTTTTATTATGCCATTGAAATCAAGGGGAAAATCCTCCATGCACACAAAATACCAAACATTAGAGGTAAACAAATAGTTTTGGTCTTGACAAGAGAACTCCAATTAAACCATTTGGCTAGCCTATGCTACAGTTAAAGTTCTGATGGCAGTTAGCCCTTGGTCACTGGTGTCCTGAGATGTGTTGCTTTCATGGCATCAAGAGTCAACTCTCCTCTCCTACCTTCTACTTTTCATCTGCTCTACTGTTCAGTCCAGGCTGGTTTGAGTCACACCACATTTATCACTTGGTTTTAGGGTACAGCTTACATAAACACATTTTAGCCTTAGATTCTGACTTTCAGCATGGAGCAGTGGCACACTAATCTGCTTTGGGTGGTCTGCAAGCATCCTGAGAGACAGTGCTAAGGCTTCCCGCAGGGTCTGGGCCCATCAGTGAACCAACCACCCAGTCTGTGTTCTGACTCAGGTTGGCTGTTGGTGTCTATTATAGTTACTCTTTTTATTTTTTTAAATGTATTTTATTTATATTTTACAGAGAGAAGAAGGGAGAGGGACAGAGGGAAACATCGATGAGAGAAACTTCGATCAGCTGCCTCCTGCACACCTCCTACTGGGGATGTGCCCGCAAGCAATGTACATGCCCTTTACTGGAATCGAACCTGGGACCTTTCAGTCTGTAGGCCACCATTCTATCCACTGAGCCAAACTGGTCAGGGCTAGTTACTCTTTTTAAAGTAACACATTAATTCTCCTAAGCTCCTGTATTGCAGGCCTTCTTCAAAAGTTGGAGCGGACATAAATCTGAGCATCACTGGGATGTTCTGCATGGGGTGCAAGCTGCAAGCCTGTTTCTCAGCCCAGCATCCTGGGGGAGCCATCCACCCAACAGGCTCAGGTACACTGCCCGACAGTGTGTCAGCACTCTCCAGAGGATATCCCTGAGATCTTGTCAATATTTTACAACATGCTCTCGCACATTCGCACAATTTTACAGGCTGTCTATTCAGCTGTGTTTCCTACTACTAGTATGCCAGGCATGTGGCAGGTGCTCAGGAAAGAGTTCTAAAGGTATCCTCAACCTTCCGCTGGAATTCACATCTATCAGATGTAAATCACCCAATTTTAATAGTTTTTATTTGTAGAGAATTTTTATATTTTAGCAGAATTGCAGGATAATAGTTTTGCAGCTTCGTTTATGCAATTCAATAGTTTTTGTTCTTATTGACTATAATATTGGCCTGGCCATACCATCTGGATTATGTATCTTTTGAAAATATCATTTATCTAAACATGTAGTGGGATTCTTAATAGTTCAAGAATTATTCACAGGGAAGTTATTGCCAATACTTCTAAAGTTGCAGGGAAAGAAAACTGTAGCAGCTATACATACTCTTGCCTATGCACTGTGCTCTTTTCCTGAGGTAGAAACAGTGGTTAAATGGTTAAGATGGTAATTTTTTTTTTTTACAACAAAAAGTACTTTAGATAGTGCTAGACATCTTCAGAGCAACTCTTGAAAAGACAAAACACCTGAGAGGCCCTCACAACCTCACTAGAGGCTCATTGCTAGAATACAATAAAATGAGCAGAAATAATGTCTCATTCACTGTGGTCTTTGGTGAAGTTGGTTAGGCCAAGCTTTTTCATAGAACTTGCAAAAGCCCTTCATGATCTGGCCTCTATTTCCTTATGAGCAACCAGAGCTAGTTAAGTGGTCTTTTTTAACTTCTTGAACAGGATTTCTGACCTTAGGTGGTCTCTGTGCTTCACTTTTCCCATAATTTTTCTTCTGCCCCACTCTTATTCATCCTTCAGAGCCAGCTTAAATATAATCTCTTTAGGGGGGCCTTCTTTAAACTCCCTACTGAGGTTTGGGCCCCTTGCTATCTCTTTGGATCAATTCACCAACCCATCCACCCTCTCCTAGAAGTCTAGGTTTTTCCTTTGTAGTATTTAATATAATTTAATATAATTGTGTTTACATAATTAGGTAACATTTCTCCCACAAGGCTGAATGTCCTACCAGGTAGGGACTGTTTTTCTTGCTTGTCACTATTACCAGGACCCCAGGTCTTTGTATACAGCAAATACTTAATATTCTCTTACTAGGTATATACTCTGTTAGATATTCTCAAAGGAGTGGGTGGAGAGGCACATAAAGTTTGAGCTTGGAGGTGGAGACAGTGGCTGAACAGCCAGAGATGAAAGACTTCAGTGCTTATGGGGAAGCAAGAGAAAGTAACGAGGAGACTATAGTGTGCTTATTTAATGTTTCCCTCCCTTTCCCAACATCCCACTCTCCCCCCACACAAACCATTCAACAATAATCTATGCATTCATTTCTTTTTTTATACATACATTTAAAAAAATGTTTTTATTGATTTTTAGAGAAAGAGGAAGGGAGAGGGAGAAACATGAGAGAACAACATTATTGATCTGCTGCCTCAGGCATGCCCCCTACTGGGAATTGAGCCTACAACCAGGAATCCAATCAATGACTTCTTGGTTCCTGGGTCAATGCTCAGAGCCACACTGGCTGGGCTGCATTCATTTCTTTAGGGAAAGAGGTAAACCTCAGATTACAAAAACAAGGCTAAAATAACTTTGAAGAATTAGAAAGTGTTCAAGAAACCAGTCACACTTTAATGGATCAGACTTCAACATGGAGCATTTGTGTTCTTCTTATCTTAGGAAGACTACAGCCATCCAACATAGGGAAAGAGAATAAATACTCTTGCTTCTGCTCTCAGTTGCAGAGGAGGGCGTTTCTCTCCGCACTGAAAAACACTATTTCTTTTTTCCTGCTCTTTTTCCTTCTCCTTTCCTTGGTTTCCCCTTTCCACGAAGTTTCTTCAGACGTCTCTGCTCATCCATGAAGTCCTGATGCTCATCTCTGAAGGAGAGAGAAAAACAAGCCAGGATTTTACAGATTGGAAAAGTACACCAATCTAGCACTGTTCCCTCAGGAGTTGTGGTAATTAATCCCCGACTTTTACAAAGCACATGCTCAGCTTGAACAGAAAGGATGGGGAGTCTCCAACATACAGATTCATTGTATTCCTAAAGTTCACTTCTAAATTACAGTCTCCCTTCAGAGAAATAATGACACGGATAGCCGTTAATTCTTGTGCCAGCCATGTAAACCTATGTAACTATGATACCACACTAATAATTACCCCAAGTTCCCCTATACTACCAAGACAAAATATGAGAGGAGCAGAAAGTGGATAAAAACTTCAATAGCTACACAGAGACCCTGAGAACCCCGGAAATTAGCACCTACTACAAGGGGGAATGGTGTGGAGGAAGCTGACTTAATGGCAGTAGTAGTTGAAACCAAAAGGGCTCAGGCAAATGACAGCCAAATCAACAGACAGGTACTCTAGGGATCAAGGCAACCAGGGCTGTATGTACAAGCAGATGGGGGATAAGATGAAGTCTGCCCACTATGTGTAAAAAGTGTCTGTTTTCTACAATCAAATACCTAAAGAACAGTGGTTTTTATTTATTTTTTAAAAATATATATTTTATTAATTTTTTACAGAGAGGAAGGGAGAGTGATAGAGAGCTAGAAACATCGATGAGAGAGAAACATCGATCAGCTGCCTCCTGCACACTCCCCACTGGGAATATGCCCGCAACCCAGGATACCCCGACCGGAATCGAACCTGGGACCCTTGAGTCCGCAGGCTGACACTCCATCCACTGAGCCAAACCAGTTTCGGCAATAATGGTGGTTTTTAAATATGTAAACTCAGGAACCCATTTGAACCTGGTTTCAAATCACAGCTCCACATTTAGTAGCTGTGTGACCTTGGATATCTGACCTTCCCTCTTTAAATCTTAGACTCTCCATCTGTACAATAATAACATATGAATTAAATGTCTCAGAGGGTTTTGATGGCCAATTTTTAATTTCCTTGGCTGTTTTGAAATAGTGGTTTTATAGGGAACATTGTTTCAGTCCATGAACGTGATGGATACAACATACCTCTTTGGGATTAGCTATGATTGCCCCAAATAATCTGTTCTCAACAGAGGCCAGAGTAATTCTTTTAAAATGTAAGTCACTTTCTATCATTTCTTTCTTCACAGCCCTGCAAAAGCTCCCCATCTCACCCAGAGCAAAAGGCAGAGTCCTTCCTACAGCCCTCAGAGCCCTTCATGATCTGCCTGTAGTCCTACCGCTCACCGTGTTCCGTGCTGCTCCTGGAACACACCTGCCTCGGGGCCTTTGCTCTGCTCTTCCTCTGCCTCGGAAGCTCTTCTCCAGGTTCCACTGGGCTCACTCATCACCTTCAAGCCTCAGCTTAAACCTCATCTTCTCAATGAGGCTAACCCTGACTCTCCTGTTTCAGGCTGTGATCTACCTGCTCCCCACCCACCCGGTGTCCTCTCAGCACCCTTGATCCTTCCCAGTCTGCTTTTTTTCTTTCCATAGATATCCAACTTTTATAATATACCACATAATTATTTACTGTTTTCCCCTTCTTCTCTATTTCCTCCCCCATTCCCATCCACCCCCAAGCCAGAAAGAAAGCTCCAGAGGCTGGGGTCTTTGTCTCTGTTGATTAAATGGCCCACGTATCTGACAGACTGAATGAGTCACTGTTTTTGAGAATCGGTGCTTCCCTCCCCCTTACAGGTCTTGGAGTATTATTTTATTTATTGTAGGTTGTCTAGTTTCATCCTGCCTTTTGCCACAGCAGGCGAGGGACCATTTATCATAACTAAATACATGAAAATAATTGTGCTTTTCCATGGATAATAAAATGCTAAGTGTTTTTTCCCTGTACCCCAAAATAGGCAAGGCTTTATTAAACAAACATAAAATGGCAGCAAATAGGTACATTAAAGTAGCTGTTGTTATGGGTTATAATTTTCTATTCAGGAGATCTGCCTTCCAGTGATACTTTCTTTTGGGTCATAATAAAATTAATTTCTACTTTCTGAGCCCAGGCTAATGGCAAGGGAAACTGTCCCAAAAGCAACCTCAGAAGTTCAAATATGCATTGGTTATCATCTGTAATAATATATTAACCAAGAAAACCTATTTGTTCACTGTGTCTCCCTTGTGCCCATCATAAGTGCCCACATATGGAAGATACTTTAAAAAATATCTGTTGGATAAATGAATGCCGCTATCTGGAATGAACTAGTAATTTTATTACATTAGAGTGAACAGTCCCAAATGAAATTTTGTTTTGTTGCCCTAAGAGTTCAATTAAAACATGTTACATGAAAAATAAGTAGGCATTTTAACTTTATACAATTATTCACTGTTTTGAATTTGTTTATAATGAGTATGTATTAGTTTGATAATTAAGACTTTTTAAAAAAGAAAATGATCACGTAGGTATTTGATATATTTGAGTTGTATAGTGTTCTGAGCTTGTATAGTGTTTCCTATACATTCGCAAACATACAAATGCATGGTGGGAAGAGCCTTCTATTCTTATTATTATACATTAGTATTCTATTATAATAGCTTACATATTACAATTAAAGGTGAACTACACCTTAGTTAGACCATGTTAGTATATTAAAAAGTGTACCAACTAGAAATGCCAAAAAAGAGTAGAAGGCAATAACTCCCAACAAAATTGCCATACCAGCTAGGAAGCATATTGGCCAACAGGAACCTGCTCAACATTTGGACCAGTTTTCCTTCACATTCTCTTAGAACAGGTTGACAAACCGCAGCTCGCGAGCCACATGCGGCTCTTTGGCCCCTTATGTGTGGTTCTTCCACAGAATACCACAGCTTGGGAGAGTCTACCTTGAAGAAGTGGCATTAGAAGTTTAAGTTTAAAAAATTTGGCTCTCAAAAGAAATTTCAATTGTTGTACTGTTGATATTTGGCTCTGTTGACTAATGAGTTTGCCGACCACTGTCTTAGAATGCTCTTAACTAATTAAACATCTCTCTATAGCTCAGTATTTAGTCAATGTTAAGTCACATTATGGATATAATTAATGTCTTCCAATAAGTGCATGTTTCCCTTTATTTTTGGTAGGCCCATCATGGATATATATATATTTGTTAATCCTCACCCGAGGATATTTTTTCTGTTGATTTTTCAGAGAGAGTGGAAGAGAGGGAGGGGGAAGAGTGTGTGTGAGAGATATAGCTCTTGGTTGCTTCCAACACATGCCCCACTCATGGTGGATTGAGCCAGCAATCAAGGTACTTGCCCTTGACTCAGAATCGAACCTGTGAATGCTATAACCACTGAGAAACCTGGCCAGGGTCCCATCATGAATATTTTGAAAGCTTTCCTCCCCTCCCTTCTCCCCCCCCAACTATCTTTTGAACTACCTGGTCACTATTATAAGAACCACAAAACTATAACGATGGAAAGGCTATTTGTTCCCCCTTTTTCTGATCTACTACAATAATCTCTTACAAATTGCTCTTAGTTTTTTTTGTCATTACCTGTAGAGGCCATAAAAACGCAGTATCCCCATGAGTGCAAAATAAGTGTTGTGATTTGGATACCAGTCATAGGTCTCCTTCCTCTTGGCCAAAGGCAGCTCACTAAACAGCTTCACCACTTTCATGGACTTGGAATCAGTAGGTCTGGCAACTTCACCAAATAGCCGGGCACTCAGACGAGTCATGCGCAAGGCATATTCTGAAAGGGAAGACATTTCTGGAGCAGCAAGGAGGAAGAGTCCCTGCAGAAAATGAGAAGACAGATGGGCTAGTGTTAGAAATTCACAGATTACTGACTGAACACTTTAGAAAGTGAAAGCACAGCAACTCACACATGATTCTGTCCATGTTGTTGGCAGGACATGCCTTGGAGCTGAGAACTAGCCACAGTCCAAGTGGCTATTTCCTTTGCATGTTTTATATTTGCAATTTTATATTTGGTATTCACATACTATCGCTCCCTTGCTCTATGTCCTGTTTTGCGATAAACTATTTTGTGATTCGATGTTATTTAGTGATGGTCATACCTATTTGTAGGCTAGATGAGGGCAGAGAAACAAGTTCTCCTTCCACGGTGTTATTATACCTTCAGAAAACACCTACCTAAGCAGTCTCCAGAATAAATACGCTGACTGCTTGCCATCTAAAGGTTTAATCACGGCAGAGAAATAATTATGCTGTTGTCTTTATTATCAGCCCTTTGAACACTGATCTCCTCAAGGGCTCCAGATGGCTGAGAACTGCTAATGAGTTATGAGGTCATTTAGCCTCTAGGTTGCTGGATTGAATTCTGTTTAGAGACTGAGAGCCATTTGGGAAAAACAAAGATAGTGGTCTTACAGAAATAAAGTGAAGAGCTCAAAAGATTCATTTTATTCCCGAAGAGAGGGCACTTATGAATTGTGATTTTGTCTTATCTTCCATCTTATACATTCTGCTTTCATGCAAACTAGCTGTCTTATTAGCTGAAAACAGTAACCTGTTCGTCAGAAGTGTGGGAAGCCACTGCAAGTCAACACTGTCATGAGCATGCGCCAGGGAACGTGGGGGGCCGGTGGACCTGGAGCGTCAGCAGGGCATGGATTGTTCGTGTTGAGATAGTGGCGGCTCGAAGCAATCTCGTAACCTGAGAGCCTCCACGTAAATGTTTGCCTGGCCTTCCTGACCTTTACTGACCTTGGAGACTGTCTGTCTGCTACTTACTTGCCGTGCTTCACTGAGGGTAAGATGTGTATCCAAAACTGATTAAAAAGTGGACTAGGCCAGGACTCAGTGAGCCTCTTCACCAAAGAGATTCCACCTGGCCTCAATGCCTTCTAAATTCATATTTCTTGTAAAGCATTTTCATTTGTGCATCGGCCCCTCCTGCAGATCCTGAACCTAGCCGTGCAGGTCGTGACAAGGGGCATAGAATGTTGAAATAGGTACATACCGTATTTGCCGGCATATAAGACGATTTTTTGGCCCTGAAAAATACGTATTTGCCGGCGTATAAGACGACTGGGCGTATAAGAAGACCCCCTAACATTTCCACTCAAAATACAGTTTGTTATATACTCACCGTATAAGACTACCCCCCACTTGGAGGCATATTTTTCAGGGCCAAAAATCGTCTTATACGCCGGCAAATACGGTAAATGATATATGTAATATGTAGAAATTATAGCTAACATATCAAAAATTATATAGGTGGTACATAAAAAACAAGAATATTCTGGTGAAATAACCATCTTATTCCATTCCCGTTAAGTGTATTGGCAGAATATGCTAATTTATGTGACATCAGTGAGATGAGAATCTATGCTAAGAGACCATCCTGGGGGATAGTTCAGCTGGGATGAAAAGGAGTTGATTTCCAAACAGAAAAATGCCATAAATCTGTCTTGAAAAAGAGGTGGGAAAAATATATAAAAAATAAAAACCCTCCTAAACAGGAAGAGTGCGAAGGAAATTTCAAAATAACTAGTATAAGAAAAACCAAACCAAACCAGTATTTAAATTAAGGAATATTTAATGTCTATGTCAAGATCCACTGAAAGAGCAGAGGCTGGCCTCAAACCAGTTTCAGGATTATCAATCTCAAACCATTTATCATTCTGAAACCAACCAAGCAATCTTGGGCCAAGAGTGCCACCTGAAGGCCAGCAAAGGGACAACTGTTAATACAAGATTCCTTTGCCTTCCCCTGACCCCCCAAACCAGGGGGGTTTACAATACTGTGCAAGTCTTGCTGTTTCTCTTTCCTTTTCCTTTTAGTTCCCAGATTCACTGCTCTCCCAGCTCTTGCGTCATTATATGGATGGGGATGAGTTGGGGTTATATTTTCATCAAAGAGAGAAAAAGTCATTAACTGTTTAACACAGTGATTTTCAAACTGTGTGCTGCAAGAATTTGTAAACCATGCAATACCTGACTATTTTGTTAGGGGCACTGATGTCTTTTCCTTTATTTTATTTTTTTCATATATGCCTCAAATTTTAATAAGATGCCCTATACACACATTTGCTACTAAAAACTGAAATAGCACATCAAAAAACTTGTTACAACTCAAGTTTTTGAAAACCAGAGAATCTAGTTAATGCACCCTGTGCTAATTATGTTGTAGCCACACCATCCAATGTATTCTGTTTTATATTTCTCCATACAAGTTACTTGTTTCTCATTCTTGATGTTGGGTTTCATCTTACTGACTTCAGGCTTCTAAAACACAATGACAACTCAGGACCTATTAGTGTTTTTTTGGGTCAAATAAAAAAGGAACTGAAGTATATTGAAGTCATTTAAATACAATCTAAATTGATTTCTGGCATCATGGTACACAAGAAAAAGATGCAAGAGAAAGACATCACAGAACTTCTATCATAGGTGATCTTAATGTTAGTATACAGCTATCCTAGCAAAGTAGTTTACCTAAGCTGCTGCATAACAACCTTAAAATTACTAGCAAGAAAAAAAAAGTACAAGAACAAGGTTTATATCTAATTTGACTCCATTTTATAATTCTCCATGCTAATATTATCAAAAGGATCTCCATGATATAGGTAATAATGTCAGCTACATGTAAATCTTCTGAATCTTGATTCAATCTCAAGTTTCCTCTCCTGTGGGTCTTTTTAAAGCAAAGATCTAATAACTTGTAACATTATTTCTTTCCAGGCAGTTCATCACTCCACACCGTCTCCTGTAGAGAGCATACCTTAATTCAGCCCCAGTCCAACCCCTTTAAGTTTTTTTTCTCTGTCCTGCTGTTGGGGTGAACATTTTGGTGGAAGAGAAGGGCATTTTGTAGTGGGGCTGAGAGTCAGGTTACTAAGGTCCTTTGCTAAGGTCCTGAGTGCCAGCTGAATCTCCTTCACTGGGACTCTGAGAAGACACTCCAGAGCCCAGGGCGGGTTACTGGCAGTCTGGTCACAGCCGGAAGTTCCTCCGGAATCCCATCTCCAAAAAGTTCAAGCAGAAAGTGATGTTCAAAACTCTCAAATTGCTACAAAGTCCCTCTTTTCCTTTAGGTTGTCAAGTAAAATGACAACAGCAAACACAATAGTCATCTGGTATGGGTGAATCAAAATTATACCTTTTTTTAAAATATCAGATCAGCAAAAATATATATTTTGGTGTGCCAGAGAATTTCAGTAATAAATGTGTGCCATGAAATGAAAAAGGGTGAAAATCGCTGGTTTAATGTATAAATAGAAAATAGTTAACAAGTTAGCACTTTAAATAAACTTCTATAGGCCTTGCATATGTCTAGAAGTAGCCTTCTCTTTGCAAGCGTTAGCTTTTCTCTGCCTCCCACCTTTAAAGTTATGTTTTTCCAAACATCAGATAAAAAGCCAAACTGTTTCTTAATCAAACTTACTTTGTTTTGCTTAATTACTATTATGGCATCAGAACAGATTTTTGTTGCAATTGCTTGGTATTTACACAATCAATTATTTGTAAGGTGGCCTAGGAACTATTAGCTAAATCTATTCTCTCTAAATCTGAGTTTCCATTTAGGAAAACAAAGCTTGCAGGACTACTGTGATAAATAAGTAAGACAGTGGTGCTCACTAAATGTCATTCACCTTAAAAAAAAATTTTTAACCAGTAAGTTGGTGCTCATATGTTCTATACAGACACATTTGTTTATTTCTATCCTCATTTAATTATGCAAAAAAAAGGAGATACATACTCCATGCAGTTAGACTTGTTCCTCTTTGGGATACTAACCGCACTTACAGACAACCAGAGAAACACAGGGGAGGGGACCAGCAGCTTGGTAACTTGACAGATAGCGAGGAGGAAGGGCCTTATTAGGACAGTGGCCACTGAAGCCATCACAGGATACTAAGTTATCTCCATGCCCACTTTAGAATGTAGCAAGTTACTGGGACACATCTCTAATAATCTATAATACTAAAAGCATAATATGCTAATTAGACCGGACAACCGAACGACCTTCCGGTTGTCATTCTGGACGGCCTTCCAGACGAAGCCTCGGCTAGCAGGGGCCAAGGCAGAGACAAGTTAGGGGTGACCAGGCAGGCATGCAGAATGGTTAGGGGTGACCAGGCAGGCATGTAGAGAGGTTAGAAGTGATCAGACAGGCAGATGAGTGGTTAAGGGTGATCAGGCAGGCAAACAGTTAGAAGCTAGCAGTCCCAGATTGTGAGAGGGATGTCTGACTGCCACAGGGCAGGATCGAGAATCTTTGGAGCCGAGAATCTTTTTGGAATTCTGCCTCTGCGCTTTCATGGCTGGAAGGTGTTAGTAACAGGAGGCGTTCTCGGCCTCCGTTTTCTCATCCGCGGCTCCAGGAGCAGACCGCCTCCCGCGCGGTCAGGCGGGCGCACAAACCCAGGGCGCAGGGCCCGCCCTCACAATCAGCTGGCCTCCAGGAACTCACAGCCTGTGCGCACGTGCTTCACGGGAACGCAATCTAAACACCAGGCGTTCTCACTTTTAAAGCCCGGTGCTGATTATTTTACTGGATCTCAGAGACATGAACGGCCCTGGATACACATCAGCTTTGTTCAGCGTAACACGAACACCCCCAAACCTCGCCAACCGGGTCACGCCTGCCGGTGATGAAAGGAACCGTGTCAAGCCACCGGACGTCGAATTGGCAGAGTATTTAGCGACTATTTTTCTTAAATATCATTTTATTACGTTTTTCTTAAGCTGCTAACAAAATTAATCTGCATACACTAACTACGCAAAGCGACGGTGCAAGAAGCCATCTGGTGAGCAAACAGAGACTTGAAAGCTACCTAATCAAGAAGACAGTAACTGCGCCGGAGAGGACACTAGGCTAGCGTCCTTCGTTTAGAAAATCCCCCATTTTTACGCAGGAAAAGGCCAAGTTGTTTGTATGGCACCGGCGAAGCTTCTCAAGCTGCTACAGCCACCGCCCACGCCGCGCTACAGACCCCCGCAAAGTCACGGACAGCCTTACCGAGCGGTGACCTTCCTCTCCCACGCGCCCTTCCGCCGGAAGGCCCGCCCCCAACCGCTGCGGAGAGCAGTAGAGAAACGAAAGCCTGGGGGCTAGAGGGGAACCGTAGTGAAAGACCCGGAGCGACTAGCGCCAGACCTGGCGCCTGCGCAGTGAGGTAGCTCCTCCGGCTGCGCGGAGCACTGGGCACTAGGTGGTCCGGGGAAAGGAAGGGAGATTACCTTTCCTGCAAGGTCCTGCGAGGTTTGCTAGCCGCGCTTTGCTGGAAGTGGCTGGCTACACAGCTGCCCCCCCCCCCCCCCAAATCTCTGAAGCAGTGGCTCTTGTGTAGGCCTTGTGGTGGAAGATGAAAATGCACTTTTCTTTTTTCTTTTCCTCTTTTTTTGGTGTTCTCTTTGCATCCATCCTAAACTTTGACTCTAGGGACTGAAGTCTTCTGATCCTCATGGGGTGCCATACACCTCCCTTCTGCCTACCTACTCATCCTCTAATAGGCAATTAGTATCATCTGCAGGAGGCCATTCTTGGTGTACTCCCTTGCTGGATTAGGGGCGCTGGCTGGGGCCCTTTGGGGCCCTCTTCCTCCACTGGCCTGGATGATTCGTCTTTTATCTGACTCCTCAGTAGTCACCCAGATCCTGCTTGGCAGATAGTAGAAACTAAATAGGCATTTCTTTTCATATTAAATCTACTTTCAAGCAAGCCACATCCTTTAGGACATTGTATGAAACATTTATTGAATGTGTGATATTTTGTCTGAGAACAGTACTTATTTTCTGAGAATTATTCAAGGCCTTTCATAAATACTTTAAAATGTGCCCTAAGAGCCCTAGCATGCTTGGCTCAGTGGACAGAGCGTCAGCCTGTGGACTGAAGGGTTCGGGGATCAATTCTTGTCAAGGGCACATGCTCAGGTTGTGGGCTCAATCCTCAGTAGGGGGCGTGCAAGAGGCAGCAGATCAATGATTCTCATCATTGATATTTCTACCTCTCTCCCTTCCACTCTGAAAGTAATAAAAACTATTCATTGATCTCTCATTGATATTTAAAATTGACGTTAGAGACAGGAAAGAGAGAGAAACATCAATTGGCTGCCTCCCACACATGCCCTGATTGATGATTCTGGTGTAGGGGATGATGCTCCAACCAACTGAGCCACACTGGCCAGGCCTGTCTTTGTTTTTTTCTCTTTTTACCTAGTTATTATTTGTGTTATCAGTATGTTTGTGAATCTCTGTAAGCTACCATTACTCTTTCAATTAAAAAGAGAAGTACCATTACTCTTAAACATAGCAAAGTATAAAGTTACAGGTGGCCATGTACTATGGGCACATTGCACTATGACTCTCTTTAGGTCATGTTAATGGGTTCATATTAGTTTCCTAAGCCTGCTGTGGCTTAAAATATCAGAACTTCATTCTCTCACTGTTCTGGAGGCCAGAAGTCCAAAATGAACATCACTGGATCAAAATCAATGCTCTCTGCAGAGGCTCCAGGGCAAAATCTGTTCTTTGACTCTTCCAGCTTCATTGACTTGGAGTCATATCACTTTAGTCTTCAAGGCTAGCATTTTCAAATTTCTACTTCCTCTTCACATCACCTTCTCTTCTTATGTGGGTCAGATTTCCTAATGCCTCCCTCTTACAGGGATACATGCAAATGCATTTTTGCTGTACTTGGTTAATACAGGATAATCTCCCCACTTCAAGATCCTTAATTTATTCATATATGCAAAAGTCCCTCTTCTATATATAGTAGTATAGATTCTGGGATTAGGCTCTGATATATTTGGGAGAAATTTTTCAGTTTACCACAGACTTGGAAACTTGTGATATTGGTTCAGAAACTGACCAATGGAAAAATGTGAATAGTAGGGTGGGCAAACTAACAAAACAGAGTAAAATTTAACCTCCTGTGGACATTGACTTCTAGATCTCAGTTTACTCACTTGTCACTTTAAGCTAAAGCTTCTTTAAGGACACTTCTTATAATCAGGGATTGCCTTACATATTTCTATTTTCTCAGTGTTTTAAAATTGTGGGTTATGATTCATTAGTCGGTTATGAAATCAATGTAGTGGGTTGTGACCAGCATTAAAGACATCAGAATAGATATCAGAGTGTATCACATGTAGTAAGGGTAATTATTATTTCATGAAACAATATTTATGTGTGTATGGGATCATAATTGAAAATATACTTCTTTCTCTAGGTTGTGGAAAAATAGCCTCTTCTGTAAGCAATTTCATTATCCATCATATTGTATGGCACGCATTCCTTGCCATTAGACAGAGCAAGAATTAAAGTTCACATCAACTTCAAGTTCTTATTGTGTGACATAGTCCAAGGGGCAGGTGGATATTTGCTCTTTGAAGTAAATTAATTTACAGATTCCCAATAAATACTCTTTCCTAGGATTGTGTAGGTTCTTCTTTTCTACGTCTGCATTTACAGTAGTTCTTTTCTCACTTTACAAAAGACAGATATATCTCTCGTCCGAGGTGTAGAATCCTCTATGACATACCAAGGGACAGTTCAACATGCTTTGGGGGAAGCTTCCTTTAATGATTAGGGAAGGCACTATAAGCTCTTAGGCTTCTTGTCTTTTCCTGGGTGAGGTGTGGCTGTTAGAAACATGATAATTGGATATTTGTTGTGATTTTCTGAAATCAGATATACTGTGTAAGTGTGAATATGGGAGTAAATTTCCTTTAATCATCATGTTTCTCCCATCCTCTGTGGTTAAGAAGTGCATTGTTACTGGAGAGAGTGGTGAGAGAAAACAAAGCCAGCACTGAAGAAAATATTGAACCTTCAATTTCCCTTCCAACATATTTAAATACTAGCAATTTTTTTCAACTATTCTCAATACTTATCTATAGTATGTGTCATTACATGGAAAGAAAAGCAGCTTTGAAGAGCTGAAATAATAGAGGTTAGTAACAGTGGTTATTTTGAATGCAAAATGGATTGTTTTAGGAAACTTCCATATTTTTCATGTTACAATGGAATAACAATCTGTAAGAAAGTCAACAATTTTAAGTTTGGTATGTGTTACTCAATAAAAGTTAAAACGTATTATGAAAATCATTGATACAGTTCATCAAATCTCCACCCTTCCTGCCTACTTTCCAGGCATAATATTGGAGTGCATTTTATGGCAACGTTGGGGTTGGGTAAGGCCATGTGACTCTTTCTGGCCAGTGAGTTATAAACACAAGTTTAGTGTCACCTTCACCCATGTGAAATTCTCCAGAGCTTTCTTTTCCTTCAGGTTAGAAATGAACTTTGTTGTCGTAAATCATACAATGTTATTGTTTGTTATCCTGTCTGATTATGCACTATCAATTTTAACAGCATATACTTTAAAAATAATTTTATTGATTTTTAGAGAGAAATATCAATGTGAAAGTGTAGCATCACACAGCTGCCTCCTGTAGCCCCCTCCCCCCGGGGATCTAGCCTGCAATTCAGGCATGTGCCCTGACCAGGGATTGGACTGGCAATCCTTTGGTGCACGGATGTTGCTCAAGCAAACGAGCCACACCAGCCAGGGCTTAACAGCATATGCTTTTATTCTTCGTTTTGATATGAAATTTTTGAACTGGAACTCGAATTCTTTGTCTGCTGAAGTCGAAGAATATCCATGGACAGAAGGTGGTAATAGTAAAGGTGGAAATTTATTTTATTTTATTTAAAAAATATATATATTATTTATTTTTTTACAGAGAGGGAGAAAGTCAGAAACATCAATCAGCTGCCTCCTGTACACCCCCTACTGGGAATGTGCTTGCAACCAAGGTACATGCCCTTGACCAGAATCGAACCTGGGACTCTTAAGTCTGCAAGCCGAAGCTCTATCTCACGTGGGGAGGGGAAAAGGGTCCCAACTGAGTTCCTTTTCCCTACGGCTTATAAAAGCTGCAGATCCTGGTGCCTTTATATCCCCTCTGATTGGTCACTATTCCCGTAGACTAGGTTACTATAGTAACTCCTGGGCTCAAAGGTCTACTTCATTATTGTTTTCCTATTCCCTCTGGGCTTTCTTTTTCTCCTTCTGGATGAAGGGCTTCCTTCTCTTTATTTTGTATATATAGATCTTTTCCTGTTCCCAGCTCCCTCATTCTATGGAAATGTACCTGTTGCAGCTTTTCAGCTTCCCTATTATATGGAAATATACCTTCTGCTGCTCTGCAGCACTATGATTTTTCCATGGTCCCATGGACTTCCAAAATTTCTAAAATTTCCTAAACCTGTCCTATTTTACCCTTAAAAATTCCTGTTTCAATTACATGTATAGGAAGTTTCGTTATGATTTTTAAAAAACTGATTAGGACTATTACAGAATTTTCACATATGATTCTTATTTAATTATTCCTGAAAGCTGAAAACCAAAGTACACACCTAGCAAGACATACTCATTGAAATATGGTATCAACCATACTTGGGTAAAAACTGCTGTTTGAATTTTAACCCTGCTATTCTGGCTTTGGCACTCGCTTACTTGCTTAAACAATAGGGTAGTTGCCTCAGCTTCCAGATTGAGACCTGGAGGCTAAGGCAGTTTTCCTGTGCCCGTGGACCAGGACGACAGGAGACTGATTCCCATTGACTCAGTAGCTTCAGGAGTAGAAACTGCAGATAACCTTTAGAGATTAATCGCTGAGCTCTGCTTCTGTACTATCTGCTATCGCAAGATAGGGCCACATTCCAACGTCCTACAGGGTGTGAATTTAGAATTTAGAATAACAAAGAAAAATTCTTGTGGTTTGGACCTTTAAAAGGACTGCCTACACCAGAAACAATGGGGTCGTGAGTGTGGCCACCTGCATGTGGTGCTCTTGCGGCCATCCTGGCCAGTTCAATAAATCCTTGCCTGCTTTTTAAAAAAAAATATTTTCTATTGATATTTTACAGAGAGGAAGGGAGAGAGATAGAGAGCTAGAAACGTCAATGAGAGAGAAACATCAACCAGCTGCCTCTTGCACACACCCCCTACCGGGGATGTGCCCGCAGCCAAGGCACATGCCCTTGACTGGAATCGAACCTGGGACCTTTCAATCTGCAGACTGACGCTCTACCACTGAGCCAAACCAGTTTCGGCCCTTGCCTGCTTTTTTAAATCAATCATCAGCCTCCAGTGGTCTTATTTTGAACTCAGGGTTCGACCCCACAACACTAATTAAAGGCGTACTGGGCCTTTTGTCATCCTCAAATTAATAAACAATATTAACTTATTATGTTTTAGTATTATGAGGTAAGGAGAAAATGCATAGATTTATTCTTGGGTTTTAAAAAATATATATTTTATTGATTTTTTACAGAGAGGAAGAGAGAAGGATAGAGAGTTAGAAACATCAATGAGAGAGAATCATCGATCAGCTGCCTCTTGCACACCCCCTACTGGGGATGTGCCTGCAACCAAGGTACATGCCCTTGACCGGACTCGAACCCGAGACCCTTCAGTCCCCAGGCCAACGCTCTCTCCACTGAGCTAAACCGGTTTCAGCTATTCTTGGTTTTATGACATCATAAAAATGTATAAACAAATTCTCTTAGTTCCTGCATCATTTTAATCTTGGTGGCTTTTAATAATTAAACTTTATGAGATATACTTGGTATCTTTAGAAAGTATACATCTGTGGATTTAAAAAAAAAAAAAAAAGGCCATATGCTAACTTGACAAGCTCAGGGAAGCCCTTTCCTTGTTTGGCAGTCTTACAAACATAAAGACCTAAAGTAACCACAAAGGATGGTCTGAAATTAAAAATTTAACTAAAAGCAGTTATGGGGGGGTAGTCATGTCCTAGGCTGATATTTTTCCTAATGAGGTCAATTTTTACCTTGACTTTTTTGCATCTATGATAACATATCCTTAAAATATCTGGGTAGGCTCAGTGGTAGAGCGTCAGTCTGCGGCCTGAAAGGTCCCAGGTTCGATTCCAGTCAAGGGCATGTACATTGGTTGCGTGCACATCCCCATTAGGGGGTGTGCAAGAGGCAGCTGGTCGATGTTTCTCTCTCATCGATGTTTCTAGCTCTCTATCTCTCTCTTTCCTCTCTGTAAAATATCAATAAAGTATATATTTAAAAAAAAATCTGGGTAACTTGTAACTCCCCTTTCTCTGGACCCCTTAGGGCACAACCTAATGTACCTGGGTGCCAGGACAGATACCAAGAATTCCTTCATTGTTGTTGTTATCATGTTAATTGTTGACTGTTAACCATCCTGCACCCACCTAAGTAGTATGTGTCTATCATTTTACTTTTTATCCACTCCCAGGAGTTTCCCCACTTTGCTCTCTCCTGCCTCTCTAGTCTATACCAGTAGAATTCATGTAACCCACCCATCCCACCCTTTAATTGCAATGTCTAAAACAAGTTGAAAGACTGCCATTTTCTGGAGCATTCTCTTAATCCGTTGAGGTTCTGCTTCCTGGCGATTGTGAACAGTTTGGCTCAAATTAAACTCACAAAAATTCTTCACAGGTTTGAATGTTTCTCTGTTAACACATCAAACTACGACACATCTATTTGAAGTTGATAAATAAGGGAGAAATAAAACTTAGCAATGTATCTGAAATTAAAACTTTAAATAAAAGCAGTTTATGTTGGGTAGTCATGTCCTAGGCCAGTATCTTCCTTGACAAAGGTCAATTTTAACCTTAACTGAGCCTATTGTCTTTTTGTATCTAAGATAGCATGCCTGTGAAATGTCAAGGTAATTTGTAACTTCCCTTTTTCTGGACCCCTTGGGCAAAACCATATGCACCCGGGGGCCAGGACAGAGACATAACTTCCTTCATTGTTATTGTTATCATGTTAATTGTTGACGGTTAACTATCCTGCACCCACCTAAGTAAAAGTATGACACTACATTTTACTTTTTATCCTATCCCACAGGTCTTCCTCCACACACACACTTTGCTTTCTCCCTACTCCCTAATCTGTCACCAATGGATTTCATGTAAACCATTTACATCTCCTTTGATTGTAATGTATAAAACAAGTTGAAAAACTGCTATTCTCTGGAGCATTATCCCAATATGTTGAGATTCTGCTTCTCAGCAATTGTTGACCTTTTGGTTCAAATAAACTCATGAAAATTCTTTACAGGTTTGAATGTTTTTAAAAACTCCCTCCCCCCAACTGGTGGGCGGAGTTATGACATTACTGGCATCTGCCACAGAGACATTCCCAAGACATTGAACCACCAATCAGCACGTGCCAAAGTGCCCAGGAGCCCACCCCTTCCTGTTCCGCCCTGGATCCAACCCTTTCCTGTTCCTCCCCTTAAAAAGACCCCCAGACCAGCCATGTCTTGCTTTCTCTCCATCACCATCTATGGAGGCAGCCCAGCTGGGTCCTTTCTCCCCTCCCCACTCCTTCAATTCTGATTTCTCTACCTCTGTAATGAGTCCCGCTCAATACTGGGGAATAAACTTTACTTTAACATGTTTTGGTGGTCTCTGACTTCAGTTTCCCACGCACACTTCAGCCTCCTGCACACCCCCTACTGGGGATGTGCCCAAAACCAAGGTACATGCCATTGACCGGAATTGAACATGGGACCCTCCAGTCCACAGGCCAACACTCTATCCACTGAGCCAAACTGGTCTCAGCTCTTTCTTTATTCTTATGTCAGTTTTTGTAAGTTGTATATTTCCCAGAAAATTGTTATGTAAGAAAAATTTTATTCTTTATTGTCATAATTGACCATTGTTTATAAATTTTCAAAGAACTAATTTTGTCTTAGATAATCATCTCTACTGTGACTTATTTTTTGTGTTATTGTTTTCATTTCTTATCTTTATTATCTTTTAAAAAAATATATTTTATTGATTTTTTACAGAGAGGAAGAGAGAGAGAGATAGTGAGTTAAAAACATTGATAAGAGAGAAACATTGATCAACTGCCTCTTGCACACCGCCTACTGGGAATGTGCTTGCAACCAAGGTACATGCCCTTGACCGGAATTGAACCTGGGACCTTTCAATCCACAGACTGATGCTCTATCCACTGAGCCAAACTGGTTTCGGCTTTATTTATTATCTTCTTTATATTCTATTTGGATTGAATTTTCTAGGATTTTTTTCTATCTTATTAACATGGATGCTTAGCATATTCATTTTCAACCTTTCTCCTTTTCTAATACCCTGTTTCCCCGAAAATAAGACAGTGTCTTATATTAATTTTTGCTCCCAAAGATGTGCTAGGTCTTATTTTCAGGGGATGTCTTATTTTTCCATGAAGAAGAATACGGTACACATTTATTGTTAAATGAAAATAAAGGAAATTTATTACCTTTATACGGTACAGTAGTACAGTAGTTGTCAACACAAACCAGACAAACTGTGAATCCTACTGTATCAAGAATTTACTCATTTACTCAATGACAATCATGTCATCATCTTCTGGAACATCATCATAACAATCCAATTCCTGAATTTCCTGGTGAATTTCTTGTGACTCCATTTCTTTCAGAATCAGTGGACCAAATCTCTCATGTTTAGCAATAGCACTGTCTTTAAATGAGTACTTCTTATCAAGGTAGCATGCTCGCAGTGCATTTGCAATGCAACTGTCAGTGATTTTCTTCCATGAATTCTTCACCCAAGCTTGCAGTTTAGGTTTCACAAAGTTTCCACACTGATTTCTCTCCATTCACACAGCAGTGACGTCAGGACTCCGCGTAACGTCACTGGTTGTTAGACGCCAGTCGGGGCAGCCCTAACGACCAGTTTACGGTAAATTAATTTTCATTCTGAGACAGAGCCTGGGGGCCTTATTTTTTTTGGGGGGGGGGAGATGCCTTATATTTCACTCAGAAGGAAACCTGTAAGTAGGTCTTATTTTTGGAGGATGTCTTCTTTTCGGGAAAACACGGTATGTGCTTTAAAGAAATGATGACTTTTGAGTAGAAGATGTGACCTGAGTTTTTAGAAACAAAATAGGAAGTGCAAAGCAGACTGATAGAATGTTATAAACAAAAACTTAATGGGAAAAATGCATTCAAAGTGTTTTTATTATAGAACATCATTATTATGGTATTATTATTACTACTACTACTAGGAGCCCAGTGCACGAATTTGTGCACCTTGAAAGGAACTGTGGGCCATAAGGCTGTGGTTGGCACAGGGACAGGTCTTGTTTAAGGGGCATGGTACCTTGTAAAGTGACAGGCACGTATTCTTGCATTAACTTGACACTGACTATCCTTCTCCTCCTTTACATTGACTATCCTTCTCTCACTCTGGCATTTGGTAGTTCACCTTTGTATCCCACAATTGGTGTGGATTTTGAGATCCTGGGAGAGGCATGCTCTTTTCTGCTCCAGGAGGGATCAGCTTAGTTTGGGAATCAGATAGAACTAGGTGTGAATTCTTCCTCCTACTGAAGAGACTTAGGTACTCTTTTAGGTTTTTCCTCATCCATAAAACAAATTGGTAATGGCTACTTAGCAAGGTATTGTGAGAATTAATATGTGACCTACATGATATTTGCTACTAGCTATTCCTTTCCATTTTAGATCAAACCTGACCATCTAGGAGTTACTGGAACCATGAAATCTGTGGTCTTGGTCAAAAGAAATTCTACAAATTAAACTCTGTTTTGTGTATTTATTATCACTAGATCAGACTCTCTGAGTTGTCTGCTCTTAAAATGTTTCTCATATGTCTTAGTTCCTGAATTTGAAAGTTCTCTCAAAGTTTCTAGTTTCTCCACTGTTCCACCCTGAGTGGTAGGAGTTCTTCAAAATGTTAGATATTCTTATTTAACTGAAATTCCTGCCTTTGAACTGTCTGCTGACAGCATTAGCATTCTTAGAACTCCACATTTATATTTCATTATATCCTCTCTAACCCATTTTGAGTTCTTAATTGAGCCATAATAATTTGGAGAGAATATATTATTTTTTTAAATAGCACCATGGGGAATCAGAATTACTAGAATGAGATAAAAGGCTTTGAAAGAGCATTTGGAAACTCCAAAGGAAACACTCATTTGCTCCACAAATTAACCTATAGTTAGCTTTCTCAGTGACTAGACTGATACTTCGTTGGGGCAGCATCATATCTATTTAGTCTCCATGGCATCATTTTTCTATCTTCACAGTGGTAGGTAATAGTGTCAGTGGTCAGTATCCTCTGGATGGACTCTGAATAAATATTCACGTGCTTTATTAATAATATTAGCATCCTAATACCTGTCACACAGTGTCAGGGAGAAGAGTTTTGTGGTTAAACACAAGAATAGCCAGACAACGTGGGTGTGAAGCCCAGCTTTATAACTTACTACTGATGGGACTTTGGGAGAGTTACTTAACCTTTTAAACCTTTACTTTCTTCATCTGTAAAATGACAATAATAATACCATCTATTTCATAGGGCTGTTAGAGGATTAAATGAAATAATTTTTAGTATTTAAGTACCCTTTAAAAATCTTTTTTATGATCATTCTTAAAAGTACCAATGATGATTAAATGATTGAAATAAATAGATGTGAAAGCCCTAGCACAGTAGGTGCTTAAAAAATGTGAAAAGGTGGTAATTATTTTTCTCTTTCAGTACTAACTTCAATATCAACTGAGCAACAAAGATGAAAAGCAAATGGCAAAGAGTTTAAGGGCATGGACTCTGGAATCAGATTCTCAGGGTTCAAATCCTAAACCTAATGTTTACTGGCTGTGCAACCTTAGGTAAGTGATTTAGCTTCTCTGTGCCTTAGTTTTCTCATCTATAAAGTTAGGATAATAGCCCAGCTGGCGTGGCTTACTGGTTGAGCATTGATCTATGAATCAGAAGGTCATGGTTCAATTCCCCATCAGGTTATATGCCAGGGTTATGGGCAGGATCCCCAGTGGGGTGTGCAGGAGACAGCCAACCAATGATTCTCTATCATTATAGATGTTTCTCTCTCTCTCTCTCTCTCTCTCTCTCTCTCTCTCTCTCTCTCTCTCTCTCTCTCCCTCTCTGAAAGCAATAAGAATATATTTAAAAAATAAAATTAGGCCGAAACCGGCGTGGCTCAGTGGATAGAGCCTCTGCCTGTGGACTGAAAGGTCCCGGGTTTGATTCCAGTCAAGGGCATCGAACATCCCAGTAAAAGGTGTGTAGGAGGCAGCTGATCAATGATTTTCTCTCATCGATGTTTCTAACTCTCTATCCCCCTCTCTTCCTCTCTGTAAAAAAAAATCAATAAAATATATTTAAAAAATAAAAAATAAAAGAATAAAATAAAATAAAATTAGGATAATAATAGAGCCTACATCATAGAATTATTATAAAGATTAAATGGATTGATATTAGTAAAGTATTTAATGCCAGCTTCAACACATGGTCAGGGCTATATACATGTGATTAAATAAAATATATTTTATTTGTTAACTTTTTAAAACATGATTTTTATTGATTTTAGAGAGAGGGAAAAGGAGAGGAATAGAGAGATAGAAACATCGATTGGCTGCCTCTTATATGACCCCTACCAGAGATTGATCCTGCACCCTGGGTACATGCCCCAACTGGAAATCAAACCGGTGACCTCTTGGTTTGTGGGTCTATGCTCAACCACTGAACCTTGTTAGCTGAGCTACTTGTTAATTCTTAATCTCAAATTCCAGGTGCACAAGTCCTCATTATGTAAATATATGGGGGAAGGGAGTAGTGACTGACATATTGCAGTTGGATGAACTATAGATTAATTATATTGAAACAGTTGAAAACTCAGGGGAGACAAACATGAAAGCCAAGTATCTACAGTTATGATATTATTAATTACCCAATATTTATCACACACCAGTTTATGATTTAAATATTTGACATCAATTATATTATTTAATTCTTATACAATCCTTTAAAAATATTTCTTTTTATTTCTTTTTTCTTAGAGAGAGAAGAAGGGAGAGGGAGAGGTGGAAGGAGTGGGAAAGAGAGGTGGAGGGAGAGGTGGAAGGAGAGGGGGAGAGAGGGAGAAAAAAAGAAAGAGAGAGAAAGAGGGAGAGAGAGAGAGAAAGAGAGAGAGAAAGAGAGATAGATAACAATTTGAGTGTGTGTAACATGGATTGGCTGCTTCCTGCATGGGGATCAAGCCCACAACCTGGGCATGTGCTCTGACCGGGAATTGAACTGTCAACTTTTTGGTGCACAGGACAATGCCCAAGCAACCAAGCTACACTAGCCAGGATTCACACAATCCTTTGATGCAGAAGTTATTTTAGCCCTATGTTAAAGATGAGAGAAACGAGGAACAAAGAAACTGTGTAACTTGCCTAAGATCACAGAGTAGAGCCAGGTCAACTCCACGTCTGTCTGCACAGCCTTTGCCTGTCTCTTTCATGACCCACGGCCTTCCCGGAGAGACAGGTAAATAGTGTTCTGCAGGTCTTGGGCTTAGGCAGGTGGTTTTTCATACTTCAAGCCATTGGCCCCTTTGAGGTACCAGTGGACTCCTAGAAAAAATGGACACACCAGGCTAAGTTTTCCTGGTCCAGGCAGAGGTGTTTAAAGAATAGTGTTGGTGTTCTACATAGCCTCATAATGCTAGTTCATATATTCAAGTAACATAAAATAAGCTTTCTCCCCTAAAATTTATTTTACTGTTTATCCTTTAAAAAAATGTTTTTATTAATTTCTGAGAGGAAGGGAGAGGGAGAGAGGGATAGAAACATCAATGATGAGAGAGGATAGAAACATCAATGATGAGAGAGAATCATTGATGGGCTGCCTCCTGCACAACCCCTGCTGGGGATCAAACCCACAAACCGGGCCTGTGCCCTATCTGGGAATAGAATCATGACCTCCTGGTTCATAGATCAATGTTCAACTACTGAGCCACACCGGCTCGGTCTTGACTGTTTACCCTCCGATGTGTTTGTAAAGCATGGAAACAAATATCATAAATGTAGGTACTCCTGGGTCTTGCTAGTAATATAAGTATAAACACATGAATGAATAAATCTGGAAGCACTGCTCTAGCTGGTTTGGCTTAGTGGGTAGAGCATCAGCCTGTGGACTGAAGGGTCTCTGGTTGAATTCTGATCAACGGCATATGCCTGGATTGCAGGCTCGATCCCCAGTGGGGGGGCATGCAGGAGGCAGCCAGTCAATGATTCTCTCTCATGATTGATGTTTCTATCTCTCTCTCCCTTTCTCTCTGAAATAAATACAAATATATTTTAAAAAATCAGGAAGCACTGAAGGCTGGCTCAGTGACAAATGCGGTGGTAAGTTCAGACACAGAATGCGGACTGACAGCAGGGGGTCTCTGACAATTACATTAACAATTAAATTTCTTTTAAAAAATATTTTATTGATTTTTTTACAGAGAGGAAGAGAGAGGGACAGAGAGTCAGAAACATCGATGAGAGAGAATCATCGATCAGACGCCTCCTGCACATCCCCGTTGGGGATGTGCCCGAAACCAAGGCACGTACCCCCCGACCTGGCCCCTTCAGTCTGCAGGCCTACGCTCTATCTACTGAGCCAAACCGGTTTCGGCAACAGTTAAATTTTTGAACAGAGAGCAGCAGTAGGTGCTAAATGAGTGTTAGTTTTGGGGGCAGCCACAGAGCAGCTATAATTTCCCACAGTTCCTGGAACACTTCCCTTTGCCAGAGCCCTAGGACCTCCCCTTGCTTTCCAGGCAGGGAGAGTTCAATACTGAAACTACATTTGTTCAGGATCCAACTCCCTCATAGGCAGAAGTCCCAGGTTACTTCAGTTTTATCCTAAACATCCATTGGCAACACTTAACTGTTTTGGTCGCTCATCGTGTATCTGCTCTTCCTCTGGGTCAGAGCACCCTGAATTTCCCTTGGTGAGCAGTCCAGGGGGTTGTGGCTTGTGTGGGACGCCTTTCTTTCTCCACAGGTGGAACATATGACCAAGTCCTGACTAATTAGAAGTGGGCAGTGACCCAGATTGATTGAATCAGAGAGTCCAGGGACTCACACAGGAGGCATTAGAAGAGGTGCTCCCTCCTCTGCTGGAACGCAGCCTGGGAGGCTGAATGCCCAGAGAGCTTCCAAGTGGAGAATTAGGATGAAGCCAACATAGAGAGGGCAGAGCCAATACCGGGAGAGAAACTGTATCACGATAACATCATTTGGGTTCCTGGATCAAGGTAAGCCTGAAAAATCATCCTGAGGCTTTTCAACAACAGACCACAACCCTCGGTTGATGCAAATTTAAGTTGAGTTTCTATCCCTTGCAATGGAAAGAGTCTAAACTGACACCGAATCTAGCAGGCTATGGAATTTTGTGTTATCCGTGGTAGCTTGTGCCATTGTCTTTTAAAAAAATGTATTTATTTACCTTGAAAAAATATCTATTTTTTCTTCTTAAAAATACAGTAAAGAGACATTCATCAATCCCTAATTATTCATTACCATAACAGCATGCAATTCCCAAATTCAACATAGTGCATATGAGAGTGCACCCTCCAAAGCAACGGGTGAAGGGCAGAAGAAGCTGCCGTGGAATTTGGGTGCTGGGATCACACACCAGCTGCTTGGGGCACAGGATTCTGGAAATTAATGTGTTAGCAAGATGATCTATTATTACATGATGTGGACTTTAGGGTTGTTGAAGAGTAAGCTAAATCTTGAATGATAAATCCCCAATGCCAGAGATTAAGTACAGTGCCTCGCTGTGTTAATTTGACCGATTACAATATAGTTCCTTTTCCTTCCATTTTATCAAGTCAGATTTTTCCTTTGAAAGTCTTCATGTCTAATATTTATGCTCCTGAGTGAATTCTGGGTCCAAATAACATTTGGTAACCACTAAAGCAAAATGGAAATATTCCAACTCCTTGTTTATTTTAAAACTAACATTTAATCTTTCCATAAAGTCCATAGTTTAATGACCTTTACATTTTAGATTTTCTGAACTTATGGATACAGGAAAAGCAGAGACATTTAAATGAGTTTCACTTTAAGAGAAGCTGGTATTTAGGAAGGAAAATTTATGGAATGACTATTTGAGGAGTGATTATTTATATTTAAAAATATTTTTCACTTTAAATAAAATTTCTTCTATGTTTCCTATTAATATTCACCCTAGTGAATAAGTTATTGACTTAATATATAAAAATTTACTTAGGATTTCAGAGCAGGAAGAATGCTTAAAGATAATCTCACATTTCTGGAAACCAAGGAAAGACATAAGTTAAATGATTTGCAGTCAGTGGTTGGTCAGGTAATGGTAATTGGGAATTTGCCACCAGCAGACCCTCATTCTTCTTCTTTTTAAAAAATAATATATTTTATTGATTTTTTTACAGAGAGGAAGGGAGAGGGATAGTTAGAAACATCGATGAGAGAAAACATCCATCAGCTGTCTCCTGCACACCCCCCACTGGGGATGTGCCCGAAACCAAGGCACATGCCCTTGACTGGAATCAACCCTGGGACCTTTCAGTCCGTAGGCAGAGGCTCTATCCACTGAGCCAAACCGGTTTGGGCCCGACCCTCATTCTTAAAAGAACTTCAGAAATCCTGCCCCTCCCCCTTCCCCCTAAAAAAGTTCTTTAGAGAAAAGGAAAAATTTATGGGTCAGAAACTCAGGTCTACATTAAGAAAGAAAAAGCACTAGGGAAAGAATTAATAAAGGTAAATTAATATTTTTATTTTTCTTAATCTAACAGATAGCGGCTTGCTTAAAATAATAATAGAAACAGTGTATTTGGTGATTATAGTTTATGGATAAGTGAAATGGCAGCCATATTATAAGGAATGGAAGGGAGGGGTTGGAAATACTCTGTTATTACTTGCGTTATCCATGCAGAGGTATAATGTTATTTGAAAGTGGACTTGGACTAGTTGTAAATGTATATAGTTAACTCTAAGGCAGTCACTAAAAAAAAAGTTAAAAAAGTATAATTGATATGCTAAGAGAGTGGAAAAAGTAGAATCTTATAAAATTCTCAGTTAAAACCACAAAAGGCAGAAAAAAGAGTGGAAAACAGTAACAAATAGAGTAAATATTAATTCAATTATATTAATAATCACTGTAAATATCTTTGGCCTAAATACACCAATTAGAAAACAGAGATTGTCTGGGTGTATAATAAAACAAGATCCAACTATAGGTTGTCTACAAGAACCCCACTTTGAATGTAAACTGGCTAGATTAAAAGTAAAGGGATGGTGCTCGGCAGCACATATACTAAAAATCGGAAGGATACAGAGAAGATTAGCATGGCCCCTGCGCAAGGATGACACGCAAATTCATGAAGCGTTCCATATTTTTCGTGACATGAGACAGACAGTTGCTGTGGGTGTCATCAAAGCAGTGGACAAGAAGGCAGCTGGAGCTGGCAAAGCCACCAAGTCTGCCCAGAAAGCTCAGAAGGGTAAATGAATATTATTCCCAACAGCTGCCACCCCAGTCTTAATCAGTAGTGGAAGAACGGTCTCAGAACTGTTTGTCTCAATTGGCCATTTAAGTTTAATAGTAAAAGACTGGTTAATGATTACAATGCATCGTAAAACCTTCAGAAGGAAAGGAGAATGTTTTGTGGACCATTTGGTTCTCTTGTGTGTGTGGCAGTTTTTAAGTTATTCGTTTTTAAAATCAGTACTTTTTAATGGAAACAACATGACCAAAAATCTGTCACAGAATTTTGAGACCCATTAAAATAACAAAGTTTTTTTTTAAAAAAATATATATTTTATTGATTTTCCACAGAGAGGAAGGGAGAGGGATAAAGAGCTAGAAACATCGATGAGAAACATCCATCAGCTGCCTCCTGCACATCCCCCACCAGGGATGTGCCCGCAACCAATGCACATGCCCTTGACCGGAATCAAACCTGGGACCTTCCAGTCCGCAGACCGACGCTCTATCCACTGAGCCAAATCGGTCTTGGCAAAATAACAAAGTTTAATGAGGGGGAAAAAAAAAAAGTAAAGGGATGGAGCCTGGCCACCGTGCTCAGTGGTTGAATATTGACCTATGAACCAGGGGATCATGGTTCAATTCCCGGTCATATGCCCAGGTTGTGGGCTTGGTCCCCAGTGTGGGGTGTGTAGGAGATAACTGATCAATGATTCTCATCATTGATGTTTCAATCTCTCTCTCCCTCTCCCTTCCTCTTTGAAATCAATAAAAATTTTTTTTAAAAAAAGTAAAGGGATGGAAAAATATTTGCCAGACTACTACCAATTAAAAAACACACACTAGAATAGTGATACTCATTTCAGGCAAGGCAGACTTCAAAGCAAGGAACATTATCAGAGATAAAAAGAGGCATTGCATAATGATAAAGGGGTCAGTCAATTGTCTGAGGAGACATAACAATATTTAATGTATATTTACCTAAAAACAGAACATCAAAATATGTGAAGCAAAAATCATAGAGCTGAAAGGAGAAACAAATGAATCCAATATTATAATCAGAGACTTCCACACCTCTCTATTAGTAAAGGGCAGGAAATCAGTAAGTAGAACAATACCAACAATAAATTGGATATAATTGACATTTAAAGAATATTTAATCTAATCATGGAAGATTGCACTTCCCCACCCTCAAATGTACATTGAACATTCACTAAGGCCACATTCTGGGCACAGAACACACCTTAACAAATTAAGAGAACAGATGTCATATAATGATGCTCTCAGTCCACAATGGAATTAAACTAGAAATTAATAACACAAAGGTAGCTAGAAAATCCTGAAATACTTTGAGGTTAAACAATACATTTCTCAGTTACCCATTGGTCAAAGAAGAAGTCTTAAGAGAAATTAAAACATACTTTGAACTAAATGAAACTAATAATACCACTTTTCCAAAAAAAGTAACGCATAGAGGGAAATTTACAGCATTATATGCATACATTATAAAAGAAAAACATCTAAATCAATAATCTAAACTTACATATTAGGAAACTTGAAAAAAATTAAATCTAACATAACAGAAAAGAAATAATAAAAATTAGAGCAGAAATCAAAGAAATTGAAAACAGAAAACAGATGGTTCTTTGAAAAGATCAATAAAATGGATAGACCTATAGCCAGGCTAAGTTAAGAAAAACAAAGACAGAAGACAAAAAAATAGCTAATATGAGCCCTGGCTGGTGTGGTTCAGTGGTTGGAGTGTCATCCTATGCATCTAGGGGTCGTGGGCTCCATCCCTGGTCCGGGCACATGTGTGAGGCAACCGAGGGATATTTCTTTCTCACACTAATGTTTCTCTCTCTCTCTCTTTCTCTCTCTCACCCTGCCTCTCTCTCTAGAGGTCAAGGGAAAATACATCCTCAAATGAGGCTTAAAAATTATTAATATCAGAAATGAAAGAGGGGCCATCAATACTGGTCTCATTGATATTAAAAGGATAATAAAATAATATTATGAACAATTTTATGTCCTTAAGTTTTAGAATCTAGAGAAAATGGGCCAATTCCCTGAAAGACATAAGCTAGCAAAACTCACACAAGAAGAAATAATCTAATTTTGCCTATATCTATTAAATAAATTGGATTATTAATTAATAATCTCTCAAACATAAAGCAACAGATGGGTTCATTGGCGAATTGTACCAAACATTTAAGGAAGAGTTTGTTCCCATTCTCTACAATCTTTCGGAAGATAGGAGCAGAGGGAGCACTTCCTGACTCATTTTATGCGATCAGAATTACCCTAATACCAAGACCAGACAACAACTTAAAGGAAAGGAAAACTACTGGCCAGTATTTCTCATAAACATTGATGCAAAAGTCCTCAACAAAATAATAGCAAACCAAATCTGACAATGAATAAAATGAATTTACACCATGGTCAAGTGAGATTTATTGTTGGTATGCATGACTAGTTCAGCATTCAAAATCAGTTAATGAAATCCTTCACATCAACAGGCTGAGGAAGAAAAATCATAGGCCCTCACCAATAAATGTAGAGGAAGCATTTGACAAAATAGCACAACGAGAATGATTTCTGTTTGTATCTATTTGTAAATAGCTATCTTTGTAAATCTATTTATCCTCCCTCTCCCTTCCCCAACAAAGTTTATGCAACAAAATGCTGACAGATTAGAGTTTTATTTTGTTCTTATTGCTTCTCTGAATTTTCTAAGTTTTCTGTAAAATTTTCTAGAAAAAAGCACTATCCATGATTTTTAAAAAAACTTTTATTGGTTTGATAAGGGTCCACTAACAGAAACACTTGTTAAAAGCTCACCACTAAAGGGAATAGGGCCACAAATCTCCTCGTGCCTGTGGATGGGAATGGCACTGGGAACTGGAAAGAGCTTCCCCTGGTAGTATTCTAAATCTAAAAATTTACAGCATCAAATGTATACACTATAAAAGAAAAAAATCTAAAATCAATAAACTTACATCTTAGGAAACTTGAAAAAAACGAAATCTAACATAACAGAAAATAAATAATAAAAATAGAGCAGAAATCAAAGAAATTGAAAATAGGAAATAAATAACATAAAAAATGGTTCTTTGAAAAGATCAATAAAATTGATAGACCAGGGGGTCTGGCTTGGTATTTCCCAGCTGATCCATCTGAATGGACAAAATGCAGAAAACAGAGTAACACAGAAACCTGTCTCCATTGCTTTCCATAGTGTCATTTTGTATAAACGCTGGCAATTGCTGCAATAGGTGGAAAGAACAGTTTCTTTTTGAAATGGTTCTCTATCAGCCTAAGCAAGTGAACTCAAAAAGTCAGTTACACACACACACATACACACACCCCTCTCACTACAATGCTGAAGTTTATGTGTTTATAGTATTGATTCTGATCAATCTAATTTTTTTTTTGTGGGAGGGGGGATTTAAAAACAGGGTTATATGGTTTTGTTGAAGCCTACATCAACTTCATTTTCCTTGAACTGTCAGCCCCCTGTGTGGTCTGGGAAGAAGTATTTTTCCAATTTGTGTTTTAAGTGGACTATGTTGAATTTTAATAGCCTCATCATCATATTCTATACACAGTCACCTCATCTCACTTTTTGATTATTTTCTTTTGAATAAGTCTTCTTGAATAACCAACCAGGGCCTGGTTGACCATCATAAATGTTATAGCAACTTCTGACCCTAACATCACTTTTCCTTTTACTGTAGCAGACCCAGTGCAAAGAGTGGCATTTGGAAACAGCCGGAATCAGTTATGCCTAGATTGAAATCCTTGCCCCACTATTCACCAGCTGAACTTGAGCAAGTCACTCCTTGAGGGGCTCCCTTCATCTGATAAATGTGGACAATCAGTTAATAGAATTGTGACAATTAAATAAAAAATCCTCTGCACAATACCTGGCACAAAGTGAGCCACCACCAAGTGGGCATTGGATGCTCATAGTTGTTCTTCTGACCTGCTTTCCTTTCCAATGATCTGAGTCGATTCTAGAGGTTTTGATTTTTCTTATAGGACTAGTTTTCCTTATAAGACTATCCTCGCGTGCATCCAGACTCTTGCTTTCAGCCCACAGTTCTTGCTTCCTTTCTGGCTGTTTGTCTTCCTCATTTTGTAGGTGTTTTGGATCCCATTGTCTTGCTCCTTGATTCTGTTCCTGTGTTTCTGGGTCTGGGTGGTGAGTGCTGCCGCTTGCTCAGGTTAGAGGACCCACCCCTGTCGGGTCCCCTAATAGTGAACCTCCTAACCTTGGCAAAATCATTTAAAGCCCTTTACACACTGCTGCTTCTTTATAGCATGTGATTGTCAGACCAGAACATAATGGTCCAGCCGTACAAATGTCATAAAAGGATGGGAATTTAAAGAAATGAGCAAAACCATGATTTTTTTTTCTCTCTTGAAAAGAATCGTCACTGCCAAAAAAAGTAAGGCAAAATATACAATTCAGACCTAGTTGGTTTGGCTCAGTGGATTGAGCATTGGCCTGCACTCTTAAGCGTCCTGGGTTTCATTCCAGTCAAGGGTATGTACCTCAGTTGCAGGCTAGATCTCTGGTCAGGGTGTGCGGAAGGCAGCCAGTGGATGTGTCTGTCTCACATTGATGTTTCTCTCTTTGTCTTTGCCCCTCCTTTCCACTCTCTCTAAAAATCAGTGGAAAAATATCCTCGGGTGAGAATTAACAATAACAACAAAAACAACAACAATTCAGAGCACTTAGAAGCAGAATTATCTCTATGCAGAGTACTTTTTAAAAAATTGATTTCAGAGAGGAAGGGAGAAGGAGAGAGAGATAGAAACATTAGTGACGTGAGTTATTGATCCTCTGTCTCCTGCATGCGTTGAACTGGGGATTAAACCCACAACCCAGGCACGTGCCCCAACCAGGAATCAACCATGACCTCCTGGTTCATGGGTAGACACTCAACCAGTGAGCCACACCAGCCAGGCTATGCAGAGTACTTTTAATTTTGGATGTCAGTAACTCTTACATACTTTGTGCTTTGGAATGAATTTGTTCAGTTGTGATCTAGAGAAGTCTGGCTACAGGGAGAATTAATCACACATGTAATAGCCTGGATATGAATACTTTTACTATATTAATAAAGCTGTTGTTCTTAGGCAATTAAGTAATCAGTGCTCATTATATAAAATCTAGAAAACACAAAACCCTTTAAAGAGAAATCTGGAAATAATCCTAACATTTTAGTGTATTTCCTTGTCATTTGTTTTCTTTATAAAATTTGGATCATATTTCATCTTCAGTTTTATATCCTCCTCTTGCATTTAACCAGTATCTCTTGAGTGGTTTTCTACATTCTTAAATATTCCTCCCAAACATTATTTTTAATGGCTGCTTATCACCATTGATTGAATGGCTGTATTATAATTTATTCATATAAACCTTGTTGGACATTTGTGAATCCTATTACAAATAATACTTCAATGTAAATATTTGAACCTTCATTTTTTGAGTGCTTAATCCAGTTATATCTTTAAAATAGATTTATTTTGAGTACTTTACATTTCCTAGGTCTTCTGGTTGCTTGGGGAGTATTGGCTGTTACTCATGCCACACCATTGAGGCCAGCTGCAGTGGGGCTGAATGACCAAAGATGTTTTGGGGGCAGAATTTTCTCTCTCTGGCAGGAAAGTTTTTTTTTTTTTTTTTTAAACATATTTTATTGATTTTTTACAGAGAGGAAGAGAGAGGGACAGAGAGTTAGAAAAATCAATCAGCTGCTTCCTGCACACCCCTTACTGGAGATGTGCCCGCAACTAAGGTACATGTCCTTGATGGAATCAAACCTGGGACCCATGAGTCTGCAGGCTGACGCTCAATCCACTGCGCCAAACCGGTTTTGGCTAGATTTTTTAAAAATAAGGAAGTATTTTCCTGCAATGATGAGCATCCATTTTCTTGTTTCTCTTTGTGTAACAATTCATGGTTCTGGAGTTACATATGAATTAGGGTGGTAATTGCACCCAGGAACCAGGAACTGAGGAATGTCTTGCAATGTTATGCTCTTGCAACTCATATTGCTCTTAAACTATAAGTATATTTCTAAACCTAACCTGAATTTTGACCTAAAATCCAGAAGCATTCTTTTGACATGTATGAAATGTAGTTTGAATTTTTTACGAGAGATGTGGCCTCCACTGAGCCAATAGTCACAAAGTTTTTTGGAGAAATTAAAAAATTATGATATGTCTTGAATCTATCCATAAATGGAACACATTAAATTTGACCTTATAGCCACTTAAGACACATGACGAGCATGTTGACCAAATGCTGTTAAAGCCATTACATTTAATTTAGAAAGCTGATGAGATATACTAGAATAGTCAGATGAAACAACAGAAGATCTGAAAATATAGCAAAATGTGGTCTTCAGTAGAAAATGAAATTAATTTTGGATTTGAGCTAGCTATAATTTTTAAATATAAACTATAGACAAAAGCAGATCTAGGTTTGGTAATTTCTCACTTTAAAAGGACTAATAATATTTTTAAAATAAAAAAATGGTTTTCTAAATAGAAATAAACTGCATGTGAAATCAAAAGTGATATTCCAGTAAAATACAAGGATATTAGAACAGGGAAATGCAAATGTTTTTGTGACTTTAAAGAAGATTTATGTGCAAATAATCCCAAAGGAATGTCTGCAGTAATTATTTTCCAGTTATTATAGATTAAGATAAGGTCTTGATTATAGAGAGATTTGAACAAATTAAGTAATATAGCACAATTTTTGTTTTAAAAAAATATATTTTAAAAATATGTTTTATTTATTTTTTACAGAGAGGAAGAGAGAGGGATAGTGAGTTAGAAACATCGATGAGAGAGAATCATCGATCAGCTGCCTCTTGCACACCCGCTACTGGGGATGTGCCCGCAACCAAGGTACATGCCCTTGACGGGAATTGAACCTGGGACTCTTCAGTCCGAAAGCCTATGCTCTATCCACTGAGCCAAACCGGTTTTGGCTTTAAAAAAAAAAAAAATATATATATATATATATATATATTATTGATTTTCTTACAGAGAGGAAGGGAGAGAGATAAAGTTAGAAACACATATGAGAGAGAAACATTGATCAGACCCCCCACTAGGTATGTGCCTGCAACCAAAGTACATGCCCTTGACTGGGAATCGAACCTGGGACTCTTGAGTCCGCAGAACAACTCTCTATCCATTGAGCCAAACCGGTTAGGGCTGTGAATTTTCTTTATATAACCTTTGTCCATTTTTTCTGTTGTGTTACTTGTTTTATTCCTAAGAGTTTGAAATATTTCTTTATGCAGGAGATGATCTTATTCATTTTTAACCATTCTTAGTTTAGGAAGAGCTTTTAAATATCCATAATGTTTGTTGGGTTTAACTGGTTGTCTTTTCAGCCTCTAGTGAGATGGTCAAATGATATTTACTTGACCTGTTGATATGAGGTAACTATAATTGTGAGAACTTTAAAAAGCAGAGTAGTTAAATATTTTATGGGCAAGAGGAATGATTTCAATGTGATGATTTTCAAAACATGTTTAGAGGGATGCCTGGTTAGAACAGAGGGTGTGTCTAAGGGGTGTGACACTGAACTCTTTGTGGGGTATTGTACCCAGGTAAAGATTTGGAGCTTTACTGTACAGGCAAGACAGAACTACCACAGAACTTTGAGTAAAAGTTAACTTAGAAGTTAATAAAATTAATATGATGGTGTGGTTGAGGAAAGAAATAAAAGCAAAGAGTAACCAGGAGTGAGATGAAAATAACCATTTGCTATAATGACCCTAATCCTATATAATAAAACCCAATATGCAAATTGTCCCCTCAGGCAAATTCAACCGGGAGTTCGAGCTCTTGCTATGATGTGCAGTGACCACCAGGGGGAGGCACAGAACATGGTGGTAGTTGGCCAGGTGAGAATGGCAGCAGGCGGCAGTGGAGATGCTGTTGGCCCGATGGACCCCAACTAAAGTGGGACCACAGTGGGATGGAGGAGCAGGTGAGCAGGGGCCCCGATCACAGAGAGTGACCAGTGGTGGCTGCAGGGGCCCAGCCCCACTTGATTGCCCACAGGCAGGATGATGAAGTAGGTGAGGGGGCAGTGCCAGGCCTAGGTGGGATGCCAGGTGGGGCTGTGGGGCTGTGAGGCTGGGGGTACAAGCTGGGGCCCAATCTCCACAGGCCACCCCGAGGGTCTCTACCCGTGCATGAATTCGTGCACCAGGCCTCTAGTAAGGAATAATGCCTAAGTTGTGTGAAGCTAATTAGGAAACCAGGAATACAAATATACTATATGAGGACTTCTGTTTGGGCAAGTGACATACTATTGATAGATGGCAAAGAGAAAGCACACCTCATCAATTTTTATTTTTATTCCAATTGACAATGTCATTGAGAGTGATTTTCAGACTGAAGGTGGGGTGTAGAGTGGAACAAATACGACAACTGAAGACAGATCACAATGGGTGAAGTCATAGGAAAGCATCTGTCTACTCTGGGTGAATTATACTCCAGGAAAATGGGAGAACTTTTAATTATACCTCTGAATGTCTGTTGCTGACCTTAGAGAAAACTTGGAGAATGTAAATGTTGCTCTTCTTAAAAAAGGTATTTATGTGTATGTTGCAAAGGAAATTCCAACTTTCAAAAATGTGGATTTCATAAACTGAAAAAAAATCCATGATCTTAATGTCATTTGGGGATAAGATCCTAGAATAGCATTCACAAGGGGTGACTTGTAGGCTCCTAGAGGAGAAAGCAAGGATCATTAGAGCTCTATCTGGGTCATGTGAAAAAATGACTGACCACATTTTCTTCATCGATTGACATGACTTAGATAAAAGAGCACTGTTAAATGCAAGCAAGTGCAAGGGGGTGTTAAGACCTGGAAGGAAGAAGACTTAGGGAGACAACAATGGCTGATATCAAGTATGAGAAGGACCGTTACATGGAAGAGGAATCAGGTATCTGTGGGCTTCTTGAAGGCCAGCAGGTCGGATAACTGGATACCATTCAGTATAAGGAAGAGCTTTCTAACCACTCACAGAGTGGGGTGCTTTCCCAGAGTGGTTCCCCCATCATGTAAGCAAGCAAGCAGAGCCTGGTCAATTACTTCTTGGGAAATGTTCTAGGAGAGATTAATGCATTCTTGTGTGGTTGACTCTTAAGCACTTTCTGATTTTGAGATTCTATAATCCTACAACAGTGTAGGTGCAAATGGGAAGGACTAGGTTGGAAATACAGTGTAGCTAGTGAGTTGGAAAAAGACAGAAGAAAGCTAAGTCACTCAATTAAGAAAAGAAAGTCATGTAGTCATATAGTCCAGAAGAAGAATTCACCATCTTTTTAGCCCTAAAGACCAGGGTCATCCACAAATAGTATAGGGCTGTCCAAGAAAATTGCACTTGAAAGCAGGTCTCAAATCAACATCTTCCACCGGCTTTTGGGAAGGTCATCAAGGACAAAACTTTAAAAATAGAATTTTAATGATGATCAGAAAAGAGGAGGCCAGTGGGGTCCTTTCCCCCGCAGGGCCAAATCACAGGCCTACTGGGTGGGGAGTGGTGGGCGAGGCACATGCTGGGAAGCAGGTGGAAGGCCCAGGCCAGGAGAAAGTTAAAAAACAGTAACAAGAAAGGAGAGAAGCCGAAACCGGTTTGGCTCAGTGGATAGAGCGACGGCCTGCGGACTGAAAAGGTCCCAGGTTTGATTCCAGTCAAGGGCATGTACCTTGGTTGTGGGCACACCCCCAGTGGGGGGTGTGCAGTAAGCAGCTGATCGATGATTCTGTCTCATCGATGTTTCTAACTCTCTATCCATCTCTCTTCCTCTCTGTAAAAAAAAAATCAATAAAACATATATTTTTAAAAAAGACTCCCCCCTACCCGTCGCCACCCCCCACCCCCCCAAAAAAAGGAGAGGAATAATGTCAGAGGAAGGAAGGATAAAGGCAAACTTAACAGGCATATTTATTGTGAATGGGCAACTGCCTGGGCTCCCAGGGGTCTCTGGGGCACCTCTTTCAGCTGGTTCTCCGGGGAGAAGAGAGTCACAAGTCAGGAGATTGGGGCTCTAATGCTGGCTGTGCCCCGATTTCCTGAGTGACCTTGTAGATGTCATTTCATCTTTCTGCCTCCTCCCAACTGTCAAACACAGGCATCCTGTTAGTCTGAAAGTGCTCTGGGCTTTACAGAAAAGAACAGCTCCAGAAATGTATGACATTGTCTGCATGTGTGCTTAGTGTTTGCCCTTGTTTCCATATTTTCACTGTTGGGGGCGGGAGGAGGGTGGAAAGAAAGGTGAGAAGCCATTGGGGCCAAAGTCTCTTGGCTCCGCCTCATCAGCCTAGGGAACCCAGGGGACCCGGAGCTGGCAAAGGACACATTCGGATGGTCCCTTCCCAGCCAGGCACCCGAGATGCGCGTGGACACCCCCAGTTTCCGCTGTCCTTTCAGCAAACCCCATTGCAGCATCCAGGGAGGAAAAGTGAGGCACGCCCCTCCCCCACTAGATGGCACTGAAACGCCTTGCAGGCGATTTTCAAAACGCAGGAAGGAGAAAAGAGAGGAAAAAAAAATATGGTGGAGGTGCGCTCATTTTGGCTTGCAGGCCCCATTGTGCAAAAAAGCATGCCGCAAACTCTTTTTTTTTTTTCTTTTTCTGGGGACAGTTCTTAACGCAGCAGAGTGGGCCCTCGACTTTGGAGTGAGGGGTAAAATGAGGGGTGAGCATTAGAGTGAAACATCTAGGGTGTCAACCTGGGAGGGAGGCTCCCGGCCTTTGCGGCGCGGTCTCACGTGAGCAGGCAAGTGGGACCAAGTGGGACTGGCCTGCGGCCCACCGGCTCAAGGTCTGGGGTCCCGCCCCGCCTCCCAGGGCCCCGGCAGAGCCTAAATCCAGCCGCCACCCAGAAAAGGACAAACCCCACGTTTCACTGAACCCCACTCCCCTCCTCCAAACTCGACCCCCCAACGTTTTCAAAATATGTTAAGCACCGTCTCAATTAAAATTCTCTTAGTGTCTTGAAGGGACCAATTTTCTTTTCTTTTTTTTTCCTGCTGAGGAGGGAGGTGGAAGTGGGTGTGTGCCGGGGAGTCTGGTGCTGGCGTGGGGCTGGCGGTGACGACCTGCGGACGCGATCAGCCTCGGGAGCACACGCCTAACGCTAGCCAGACAGCGCCGGGGGGCTTTCTGGGGGGAAAACAAAGATCAAACTGGATCCAAGACAGCAGCGACGCAAACCGGGGGCGCAGCGAACTTCAGTCCTCCCAGAAGGCCCACCCCGCAATAAGCTGTCTTTTCTTTTTAAAGAACTGTGGCCGCTTTGAGGGAATTTCCCCACCCCCTTGGAGAGAGAAACGGGAGAGACGGAGGCTCCATTCCCTAAATGTATAACAATGCATGCACACACGCCACCACATACCACATATATGTCTATGTGCATCAATATGCATGTGATGGGCACATACCTACCCCGGCACCATTGACTCGCCTGGTCAAAGAATAAGGCCGAGGCGTTCCGCGCCTGGGAAATGGTGCGGTTTATCTTTAAGGAGGCCAGAAAAATAAGCGATGGGGCTCACGTTGCACGGATGACATCACTAGCCTCGGGCTGCACGCTCCGTGTTCTCGTCTGTGGGTTTTAGCCAAGGCTGCAGCGCCCCGGCGCCCGGGAGAGAGAGAGAGCGCGCGGGCAGCGGCCTCCTCCGGCGCCCGCACCCGGGCCAGGCGGTTGGTTCCCCAGCCCTCCGGGCGCAGCCTCGGCTCCCGCTCCCCAGCACTGGCCGAGCCCGCGAAGCCCCGGAGCCGCGGCGGCGAGAGGAGGCAGGGAGGGGAAGGCGAGCGACCCAGCCTCCCTCCCCCACCCTCGCCCCATCCACCTCGGCGGGCGACCGCCCGCGCGGGGAGCCTGATCGTGGGACGCGGAGGGAGGCCAGGACGCGCCTCCCCGCGCGCCGCCGACCGAGCGAGCCGGCGCCTCGGCCCTGGGTGGGCTGCGTAGAAAATGGTGCAGTCCGAGAGCCGCTGACCGTGCTTGGGCCAAGCAGACCCCGTGCGAGAGCGCCGGGCTCAGGTGGCGGGGAAGGGGCGGGCGGTTTGGAAGGGCTGGGCCTCTGGGTTCAGGGCGCCTGCAGCATTTTCCTTGCACCTGGGCGTGCGGCACGTCCCCGGGCTCCCCGGGAGCCGGAGGAAGTGAGGCGGCGGGCGGCGCGAGAGAGGCGGGCCCGGAGGAGGCCGGGCGGACACCCCGAGGAGACGGCGGCGCGGAGGCCGGCGGCATGACGCCCGGGGGACCGGCTGCCCGGCGGGCTGCGCGCCCCGATCGCGCGACCTGTCCATGGTGTTGAAGGCGCCGCGCGCCCAGCTCCGCGCCTCCCGCGCCGCGCGCCCTGCCGGGTGCGCCATCCTCGGCCCGGCCCACCCCTTGCGCCAGCCAGCGGTCCCCCCACCCCGCCAGTCGCCGCAAACCCCGGGCCACGGTTCGCCGGGTAACGCCGTCCGGCCCGCGGGGAGGCTTGAATGGCCAGGCCGAAGGCAGAAGGACCAGGAGCTCGCCGCGAAAGGCCGGCCGAGACCGCGCGCCTACGGGGGGCCCACCTCTGAGCGCAGCGTGCTGGCCAGGCGGAGCAAGGGACCTGCTGCTGACCGGAGGAGGACAGAGATTTCTAACAGACCCGACTCAGAAAAAAAACACCCTTCCTCGGCGGACCAAAAGGGGGAGAGCCGCTGAGGGGGAGACCTAGGCGAGACTCGGGGCAGCCAGCCTGGCACCCAGAGGTTTCCTCCGCGGACCGGCCGCTTCTCCGGGGTCCAGTGCCTCCTTGTCATTGAGTAGCGCCTCCTGACAGCCCGCCCTCGCCCCAAGAAAGAGCGAGGCCCCGCCGTCGCCTTCCTAGAGAAAGCCCAGCGACCCCACTGCAGTCGGGGGGCACTTGGTGTTCAGCGTCCGGCCGGAGGGCCGCGGCGCCCGGAGCTGTGTGTGTGCGCGGATTCGGCCGGTTCCGAGCTCGGTTCCGAGCCACCGCCGCCCGCGGGGCAGAGAGGGGCGGAGAGGCGGCCTTGCCTCGCTCCCTGCCGCCCCGGAGGCTGGACCTGCCCCGGAGGATGCCCAGGAGCCCGCCGGAGCCCCTCGGGATCAGAACTTTGTAGGCTGCCCGCCCCCCACCCCAGGACTCCCGGAGCCGCGCGCAGGCAGGCAGGCAGGCAGGCGGGGGGCGCCGGGAGCCGCCGCCAGCCCCCTCCCGCCCCCTCCCCCCTCTGGCTCGGCCGCCCGCCCGCCCGCCGCTTTGTTCGGGGCGCGCGGAGGGAAGGCGAAGCGGCGGCGGATCATGCCCATGGTGTAGCGGCGAAGCGGAGGAGGCATGGCTGCCGGAAGGTTACTGCTCTACACGGGCCTCTCGCTAGCGCTCTGCGCCCTCGGCATGCTGGCCGTGGCCATCTGCTCGGACCACTGGTACGAGACGGACGCCCGGAAGCACCGGGACAGGTGCAAGGCCTTCAACACCCGCCGGATCGACCCCGGCTTCATTTACAACAACAACAACAACTTGCCGCTCCGGGCGAGCCGCTCGCGCCTGGACCGCTGGGAGGGCAAACTGCTCCGGGCCCGGAACCGCCGGCAGCTCTTCGCCATGAGCCCCATTGACGAGTGCAGCCGGCAGTACAACTCCACCAACATGGGCCTCTGGAGGAAGTGCCACCGGCTGGGCTTCGACCCGGAGATCGAAGCTCTCGTTCGTAAAGGTAAGCGCCCAGCAGCGAGCGAGGCGTGGCGCTGCGGAGAGCCTGGCCCCAGCCAGCTAGGCCCGGCGGCCCTCTCCCTCCCAAGCCTGGTGGAGGTCTCGCAAGCCTCCTGGGGCCCCGACGTCGGGTTATCAGGCTCCCCCAAACCTCCGAGTGGCCACAACTTGCCTCCCCATAGCTGGTGACAGAGGCTCACCTCTCCCTCCCTCTTGTCTTGCATTTGTCTGGTGAGATTCACATGGTCCAGGGTAGGATGATGCTGGATCAGTCTCTTAAAAGGAAGGGAATCTATAATGTGCTGTTAACAGAGAGTGATATGTTGGGGGTAGTCAGACTCCTAGTTTTAGTCTTTTTAGATGTTGAACTGATGCATCATGTTCAACATCTCCAGCAGAAGGCCTTACGTTTGCTGAGTGCTCTACCAGGCATGTTGCAGGCATTGGTCATATAAATATCAACAAATTCCAGCTCCTGCCCTGTGGCAGCTCAAAGCCCGTTGGCCAGTGGCATCATACCACGACTCTTGATTTCTCCTTTTGAGAAAGTGGTTGACAAATGACTTGTGTGCATGCAATATTTAGCGGGGTCTAACAAGCACACACAAAAAAGTAGTTTTTCAGGTAACAACAAAGCAGACACTGCAGAGGAAAAAAAAAGCCTTACCAAAGTATACCAAAACAGGAAAAAAAAACCCTGTATTTACAAACCATAAAAATTTGATACATTTTAAAGGCTGCTTTAAAATGAAATTTGTAAATTTTGCATGACATATGCATCGGGGACCACCCTGTTCCATTAACCCACTAACATATACTTTAAATATGATTTTATTGATTTCAGAGAGGAAGGGAGAGGGAAAGAGATAGAAACATCAATGATGAGAGAGAATTATTGATCGGCTGCCTTGGGCCTGCCCCACACTGGACATTGAGCCTGCAACCAAGGCATGTGCCCTTGACCAGAATCAAACCTGGGACCCTTCTGTCTGCAGGCCAACACTCTATCCACTGAGCCAAACTGGCTAGGGCTGGATATATATATATATATATATATATATATATATATATATTAATATTGCTCTTCTGTCTATGTCTTGGAAGATGTGGTGTGATCTCAAGAGTCTTTTATGTTTCATTCTTTTCAACTTTTCAACTATTAAATGGTGGTGGTAAGCTGAAAACAATGTTATTTATCAGCATCCTTTGAAGCCAAGATATAAAACAGTTCTTAATGACTCTTAATATTATAATGGAGGTTTGATGCTATTTTTAAATATAATTTGTGAGAACAGATGCTCTTTAATTTATAGAAATGTTGAAATGGATAAAAACTGTTAATAGAAATGTCAGTTGTTTAAGAATGACAAACAGTAGCTCTGGTCTAGGTGGCCATTCAGACTTAGGTGAGGTAAGCCCAGACAGAACCCATCTTAATGCTTGTGTTGTAGATTCTGTAGAATGACGAGGGGTTTTAGCTAATTTGGCTTTGAGTGTGTTAATATTATAAACATCACATCTGTTTCATGTTAGGCACTGTTTAGAGCAGGGTGACCCATCTGGAGCTCCACAACTTTGTAAAGACATATGGATAGTAGAGAATTCCAGAAGAGAGCAACTCGGGTTTGGATTTTGGGGAAAGAAGAGCAAGCAGAGTAGTGTTTGACCGTGGGTGACTTTAGAGTAGTCTTCAGATTCTCAGATTCATAAAGGGTTGTTTTATCCCTCATTTTCTGCTTTCATTAGAATTGGAATGGTAGGAAGTTAGCCGAAATGCGAGGAAGAATTCATGTTAATAATGACTGATAAACACTGGTAGGATTTACTGAAGGACAATTCTTGAATTTCCTGCCTCGAACGTCTGAAACAAGACAGGTGTCCTTCCATCTGGTGTTGGTTAACCCCGCTTAAAAAAAGGAGGTGGCATTCATGGCTTCTGATGGTTGCAATGAGGGCTTTGATTCCCTGTTGCTCTGCTTAGCAATCCAGCTAGAAAGGTTGACTTGGTCTGTGCACCGGAGGGATTGGTTTCCATAGTGACATGTTCTTCCGGTGAGCTGGAAACACAGTGACAGGGGAAGGCATAAGGGAGGAATGCACAATGTTTTGACTGTGTATTGACCAATTTTTAATTGCAGCAACAGAAAATGGACATGGCACAGCAGGGGGATTGAATGCACTGATACCTAGAGTTGGCAGGGCGTTGTATTTCACTCCAACTAATGGACATCCTGTTCCCCATCACCCAGAATATAGCAATCACTGTCAGTTGCAAGCACCCGATCACCATGGCCGTTCTGTCCATTTGACATTCTTGTTGGGTGTTATTGAGATAGATGGCATGCCAGCATTACAAATCTTCAGAAGCTTAAGGTCACTATCTTAATTTTTAACCTCAAAACAGAATCTTTGAAAGCCAGATCTTCTATAAGCAGCAATAGAAACATTTTGGAAATAAGTACATCTCCTATTAGTGGAATTCACAAGCCATTCCAATAATATACTGAATATAATTTTTAGATTTAATCAGTATGCCTCCCAAATGGGCAGATTTTAGAAGGAATTTTAGGAAAAGAAATGAATATCCCTATATCTAGATCTAGGGCATCTTAGGGAAATATTTTTATCTCATAGTGTTCATTACCAGCCTCAAAGATATCTTATGCCTTTGTCTTTCTTTGGAAAATCATGGGAAAATTAGAGATTTATCTAAATGGTCATACAGCTCCTGAGAACTGAATCATTTGTTGAATTAATATTCATTACATTAGAAAGTGCTGTTTGTGCATTTAAAAACAAAACAAAATCACATAATAAGAAATCAAAAGTTGCCCTAGCCAGTTTTACTCAGTGGATAGAGCATTGGCTCCCGGATGGAAGGGTCCCAGGTTCAGTTCTGGTCAAGGGCACATACCTCAGTTCAGGCTCTACCCCTGGCCCTGGTCAGAGCCCAGGCAGGAGGCAATCAATTGGTGTGTCTCTCTCATGTAGATGTTTTCCTTCTCTGTCTCTCCTCCTCTCTTCTAATCTCTAAAAATCAATGGAAAGATATCCTCAGGTGAGGATCAACAACAACAACAAAAGACAAAAAAGAAAACAAAAATCAGATCAATATTTGATTTGAAGATAAAGTTTTTTGGACTCATGTTCTTTCTGAAATCCATGTCTTCAGTGCCCAGCTGCTGTAACTGTACCCACAAATACACATTTCTGGTCACTGTGTGTTTGTTTGTGTTATTGAACTGTAAGTTCCTGGAGGGCAGGAAAGAATAATTTGTAAAATACAGCCACCAGATTGGTGCTACTTGGGAAATATCTCATGCAAATTAGGTTCATGGAAATGTATCTATCAAGTGCTTTTTCTCATTGTGGGAACACTGGAAGAAACAAAGAACCAGGTGGCTCTCAGGGCAGGTTAATATTGTAACATGTCTCAGGATTTAACAAGAAAGATTTTTTTTTTTTTTTTTTTAGCAAAAGCTTTGTTAAGGAATAAGGGAAACAATACTTTTTTTTTTGAGGGAGTAACATATATCATCAAACATACAAATCACTCACAATCATTATTTTTCACATTAGATTATATTTTAATCATTTCCTTCTTGGAGGTAATGTGCCGCACCAGCTCAGCCAAGGGTTTGAGGAGCCTGAGCGGGGGCGAGGAAGGATGGAGAAATTATAGACAAAGAGAAAAAGCTGGGTTGAGGTGGATCCACTTCGTGCCTGGCTGAGGCCACAGAACAGATCCAGACTGCAAAGCTGATGCTTTATTTATAGTCAGGGGTAAACAAGGTAATTTACAATGTTCTAGTAAGTTTCACTTATTTTGGCAGCACTTGCTGCCCCTCCCACAGCCCACTAGCTGCCCAGGAAAGATCCAGGGAGCAGTCACAAGATCAAGCTTAATTATGCATTGAGGACTGTGCCCTCCAAGCTGGGAATTGTTTGCGACTTTGCCAGCAGGTCAGACGGAGGCTTAACCCTATAACTGCTTCCTATAGAGGTGTAGGATTGGGTAGAGGGTGTAGCAAGGATAGAGTACCCTTGAATTCCCATATGTGCCCATAATCAGATCTCTGTCTTGCTGTTCAACCTTGTCCATGCCTCTCTAGTAAGTCACTGCAAGCACAGGGGGCAGATCAATGTGAGGATCAGTTTCTGAAAACCAAGAGACTTCCAGACCTTTAGGAGGAGCAGCTACAGGTAGGATTTTGTTCCAGGGAACATTTAAATTCTTTGATTTGTATTGAGACGCTACCCTTGAAATAAGTAGACCTTCAGTTGAGATTCTAAGAACTTTTTAAAAATTATTTGATAACAGGCCTTATCATAGAATTTGACCTACATAGTTTCCATAATCACAGGGTGGTTGTCAAGAGCTTGAGACTTATTTTAATACAATGTTCTACATAGCCACACATTAATAATGTATTCAGCAAATATTTGCCGTGCCCATATTAGATGATGGGCTCACATCACTAGGATGAAGGAATGAATGAGACTCCATCTTCAAAATTCCCGTAGTCTGTTAGAGAATAAATGACAACTATGGGGCAGTGAGAGCAACAGATACACTCAGAACAATAGAGAGGAGGCAGCGATTGTGTCAGCAGGGGGATGAGGTAAGGCAGGGGGTGGGTGAAGCAGAGTTTTCGGAGAAATGAAATCTCATCAAGATCTTCATGGAGTTGGGAGGTGGCAGGAGAGGAAAGGCATTTCAGGCAAAGAGGCAGGAGTATACGCACAGCCATGGGAGCGTGAGACAGTAGTTGCTTGGCCTCGTGAGTGTGATTTCTGAGGTGGAGGAGAGGAGCAGACCAGGAGCAGGAGAGCAGGCAAGAGCCAAGCCAAGGAGCTTGTGTACTCAAGTCTCCTGTAGCTATGCTGCCCCATGGGATAGCCATGAGCCACATGTGGCTGTTTAAATTTAAAATAATGAAAAGTAAATAAAATAAAAAAATTCACTTCTTTAGTCACATTGGCCACATTATAAATGCCCAATAGCCACGCGTGGTTAGTGGCTGTGGTATCGGACAGTGCAGGTGAGAGAACTTGCCCATCAACACAGAGAGATCTGTTTTGAGTGCTGTGTGGGTCTATATAGCCTCTGAAAAGACCAAGCACATACTTTGTTTCAGGTGACGGTAACTAAACGTGTTACCTTGGGCTTAAATTTAAGTATATCATTGTACACTTGTGAAGAAAAATTACTACTTGAATATTTTGGGGAAGAAGTTTTTAATTTTATGCTACGCCTATATTTTATTAATTTTCCCATCTTTGACTCACAGCATTCTTACAGGCCTCTCTTTTCTTTTCTGTCCCCTCCCTGTCCCCACTTCATTGTAAGTTTCTGGCAAAGTTGACTTGGTTGGAAAGATGATTAATAGTAATAATTGCCAATATCGATGCCAGGTACTTTTCTAAGAGTTTTATATTTATTAGGTAATTTATTCTTCATAAGAATACGCTATTCCTATTATTTTATCCCTACTTTATAATTGAGGAAACAGAGGCACAGAAAGGCCAATGAACTTGCCACGTCTCATGAAGGTGTTGGATTCGAACTCTGGCTCCAGGTTTGGGAGCTCACCCGCTGTACTGTGCTGTCACCGTGGTCTGTTGGGGCAGGGACAGGGTGGAAAAGAAGCTGGTACATTGATCCCCTGAGTTGAAAAAGAAACAGGAAGTCATTTAGGAATCTCCCTGAGGTGAGATCTGAGAAGGAAGGTGTTTCACATGGCTCGACCTCTCTTTGGGACCTGCTGACCAAAGCGCACACATTATTTTAATATGTTTTTGAGTATTTACTTTGTCCATTGTGGTAGATTATAGATATGAAGGACACCCTCATTCATTCCACAAATATTTATTGAAGGCTTTAGGGCTGGGTGTTATGGAGAAACTAACCTTCCAGGGGGTAGAGCCCGACAATAAATAAATATGTATGGAATAAAAAATGTCTAATAAACTAATGATGTATTATATAAGGTAAGGTGGTGAGGGCCATGAAGTGTCTTTGCCCTTAGGAAGCACAAAGTGCATGTAAGCCAAGAATTAAATAGTTCCATTAGTTTTGGTTTTATAGCATAGGGAAACATGACCTGTTCACAGGCAAACACATACAGACACCCACGGTCTTTGTATATAGCGTGATCCCTGTGCATGCCCTTCTATGTACTCCCAGATGTACACGTCAGGGCACTGTTAGTCACATCGCTCCTCCCCTGTCATACTGGAAATATAACTCACCAGTGAGATTTGACAGGGAAGGATCCCTGTGATGCTATGGGCAAATGTCTGGGTGGGAGGAGAGAGAGGGTGGGGTAGAGAGATGTGTTTTGGACATCTGCTGTGTGTTGAGCCCTCTGCTAGGTGTTGGGGGAGAAGGAAGAGGCATAATGTGGTTCCCGTCCTGAGGGAGCTTACACTCTAGCTCATGGTTCCCAATTCATTGTCGTGAGTGGTTGGAACAGGTCCTTCCTCAGGAGGTCATGTCAGTATCAACTGGATGAGGGATCAGCTAGTTAGGGATCTCAGGGGCGAGCTGTTCTTACTGAGTCAATAAAGTCAAGAGCCTTATTTCTGTTCAAGAAGGTCGGCTTATTTTTTTTTTTTTTTACTAGGATAAAAATCAATTTAGAGGATTGATTCGTATATCCCACTTTGGATTGTCGGTTAAAACTATTTTCTCCTTCTCTGCTATTAGTAGGTGATTCTAAGCCTTCAGATAGAATCATAAACAACTCTGGGATAGTTTGACCCTTTACACACACACACACACACACACACACACACACACACACGCACACACCCTTTCACACAATAATATTTGATGAGAAAGTTAAATTTAAGTGATAGAAAGTAAATAATAGGTAAGTGGTTGAAAGAAGGTGAAAACACAGACATGCCCATATACATTTAGACATCAGACAGTAGTCACAAATGTTCATTCAGATGCAGATACTTTTAAAATTACTTACCCCAAGCAATACACAGAGATGAGGGATGGCACACTTGGTGGATGAGTAGATAGAAAATTTGTTCTAACATCTTGATTGGGCATCTGCTGTTATTGAGACAATGCATGCATCTTTTAAAAAGACTTCCTTACTTCCTATATAATAAAAGGCTAATATGCAAATAGACTGAATGGCAGCACAATTGAACAACCGGTCTCTATGACATACACTGACCACCAGGGGGTTGTGTGCAGAATATGGCGGGTGCCAGCCACTGCGGGATGGTGGAGCTGGTGAGGGGGGGGGGTGGTGGTGTGGGGGGGGTGGTGTGGGGGCGGGGGGCAGACCAAGGTAGGGGTGCTGATCGCTGTCATTGGGGCGAGCCTCTGGTGGTTATTGAAAATTCTTTGCTCCTGCATGCCGTGATCCCACCCAGCACTCACACCCACTGCTGGCACTGGAGCCACCACTCACATCCACTGCCGGCACCAGTCCCGATTGCTTGGTGCCATCAGCGGGTGTGAGCGGTGGTTGCCGACCTGATTGCTCCTGAGGGCTTTTCCACCTCCCCCTGCTCCTGAGGGGCGATTGGGGCAGCAGCCACCGCTTTCACCTGCTGACAGCGCTGGCCCCCTCCTACCTGCTGCTGGCACTGGCCCCAATCGCTCTGCATCGTCAGCAGGTGCGAGTGGTGCTGGTGCTGTCAGCGTATGGGAGTGGCAGCAGCGGGAGTGGGGTTGCCAGCAGACAGGGACTGGGGGCCACAACGGGAGGGGCTGGGTGGGAGTGTGGAGGGATGGCTGACATCCGCTCCTGTGTCCACCGCAGCCTCGTGGTCCACGGTTCCTTTCAAGGTGTACGAATTCGTGCACTGGGCCCCTCGTGTAAAATAATGGGTTTGGATAATATAAACTTCAAGCCATTTCACACTCTAACACATTTGATGAGAAAGTTAAATTTAAGTGATAGAAAGTAAATAGTAGGTAAATGTTTGAGAGGAGGTGAAAAGAGAGGGAAGGGAAAGTGAGGGAAGGAAGAGAGAGACAAAGAGCAAGACAGAGACAGAGGAAGGGAGACATCCCTACAGGGAGCATTCCAGGTGCTAGTTTGTCATCGGAGGAGGTGGAAAACAAAGCAGCTAATTCCATACCTATATAGAATCATGTAACAAAAACTCACCTTTTCTCTTTCTAATGGTCTGCAATGCCATGTTGCAGACTGGGGTTAAAAATTTAAAAACTGAATCGAGAAAGGTGGTGATGTCTGCACACCAGTGTGAATATATTTAATGTCACTGAACTATACACTTAAAAATAGTTAAAAATTCATGTTATGGCCGAAACTGGTTTGGTTCAGTGGATAGAGCATCGGTCTGTGGACTGAGTGGTCCCGGGTTCGATTCCGGTCAAGGGCATGTACCTTGGTTGCGGGCACATCCCCAGTGTGGGGTGTGCAGGAGGCAGCTGATCAATGATTCTCTCTCATTGATGTTTCTAACTCTCTATCCCTCTCTCTTCCTCTCTGTAAAAAAAAAAAAATCAATAAAATATATTTAAAATAAAAATAACACCAAGTATAAATATGTCAGGTAATGAACAGGTGATTCAAGGATGAAAGCTTATTTTTTTGTAAATTTATCCACACGGAGATGATGTTTGAAAGGCCTGTCCAAAAGTCACTGGGACTCTTACAGGTGATGTCTGTTCTGAGGGGAAGCTGCTGTTGGCTTTCAAGGAAGTTTCACAGATTTGCTGCTTTTATGGGCGACTGCAGTGTCTGAATTATTTCAATTGATTTTTTTTTGGCGTCAAAGTATTTTGCCAAGAAAAGGCAATTTGCTTGATATTAGGTCATCTTCATAAAGTTATATCATTTCCTGCGTTTTAAAGCGCCCCACTGTTCGGTATGCCGAACCTCACTCTGCTGGACACTTGATCTGCTCTAGAGCCTCTCTCATTCAGCTTTGCCCTGAATTTCTCTTCATCTTTCTAATAGAAATTCTGTTTAGACAAACACGACTCCTATTCCCCGAGGCCCTGGAGTATTTTGCAGACCTGGACGTAATAGGGTTGTTTTAACCTTAAAGGAGCTCTGGGCTCAGATGCTGCTGTGTGTCCGCTAACACAGCATGGAGGTGTAGCTGTCTCCTGTCTCCTGGGGCTGAGGACACATGTACCTTGCAGCCTGGAACTTCTCTTCCTGGCTACGTGCACAAAAGTGCATGAAACGCATCCGAGCATGTCCTTGGCACCACTGTTCGTAACGCAAAATGAGTACATAAACAAAGACGATAAATGTAGGTGCCCATTAATACAAAAATCGATACTGCAGTATGGCATAGTCATACAGTGAAAGGTATCGTAGTATATGTATAATAAGTATATTGGCCGAAACCGGTTTGGCTCAATGGATAGAGTGTCGGCCTGCAGACAGAAAGGTCCCAGGTTCGATTCCGGTCAAGGGCATGGGCCTTGGTTGCGGGCACATCTTCAGTAGGGGGTGTGCAAGAGGCAGCTGGTCGATGATTCTCTCTCATTGATGTTTCTAACTCTATCTCTCTTCCTCTCTGTAAAAAACAATAAAATATATAAAAAAATAAGTATGATGACTCTACATGTTTTCAAGCGGATAAACATAAAACTTGAGTGAAAAAAGCCGGGTGCAGAATGAAATGTAGACTATGATGCCATTTATACAAAGCTTAAAAACATCGAATAACATCAGATATTGTTTATGGAAACATATTTGCATTGTATTTATGGAAAATATGCCTGGAACCTATAAACATAACATGAAGGATGATGCTTACCTTTCTCAAGACAGGAAAAGAGATGGAATTGGGGAGGTGTTTTAAAGTCATCTGTGATACTTTATTTCCTAGGAAAACAAACGGAAAGATCTGAAGCACGTGAGGCATCCACATGCTCGCACACTCCAGCTGTGTGGAAGGTACTTACAATTTGGACTAGGGTTAACATTCTATTCAGACTGTACCGTTCCGTGTACAGGAGACAGGTTCTTTAAGGAACACTCTTGGAAAACTTTGTCTTTGAGGCTATCTGAGACTGACTTTTAAGTAGTAGCAAGAGGCATTTAGAGAAGAGGAAAATCAGGTAACCCCTAACCAACAGTTTTTACTAACAGTAGCTCATGGGAAGGGTTTAGAAAGAATAAAATTACGTTTTATTATTTTCTGATGTGGTATTAAGTAGAATAAATTAGTGCTTTAAATTGATTTATTTCTGAGATAGGGACCAATGTACAAATCATTTCCCCATCCAACCCCCCTTTTGTAAATGTCCTGCAGCTCATGGCAAAACCAAGAGTTCCAGCGCTAGCCAGTTTGGCTTAGTGGACAGTGTTGGCCTGCAGACTGAAGGGTCCTAGGTTTGATGCTGGTCAAGGGCACATACCTGGGTTGCGGGCTCAATCCCCGGTCCTGGTTGGAGCATTTTCCAGAGGCAACCAATTAATATGTCTCTCTCACATCAATATTTTTTTTTCTCTCTCTCTCCCTTCCATTCTCTCTAAAAATCTCTCCCTTCCATTCTCTTTCCCTTCCATTCTCTCTAAAAATCATTGGAAAAATATCTTCGAGTGAGGACTAACAAAAAAGAAAAAAAGAAGCTACCAATGAATGAATAAATAAAAGGAATATCAAGTCAATCTCTCTTTTCCTCCCTCTGTCTCTCTATAATTAATTAAATAAATGCTAGATAAATAAGTAAATAAATAAATAAATAAATATTCCATATCAGGTTAAAAACAAAACAAAATAAAAACAAGTAACCCAAGAGTTGCCAGGGTTAGAAAGTTAAACTATAGCTTTCCTTCCGAGGAACTTGATCAGGCTTGGGCTTTGAATAGAGAAGGGACAGGGACAGGGAGAGAGTGGGACAAGCCAGAGGTGAGCGCCAACGTCTGGGAAGGCATTTGAACCCCTGGGAAGAACTCACGGGAACTAAGAAAGAAAAAGCACTAAGAATTAAGAAAAAGAGTTACTAAGAAGAAGTCAGAATTGTACTTTACTTTTTCAGCAGTTTTCATATCACTGTTGAAACAGAGAGTGTTAGTTGGTGGAACTTGAAGTCGTTTGGTGATTGATGAATACGGTACAGAGTCTTGATTCTTAGAATTGTGAGGGTGACTTCAGCCAAGAGCCCCACTCCTAGGATAGGGATGTGTTCTCACTCTATTTATACCAGCGAGAGCTGGAGCAGAAAAGTTCCACCAGAATATCAGCAAGGGCTCCATTTATACCTGACAGTGCTTTAAAACACCCGGGCTGGCCAAAAGAGGTTTGGCTTTGTGGTAGAGCGTCAGTCTGTGGACTGAAAGGTCCCGGGTTCAATTCCGGTCAAGGGCATGTACCTTGGTTGCGGGCACATTCCCCGGTGGGGGGTGTGCAAGAGGCAGCTGGTCAATGTTTCTCTCTCATCGACGTTTCTAGCTCTCTATCTCTCTCCCTTCCTCTCTGTAAAATACCAATAAAATATATTAAAAAAATACACACACACACAAAAAAAACCCCACCCAGGCTGGGCCTACAGTTACTAGGCATCATGAAAGTCCCCAGGTTGATCCATTTCAGGGGTGTTCAGGCAGAAGAACTTCCATGCTCGTGCTTCCGTAACCAGACGGCTGAGGAGCTGCCCAGATGCAGCTCAGGCAGCCCCGCATATGAAGGTCCCAGGTGGCTGAGCTGCTCTTTCATCATGCTCTGTGGGGAGGGGGACTCGGGAGACACGTCTGCTCTTCCTCCGGTGAATGACCTTCCGCTGTGGGAAAGGCTGGCCTCTGTGCCTCAGCCTCTCCCTCTCCCGCTCTCCTCCCTGACTTTGCCAACACACAGGGAAGCAGAAGGCAATCCAGCTTAGCCCACGGTCTCTCCCAGGGTGGCCTTCCTCCTGGCCTGGCTTTCTTCTCTTCCTCGCCTGCATCTTCAGGGCACCCAGTGTCTGCCCCTGTCCCCAGGCTGGGACTGCTCCTTCTCCTTGGAAACATTGCCTTCTTGCCCTGGCTGGTTTGGCTCAACGGTTAGAATGTCAGCCTGTGGACTGAAGGGTTTCGGGTTCAATTGTGGGTTCAATTTTCTGTCCAGGGCATGTCCCTCGGTTGGGGGTTTGATTCCCAGGCCTGGTCGGGTCGGGGCACGTGCAAGAGGCAACCAGTCGATGTGTCTCTTTCACATTGATGTATCTTGCTCTCTCCTTCCTTTCTTCCTCACTCTCCCTCACTCTCCCCTCCCATCCTCTTTGTCAATGAAAAAAATATCCTCCAGTGAGGATTAAAAAGAAAGAAAAGAAAAGAAAACTTCGCCTTCCCTAGCTTTGGAGACTCCATTCTCTCCTGGGTGTGCTTCTGTTTCTGTCTTTACTCCTTTCCTCCGCTGGCTCTTCTTTCTCAACCTGGGGTGTTCTCCAGGAACCCACCGTTCCCTCACCCTTCTCACACTCATTGGTCAGTCTCGTTCACATCTAGGACCATTTTCACCCCTCGACGCCCATGACTTATTGCACTGAAACTCTCTCGCTTAGACTTTCCACCCAAACATCTCACCTACTGGATATCTCCACTTGGATGTTCCATGGGTCCAAAAAACATATTTTCTGCCTCCCCTTTCCTCCCCTAACCAACCCCCCCCCCCAGTCATTTCTCCTTCATGTTCCTCTGTCTTAGGTCACTGCCTCTCTACTTGCCCAAACCAGACACTTGAGCATCATCCTTAGGGCTCTCTTCACCTTTACTCCTCCTTCTGCTGCTGTGTTCACCTCCCCATCCTACGTGAATGCTGCTGCCAGGCCCTCGCCATCGTGCTCCTGTGGCGCTCTCCGGTTTCCCCATTCCCCAATCTCATCTCTTGTCAGTGCTTTTTGTTCAGAGTGATTGTTTCTAAATGTAAATCTAAGCATGTTACTGCTTTACTCAGAATTGCCAGTGGCTCCATCAGTGAGGATGAGGTTCGTCATCCTCACTTTGGCACGTTAAGTCCTCACAGCTCCTGCAACATGCCCTCCCGTTTGGCCATCCCATCCTTTTGCATCCTTTTCTTTACCAGCACACCCTCCTCCAGCCCCAGCGAAGGTCTTCTGGGTCCCCCAAAAGGTTAAGTTGTTTTGTGCCTTGGGAGTCTTGATGTAGGAAGCTTCTTCCTTTGCCTGGAAGTCCCTGTTTCTGCTTGTCCCTCCCTGCACCCTCAGTCTACTTGGCCAACACCTATTTATTTTTTTGGAATCAGCTTCAAACCCCTCCTCATAGTCTTGCTTGGTGTTCTCTCACCCCATCTCCCAGGCTGCATTGCCTTTTTCCTCCTTAGCTCTCTGTCACTCACCAAACACCACCCCCTTCCTAGCACCAGTGACATTTTGTTTCTCCATATGTTTCCCTTCTTTTTGAAACTGTTTTTGAACTATTTCTTAGTCATCTTTTTATCTGCAGTGTTCTGCATGATGCATGGGCCATAATAGGTATTTAATACTTATTTGTTGAATGAATGAAAGTTTACTTCAGTTAATGCAGTCGATCTGGAAATGTAATTTAACAAAGAGCCATGATTTCATTGGACTAGGGAGACTCACTATTAACAGGAAACCTGCTGTGAATTGTTCTGTAATGCATGTGATAAACTTCAATTTGTTTCCTTTGTTGAGGTTTGTATTTTTCTAAAGCACCCATATTTCTGATTCACAAGAGGAGAATTTCAAGTGGGGACTATTCCATTTTTCCTGGATTAGGCCTCTTCATTATGATCTTGCCCACTTTTCTCTCCTCTTCATGCCTTTCCTAGGCTGGTCTTCTTCCTTTCACAGTCCATTGGCTAAAGAGAAGGCTACCTACATTTCTTGTTCCTGTTGTGGAGATAATTTCCCAAATTTTCTGTAGGGCCTGCCATATTTGACAGTTTCTTCAGGATTTCTCTCGGAAGTTTAAAGTTTTTTTTATCATCAGGAATGTCTTCAGGCTACCCCAATGAAGCCTCCCTCCCAACTGTTTATTTAGGGCAACTTCCTCAAATGTCTTCTGATGGTGATTTTGGTCAGATAATGAATAAAAAACAGAGACTGGGTCTTCTTTGACTGACTCCTCTCTGGTTCATACCTCATTTCATTCTTCATGACTTTCAAGAGGGCTGGGTCATGGCATATCTGGCTCCATTGTGGTTGGTGAACAGCATTGCTCACAAAAGTAATTGTCCTTCACAGGGGGCTTGAGGACAGAAAGGCATTGGGGTCAGTCAACACATCTCTGCTTGTGAAGACCACCAAGTCCAGTTCAATGATGGATGAGAGAGATGTTCAGTCTTCAGGGTCTCACAGAGAAGTGGATTCTCTTCCAAAATGACAGTGACTGTTATTTAGACTGGGTCATTTCACAATGAAGGTTTTAAGGAATTTTCCTGTTGCCACAGGACCTGCCAGGGGAGGAACCCGTGGCCATCTCATTCGATAAGTAGAGTAATTCTTTACGTTTTAGCAGATGAATATAGATGCAGCTGCATTGCTTGGTTCTCTGAACCAGGTGGAGTAAGTGATTCACATCAAGAAAACATTATCTATGACCATCACAACTCCAGGACTTACACTAGTTAAGTCTATGCTGGGTTTGAGCTAGAATACTGATTTTCACTACCTTCTGCTGAAGTTGAATAAAGTGCTACACATCAAATTCAGAGTGTAACTCCGTAGTAACCATTGGGTAGGAATCCCTACATGTTTTATTTTTAAATATATATTTCTATTTATTTCAAAGAGGAAGGGAGAGGGAAAGAGAGATAGAAACATCAACAATAAGAATCATTGATCAGCTGCCTCCTGCATGCCCCACACCAGGGACTGAGCACACAACTCGGGCATTTGCCCCAACAGGGAATCGAACTGGATCTCCTCGTTCATAGGCTGATGCTCAACCACGGTGCCATGCCGGCCAGGCTAAGCTGGTGCTTTAAAGCTGGCTTTAGTTGTAAAAGTAATTATGAAAAGTAGGATGAGTTATATAGTAATGTGAGTCTCCTAAAATGGTGGATAACCCTTACCCTAGAAAACCCTTCTCATATATGTTTATTTTAAAATCTATGGGATCCCAGAGGGTTAGTTCAAACTGGAAGGTGGTATTTCATCTCTTTGGTTCAGCAGAACCACTAACAGTTCTAAGAGGGACTTCTATGCTTCTGTGGCAGCAGCATGCCTGTGTCAGCTTTTGTTACACATATCTGTAGAGGTATGGCTGGCTGGGCGCTTCTGGATCAATAAGCTGCTAAAAAGGGAGATGCATCAGAGGCCATAATGGCTTCTCTGCAGAAGATAGATCGTCTCCAGGCAGTGAATGCCTTTAGGAGCTACAGCACGATGATATCCCTGCATTGGGGTCCTTATTATTTAGAAGAAAGAAATGGACTCTTTCCCTGAAGGTGGTGAGTCCTACAATAAAGACTTTAGTCCTACAGGCTAAAGCACACAGTCCAGGGGATTTTGTGTCCACTGTTAGAGCTGAATTCAAAACAAAATCAGTTTGTTTTAATGGAAGAATCTTAGATGGAGAAATATAAAATTAATTTCTTTCCCCTCAAATACTACTGGATTGTAGTTGTTCTTGGTTGTCCTATTAATTAAAAAAAAATCTTCCTGACATCTGAACACTGATTTTTAAGAGGCTGCGGTGGGCTTGGATCCAGCATCAGCGAGGAGTTGGGAAAGGCAGAGCCCCTAAACACAGTGATAACAGGTGGGGTTGGAGGGTGGTAAAGTCTAGAGGCTAAGGTTCTTGACTTCAAGGCTTTGTGCACAGTCAAAGCTGTACTTGAGCTGAGGATGCTTGCACATAGGTGAGTTCCAGGGATGTTGACTTTTTGCCGTGGGGTAACAGTTTCTACTCTGGGATTCTCATTCATGCTGTGTAAATAAATTAAACAGATTACACATCCATTTATTCAACAACTATTTGGTGACTATCTGTACTAGGGGCTTAAGGTATAGTAATGTACCAAATAGGCAAACAACCTGCCCACATGGAATGTGTATTTTATTGAGTTAATAAGGAGGCGAATAAGTAAAATATGTAATATGCTAGACAGTGATTAGGGCTAAGGATAAAAAAAGCATGGAAAGGGATAGGAAATGTGGAGGCAGGGTTGAAATTGTAGATGGGGTGACCAGGGAGGACCTCACTAAGAAGGTGACTTTAAAAAAAATATTTTTATTGATTTTTTACAGAGAGGAAGAGAGAGGGATAGAGAGTTAGAAACATCGATGAGATAGAGTCATCGATCAGCTGCCTGTTGCACACCCCCTACTGGGGATATGCCTGCAACCAAGTTAGATGCCTTTGACTGGAATAGAACTTGGGACCTTTCAGCCCGCAGGCCGATGCTCTATCCACTGAGCCAAACTGGTTTTGGCAAGAAGGTGACTTTTAAGTAAAGACCTGGGGACATGAGGAAGTTGGCTATGGGGACATCTGGGGGAAGAGGATTTCAGATAGGGAGTAGCCAGGGCAGTGCCCTGATGTAGGAGAATGGCTGGCATATCAGAGAAATGATAAGGATGGCAGAATGTCTGGGAGGGGGCAGTGAATAAGGGAGCCTGTGGTAGAATATGATGTTGGCGAAGTAAAGAGTCACCTTGCATAGGCTTTGAAGGCCATAGGAAGGAGTGAGATGGGATGCCATTGGAGGGTTCCGAGAGGGGGAATGACATTATTAGATTTATGGTTTAAAAGCATCACTTGGGTTGCTGAGTTTAATAATAGATTACAGTGGGGCATGTATAGGAAAACCAGCCAACATAGATGGAGGCTAGAGCTGGGGTGATGACAGAAGAAATTGGGTTCTGGATATAATTTGAATGGAGAACTATCAGAATTGGCTGATGGATCAGATGCAGGGTGGGTGAGAAAAAGATAAGGAGATTATACTAGGTTTTTAGCCTGAGGAGCTGTTAGCGTTGCCATTAAACATGGTGGATAGGGCTGCAGGAGGATGCTGATTTGGGGATCCATTATTTTGTATATAATAACCCTTGAGATTCCTCTTAAATGCTTAAGCCAAGAGGTAAATAGTTAGTTGGATATATTGGCCTGGCTTCGGGGGAGACGTCTCACATGGAATGTAAATTTAGGAGTCATCAGCTTATAGATTTAAAGACATGAGATTGAATGAGATCACCTAGAGAGTGAGCGTAGACAGAGAAGACAAGAGGTGTAAGAATTAAGTCCTGGGCCCACTGGTTTTACAGAGCTCAGGGAGATGAGGAGGAATCCGCAAAAGAGACTGAGAACAAACTGCTAGTGTAGTGAGGAAAAAATCAGGGAAGTGTGTCCTGGAAGACAAGTAAAGAAAATGAAGGAGGAGGAGTGATCAGTAGTGTCGAAGGCAGCCAGGGAGTCATGTCAGATGAGGCTGAGGCTTGAACTTGGCTTTCACTGTGTGGAGGTCATTGATTTCAGTGATGGATTCCAGGGTGAATGGAAGGAGAGGAGGGGTTGGAGACAATGAGTGCAGACAACTTTTTAAAGAATTTTTGATGCAAAAGTAAGGAGAGAAATGGTAACTGGACTGAGAAATTAGAGAAAATGAGAGAAATAATAGCATAATTGTAGGCTGATGGGGAGGGGAGGATCCAGTAGGTAGTGACAAGACTGATGGTTCAGAAGAAAGAGGGAGGGAAGAATTGCTGAAGCAATTGCTGGAGAGGATGAGGCAGAGAGAAGATCGAGACAAGGATGGAAGGAAAAGGGGTGTGGTCCAGGAAGAAGCACATGTTTTAGGAGAGCAAGGAAGAAATAATTCAAGACTTTCTTGATGCAAGTTATCAGTCATCTTGCTCACAGTACAGACTCGTGGGATAATTTGATCCGAGAGCTTTAAACTTCTTAGGGCAAGTTTTTATAACGTGTCAGCATCTATTGTCATGAGCATTTAATGGGAGTTTCTCTGAAGAAAACAGGATTGGAGAGTAAACTACATTCTTTTTTTAAAAACAAATATTTTTATTGACTTTAGAGAGGAAGGGAGAAGGAGAGAGAAACATCAATGATGAGAGAAAATAATTGACCGGCTGCCTCCTGTATGCCCCTCACTGGGGATCAAGCCCACAACCTGGGCATGTGCCCTGATTGGGAGTTGAACCGGGACTTCACAGTTCACTGAGCCATGCTGGCTGGGCTGAACTACATTCTTGTTATGCATGCTGGCTTTGCTCTCTGCTTTATAAAAAGGAAATCGCTAGAGTAGCCTAACTGTTCTTTGCACCAGGTGGCTGGCGATCTGTTGGACGTCCCGAGACATTTGATCCTCAGGTGTTATTTGGAATGTGGTATGTTATGTCTTGAAGTAGGGAGCTCTGAAAAGTTTTAAAAGGTTACATACAAAAAAGAGATTTTAAATTGAGTTTTAGAGAAAGAGGAAGGGAGAAGAAGAGAGAGAAACATTCATGTGAGTGAAACATGGATAGGTTGCCTAACTGGCGACCCAGGCATGTACCCTGAATGGGCATTGAACCGGCAACTTACTGGTACATGGGACAGTGCTCAGTTAACTGAGACACACTGGCCAAGGCAAAAAAGTTTCATTTTTAAAAGAAAGGTCAGCCTATCCTCAAATCTCCCTTATTAGCTGCTGCAGGGATCCTTAACCAATGGTTCTGCAGTTTTCTACTGAATGGCATCCCTCTAATCAGAACCTTAGGGTACTTTGGCTCTGATGACATTCAGGTCATTTTTGAGATAAAGCTTTTTATTTTCAGGCTCATTCTTGCCTTGTCATCCCAAAACTGCTGCACTGTGTCTGTGTTTCAGAGCCACTGATTAAATGACAGAAGACCTATGATGGTGCAGAATTAGTCTTCTTTATTTATTATACTGTAAGTGTCTCTGGAAAACAAAGCCCAAGAATTTCTGGTAACTTCTCAGCAACAAATATTTTCTACTTAGAGGCATTAAAGTCACAAAATCTTCATTGCTTGAGGGGAAAAAAGAGTCTGGATTTTGTAAAAAAAAAATTATGAGCCATGTTTATAGGCAGTCACTTGTCGGCACATTTTTTGAGAAGGTATGGATATTATTAGCCTCTATTATTTCTTCCTTGGGTATTGTAAGGACTCAAAATTACAAGGAAAACTGTGTAAGTTCTAAACACAGAGTAACAGGTGCAAGTTAGTGGAGCAGGTGGTATATAATTTCACCTTGGCCTCCTACTCAAATCGGGAGGAAAGTGGTCCCAATTTGGAAACGATGTGGAAAATGTCATTCATTGCTACCTATAATTGCACCTAGCTTTTGACGTTTTTTTCTTTACCCTTTAGATTTTTGCCTGGGAGTATGTTTGGTTCCAGCTGTATTTGAGTAAGTTCTGAATTTCCATAAAATCTCTTTCAAGGGGTGTGTCACATCCAATTTTATTTCTTTTCAAGCTCTTGGAAAATTTATATCTTATAATTTTTTTCCTGTTAGGTTATTGCCACTTTCTTCCACAACTATCAGAGCAATAGGTTTATTCAATACCCTGTTTCCCTGAAAATAAGACAGTGTCTTATATTAATTTTTGCTTCTAAAGATGCGCTAGGTCTTATTTTCAGGGGATGTATTATGTTTCCATGAAGTAGGTCTTATTTTCGGAGGATGTCTTATTTTCGGGGTAGGTGGTTCTCTTCCCAAATTTTCCATCACCTACTTGCTCTCTGTCTTTTCAGTAGCTGCTTATTCTCTGTAATAGCCTTTCATTGGTACTTTTTTTCACCAGTTCAACTCTGACCACCTCACCCATATGTGAGGAGCATATACAGCAGGAATGATTATCCCCATTATGTTTATACCAGGACTGTTGTCTTTTTCTGTGCTCTTTCAACCCCCACACTTCAGGATTCTGTCTCCTGGTGCTGGTTGAATTGGGGAAGTGCCTTTGTATTTGCCTGTTTTGAACTCCTACCTTGCATCACGTGGATGAAGGGAAGAGTAAGTGCTGGTGGTGGCACCAGGCAACCAAGTCACATCTCTCCACTGTCATCAATAGCTCAGACATGGTACCTAGAGGAGAAGAAACTCACAACTCATTTCCTACAACATGATTAGCCTCTTGGCCAAATTCTTGCTCTGGCTCCTTATAATTGGCATTTCCCCAGACTTGAGGGGGGAAATAGTTTGATAGAGTAGGATTCCATTTTAGATATTTTGTTACACTCTGCTTTAAAATGTGTAGGCCAGATGGTTGCCCTACAAAGAGTGTCTTTCTGTTCATCGAATTTATTTCTCTATCCTTATGAGTGCACAGCCAGACTATTTTCTCCCAGCATTCTCTGCAACTAGGGGTGGCCATATGACTGAGTTCTGACTAATGAATGATATGTGGATATAAGAATATATTCCACTTACATGTTTGCTACATAAAATTCTTCTTTGTGACCCCCTACTTTCTTCTGTATATGTCTGGATGCCATGTTCTGGGTAATGGTGGAATCCAGGATTGAAGATAGCAAAGCCTTGGGAAGTCCAAGTCCCTAAATGACAGGGAACAGTGGTCTCTTCTGTTTTGCTGACCAATCAGACTTTAGTGAACAAAAAGTAAACTTCTTAATTAAGCCAATGAGATTGTAAAGTTTATCTGGTAAAGTAGCCAGTATTTCATTATTTATTCATGAATGTGATAATTTAATGCACTCCCTTTTAACTCTGATATGAAAACCTAGATTAGAGCAACCAGTAAACTTTCTACATCCAGGTTGGCATAATAAATGCTAGATCCTTCTACCAATACCAGTATTATAATGGTGTTTCATTCATTTATATATGCACGAAATTCATGCATGGGTAGGGTTCCTAGGCCTGGTTAGCAATCAGGGCTGATCTGTGGGGGGCCCCCCCACTGGCACCTCTTTGGCTAGCTTGGCACCCGCTCACCGGCCCCGCCCTCCTGCTGCTGCTGCCTCCCTCTTCTGGCAGCTGGTGGGGGGATTAGGGGGCCCTTACTGGCACCTGCCTTGGCTGGCCTGGGGCCTGTGGGTTGGGGGCAGCTCCTGTGTTGAGCATTCGCCCCCTGGTGGTCAGTGCGTATCATAATGACTGGTCGTTCCCTCTTCATTCCGCTGTTCATTCAATTTGCATATTAGGCTTTTATTATATAGGATGTATGCATTTGTAATGAGGTTAGAAGAAATAAAGGATTACTCAATATCTTTTCCTCCAAATTTTTAAGTATTGTCTAAGATGGATGAAGGGAAAATCAAGTACTGGTGATGGCCTTGGTCCATGGTCCTGACAAATTTATCATTTTTATAGTGTTAAATTTTTCAATCTCCTCCTTCAAATCTCATTACCTTTAGTGGGTGCAGTATTTCTTCTTTTAGAGATTATCCATTAGACAGTTATTTTTTTCTTAAATAATCAGACCTTTCTTTCCTTTTAAAAAATTTTTGGGGTTAGTCCTCACCTTAGGATATTTTTTTCATTGCTTTTCAGAAAGAGTGGAAGTGAGGGAGCAGTGGAGAGAGAGAGAAACATCGATGTGCAAAAGACTGATTGCCTCCTGCATATGCCCTGACTGGAACTGGGGAGTGAAGCCCCAACCTAGGTACATGACCTTGACTGGGAATCAAACCTGTGACCCTTTGGTGCGCAGCTGACGCTCTCTAATCACAACATTGATCAACATTGCCAGGGCCAGACTATTTTAAAAAAAATCTTGGTTTGCCAAAATTTTCTACTCATGATTTTCTATTGTTTCATGACTTTATCTAAAAAGCTCCATGCTGCAAGTTCCCTTCCCAATGACTTTTTCCCAGACAGGAGGCATCGCTCCAATTTATTACTTCTTTTACTTACTCACTTGCTTGAATTTAGAGCTTATGGCACTTGAAATTTTGGTACTGAAAAATTTCTGCAGTGCCAATGTTCTTCTAATGCTAATCACTCACACTATACTACATACAAAACCGTTCCTTTAAAGGCCTTAGCATTTTAAATCCAAGGCTTATCAGGTTTATCATAACATAATTTATTTTTTAATTTTAAAAAACTTATTTATTTCCCCCTTTTCTTGATTATCATAACACAATTTTAAAAATATGTTTGCTGTCAATCCAATTTTAAAAAATTTATGTGTAAAGTGGTTTGTCTAGGCTTCTGTTTTAAATATCTTCATTAGAATATAAATAGTTAAGAGAAAAGATTGGAGTTATACTGCTTTCAAATTCAAGCTCACTATGTCCTGTGTGACCCTCAGCAAGTTACTAACTTTTTCAGACCTCAGTTTCCTTATCTGTAAAGTGAAGATTTTATTTTTAATCATAGGATTATTGTAAGGGTTGATTGAGTTTATTCGAGTATTGTTGTAAGGGTTGAGTGAGTTTATATAAGTAAAAACCCAAATACAGCTCCTGGCACATAGCAATTATTAACTACTATTACATTTAAAAGTTGAAAGAAAATAGAATGGCTTAAATAGAATCATTTGTATGTAGGTCTCTGCATTAGATAATTGCCAAAATGATCTCTGTTATCAGAAGTGCCATAAGGGCAAGCACGTATCTGGAAGTCTCCTGCTTGTTATATCTGTTGGACTGTGTTTTTACCTTTCAGATTAAATTTGCTTTTTAAGTAATCTGTCTTTGCCTCCCATCTTGGTCACCTATATTTACAAAACCTAAACCAAAAAATTTGTTTAAAAATCCAAAATAAAAACTTTAAAATTTTGTTAAAGCTAGCTTGACCACACAGTGCCCTCTAGAGCAGAGCTGGAGCCAGGGACATCGGTGGAGTTTGTCTTTGGAGACAGACCCCTCTCTCCCTATTCCAAATCTTTCCCTCCCTTGATAGAACTCCTTTTCTCTACCTTCCTTCTCATCATGGCCCTCCATCTTAGGAAAGCGTCTGAACAGATCCTTTACTATCAGGAGTAAATGACCAATAAAGCTCAATGCGTGGCCCTTCCCAGGGAACTTGCTACGGACATAAAAACTAAACTTGAAGCTAAAGGAATACATTTCTAATGTGAAGTTTTAGGTATTAAGTGGGATGAGTATTTTGCGGTCACATTATTTTCTAACATCATTATACGTAGCTCCCTCCCCCCCTTTCTTGCTTGCCTGGTTATGATTAAGCATTTACACATTAATTCGCTCTGAATTGAATTGTCAACTTGCCGAATGGAATGAAATATAGCTAGCAATTTATTGTTAAAGAGCCATCACTGAGGCTCCTCAAAGACAGATGCACATCACCAGAGAGCTCCCATATCAGTAGGGTCCTAACTCCTTGACTGGGCACAGAAGCTTGATTTACACTGCTGTAGATCCATAGCAAATCACAATTTCGTATGTGTCAATTAAGGACAATGCATAAATGTGCTGTTGTCCTTGAGTTCAGCTGTTGGTGAATGTTTAATTGGCCTCACTGTGCTAGGTTGAGTCAAAGCATTGACTCTTACTTCCAGCTTTGCCACTCACCTGGGGTGACTGCCTTTTGTTTTACAGCCTTTGTCATAAAGTAAAAACGGTGTCTCTTAATTCACTTATACTCACATGGGCAGTTTAAAAATATGCAGATTCTCAGACCTCTAATTCTATAACTTCTTTTTTTAAAAAAATATATATTTTATTCATTTTTTACAGAGAGGAAGGGAGAGAGGGATAGAGAGCTAGAAACATTGATGAGAGAGAAACATTGACCAGCTGCCTCCTACACACCCCTTACTGGGGATGTGCCCACAACCAAGGTACATGTTCTTGATGGGAATTGAACCTTGGGTCTTTCAGTGCTCAGACCGATGCTCTATCTACTGAGCCAAACCAATTTCGGCTGATTCTGTAACTTCTTATGCAGTATGTTTGGGTTAGGCCAGATGCTCTACTGTAAGGCTGGATTGGGAATAACTGGGTGGGTTCATTTTTAAGGCCCTCTGGATCTTTTGATTGAGTGATCATTTTCTCTCTGAAAGTTCTCACTCGGCACTCTGTGTAAGTGCAAACATTCATACATTCCTTCTTCTTGCAAAGTGTGAGAGATACTAGCATTTTCTAGAACCAGCTTGGAGTAGAGGGCAGGCTGGGTTTTGGGCAGTACAGGAGGACTGGTCAGCCTTCCTGATACTCCTGATTCAATCCAGCTGCCGAATCGTCATGTGACTGTTATAGTGGGCACAAATTTACAGAAGTTCCAAAATACCTGTATTCTAACATAAATACACAAAAGCATGCTCGACCAAATAGAAATTATGTTTAGATTATTAACTCTGATGTCTTCTGTAGATGCAATGAAGGTCGACTATGTTTGCATAAATGCAAATGTATGTATATATAATACATGACAATAAACTGATTTTCTTGAGTGCCTCATAAACCTATTCTAAAAATTATCCCAAAAGAAGCATTCTAGAAATGTTTTTTGAGCAATGGAATAATTACATAAACCTCAGAGGTAAAAGCATTAAAGTGTTTTAAGGCACAATCAGCTGAATGTTTGGTGTTTGTTTAAACAAACAGATGACTTTAATAGTTTGGCTAGTTTATAAGTAGTAGCCCTCAAAGCTCTTACTAATCTTTTTCTCCTTTCACAGATCTTTTGAAAGGAGAAAAAGATTAAATTCCAAAGGCTTGATTTGAAATAAATCTTTTGGCATACCTTCTTTGGAATATTAGATAAGTCACCATATTCTAAGTCTATAACTTGCGAGTCTGGAACAATATTTTGGCTCTTTGAACCTAATTTGGGTTTGGCAAAAGTTACCCCAAATCTGTTGCCTGTTGTCTAACTCTTGATTAATTAATTAATGAACTACAACAAAACATTTCATGTGATCTTTGTCTTAACTATAGATTTTTCACCCCTTTCTGTCTTTTTGCTTATGTTCATCGGTAAACGTTGATTTCTTCAGCTACGGACACTTCAGCTAAAGAGCCTCAGTGGAAATGGGTGAAGTGACTGATTAACCTGTGTTTTCGCCGGTACAGGTGGAGACAGATGCCCTTGGGGCTTAAGGCATTGGGTGTATAGCTTCTCCAAGATAGCTCTCGTGGCTTGGAAGCTACTGTTCCTGAAAGAAACACATCTCAACACGTTTTGGTGCTCCCTTTTATTTTGTTTGACGACAGCCGCTGCTGAGACTGGTAAATGACAGGGAACTCAGAAGAAATAAAAGTCTAGGAGATGTATTCTGGTACAATAGACTCTATCAGGTGTCAAATATTTTCGTTGTGATGGAGTTTGATTTTAATGACCACATTACTAAAAATTACGTTTTTTTAGCTCTGCAGAGAGCTGAAGCTCCGGGCTCCCTGTGTTAGCCAGGGCAAAGGGATAATCTGAGCATGAGGGTCTCCTGTGGTCCTTGTCATGACTTATTTTCCTTCCCCTCATTCCTGGGTCATATATGTAGGAGCTGTGTATTAGTGTTTGCTTACCTTTGTGCTTGAGTGAGTTTCAGTTTTTAGTGGGCTTGGTTGGGACTTTTGAGGTGAGAATCAGTGAAAAAGGGGGAGGACCACTGAAGAGTAATTGCTAGTTGATGGCATGACTAAGGCGAGGTTAGCAGCCCCCTTTTATTGCCTACAATGCAGAGGTTTTGTAATTAGTGGTTTCATTAGAGAGTGTGAGTGACTATTAAATGGTTCACCCAAACAAAGCGTTCATTGTATTGGAAAATTTACTGTAATCAGATAGAAAAAGTACTGTTTTAGTGAATCATTCGTCAGGTTGTAGAAACAGTTTTACTATCGGGAACTTTTATTAAAAAGTGTTTTTTTACGCTCAGTTAGTTGAAGTGTTGTCCCATACACCAAAAGGTTGTGGGTTCGATTCTCAGTCAGGGCACATAACTAGGTTGTGGATTTGATCACTGGCTAGTTTGATCACTGGTGAGGGTATGTATGGGAGGCAACTGATTGATGTTTCTCCCTCCCTCTCTTTAAAATTAATAAATATGTCCTTGGATGAATTTTTTTTTTAGGGGGTTTTACGTATAGACTTTGAAATGCATAGGTAAGTGTCTGAGTCTGCTCAGGCTGCTATAATACCAGGTCCTGGGTGGCTTACTTAACAAACATTTATTTCTCACAGTTCTGGAGGTTGGGAAGTCCAAGATCCAGATGCCAGCAGATTCGATGGCTAGTGAGGTCATAGACGCGCTTCCTGGGTCATAGACTGCCCATCTTGTCACTGCCTTCACATGGCACAAGGATGAGAGAGTTCTCTGGCCTTGTAAGAAGGGGCACTAATTCCACTGGCGAAGGCTCCACCCTCATGATCTAATTACTCCCAAGAGGCCCCATCCTTACTACCACCTCATTGAGGGTTAAGTTCAGCATATCAATGTTCAAAACACGGCCCCTTTGCTAGAGGCGTGTTTGCATTGATCATGCGTTATGCCCTCTGGGTTTCCTTTGTCTAATAGCACAGGTATGTTTTTTAAAAAATATATATTTTATTGATATTTTACAGAGAGGAAGGGAGAGAGATAGAGAGCTAGAAACGTCGATGAGAGAGAAACATCGACCAGCTGCCTCCTGCACACCCCCCACCGGGGATGTGCCCGCAACCAATGTACATGCCCTTGACCGGAATCGAACCTGGGACCCCCCAGTCCGCAGACCGACACTCTACCACTGAGCCAAACCGGTCTCGGCTAGCACAGATATGTTTTAGTCCACCGACAGGGGTTGGTGTGCAGCAAACTCCTTGGAGCTGGGACAGTTGTGTTCGGCAGCGGTGTTGCCTGTTGCAGATTTCAGCTTTCGAGCTCTCCTACATTGCTGCTATAAGGCCAACAGAACGTGCTGGCTTCTGAGCATATGCAGGTTTCCTGGCATAGAAAATACTTGTCGGGGTTTGCCCACACACCAACTGTCTCTGTTTGGGAGTAGCTGTCCCTATTTTTTAACCATATTCACACTTTGTCGATCCAGAGGGGTACGGTGTATTTTCATCGGGCCCTATGGCAGCTTTGTGACTAGGTTAATTATAACCGTCTCTTATATTTGTACAGTGATTTTTCAGGCTTAAGGGTGTTTCCACTTATCACAGCTCCTTTGATTTTCCAAGCTCCCTGAACGGTAGGCAGGGTGGATGGTATGATCCCATTTGACAGATGACGAAGTTGAAGCTGATGGGGCCCGGACTCTGAGTCACCCTTGGGAGCTCTCTGCAGCACAGCCCACCCCCCTCAGCTAACCCAAGGCCTGTGCTTCGTGGGACATCACATCCAGGAGCCCACAGGCACTCAGACTCGCCCTTTATGCCCTTTGCAGGGTTTCTCTACCGCTGTACCTACCATTTTCCAGCCACCTTGTTTTCTTTCAAGCGTGGAGAGAAAAAAACACACAACACTATTGGTCTCCAGGTGGTACCAACTCATCATTTTTGAGGGCTTCAGAAGGCAGAGACAAGTCTTGTCTTGCTGAATCACAGCTGACGTGGACTCTGGGGGCAGGATGAGGGGCTGTCGGCAGTGCACGTAGATGCCAGACTGAGTAGAGATTTGCAAAGCATTGAAACCAGTGTGCCCTACGGCTTGCATCCTCTCTGATCTTAGAAGTCAGAATGCCTTCAGAATCCTGCGCACAAGCATCACTGTTTTCAGTTCCCATCTCTTCTTTCTCTTTGTCTGTTTATCTCCATTTCTATCACCCTGCCGGGCACGTAGTAGGTATGCTTCCAATGTTGATGGGATGACTTAAGTGAATGTTTAAGATTAGGCGCAAGTGGGTGGAGGACTAGTGCTTATGACATATCTTTCACAGACAAAGATGTGACTGGGAATTTTATACAATAATGAGGTGTGTTTTTAGAATTGGTACCATGCAATATGTTGTCTCACTTACTCAATAACAGTATTGCTGACATATTTTCTTTGGAGATTTATTGGGAAATTTTACTAAGACTGCATTTAATGCTTGCGGGTATGGGTTTTCTCTGGTAAACCTTATCATTGCAAGGAAAACTGGATTGATTGGATTCAGGATCCTCAAGGAATCAATTCCTCTGCATAATTTCTGTTGAGAGAAGAGAGTTGTCTTCACTTAGGGAACTGGATATCAAAACAAATTATTTTCTTTCTTTTTTCCCTGCCCCGCCCTTGCCACACATAACTGAGAATACACTCGTGCCTTTTTCAAGTTCTTGCTACAAGTGTGGTAGCTGAATCTGAGTTAGGTCAGAAATGTCACCAGTTCTGAATGCGAAACAAACAGGATTTGTGTTCCCCGGGCCTCCTGCGATGCAGGAAGTGCCTCCTGGGCAGTGAGCAAAGCTTCTGCCTGCCTGAAGGCTCACAGGAAGTGGACTGTCCTGGCTCCTGCTGTTGGGGGAAGGGCCTCCATTTTCACGCCCGTATCTCATGCACAGCGACCTGTGGAAGGCCGATCTCGGCCTCAAGTGGGACTCTGCAAAGCCTTCCACTGCCAGCAAAAGAGGTGAAATTCCTCTTCAGGTGCAAGGATATGTTATTGGATGTGAGGGTTGAACTGCTACATAACAAAGCCAGCATCCTCTCTAAGTCTAAAAACGCAGTCTGGTTTCCAGGGCTTTATTCTTCCTGCACCTGTGGCTCTATTTTTGCCATCTGGACACCGTCATCAACAACCTCCACTCTTTCTACTCTCACCTTCAATCATTACTGAGTTGCATCTATTATTTGCAGGCTCTGTTAGTTTGCTCAGGTTGCCGTAGCAAAGTAGCACAGACGCGGTGGCTTAAACAACAAAACTGTATTTTTCACAGTTCTGAGGCCTGAAGGCCAAGGTCAAGATGCTGGTAGGACTGGTTTCTTCAGAGGCCTTTTTCCTTGGCTTGTAGAAGAATGTCTTCTCCTTGTGTCTCCACCTGGTCTTCTCTCTGAGTCTGTGTCCTCATTTCCTTAAATAAAAATATTTTATTGATTTTTTTTTACAGAGAGGAAGGGAGAGGGATAGAGAGTTAGAAACATCGATGAGAGAGAAACATCAATCAACGGCCTCCTGCACACCCCCTACTGGGGATATGCCTGCAACCAAGGTACATGGCCTTGACTGGAATTGAACCTGGGACCTTTTAGTCCACAGGCTGACGCTCTATACACTGAGCCAATCCGGTTTTGGCTCATTTCCTTCTTATTAGGACACCAGTCACGTTGGATTCTGGCCCAATTTAATGACCTCATTTTAACCTAAAGATGATCTCCAAATACAGTCACATTCTGGGGTCCGGGGGGGTAGGACTTCATACATGTGAGTTTTCAGGGTGTGTATGTGGGGATTTCTTCTTGGACTTTAAGGACAGGTGCACTGAAAGAGTCAGAGTCAGATTTGAACCCATCACAGCAAAGTATTACCCCCAACGCCAACGTGGCCTTTTGTCCAAACGTTAAAGCACAAGCATGATGGAGAATGAAGGGAGGGCAGGAAAGAGGGGCCAAGAGTCAGAATCAGTGTGGGGGAGGGAAGGGCCAGCTGGCTAAACTGCAGTGTCTGCCAACCTCCTCCCACCCAAGATTTTATCTACACCATGCAACGTTTTATTTCTTTTGCTTTATTTAGCCACAAATGGAAAATGCACATTGATATCATTTTCATTAAAAGTACTCTCCTCCTGAATTTCTCTCATCAGTTGTAATGAATGACTTCTTCCAAGTTAGATCTGCCAAAGGATGTTGGAGGGAAAATGGGACATGCAGCTGCTCTGTGTAGCTCTGGAACAGTGTTTGGTCATCAGAAGACGATGAGAGCAAAGTCAGAAGCGTATACAGAGTTTGTTTAATTCAAGGGAGCCTTTTTCACAGGAGCTTTTAAAAGCACCAGTTAGGGTCAGCCAAGGCAAAGTTGTGAAATAGGCCAGGTTGTATTCATGCTTCCATCTAACTTTGCATTGCTCGTAGTAGTTCTGTAGTTGCAGAGTTTCCTGTGATTCTCAAAGTGGGGTTCCTCCATTCCTTAGCAGTATGTGAGGTGATGCTCAGGGCAAACGTGGCCCTCTGTGGTTTAAGAATTCTGCTCTAAGATAATTGGGGAAACCAAGTAATTAAACTGTTAATCAATTTAACATGTTTATATCAAATGAATGCATTACAGAGAGGAATGCAAAATGTGTTGACTTTTAAAGCTAAAATATGAACCTTCAAAGAAATTTAGGGCTTTGGTGGTCAATGCCCACTCTTTGTCCTAAGGGTGCAAGTTCAGTGTCATTTACTCTTTAGAGTGGTCAATAGGTGGTATTTTAGAAATACTTCAACTAACTCTCTTAGAGATAACAAGTATCTGGAACCTTCTGTCAGCCTCAGGCCACTTTCCAGAGTAACAACCAGACAAATTGATAAGCACATTTGTATAAATGTGATAATAAATGTGCCTTTCTATTCATCCCCGTCTTTACTCATTCAGATAAACTATGTGTATTTCAATTGTGGCCATTAAGCAATGATGGCTATGCCTCTATTTCATGTATTCACTCAATATATATTTACTGGGTGCTTACAGTGTTCAGGCACTGTTCTAGGCATCTGAGATACAGGAGTTAAAAATAAACAAAACCCCTGCCCTGGCTGAGCCTACATGCTGGTAAGGGAACACTAATCAGGATAAGAAAATTACAAAATGTGTTTGTAGCTTGTGAGTATTTTATGGGAAAACAGAATAGGTAAGAGTGAAGTGGGGGCACTGGTTTGCAATTTCAAGTAGGCAGGCCAGGGAAGGAGTCCCCAAGAGGATGGCATTGAAGGAAATAAGGGATTGAGACATAGATTTCTGGGGCTAGAAAGGGAAGAGTGGGGAAGCGGCCTGTGTAACATCTCTGAGGCTGGAGTCTGCCTGGCTCTTTTGGAAAAACAGCCGGGAGGCCAGTGGAATGGAGTGGAGTGAGGGAGTAGTGAGAGGCAGAGTAGTCATCGGTGTGTTCACGTGGGGCTTCTGGAAGGTCTTTGTCTTTGCTACCTCCCAGCACTACCACATAAGACCCATGCTGATGGTAGTCATGTGACCTGAAATGGGGAAGACACTGTTGTGATGATGCCAACACAAGAATCAAAAATTGACTCATGCAAAAATCAATTAGGATTTTATATAATTTCTGATCTATTAATTAAAAGGTAAAAAATAAGGCACACGGTAGGAAAGATAACATTCGGGTTTCAGGAGCTCAGTTTTTTACAACAACTTAAATTTAAACAACACTTTAAAATTTTGTGCATGGTTATTGTTATTTATTTATTCATTCAACAATTGCATGAATGTTCATTATGTATGAGACACTGTAGCTGTGGGTTTCAATGGAAAAATGCTAGGGCTTACAGAATTAATAAATGATGGAAGAAATATTTTTTTTGAAAAAATTAGTAGTTGAAGTTCAAGAATACAATTTGGAATATACAGTTTCATCAAAACTTGGGGAGACAAGTAAATAGTCATTTCAATTGTATTACTTCTGCCTTGAGGTATCATACTTCATGTGTACAGGCAGCATTTTGAGGACCAGTAAACTCACTTTAAAGGTTAATACACAAAATTTAAGATATGAAGAAGAGAAACAGTCATTGCTAAGACATGCATGCTTATTCATGCTTCCCCTTCTTCCATACATTTCTTCTCTTTTCCCTCTTTTTCCTTTCACATTAGAAAAATGCCTGGCACACAATAGGAACTGGATAAATATTGACTGACTGACTGACTGAATAAATAATTTATCTATTATTTATTCTAGAGAATAATAAATTTCTTGATTGGTATTGTTATGAACTGAATATATATATGCTGTTCCATTTCTCCCTCCCCTAAATTTCTATAGTGAAGCCTGAACCTACACCGTGGAGTAAGGAGGTAATTAAGGTTGAATGAGGTCATTTGGATGGGTCCCTGCTTCAAAATGATTAGTGTTCATATAAGAGAAGACAGCAGAGAGCTCACTTGCTCTCTGTCCATGTGCACACAATGTGGAAAGGCCATGTGGGGACATAGTGGGAAGGTGGCCATCTGCAAGGGGGAAGAGAGCTCTCACCAGAAACCAAACCCTGCTGGAACCTTGATCTTGGACTTCCCACCCTCCAGAACTGTGATAAAATAAATCCTGCTTTGGGCCACCCAGTCTGTCATATTTTGCTGGAGTAGACAAAGATAGGCATGTGAAACTTAGGCCTACAATTTAAAGAATGTGGCATCTGCTAACCTCCATCTAACATGTTGATTTTCCATTTATGTTATACAGGATTGGTTAAAAAATGGTATCTTTTCTGGCAATTCTTTGGACTGGGGAATGAATCTTAAATATGACTTGTTGGCATAGAGGTGGAGAAGCCAGCTTGCATGGAATCAGAGAAGACAAATGTTAAAAGGTTGAGGGGAATTGTTAATTCTAGTGTCAAAAAAATAAAGAGAAGTAGATAGGGTCATACTGAAAGACTTCCAACCATTTCCTCAGATAGAATACTTTATAACGATCCTGGGAGGGAAAAGAGCAGGACAAATGAATGCTGTCATGAATTGTGTTTCTCTCTACATTCCTATCACTAGAAACAGATGCCCACATCAGTAGTTTAATTCTGATTATACCCTTCAATAAACTCAAGTGTGTGTACTAATTTGTAGAAGTAGGTGAAGCTAACAATTTGGCATTTCGTGACAAAGCCAGAAACATTAATCTCTAGATTAGAAGTATTAAGGATTCACAATTGACAAAATCAATAATTATTTTTCCTGCCACTTGCTGATATTTGATTTTTAGTTTTTGCCCAGATGTATATAAACCTAGTAGCAGATAGCCAGGATGAACGAACTCACACAGGACAATTTCATAGACTTTTGGGCTAATTCTACTACTTTGAAAGATTTGCTCATTTCAAAGCAGTTCATTTCCAGAAATCACCTGACTAACTCTGTTTACTTACTAGATTCAAAAAAAAAAAATCTAATGGTTGCAGGCCAAAGAATCAGTAATTTCTCCTTCCCTGCTTTGCCTTCCCTACACATTTATTGGGAACATCTTTCCCTCACCTCCAGCTGTGTGACTCGAGGAAATTTTGGGAGGAAGCTGTGGCCAGTAACATCAAAGGTCTTTCTCTTGTTCATCAGAGGGCAGGGAATTCACCAGAATGCTCCTCTAAGCCAGCGGTCACCAACCTCTCAGACCTCATGGACCACCAGTGGTCCATGGACCACCGGTTGGCCACTGCTGCTCTAAACCATGTGTCCAGTTCTGCAAATAGCCACCCACCTACTTGGCCAGGGTGACAAATGTCATTTGCTGTGTGAGTAGCCAAGAAGTGTCTCATTCATCTATCTGCTCAAGCCCCTCATGCGAGGAAGAGGAGTAAAAGGAGGTGAAATATTTTGTGACCTGGAAACTTTTTTTGCATTTTAGCCAGAGGCAGGCCATGGGCTACCAGGAAATGCTCCAACAAAGTAGATTCCCCTCAGTTGTCTAACAATTCTGAGATGGCAGAAATAGCTGGAGACCTTTTTGAGAACAGCTGAAAGATGAGGGTGAGGAACCCAAGGGCCCGTGAAGGTCAAAAGTCTGTTCATGTGGTCTAGGACCAGGTAGGTTCCTAACTTCTATTTTTAAAAAATTATTATTGAATTTATTGGGGTGACTTTGGTTATTAAAATTATATAGGTTCCAAGTGTACAGTTCTATAATACATCATCTGAATATTGTATTGTGTGTTTACCACCAAAGTCAAGTTTCCTTCTATCATCATTTATCCCCCATTACCCTCTTCGACTCCTTCCACCCCTTCCCCTCTGGTAATCACCACACTGTTGTCTGTGTCTTTGAGATTTTTTTTCTTTGTTTAATCTCTTCACCTTTTTCACCCAGCCTTCAAATCCCCTTCCCCTCTGACAGCTGTATGCATCTGTTTCTATTTTGTTTGTTAGTTTATTTTGTTCAGTAGATGCCACATATAAGTGAAATCGTATGGTATTTGTCTTTCTCTAATGGGCTTATTTCACTTAGCATAATAATCTCCATGTCCATCCATGCTGTCACAAAAGGTAATATATCCTTCTTTTTTATGGCCGATTAATATTCTGTTGTGTAAATGTACCACAGCTTTTTAATCCACTCCTCTACTGATGGGCACTTGGGCTGCTTCCAAAACTTGGCTATTGTAATAACACTGCTATGAGCATATATTCTTTCAAATCAGTGTTTTGGGTTTCTTTTTCTTTCTTTCTTTTTTTTATAAAAATATTTATTTTATTGATTTTTTTTACAGAGAGGAAGAGAGAGGGAGAAAGTCAGAAACATCAATCAGCCGCCTCCTGCCCACCCCCTACTGGGGATGTGCCTGCAACCAAGGTACATGCCCTTGACCGGAATCGAACCTGGGACCCTTCAGTCCACAGGCTGACACTCTATCCACTGAGCCAAACCGGTTTTGGCTGTTTTGAGGTTTCCTTAGATAAATTTCTGGAAGTAGAATCACTGGGTGATAAAGGCAGTTCCATTTTTAATTTTTTGAGGTAACTCCATGCTATTTTCCCCAGTGGTACACCAGTCTGCATTATCACCAGCAGTGTACTAGGGTTCCCTTTCACCACATCCTCACCAACACTTGCTTGTTGATTTATTGATGATAGCCATTCTGACAGGTGAGAAGTGAAGTCTCTAACTTCTAAACTGGTGCGTTCAACTCCAAGAGTGGTTCTTATTTTTTAAATGCATGTTTAACAGTGGAGTTTGTTTTGTTCTAACTCAGCTGACATGGGAAGGGGACCCTCAGAGCCCTGTGCTCTGTTCCATCTGTCCCATTGTTGTCCATGTGTGCCTTGAGTTCCCAGGACCCCACATAACACAGCTTGAAAACCATTGGACTAGATGGGAGTGGGAGGGCTCAGGTGAGGGCATAGCCTAGCCAAATGAGACTGCTGGAACCTTCCTTTTTTCTTTATTCTCATTCCTCTTTCTGAGAGCATCCTTTTAGATAGAATGACCAGTTGGAGCCCAGTCATTCCCAGTGCCCCCACTGGAGTGGACACCCCATTCCTCTGGAGTCCTTTAGCACATTTATTTCTCTGGGGCTTCTCTTGTTGTCTACCTTGGTCGTGAACTGGGTCACCCATAGTCAGAGGGTAAGCTTCTTGAGGTCAGAGACCAGGGCATATTTGTCACATCTTTTCGGCACCTATAACAGCATGTTGAATATAACAGGGACTCAGTGAATGTTTGTGGAATTGTGTTGAAGAGCCTGGTACTGGCACAAGAACAGCCACATAAACCAATGGAACAGAATGGGATCCCAGAAATTGAACCATGCCAATATGACCAATTAATATTTGACAGAGGAGGTAAGAGCATATAATGGAGTAAAGATAGTCTCTTCATTAAATGGTGTTTGAAAAATTGGACAGGTACATGCAAAAAAATGAAACCAGACACCAACTTACACTATAAACAAGAATAAACTCAAAATGGATAAAGGACTTAAATGTAAGTCGTGAAACCATAAAAATCCTAGAAGAAAATATAGGCAGTAAAATCTCAGATATCTCATGTAACAGTATTTTCACTGATAGGGCAAGAGAAAAATTAACAAATGGGATTACATCAAACTAAAAAGCTTTTACATAGCAAAAGAAAAAGGAGCCATTGTATGGGAGAACATAGTTGGCAATGATATATCTGATAAAGAGTTAATATCCAAAATATATAAGGAACACCTCAACGCCAGGAACACAAACAATCCCATTAAAAAATGAACAAAGGACCACTTCTCCAAAGAGGACATACAGATGGCCAATAGACATATGAAAAAATGCCCAGCAACACTAATCATCAGAGAGATGCAAATTAAAACTACAACGAGGTATCGCCTCTCACCTGCCAGAATGGCTACCATCAACAAATCAGTAAATGACAAATGCTGGCAAGGATATGGAGAAAGAGGAAGCCTAGTACACTGCTGGTGGGAATGCAGACTGGTACAACCACTGTGGAAATCAGTATGGAATTTCCTTTAGAAATTAAAAAAATGTATCTACCAGTTGACCCAGTGATTCCACTTTTAGAAATATATCCTAAGAATTTCAAAACACCAATCAGAAAGAATATATGTACCTCTGTGTTCACAGCAGCGTTATTTAAGAGCCGGAAAAAGCCCAAGTGCCCATCAGTAGATGAGAGGATAAAAATGCTGTGGTACATTTACACAATGGAATACTATGCAGCGGTACAAAGGAAGGATCTCTTACTCTTTGAGAAGACATGAATGGACCTGGAGACTATGATGCTAAGAGAAATAAGCCAGTTAGAGAAAGACAAATATCACATGATCTCACTTATAAGTGGAATCTAAAGAACAAAATAAACAGATGGACAAAATACTAGTAGGTCCAGAGGTATGGTGCATGGAACAGATTAACAGATCTCAGTGGGGGTTTTGAGGGGGAGGTTATGGGCAGAGACTAATCAAAGAAGATATATGCATGTGAGCATAACCCACAGACATAGACAATAGTATGGGGAAGGCCTGGGTAGGGTGGGAATTAAGTGGAGGGGGGCAAAAATGGAGAAAATGGGAGACACCTGTAATATTGTAAACAATAAAATAAAAAAAGATAAATGAAGGGAAACATTTGCATGAACCCCAGAATTGACTGAAATTATTTTTTTTATAATTTTATCTAAATATGTATAAAATAATGCTAGGTATACACTTCCAGCACTTAAAGCTCTTATGTATCCATAAAACCAAGAAATAAATAAAATGATAAAACCAATAGCATTCAAATGAACAACATTTATTTAATGTGATGGCTGATTTTTTTATTTTTTATTTTTTATTTTTTTGCTAAAATGAAGTTGCTGTTGGGGGATGGTGTGATGCTGGTTGCAGTGTTCTGCGAGTTCTGCAAGATGCCAGCTCAGTGTGTTCTGCGCCCTGTGGCTCCATCCCGCCGCCTGCTTCTCTGTTTGACCCACTGAGAAACCTTTGTCTGAACAGCTGGCCATAACTGAATGCATTGTTTACCTCTGCTGCCCGCCTCTCTTCTTTTCTCATTAGCCGGAGACAATGGGAGTGGTATCATTGTGCCAACATAGCCCTGGCACAAAACAAAAGCGGGCGCTAACCTTTGCGTGGCAGAGGGTGGGAGTGTAGGCGCTGGGGGGACCGGGAGATGGCAGGGGAGTAGGAAGAGGTTTCGGGGGAGAACCTGCAGCATCTCACAAGACCAAGAGGAATGCTGGGATCAGAGATTCAGTTCAGCGAGGGAGTTGAAAGTCAATTTCTTCATCTATTACATTCCAGGGAAGAGGAGATTCAGAGATGTTTTTCTGGGTCAAGAGACCCCTCCAGAGCATCCGTGGCTGGAGCAGGATATTTGTGAAATATTACATTGTTTACTATCTCCTGTACAGTTAGTTTTGTGAAATTATTGTATTGCAAGAAATGCCTCAACGGAAGTCTGGCTTCTGCCTTCACTCTTTCAATCAGGGCCCATAGGTAAGGTGCCTGGGTTTCATCTCAGCTTCCCCGTTTCCTGTGTGACGGACAGTTTCTCCATCTGTACAAGGAGGAGGAGAATCCTAGTGCCTACTGTGCAGGGTAAATTAGCGAACACACGTAAAGCGTTTCGGCATGTTGTAGGTGCTTTGTGACAGTGGATGTTGGTGAGGATGACAATGTTAATTAATTCGGTGACATTTGACCCCTGAGGGCGCTCTGGGCCTGTCGTTTGGAATTATGAGTTCTGCATGAGGAACCGCATGGCTGCCAGTTTTGTGGATTCTTGGCTAAAGAGGCAGGGCCAGGAAATAAAGATACATACGTGAGCCCGAACCCTCGTTATTTCCGACCTTGTTAACTTAATTATTTGGACACGGTGCTCAGAGGGAGATCGCCTTTGCAGAGAAGAGTGGGTGACAAAGGAATAGCGTGAAGATCATGCCAGTGTAAACAAAACTAAATGGGCCTAGCCAGCCTGAGGCGCTTCAGAAACCCTTACTTTCTAAAGGGCTTATTTTGAGTTAAAAACCAGATGTGCTAATTATGTGTCAGTCCTCTGTTTATTAGAGCAGGTCCCCTAGGACAGTCACCTGGCACAGCTGGCTGTGGAGACGTTTTGCTGAGTCACACAGGCCTGTGTTGGTGAGTTTCCCCAGAAGTACCCCCTGGGACAAGGATGTGAGGCAGCACCTGGGGCAGGACGGACAAGGCGGAAGCTGGCGCAGGGTGGTTGCTGGGCAGGTTATTGCTGGGGGCAGCTGGGGCCCAGTCCCACCACAGAGCTCCGGGAGAAGGGGTGGGAAACACTTCCCGGTTCTCAGCTTGACGGGTGCGGTGCTGGGCGCTCTGTCCACTCATTCTCCTGGGGCATGTGCTGAGGCCTGTGGGGGTGGGGGGAGGAACTGCCTGATCTGGCACTACCCGTATGCCCTGTGTGGTCCCAGAGGGCTCTGATGGCCAGAGAGCCTGCAGGTATCGGCAGGTGGAGGACTAGGATGGGCCTGAGGAGTTTTGGGGACACAGGCTGAGCACTGATGTTGGCTGATCCCTTTCCATGCTCTGTGCTCTGAGCGACACCTACATGCCTGCATTTGGGACCCAGAAAACATTCCTATTAACACGATTTGCTGCATTTTGCAGATATCCTTGCCAAGTGTCCTCAGTGGGGAATTACTGTTTGGTTCAGCCTCAGAAATTGGGAGGGGTGAGTAGAGGGGGGGAGGGGCTGGTGAAGGCAGCCAGAGACGTGCAGGTTGAGAGGTAGCAGACTGGTCCTTGGACCGGCTCTCCCTTCCTCAGGTGAATGAATCAGGACGAGGCTTCTCTTTCTCTCCTGGCGAACGGAGCCTGGAGCAGGGCAGGCTCTGCCATCGCCGCCGTGGCATTGGAAGGGTTAGTGGGCATACTCTGCTTTTGCTCCCCAGTCCAGTTGTAATGGTATAGTGGTCAGAGTTTGGACAGGGGTGGGAAGGTGAGGTGGGCTGGAGATGGATCTGGTAACTGTAGCTCGGAAGGACAGTTTTTCTACACATTTGTAGGTACAATCTGCAGGTGTTTGCTTTGAAGGCTGTGGCTCAGCACAGAGAGGTGGCCGTCAGCTGGGAGCGGCCGCGCACCTGCAGGCAGGAGACTCAGGTGGAGTCTCCGTACTTGCCCAGTCTTATGACCTGGGGCAAGCTGAAACTCTGTCTTCCATCTGCAGAAAGAAGGAAATGGTAATCTGCAATTTACCAGGTTGTTGTTGTGCAGATTAGATGAGCAGATGCATCTGTTACAAAGCATTTATATCCTTGTTAGCGGGTTTTTTGTTTTTTTTGTTTTTTTAGTGGTGGGATATTTTAAATGTTTACATTTAATAAAATACTTTTAATAAACACAATATAATTATACTATTTACAGGATAATTGCAGGTTTTATAAAAATGTTAATTCAGAGTATATTAATGGGACACAAGTTTTACAATTTAATTTCATTTTTATTAATACTTTTATTAGTGCTTTTTAATCAAAATAAAACAGTGATAGTAAAATACAATTAAGTGTCCTACAGAAAAACAGACAAACATACACACAAAAAAACCCAACACACAACACCAGTTCCTTGCCTTCCATTTCCCAAGCCAGCTTTTCAGAGGCAGTCACTTCAGTTGTTTTTAATTGTCTCCTCATATGTCACCATGTTAAAAAATAATATATATTGCGATTTCTCAGACAGTATTAGACATTACGTATTAACTTTCTGACATAGTTGATTGAGTTGTAGTGGTTAGGCCTCACCCTCCATCCACTTCTCTCCTAATTTTCTCCACATAACTACATCACAATTTGTGGTTAAATCCCTTGTCAGTATTTACATTATTAGGACTATGTAAATATCATTTATTTCTGAGCCAACGTGTGTGCTATGATTAGATTTATTTATTTATTTTAAAATATATGTTATTGATTTTTACAGAGAGGGAGGGAGAGGGATAGAGAGTTAGAAACATCAATTCAAGAGAAACATTGATCAGCTGCCTCCTGCACGCCCCCTATTGGGGATGTGCCTGCAACCAAGGTACATGCCCGCCCTTGACTGGAATCGAACTTGGGACCCTTCAGTCTGTAGGCCGACACTCTATCCACTGAGCCAAACTGGTTAGGGCTAGATTTATTTTTTTTGTATATCCTCTTATTTGCCTTAAAAAATAAAATTTGTTCAGTATTTTTTGGGATCACAAATTTCCTCAAAGATTTTAGTAGATCTCTCAAATATCTATCAATTTGTCTATCTATATGTATTTTATTTTTTAAGTATATTTTTTATTGATTTCAGAGAGTAAGGGAGAGAAAAAGAGATAGAAACATCCATGATGAGAATCATTGATCAGCTTCCTCCTGCACATTCCCCACTGGAGTTAAGAGCCCACAACCGGGACATACATCCTGGCTGGGAATCAAATTGTGACCTAGTTCATATCTGATGCTCAACCACTGGACCATGCCACCTGGGCTATATACATATTTTAAATTCTCACCTGAGGAATGAGGATATATTTCATTGATTTTAGGGAGTGGAGGGGAGGGGCAAAAGAAAGAGGAGAGAGAGAGAGAGAAAGAAATATCAATGTGACAGAGATGTACCTCCTACTAGGGGTGGGATTGGACCTGAAACCACTGAGCACCACTGCCAGGACTATATCAATATTTTTTTTCAAATATCTCAGCACAAAAGATCGTCCCTAAGTTCCATGTCCTCCCTCTCAGACCCTCTTCTCTCCTCCTCCGGTTGGCTCTCTTTGGGGTGATGGTGCAGTGTGATCATCTTAGGACCGAAGGGACCACTCTCCCAGTTAATTCCCTTCTCCACAGACATCACAACTCTGTTTTGTTTGTTTCCCCTTGGTTTATTTCCTCTTCTGCTATAGCACATCCTATAAGGCTTTTCTAGAAAGTGTAGTTTTAGTCCTTCTTTGCTTGAAAATGCTTTTATTTTCCTTCTTGGTTTATAGTTTTGCTAGGTAAAGAATTCTAAGTTGAAATTTAGTTTGTCTCAAATTTGAAGCAACGAATCCTTTAGTGGGTGATGTGTTGCCACTTAGATTGTTCCTTTGTAAGAAGAGAGATCTGATTGTTTTTCTCCCTATGGACCCGGCAGCCTGTCCTGGGCCTGAGCCTGAGCCTGAGCCTGAGCCTGTCCTGGGCTCAGTGAAGGTGAATTGCTGCCTTCCCTTTAGCATCCCCCTTTCAACTTGCTGAGGTTATAACTTCCTCTGCCCTTTTCAGTCAGGTACCCTCCTCCAGCTGCTCCAAAATTATGCCGTAACCTTCCATGTATTGACTGACGTCTTTTCTGTTCTCTTTATGGAACTGTGACATTTTCTTCCTTTCTTTTCCTTTTATTTTAAATTCTCTCCTTCCATTGGTGGAGTACATGAGGAGAGAATAAAAAAAAAAAAAACAAAAGAACACCCCACTTGTATTTATGGTATTTAATCTGCTCTCTCCAATTAGAAGTTCGTTATTATTAGAAGTAAACAAGAGCAGTGTGAAAATCCCCCTGGAAAACTGGAAGCATAATATATTAAAGGTCTTTTGTTTAATAAGTAAATGATAGATCCTCCCTCCCCCCAACTGATGGACGGAGTATGATGTAAACTGGACCTGCAGCCCGGACATTCCTGAGCTCCTAACCAGGCACCTTATATGGACTGTACATTGAACCACCAATCAGCACCTGCCAAATACCCCAAGTCCCCCCCACCCCCCATTCCTAAGTCCCTAAGTGACTAATCATGTGCCTTTTATGAAACCACCAATCAGCGTGTGCCCAGTACCCTAAGCCCCACCCCTTCCCTTTCCTCCCCTTAGAAGGCACCGTCACCCCTGCACATGTGCCCTCTCTTCCTTTGGGAGGCAGCCTGGCGGGCGTTCTTTTCCTCCAATAGTCCTGATTTTCGGTCTTTTATCTCATCTTTCAGTAAATAAGACTTTTGTTTGGCAAGAAAAGAGAGGCAGAACAAGGCACGGGAAAGAAAAAGGAAGGATGAAGGAAGAGGCCTCAGGAGGAAAAAATAGGCCTCCGGGAGGGGCTTTTTAGCGACATATTGAGAAGGAAAAGAAGTTGAAATTCAGAAAGGTCTCATGCAGACTGGTCTAATGTACCGTATTTGCCGGCATATAAGACAATTTTTTGGCCCTGAAAAATACCGTATTTGCCGGCGTATAAGAGACTGGGCGTATAAGATGACCCCCTAACATTTCCACTCAAAATACAGAGTTTGTTATATACTCGCCGTATAAGACTACCCCCCCACTTGGAAGCATATTTTTCAGGGCCAAAAAATCGTCTTATACACCGGCAAATACGGTAGGTTAGGGGACTGGTTTCTAAAATGCATTTATTAATGAGCCTTTATTGTAGCATCTTTTCAAAGTGCCATTACCTATCTGAATTTTATGCTTGTTGGTCCCAGAGGGTCCTAAGAACACAGGGTTATAAAAAAAAGGATATTGATTATGCGAAACAAATGCCATCCTGTCATAGGGAAGGTGCCTCACCTCCATCAGAGGCACCCCCCCCAGCATCCTGGGAGAGGAAGTGCGGGGTCCAGCAGGAACACAGGGTGTGGAGACCACGGACTCAGCTGTCACTGCGATTGCACGGATGTAATAGAGCATGATGGTAGGGGAGAAAATTATGGATAAGGGCTTTTTCCTTTTTCATCTTGTCCATTATTTTTCTTCTTCCTTTACCACTTTTCTTCTTTGTGAATCCGAAGGCTCTGAGTGAAAGATAGCCATAATAGCTTATTTTTGTAGCTATAAAGATAGCCATTATTGTTTGTTTGTTTTCATAGCCAAATGCGGTCTTTCTTGCCCATTTGTAGATGGATCAAGGACACTCGTCAGAATAAGAAAAAAAAAAATCTAAACTCTGGACCTTCCAGTTTGGGTCAGCCAGGAGCCTGTGTCTGCACTTCTGCCCACTTCCAGGGTCTGCTTTATGCCCAACGTTCTGATGATGCCCCTTTAACTTTTTTATGATCACCCCTTTGTTTTCAGGTTCTTCTGAGTGCATTGAGTGTTGCCACACCTTCTGAGCCTGTCTTTTCTGTCTCCAGAAGCTCTCTCAGAGACACACAGAAAAAGAGAACTTGTGCCCAGCTTGTAGGAAGAGATATTTTTGGAATCATATAAGGCAGGGAGAGCAAAACCAAGCTTTGCTGGGTGTTCAGGTGTTTAATGGGTGGTCAGGTGGCCAGGAGGCTGTCACCATCCGTCCTATGACTAGCGCGTGAGCCCGTGGCGTCGGTGTCTGTGAAGATCTCCCTAGGACTGCGCTGCTCTCGAAGCCTTTTAGCAGCCGATGACGGAAATGGCAGGGGCAGGTGTGGTTCCTCCTCCTCTCGGCCCCTCACATCATTCCCTTGCGCTCCTCGGGAGCCCAAGGAAGAAGCCTCAGGCAGAGGAGGGGATGACTGTTTGTGGGGCACACCTGCCTTGGAGCCAGGACCTGGTCTACCCTGGAGGCTGCTGAGAACTCAGGCCGACTCTGACCTTGTGGGCCTCGGACTGCTCAGTTGTAGAGGGAGGGAACTAGACATCTCTGTACTTCTTTGATCTAGAACATTCTGTGACATCAACGATAGGTGTGTATGTTAGTGTTGTGTACTGGTTGCTTCTCTTTTCTTAGAGTGATATTAAACATTTCGTTTTTTTTTTTTAAAAAATATATTTTATTGAATTTTTTCAGAGAGGAAGAGAAAGGGATAGAGAGTTGGAAGCATCAGTCAACTGCTTCTTGCTCACCCCCTACTGGGGATGTGCCTGCAACCAATGTACATGCCCTTGACCGGAATCGAACCTGGGACCTTTCAGTCCACAGGCCAACACTCTATCCACTGAGCCAAACCGGTTTTGGCAAACATTTCGTTTTTAAAGTTTCAAAGGAATGAACTTCTGCCCCAGTGAGTCCGGTTTTGCCTATCTGGAATGAATATCAACCATTATGAAGCAATAGCCTTCTGTTTTTCTCCCCTCGACCCCCTCTTAATATTGACAAGCATTGTCCCCTAGACGGTGGGCTCCATGGGGCAGACTCTGTTCATTTTATTTTAGAAATCCCTCAGGGCACCTACCTGCCTGTCCACCTCACTAGAAGGGAAAGTTGATCCCATTTTACTCAATCTGTTTTCCCAGCACCTAGCACAGTGCCGGGAACATAATAAATATCTGTTGTCCTGAGCCTACTGCACGGTATTCTGAGTATTGTGAATGTCAGAAATTGCAACATAAGCAAGGCAGGGATATGTGTATTGTATTTTATTTTTTCTAAGGAAAAAAAATACCATGTGAAAGAAAAACCTTTCAAAGACAAGTACAAAGCTGTTCTTTCTCATTACTCATCACTTTCTTCCTCCCTAGAATTTCAGGTCCTATTATCTCACCAAACAGAGTCAGAAGAGAAAAACAGAAAATGAAGGCTTTCAGAATTACCTGTCTACAGTCTCCCTCCTCCTTTCTCTCTCTCTCTCTTTTTTTCCTTTTTGTGCTTTGGCTTGCTGGAAGTTAACCAAGGATAAAAAAAATATCTGATGCCCCCTACCAGGATGTTAATTAGTTGTTTCTTGTCAAAGGCATTTTAAAAATGCTTCTGGAGCATGTCTGCCTCTGATTCTGAAGAGAACCGCTCTCCTGTCTCAACTTCAGTTGTTACGAGACACCCTCAGGTGTCTCCACTTAGCTCAGAAGGCATCAAGGCATTTCAAAAAGTTCTCAAAGCAAAATTAATTTTTAGTTTGCTTAGTTTAAAACATAGATACGACACATCACTTCAGGAGGCGGAAGGGCTCTTATAAAATCTGGCAAACAACTAAAAACAAAAAAGCTTCGCTTCCTAACTGTGAGGAGGAAGTGAAGTCCAGGGATCCACATGCCGTCTGAAACCCGCTGGGAGGTGAAGTCGCTGTTCTCATTGCAGTGGCATTTGCAGCTCTCCAGGCAAGGGACACCGGCTTGCTAGAGAAGGTCTCTTGGCATTGGAAGCTCAGAGAATTGATAAGAATGAACAAAAGACAAAGTTGTACTCACCTACTAAGCACATCTCCAGGACTTCTCCTGGGCACCCAGTAACCTTGCCGATGTTGCTGAGTGTCTAAGTGGAGGCCACATGAGAGGTGAGACGCACAGACACACAGAGGGAAAGGCCATTGAAGATGGAAGGTGAGAGGGGAATGTTGGAACGCCAAGGATTGCTGGCAAACCACCAGAAGCCGAGAGAGAAGCATGGAGCAGATCCTCCAAACCCTGTCGACACCTCCGTTTTGGACTTCTGGCTTCCATAACTATGAGAGAGAAAATTTCTGTTGTTTTAAGCCACCCAGTTTGGGGTAATTTGCTATGGCAGCCTGAGGGAACCTCCATAGATAGAGCTTTCTCGCACCTTTATGGTCCAAGCCCTTTAGCCTCCCTGGGTAGTTGTCTTTCTCTCTTTTCCTTTACGGTGAGGTTTTTCTTGCCTGTAGAGGTAGAATGTAATGTTTTAGGCATAATGCCTTTTGTGGTGTATTTTCTCTCGGTCTATTCACCCTGTGAGCTGAGGGGGTCCAAGGTGAACCACAGGGTATGAGAGGACCCTGGTTCCTTTCCCTCAAAGGCGTGTCATTCCAGGTCACCAGCTCTAAGGTGACCATATGATTTATTGTTCAAAATGACACACTTTCTGGAGTTAAAGAGGGCTCTATTGATATTTATAACAAGTGTACCTGGGACTGTCCCAGGCAAACCAGGACATCTGGTCACCCTTCTTTTTGGTCGTATCAGGTTCCCAAGTACGAGTCTCTTGGGCCTCCATTCTGGCCTTGTCAGTGTTAAAGTCAGGAATGATTGCTTTAGGAGGAGGAAGAACTACAACATCAGGAATCACTGGTCTTCCTGGTCCCCTTTCTCTTGCTCCCTTGTTCTCTCTCGGGAGGTGGATTTATTTTTAGCTCCGAGGTGATCATATTTGTTTGCTCTTCAGACCTCTTTAGTAAGGCAAAACAGCCCCTTGTTCTCATTTTGTCACTCAGAGTTGTTAAAAATGCTTCTCTACAGTGAGCCAGATGATCAGGGCTATTTTGGACGTACCATCAATTAACTTGGATCCTTTAAAATAAAACTTGAAATGTGTTAAATTATTAATTCATACCAGAGGCAAGAGCAAAGAGCTTTTCATGTTTCATACATTAATATTGCATGGAGCTCACTCTTGAACCACCCTGAGGGCAGGATCCCAGGGCCCACCACTAGGGCGGTGGGCAGTTGCTCAAGTTGTTTCATGATTCCGACCCCACTGCCGCCACTGAGAGAACAAAGGGTTGCCTGTTGGATGTTCCTCTTCAGGGTGGAAGCTGGGCCAGGTTCACGAAAATTTGCCCCTTTTCTTCCACCGTTTTCACAAATGAGGAGCCTTCCAGAACGAGATTTGTCATCACTCCCCAGTGACCTAGAAATGTCACTTGCGGTTAAACACCATGACCTGAGACGCATTACCCACGTTGCTCCTCAAGAGAAATGGATGACCATGCGTGATGTTTCAGTTACTGGACTCGAATTAGGGTCTAAGGTTTCTCCTGTGGAAGTCACCGAATGCCCACAGGACCCTCTGGCCACATTTAGGGAAGCTGCTACCAGCTGCCCTAGGGTAGCAGGTTACATGGCTGGCTGCTCATTTCAGGGATGCCCTTAAGGATGGGGATTGTGTTGTCGTGTTCATTCATGTGTTCTGGGCACTTAGCCTGGTGCCCAGCAGCTGGGAGATGCTCAGGCAATGTGCACCGAATGAATGAACGGACTGCTTACAATAGATGAGGTCCAGCATTTCCACTCACTGTGAGATCGTACATGTGAAATACTTGCGTTTCTAAATGTGCTTCTTTATTTAATTTAATTTCACTTATAATCTTAAAGTTTTTTTTAGTGAGTTGCAAGGTACATCTAGTAAATGCTCAGATCTGTAGTGAACAGCCCAGTTAATTTTTACACGTGTATATACCCATGTCTCCACCAGTCAGATCAAGGTAAACAACATTTCTAACATGCAAGGAGACACTCCTGTGCCCCATTCCAGCCAACAATGCCTGCCCAAAGGAACCCCTGTTGGGACTTCGGTTATCGTAGGTTGGTTTTGCCTGCTCTTGAACTTGATGTAAATGAAGTTAACATAGTATGTGGTTTTTTGTGTTTGGCTTCTGTCACTCAGGATTATGTCTGTGGGATTCATCCAAGTCAATTGCCATGTAGCAGTAGTTTGTTGTTTTATTGCAGGGAAGTATTCCATTGCACAAATATGCCACCGTTTATTTAATCCATCCCACTGTTTGGGTCGTTTCCAGTTTGGGCTATTATGAATGCAACTGGTAGGAATATTTTTGTACTTGTCTTTAATGGCACATATATTATCAAAGATCATGTTTTACTTATAAGATGAGAGGGAGAAGAGGGGCTAGATAATAATTACAATAATGACAACTGACACTTACTGAAAGGTTCCTGGATGCCAGGAATTATAGTGAGCAATTACGCAAATGCTCCACAGCCACAGCCCATGCACGTTTTTTACTGCTACACCATTTTGTCTCCCAACTTGGTACCTTAATTAGAAAGCAACTTAAAAGCAAGACAACCTTGTAAGTACAAATTGAGTATGTGATCAGTCAGCAACTGAAATGATCTCATTAACATTTTCATTTATTTTATAGCTGCCATCCCATCCTTCACGCCAATGGGAGCTAATCAGAATTGAGGCCGAGTATTCAACACCCATTGTAGTGCCTGGCCTGGTTAGACTTTCAATAAATACTTAAAGGGGACTATTATTTTAAAAAAAGGTTATTTGTGAGCAAGTTGCTTTTGAATCTCAGAGGCGTTTTGCCACAAAATTGTCTTAGACCGGCCTCACCCAACCTGTTATTTCCTGGGATGGCCACTAAGACCACATACGCCCTTAGCATTAAACAGAGCAGCCCTCTCAGCTTAAGGTGTTTGCGGATGTTTCTGTGCCCTTTACTGTTGACCGGATGTTAAAGCAGCCCAAAAGTGAAAAACCAACAAAAAACAATTGGGTCTTAATGAACATACAGTAAAATACCCAGGTCTTGAGTGTTTTGTGTGATGTGTTGATAAATATGAACCCTTCCCCAAAACAAGAAGCAGAATATTTCTATCACCCCATACATTTCCTCATCAATTCTCCACCTTTCCACAGCTGTAGGCAGCCACAGATTTGATTTTTTCCCCCCAGTATAGATTCATTTTTCCTGTCCTGGACTACGTATAGTATGTACTCTTTCATGACCAGCCTCTTTGCTTATCACAGTGTTTTGAGATTCATCCTTATTATGTATATTTTTACTACTGAATATTATTCCGCTATATGAATATCTCACCATTTGTTTATTTATTTTCTTGCTGATGGACATTTGGGTAGTTTACAGTTTGGGACTATTTTGAATACATCGGCTATGGGCATTTTTTGTGCAAGTCTTTGTGGACATAGATTTTCACTTTTTTCTTGGATAAATACCTAGGGATAGGAAGATAGGATTATTTGATGAGTATATGTTTACCTTTTTTTTTTTAATCCTCACCCAATGATATCTTTTCCCATTAATTTTCAGAGAGAGTGGAAGGGAGAGGGAAAGACAAAGAAAAATATCCATGTGAGAGAAATACATTGATTGGTTGCCTCTTGCATGTGCCCGGAGTGAGGTATGTGCCCTTGACCAGAATCAAACTCGGAATCCTTAGGTCCACAGGCTGACGCTCTGTCCACTGAGCCAAAGAAGCTAGGGCATACATAACTCTCAAAGAAACAAGTCAGTTTTTGAAAGTGGTTGAACTATTTTATACTCCCACCAACAATGTATGAACCTTCCGGTTGCTCCACATCCAAATCTACATTTGCTATTGTCATGGAGCTTCATGTTAACAAGCTCCGATTCCCCCCAACATGTGTTTTTATGCAATTCCACATCTATCTCCTCCTTTTATTGAATTTATTGGAGTAATACCAGATTTCAGGTGCACAATTCTACATATACCTTGATCCTCTATTCAAAGATTTTGTTTTGAGTGATGAGGCTATGGGTTTTCTTAGCTCTTCACGAACTCTTATTATAATTTTGGTAATAACATGAACCCTTATTATGCTTTTGGTATTCCTGCCTGATAAAAGGGGACTCGTAACTCATCCTCTCCCCCCTGTCCTTTATGGGCAGATCTTACGTTCCTACTGAGCCACTGTGGCCTCAGACCACCATGTTCTCTTGGATTTTTGGCTTTCATTAGTTTGAACTAGGAAACAATCTCTTTAAGAATGGGGACATTGTCTGACTTGATCATCATTATATCCCCAACTTCCAGACAGTCCTGGCGCATAATAAATATTTGTTTAATGAGTACATTTTAAAACTACGAAAGTAAACATGTTACACCTTAGTCAACATTTAGCAATTTATTTCTTGAGAACTTCTGATGGTGACAAAAGTTAATATTGATTTTTTTCTTCAAAAACAAAATGGAATATGGTTTGGTGAAAAGGGTATGGAAATAACTGATGAAACTAGATGGAGTGATTAATGATAAAGTGGATTTCTGTGCTGGCACCGAATTTGGTTATCCATGTGGTATAATAGAAGGGATGCTGCTAAATGTTTTCATTCTACAAAATACCTCTCTCACCAGATTGGCAGAACTCCTAAAATGTATATTAGTAAGATTTGTTTCTTGGCTTAAGGTGTTCTTTCTTTCATGAGATCTCTTTTAAAATTCAAATTTTTAAGGGAGAGCCATATGCATACTTATAGAGAATTAATTTAACAGACTACATTGCCAGTTCCTTCACACAGTCTGGGGTAATAAGATGTAGGAAGGAAGAAGGCAGGTGGTTCATTCCAGGGTTTTATCTCTGGAGGGTGGGGTGAGGGTTTTGTCTCTGGAGGGTGGGGTGAGGGTGGAAGGGTATGTGTGTGTGTGTGTGTGTGTGTGTGTGTGTGTGTGTGTGCATGTGTTGGAAGTTAATGTATCTGGGAGTGCTCTGGGGTATGAATTGGATTAATGCTGATCTTGAGAAGCAGAGTGCAGAAGGGAAAGTATTAAAAAAATTATCTTTGTCAAAACTTAGTCTAACTTCTGTCAAGCTATTAACGATAAGTCTTATGTGTAGTAAGTATTAAAGCAGTTCCCTATTTTCTCTCATTCTTAAAATCATGACTACAAAAGATGACTTACGTATTTGTTGTCAGAGATACAACAAATTATGAACACCCAAGGTAAACTTTACCTTTTAGACATTATCTTCAATGAAATATTCTGGGTGTTAATTTTGTGTTTTTTTTTCACAATTAATCCCACAGTCAGTTTAAATTCAATAAATATCCAAAGATGAGTCTAGTTTCACCTTTTCAGCCTGCCTAATCGCTTGCATCATTGCCTAAATGTGTTTGAGACCTCTGGTTTTTATCATCAGTGTTCATTTCCCATTCACTTTTATAGAATGGGTGAATGTATTTGAATACTCCATGGTCATATTTTAAACTCTGCTCTGCTGAATAAGATGGCTGTACTGAGGGCATTGTGTTCCTTCTGCACATAGAATAAGATGCTTCTCCTTACTGTAGAGTCAAGGTCTTGGTGTCCTCTCTAACCCCTCGGCCTTATGCCACCCACCCTCCCCTGAGCCTTACTGCCCACCGCCCCCTCCTATTCATGGCACCTGGGGCATGCTAGCACTCTCTCTTCCTCAAATGCACCAGGTTCTTTCCTGCTGAAGGATTCTGCACATACTATTTCCTATGCTCTGAACGTCCTTTCTCCTTTCCTTACATGACTTTCAAGTCCAGGTTTAAAGTAACTCCCCAGAGAGGCTTTCTCAGACACACCCTGCTTGGTTAGAATCCCCTCTCTGTTCCTCTCTTTTAATAAATAGAATTTGATTTTTTAGAATAGGTTTATTTATTTATTTATTTAAATATTTTTTAAAATTGATTTTAGAGAGAGGAAGGGAGAAGGAGAGAGAGACAGAACATTGATGAGAGAAAAACACTTATCAGCTGTCTGCTGCATGGTCCCTACTGAAGACGGAGTCTGCCACCCTGGGCTTGTGCCCTGACCAGGAATTGAACAGGTGACCTCTAGTGCATGAGACAACGCTCAACCAAGTGAGCCACACTTTAAAATAGTTTTAGATTTACTGGAAAACTGAGCTGGACAGTATGGAGAGTTCTTAGTCCTACTATTAACAGCTTATGTTAGTAAGGCACATTTGTTTCAATTAATGAACCAATGTTGGTAAAGTCCATATTTTATTCAGACTTCTTTAGTTCTAACCAGATGTCCTTTTTCTGTCCCAGGGTCTCATTCATGCTTCCACATTACATTTCGTTGTCATGTCTCCTTGGGCTCCCCTTGGCTGTGACAGTTTTTCACACTTTCCCTGTTTTTGATGACTTTGACAGTTTTGAGGAGTGTTAGTCAGGTATTATGTAGGATGCTCCCCTATGGGAACTTGTCTGATTTTTATTTTCAAATTGATTAGATTGGGTAATAGGTTTGGAAAGCCACACAGGTAAAGTGCCCCTTTTGTTACATCATATTAAAAGTACATCCTATCAACATGATTTATGATTATTGATGTTGACTTTGACTGCCTGGCTGAAGTAGTGTTTGTCAGATTTCTCTACTGAAAAGTTACTCCCATACCCCAACCCCCCCATCCCATATTTTCATACTGTTCTCTTTTTAAGGAAGTCAGTAGGTACTGCCCACACCTGAGGAGTGGAATATTTACGTAAGTTATTTTGAATTCTTCTTCATGGGAGATTTATTTCTTCTCCATTTTTTTTAATATAGTCAATAATTAGCTCGTGTCAGGATGGACTCATGAATGTTTGTTTTATGCTTTAGCTTATAATCCAATACTGTTTTATTTGTCTCATTTCTCCAGTTGTTCCAGATTTGGCCATTGGGAGTTACTTCAGTTGGCTCCTGTGTCTCTTTGACCTTGCCCATCAATGTCAGTAGTTACTTATTTTTGAGTGCCTTATTTTCTGTCACCACAAGATTCTCCAGGATCATCTTGTATATGTCCTGCCCCAAACCTAGAATAAGCCATTTCTCCAAGGAGCCCTGGTTCCTTGGAGAATGGCATTAGAGACCAAGATCTGGTTGCCAAGTGTGCTCATTGCTACTGGGGTGTTTCCCATTTATTTTTGTTAGAGTGCTCTGAGTCTTTCATTTATATCATCAATTATGCAGTATGTTATTTATTAGTTTGCTTTCTTATTTATTGCCCGTCTCCCCACCTATATAGTCTACTGCATGAGGTCAGGTGCCATGTTTCACCCTCAGTGCCTGATGCATAGTTGGCCTTCAAGAAACATTCGTGGGAGAAAGGAATGGATGAGTAAATACTTTCAGGAAAGCAGGACTTTCATCAGGAAGCTTGAATGTTCATTCTACAGCTATTTAAAGCCCAAATTTAATATGAGTAATAGTTTAGACTTTAGGAACTTTAATGTATAAGGTATTAAAGTTTAGGTTAGTTGAAAACTTCACATATGAAACTGAGGATCCCCTTTATGTATACATATAAATTCATTAATTGTGTTGATATTTACATTCTAATATTCTAGTCAACTTGTTGGATAGCTTTATGATCAGAAAAGGTATATATATATATATGAATCTAGCTGAGTAGCTAGAATGTAGCTCTGTAGGAGAGATAGCTTGGTAGCGAAAACTCATTTTGATTTGCTGGTACATATAATAAAGACACGGTTCACCCCCCCCACCTCCCCAGTAGTTGTGGGAAAAGAAGTACAAATAGAGGCACAATAAATGTACTAATTACTTTTCCTCTATTGAAAGTAACATATGTAATAATTTCAATAATACATATTAAAAGTAAATAAATAAAAGCAAACCATCTCTCAAGGAGGCAGGTCCCACACACAAAAAAGTAACATTTTGGAACAAAGAGTCATGACGTGATAAAGCACAGAGGCTGGAGCAGTCTGAGAGGGTCTGGGGTCAGGGGCAGGTGCTGGGTGGGTGGTAACTACACAGATATTCTGGGTGCAAGGCTCAGAACTGGAAGGATTTCAAGTTCTAGAAGTCAGCATGGAAGAGTGCACCCCTAGGAGAAAACAGTGTCCTTACAGTGTATAACCCAGACACACATAATGCCGGAGTCTGAGCACCCAGTGTGGGAACCTTCAACTCTAAAATAGACTGGCATCCCTTCGTTGTACCAGGCTCAGGACAGGTTGAGACTCCGGAGGCTCAGGATCTGGGGTGGAGGAGGTTGGAACTGTGACCTCAGCCCTAGGTAGAGAGGAAATGAGGGGCCTGACTTGGAGGTCTTGGGTTACTGTTTGACCTTTGGTCCTGACATAGTTACTGTTATAAAGAAATTATCCTCAGATCACTTTTGGTTGCATTCTTAGCCAGCCAGCGAGACTCACACTGGCCTGTACCTAAGCTTGGCTCCTGTGCAACAGAAATCCCTGTTTCAGCCCCAGCAGGCCCGTGGGTCACCACTGGGCTCTGCTCCCTTGGGCCACGCTGCTGCCCCCCTAGTTTCATTTCGGCTTCTCTGAGGAGAGGGAGAATGGGGAGTATTTTCCACACCCCTCTACACTCTAGTCAGGGATTCTGTCCCCCAGGAATTTTCTCTTCTGCCTCAGCCACATCTTCCCTTCAGGGCTAAGACCTGTTGAAGTTAACCCTTCCTGTTTCTTGCCATGCCTAGCTTTTCTGGCTTCCGAATTCTGGGCAAGGAAGATGCTGTGGCTTCCCCTGGAAGATTTCCTGGAAATCCTAGTTGAAGAGGACAACTTCTCTCCAGGGTCAGATGAATGGCCTTTGTTTATTTCCCGTCTCATGTAAAAGAAAAATCCAAAGTTGGCAGCATTGCAGGTCAACTCAATCACCCCCGAGCCATGCATCTTGTTAGGATGCAGTGTCTCTTTACTTTTAAATTCAGTGTTTCTCAAATCTGAGGTGTACAGAAACCTTCTGGCCTTGCCCTGGGGAGGTCTGACTCTATAGGTCTCCAGCAGTTTGAGGCCACCTTGATTCTAAGCAGGAGTGTAGAACCTCTGTGCCTTCAGGGGCTGGGCTTTCTGTAATTGCAAGAGCTGCTGTGTGTTGAGTGGCTTGTCTTGTGGTTACAATAGCTCCTGTTCAGTTGCTGTGCCTTCTAAAATACTTTGCTATAAAATACTGTCACTGCCTTTTATAACATGCTGCCTCCCCAAGGAAAAACATCACACATCCCCAGGTCCAGCATGGACCTCTGAGTGGTCTGTGAGTTACTCATGGGCAGACTCATTGGGAGGTAAATAAGAACATAGACTGGAATCGGACCACTTGGGTGGGGATCCAGGTCCTGCCACTTCTTAGCAATGTGACATTGTACATGTCACTTAACTTTTTTGTACCTCATTGTATCATCTATACATTGAAGGTAATAACATCTACTTCAGGAGATTGCTATGGGGGTTAGATGAGTAGAGCCCTTAGGCCTGGTACATAAGGACCACTGTTGGAGTATTAGCTGCCACTACTACTACTGCTACTATGGACCTTTGCACCCTTATGCTTAGCACACATTTGGCCTATTGTTAGGTTTTAGGGGATGGCAGTGAATGAATACATCCCAGTTGATGCTCCCATGGTCATTCCTTTTTTCTTCCACTTACCCTCAACCTTCACTATCCATTTCTACCACTTCTAGCTATTTATTCTCTTGCTCCCTAAACCACAGAAGTTACCTGCTCCCCCTGCGTTGGATGTTTGTGTCGTCAGATTGTGTCTGTGTGAGAGGATTTTAAGGGTAGTTATGTGAAGGCACATGTAATTGGATGAGCATCTGTCTCTGTCTCCTGTTTTTATATTTCTGTGGTTAACATATCTGTAAGAGTGATTATTTGCATGGAATTGCATGTTAGGGTGTGATTTTGCACTTTTGGGGTATGTCTTGAGTAATGATGTATAATTGCTGATATATATATATATATATATATATATATATATATATATATATATTTGCAAATATCTTATATGGAGGTGGTGTTTCTACTTCTCTTGATTTGGGAGTTAGTCAAATTGGGCTTTTATTTTTTTTTATTTATTTTTTTATTTTTTTAAAAATATATTTTATTGATATTTTACAGAGAGGAAGGGAGAGAAATAGAGAGCCGGAAACGTCGATGAGAGAGAAACATCGACCAGCTGCCTCTTGCACACCCCCTACCGGGGATGTGCCCGCAACCAATGTACATGCCCTTGGCCGGAATCGAACCTGGGACCTTTCAGTCCGCAGACCGACGCTCTACCACTGAGCCAAACCGACCTCGGCTCAAATTGGGCTTTTAGAGAGGTTAACTGAGTGATGGAAAGACCCAGAAAACCATCCATTTTCCTTACTTCCTCATTCCTCTTGCCCTCTCTCCCTTCTTGCACCTGCCCTCTGTCTTCTAACAGAGGGGGAGCGCAAAGATGGAAATACAGTAGGGGTGAGGTTGGAGTGATAGGGGTGGGAGGCAGTCAGGGAAGCTTCGTAAGCCTTATTTAGCAACTTGACTTTTACCTCAGAGGAATCTAGAAAGGAGGGATGTGGTAAGATATTTGTATTTAAAAAAAAAAGCAGTGTGGGGGATGGGTTTGAGGGGCTTAAGGATGGAGGCCAGGAGACCAGTTAGAGATTATTATGGACATCAAGGCTATGATAGAAGCAATGGAGAGGAAGGGGCACCGTTACAAGGTCAAATTAGGAGACTTAGAGATTAGTTGGATGTTGGGGTGAAGGAAATGGAGTTAGTAAGTACCCTGCTTGGGAGAATGGGTGCACAATACTGCCATCAGCTATGACAGAAAATACCGGTGGAGAAACAGGTCAGAGTGGAGAGGGAAAGCGATTGAGCTGAGGATATACTGATTTTGGGATCTCCTGAGGACATCCAGTTAAAGATGTTAAACTGTTGAATATGTAAGTATGCAAGTCTGAATTTTAGAGGAGAAACCTCCAGTTACATATGGTTCTTAAAGCCACGGTGAAGTTTCCCAAAGAGAATATAGAGAATGGAAGAGAAGAAGACTGTATTAGATTTTTATTGCTGCTCTAAGAAATTACCACAAGCTTAGTGGCTAAAGCAACTACAGTGTATTATATTACAGTTCTAGAGGTCAGAAGTGTGCAACAGGTCCTGGTTTTATGCCAAAACCAAGGCATTGGCAGAGCTGTGGTCCTTCTGGAGACCAGGGGAGACTCTGTTCCTTGCCCTTTCCTGCCTCCAGAGGCTGCCTGCGTTTCTTGGCTCATGGCCATATCACCCCATCTCTGTTTTTGTCGTCATACCCTCTTTCTGATTCTGATCCTCCTGCTCCTGTCTCCCTTTTATAAATACCCATATGATTACATTAGGCCAGGGTAATCTCCCAATTTTCAGATCTTTAACTTAATCGCACCTTCAAAGTCCCCTTTTGCCACAGAAGGTAATATATACACAGGTTCTACCAGCCGTGGGCAATCTACGGCCCGCGGGCCAGATCCGGCCTGTTCAGCTGTTCTATCTGGCCCTCGGAGCTGAAAGAGCGGAGGGTTCTCTTGCTCGCCCCTCTGTCCCTTCACCAGCAGCCCAAGATGAGAGTGCCAGCATGGTCAGGTTGCTTTTGTTCTGGCCCTCCGGTCCAGTTTAAGAACCCATTGTGGCCCTCGAGTCAAAAAGTTTGCCCACCCCTGTCTAGGCACTAGGAAATGGACATTCTTGGGCTGGGGTGGTTGTCATTCCATCTGCCACAGGATCCAAGGCTTCCTGCCATTAAAGGCACAAACAGAGGGAGGGGAGTGTGCAAAGGAGACAGAAATTATAACAGGGAGAACTAGGAGACTATGGCCCCGAGCTCGGCTGGGGATGGGAGAAAATGGCAGAGAATTCCAAGAAGAGTGAGTGATTGCTCTGTCAAATGTATTATGTTCTATAGCAGTGGTTGGCAAACCGCGGCTCTCGAGCCACATGCAGCTCTTCGGCGCCTTGAGTGTGGCTCTTCCACAAAATACCACGGCCTGGGCGAGTCTATTTTGAATAAGTGGAGTTAGATAAGCTTAAGTTTAAAAAATTTGGCTCTCAAAAGATATTTCAGTCGTTGTACTGTTGATATTTGGCTCTGTTGACTAGTGAGTTTGCCGACCACTGTTCTATAGGATAAAGATTGAAAAATGTCCCTTGGACTTGACAATCAAGAAGCAGTTCATTCTTTTAACAAACATTTATTGAGCATCTGCTTTATGCCAGACACTATCCTAGATGTGGAAAAAAAGAGCAGTTATGACGCCACTGCTGACATCCTGCTGGTGGGGAGGTAGGCAATAAATCAATGAATAAGAAAACAAATCACATAATTGTAGGTGCCGTGTAAGGAGTCAAATTAGGAAACATGTCAAAGAGAATGACTGGGAAAACCTCTGAAGAGGTGATGTCCAAACCTGTATCTGAATGACAAGAAGAGCGACTCACTGAGTAGAATGGGTGGCATCCAGGCACTGGAAGCAGCTAGTGAAAGGAGCTCACTTGGGTGGGTCCTCGCTGGGCAGGAACAGAGAGGTGCTCAGTGAGGCTGTAGTGTGAGGGTGAGGAGGAGGGTGATGGGGAATCATCTTGGGAAAGCTGTGCAGACAATGGTCTCGGGCTTTGACTAAATGTCAAGCAAGGAGTTTAGATTGTGTTCCAAGATTTTATTATGGGATCAAGAGTGAAACAGGGAGACTAGTAAAGAGGTGGTTGCAGTGAGAAGTGATGGTGGCTTCGATTGGGATTATAGTATTGCTGTGGGTTGAATTATGCCTCCCTCTCAAAGATTCTCTGCAGTCTCAACCTCTGGTACCTGTGATGTGACCTTACTTGGAAATAGGTACTTTGTACATGCAGTAAAGTTAAAATGAGACCCTACTGGATTAGGGTGGGTCCTAATCTAATCTGACTGGTGTCCTTTTAAGAAGAGGGAGGTATGGACAGCGACACCAAGGGAGAATTTGTGACAGCAGAGACGGAGATTGGACTGATTTGTAGCGGCAAGACAGGGAACGCCAAAGCCACCGCCAGAAGCTAGGAGGAGGCAGGGGAGGAGTCTCCCCTTCGGGTGACAGAGGGACCGTGGCTCTGCCAGGACTTTGATTTCAGACTTCCAGCCTTCAGAACCATAAGCAATAAACTCCTGTTATTTTAAGCCAACCTCTTTGTGGTAGCTTGTCAGGGCAGCCTGAGGAAACTGACACGAAGTGGATTTGGGAAGCGGCTTGGAGGTAGAGCTGACAGGATTTACTGATGGATTAAAAGTGGGGGGTGAAGGAAAGGGAGCATCTGAGGACAAACTAGATTTATGACATGAGCCACTGGGTGGCTGCTGACTCCCTTTCCTGAGATCGGGAAGACTATCGATGGAGCACGTTTGGGGAGCGAAGTCAGGATTTCAGTATGAGTCAGGCTGAGCTGGAGGTAGGAACTTGAGGGTCATTAGCATTTACACAGCTTTGAAATGAGAGTACAGGAAGTCACCCTGGGAGAGGAGATTTTGGGCAACCCCGAATGGCCTTGAAAATTCCTATTGTGGATAAAAGTGTTCCCCATTGCCAGATAGTCTTAACTTTTTGGAGTTCCCGTGGGGATGTGTGCTACATGGGGTAGTTGTGTATTTCTTTTAACTTGGTCTGGTTTGAAAACCTGGCCCAAATATTTTGAAACTCCCTCCGTCCAGGATGGGATCTGTCCTTCCCTCCAAACTACTCTCCCCCGAAAATAATCATATTAGTCTTGGGATTTGCTTTGACTGATGAATGTCATGGAAATGATGCTGAGCTAGTATCAGAGCCTGGACCCCAGAGGGCTCAGAGCTTCTGGCTGCCTTCTGGGACCACGGGGGCTGCCATATCCGGAAGCCCTGGCTCCACTGCTAATGATGAGTCTCCTGACTTGGAACCAAGTGGGACCAGCAGGACCGCCTCGTTAGCCCACAGAACTGGGGAAATGAAACGTTGCTGTGTTAAGCCACAGAGTTTTGGAGTGGTTGGTTAACACAAAGGGATACACTTGGTGAAGAGCCGGTATTCACACAGGCAGGATAATGGGGAAGGAAAGAGCGCTATGCTATTCAGGGTCATGGAAATAAATCAGGATTTAATCTAGATGCATGATTACATGGAAATTCAAAAGGTCACGGAATAATACATCACTCATGAAATGATAAAATACAGAAGGCACATTTCGGAGACCAAATGGCATTCATTAAATCACTCCTTCAACAAATATTTGAGGGTCTGCTCTCTCCGGCATGGCTGGTGAGGTGGGAAGTGAGGGGCACAGAGGAATGGGTGGGCCGCTGACTTCCGGGCTTTTATTGTTGAGTGTGTAGCTGCACTGTGTGCTGGGCGTGACCAGGGGGTCCGAGTGGTTAATGGCAGTAAGCGCCCACTAGGTCCTGAGCACTTGATAGTCATCTGTAGATCTCACCATAACCCCACACAGTGGGGCTGCTTCCTCAACATTCTAGATGAAGAAACGGGGCCTTTCAAGGGTAAGTAGGTTGGCCAGGATCACACAGCTGGAAAGCGATGGACACACCAGCAGCTGTGTCTGGCTGTCAAGTCTATACTCTTTCCACCTGGTGGCTTAATCCCCCATTAATCCCTTACCTGACTCAAAGGTAGGTTATAGGGCCAGATTGTAGGTTGGGCTTTGGGGTGTCCTGTGGGCAGATGGAGCTCCTGTCTGGGCTAGCTCTTGGCAGCGGGAGGATTGATGCTGTGCAGCTATAGCTCTGAATGCTCTCTGTGCAAGGAGAGCTGGGATCCTAGTGGAGAAGGAGGGCTAAATGGACCCATACCCTCGTGATTTAAATCTGTAAAATCTTGAAGGATGCCTCCTTCCTCCCCAAATAGACTTTTCCAGGGAGGGATGCCCCACCGGGACCTTCCTCATTGTCCCGGATTCATGGCACAGCCACGCGGGTGAGGAGTGTTAGCCTCAAGGGAGGCAAGCTCTCAGAGTCAGTGCCCTTCCCTCTCAGGTCCCTCCTGGCTGTGCTGCCTGCATCCCGTGGGCTCCACAGCTTGGGCACGGCAGCCAGATTCCACCAGCAGAGCTGGTACATGGTGTCACAGCCTTCGGACAGGGCGCTACAGTGGGGTGTGAGCTGAGATGGAAAGACGGGTTTGTAGGTCATGTGATTCTTAGGGAAAGAGGGAGTCATGGCCAGGGATTGTTTCATGCTGAAAGGAATGGTACTGAGTTGGAGGGAGCCGGTGGTGGCTGCTGTACTGAGAGGGGCTGATTAGAGGGCTCAGGCAGAGAAAAGGCTCCATGCAGGGAGGCAGAAATCAGCGGCTCAGGATGGGATACAGGCAGACAGGGCTGTATCCGAGGAGGCTGGGAATGGCTCTTCTGGCAGCCACCCCCTGCTAGGGGCTGCTGTCTGCAAGGAGGCCCGTGCTGGTGGCTCAGGGCTGGTGGCTGTGTCAGGCGCCGTCTCTGGGAGAGTGGGCCTCAGGGTTCTGATAGGAGTTGGCTTCTAGACTTTACAAAATGGAGGTCCCCTCCAGGACAGCTGCCTCCTTGTCTTCCTGGTGTCCAGGAAGCAAGACCTGGAACTTGAGGGCAGTGCCATTTCTACAGCATCAGACCAGGATTTTTCCTCACTGAGGTACTTAGGAGGGTTTTGAGATTTAAAAGCATTCTGAGACGGCCTTGCTCTGTGGTGGCTGCAAGCACGGTGGCCATAGGAGCAGAATATGGGTGGGATGTGGTGGGATGGGCGTAAGGGGGGGAGAGGTGGAGCCTCCAACCCAGCAGTTAGTGGAGGACCTCCAACCAGAGGGCCCGTCTCTCTGGACAGAGCTGGCCTTCAACTGGATGGGCAGCGAGGCAGATTCTGTTAGACCCCCTAGAGGCCAAAGCCAAACCTCAAAATACTGTTCATTTCCTCTGTAACAGTAGTTGACATTGAGCAGACATTGACTTTGTGCCGGGAATTGGGCGAAATAGTTCACAGAGATCATTTTATGTGATTCTCACAACACTAAGAGGTAGACACCACCAGACCCCTTTTGTACAGATGCTGAAACAGCCATGAAGACAGCACACTTGTCCTGTCATCTGGCCGGTAAGTTGTGGACCCAGGAGAGAAATCAGGTCCTGAGCACTTACCTGTGCTGCCTCCAAGTGGCAAAGAAAAAACATGCTCAAGGTGGAAAATTTGCAAAACATACAGAAAAACAAATCATCTCCTCTCTATCCATTGGTAACCACTGTTAATATTTTTTTTCTGTGCATATAAGCATGCAGTTTTCAAAAAATGGAGTTATTGTAACTACTGACTTAGATTGCTTTTTTTCATTGTGCATTATATTTTGAACATTTTTCAATGTTAAATATTTTTCAACAGCTCGATTTTTTTGCTGCAAAGTATTTTATTACATAGGAATCTATATAAAAAGAATCCCTATCATTGTTTCTTTAGGTTGTTTGTTAATTTGTTGTTATAAATTATGCCATGACTAGCAATTTTGTTCATTCATCTTTGCCTATATATCAGAAGACTGCCCAAGGATAAATTCTGACAAGTGGCATTTTTGTATCAAAAGACATGTACATTTAAAAAGCTTTCAGTGTTACTGCAAAGGACACTTTATGGAAGGTTTGTACTAATTTCCTTTCCCATTCTCAGAGTTTGGAGTACTTCTTCACAACTCTGCCAACACTGGATATTTCATTATTTTTAAACTTTGCATAATTTCTCAGGTGAAAAATCTGTATCTTTCTCTGATTAGTAATATTATATATATATAATCAGCCATTTGAAGATCCATTTTATTGGAATATTTATCTTATTGATTTAGATGAGCTCTTTCTCATTTTAAGATATGACATGAACCTTTTGTCATACATATCGTAGCTGTTTTTTTCCATTTGTTAGGTACATATATATTTTATTCATAGTCATTTTGTGTAAAAATGTTTTAACTTTATAGATAATCAAATCTACCAATCTTTATCTTTACTATTTTTATCTTTGGTTCTATAAAGGATGATATAGGTATCTCCATTTTAAAAATATTATATTTACTAATTTTTAGTCACTCATTTGACAAATATTCATTGAGTGCCCATGCTATACCTGACCCTTTCACGGCAGTGGTGATCCATAAGCAAGATGGACAAGTCTCCCACTTCTATGGATCCTTCCCATCCATCTGAAATTGACTAAGTATGGTAAGAGGAGAGGTTCTAAGATTCTTCTATGTATGGTGAGGGGATCCAGGTTCTTTCTTGGTGAGAAGGCTGGAGCATTGTGGAAATCTGTGGTGGCTCTGCCTTTTATAAGAGCAAAGGGTAAAGACAAAAATTCTTTAGTGAAGGCCAGAATTTTAAGGCTTGAACCAGAATGGTTTTTTGCCTTAATGGAAGACACATCGCTAATAAATCAATGTCCCTCAATTCATAATCATCACACCATAAGATCTCATACAGGCCAGCTCATTCCGCATGGACCACTGAGTCCTCCCTCCTGTACCAGTCCTCTTGTGCAGACTTGGCCCTCATTCGGAACAGACCAGGGCTTTGCTGCAACCACTGGAGGTGCTGGTTGGCTTCTTCATTTGTGCAGTCAGTCCCGCAGAAGTGGCTTGGCATGGGCAAGAAAAACCAGTTGGACCCACTGTGCATCACGCTGCTCCCTATGCTGATTCACCGTAGGCTCCCTTCAGATCCTGTAGCTGTTCCTTCACATGAGTTTCCTAGTAATTACTGGATGTGCCCTCCATGGAAAGGTGACAGGCCCAGGATCCAGAGTGGCCATTTGATAATTATAATTCTGCTTCCTTGTATATTGTATATTTTGGGTAAAACGGGTTTATCAGATATGTCTTTTTGAATTGTAAAATAGATTCCTCAGACAGATATTCTTTTTTGGGGGAAGGGTACAGGTAGTTACTTAGAGGCCTGGGTTTTTTCGTCCCTAGGATGCAACTGTTGACTTTTACAGCTCAGGTTGAAAAAGGAAAGAAGGCATTGGGTTCCTTGCTATTGCCCCAATCTGGTCAGTCTGTGGAGGACTCAGAGGACACAGTGGTAGGTGTTCAGGGCTGAAAATAGAGGCTATCGTGGGCAGCAAGAATCAGGACAACCTCATACCAGCAGATTGCAAAGGACTTAGAAGGAGTTCTGAGAGCCAAGTTCTCATAGTAACAGGGACAAAGCTCTTGGGCTTTTGTAGCCTTGGTAGGGATCCAGGTAAGAGCTCTTGCATCCTTGGTCCTCCTGTTTTAGTGTTTTCCTCTGAGTACCTGGTTTGTGGGGAAGGGGTTTCTCAGTTTGGGGAAAGGCCATCAGGCCCTGTGAGAGGGACAAGACTCTATGCTGTGCTGGTAAAACGGCTCTCAAGAAACAAAAACAGCCTGCATGCCAGAGGAACAAATTTACCAATTTCTATGGCTTAAATGTTCCCATGATGGCTGATTTTGAGCCACCAGTAGTTTAACAACTGGCTCACAAAATTTAACCATCGGCTCTCAGGCACTGGCACAAGCTGGGCCCAGCACAGTTTTATCCTTGCAGGGGCCTTGGCGTCCATGTCTGAAGGAAAGGCTGTCTGCTCAGGAGGTGTCTGAGGTGCCAGGAGTCTGTTCACCCTTCAGGGAGGGTCTCAGTTTCCTCCCAGTCAGCGTCATTTTATTGTTATTTAGCTGCTTCCCAGCCCCAAGCCTAAGTCCTGGCATTTTAACAGATTTGGAGTGACTCATTTTCAATGGCCGCGTTAGACAGCGTACTGCATATTTCTAGCACAGTCCTGCTAACTTTGCCCGTGGCACTGATCAGCCTTCCACTAACTAGCTGTGTGACCTCAGGAAGATCACTTCCTCTCCTTGGGCCTCAGTACCCTCATCTGTAAAATGATGGTGTTGGAATGGATGACCTCTGAGGTCTCATCCAGCCCGCGCATGCCATGATTAGAAGAATCAGTGAACGTCAGCAAGAATCATCCTCAGTGATATTACTAATGATCAGGCTGGCTCATAATTGGTGTGAAGCAGAGAAGAGCATGCAAAGTCATTTGGGAAAAAAATGTTATTTTTTGAGTACCACACACCCTAGTAATAAAACACAAACTCAGAAAGGAGAGAAATTGGGCCACCTTTTTTAGGTACAAGAAACTGACACCTTGGAAGATGAGGGGGTTAATGGAGTCAGGCCTGATACTCCCTGTGGCTCCAGCTCAAGAAGGAAGATCCTCCTGGGAAATCAACAGGAGCCCTTATGGATAGATCAACTCTAAACGATGGAGGGAGCATCCAGGTTAAATCTTGCTTTCATGCTTTCCAGCTGCACCTATTCTGCTTAATTACTTGGTTGGCATCTTAGATTTTCAATTTCTTGAAGCCTGCCGGCAATCCCCTGGGCGAGATAGGGTGGGATAGTGGTAAAGCAGTGGATTAGCAATCAGGAGACCCAATTTTCAACTGGTGCTGAGATTCTAACAACTTATTTCTCCAGTCTGGGTCTCAGATGCATTCATCGAACGATGAGGGATTTGGCGTAGATCAGCGATGTGCAGCTAGGGAGCATTTCAGAATGTTGCTGATCTGGTCTGGCCGTGGCGCCCAGCTGCATTTGGTGTTCAGGCTAGCTCCCCCTGCCTCTCGTTTTTCTGGGATTAGTGGACTACCCTGAGCAGATTCTTCTCTTAGCAATGGCAAAAGTGCAAACACACAGTGCTTCTGAAGGCCTAGGCAGAGTTGAGGTCAGCCCATATTCCACCGGCCGAGGCAAGTCACACAGCCAAGCTGGACATCCCTGGGGCAGGAATGTAGGCGCCTCTTCTTCTTTTATTAAAAATACATTTTTTAAAAATTGATTTCAGAGAGGGAGTGAGAGGAAGAGAGAGAGAGATAGAAACATCAATGATGAGAGAGAATCATTGATTGTCTGCCTTGTGCACGCCCTCTTTTGGGGATCGAGCCTACAACCTGGGCATGATTGTGAGCTGATGTCTGTGAGCCAAAAAAGAAAAAGAAAAAAAGAAGTGGGGCTAACAGACATCAGCTCACAATCATGAGCTGAATCAAACCTGGGACCCTCTAGTCCAAGCAGGCTGACACTACCCACTGAGCCAAACCACCTAGGGCTACCTTCCTCTTCTCAGGGGACAAACTGCAAAGTCACATGGTGACTTGGGGAATAGGGAGGAGTGAAGATCGGGAGCAGTAGGTGGTCTACCAGTACCAGAGAGACAGCCTCTCATCTCCTATACCCAGGAGAGGAGCCCTCCTCATTCTATAGCCCAGTTTCAAGATCGGAAACAAAGCAAACAAAAATAGATATCTCTTTCCTGCTCCACACAACACATACACAACAAACAAAACACAAAATACCCAACAACAATAACACAGAAGGAGGAGGTCTGTGGGCACTTGTCAACAACACAGAAAGAGGAGGCCGGGATCACTTATCTCTGAGCGGCTGGAGGCCAGGCCCCAGAGCTGGCAGTGTTACTGGAAAATACTTTAGTTGCACTGAGCCTCAGTTCCTCATCTGTGAAATGGGGATAATAACTCCATTCTCCCTCTTTACAGGGTGGTTGTGAGGATGGAGTTGAGGTAACAGCTGCGAAGCTTTAAGCATATCTTTGTATGTAGTGGGTGTGAAGATGTTTGTTTCTCCTTTTTTGTCCCCCTTTGAGCCCTCGCCTCCTCGTGGCTGGGTTGTTATATCAGCCTCCTGCAGCCCCTGTGCCCTGCCTTCGGCTTCCCTCCCCATGGCTCCGCTTTGTGCGGCCTCTGCCTTTGCTGGGGCACTCTGCCCTGCTCGGCGCACCCTGTCTGCTCCTGTCTGCAAAAATAGCGTTTTCCCTTTAAGGTCAGCACGAGTCCCACTTTTTTTTTTTTTTTTTTGGTTAACAGACATCAGCTCACAACGGTCTCTTTCTCTTTGGTATTTCTATTTGATATTTAACCTTGTGTGGCCTCCTATTGCCAATTGATGTCTCTGCTAAAAGTTCTTCAAGGGCACATTTCGTGTCTGATCCATCTCTGGATCCCTTGTACCGGCAGCTTGCAAAGAACGTGGTAGGTGGCTAGTAAATATTTGTTGGAGGATTAAAAATAATCTCAGCCTCCCCAAAGCCATCGCCTTTATCTGTGAGATGCGACCAGGACAAGGAGACCAGCGGGGAGAACAGGCCTCCTGGGGACTCTTGGAGATAAGAGGCCAGATCGGTGGAGAGGGTCACTCTCTGCCTGGAGCCCGGCCCCGGACCTGGTCTCAGAAGACCCTCCCGAGTGCTGGGACTCGCTGATAAGCCGGGACTGCTGATTGGCCTGCTGTGTGCAGATGCGGTCTGGTCCCCTGCCAGCCTGCATGCCAAAGAAACCAGCCTACACGGTCCCTTGGTGTCGGAGTGTGGAGCTGGGGGTCCCTGTCGCTGGCCTTCCGAGGGAGAACAGTTGCTTTCCCGCGGCACGGAAGTTGATCTTGCGTGTGACCTCTTGATTAGTCATTTTTGTTCTTCTCGAGGCAGGGAGGCCTGAGTGAATGAAGGTGAAAGGGAGATTTATGATGGTAAGGAAAAGGGGGGTGGAAAGGCGAGAGCAGGAGGGAAGAGTGTTGGCAGTGTTTTTGTACCTTTTGTGAACTATTCGAGATATTTATATCCCTCGCTCTTCTCTGTCTCAGGAAATGATGTCACCAAGAACCCAGGGGCTCAGGCCTCAAACTCTTTGGGCACCTCCTTCCCCACCCTTCCCACCGGCAGTCTGTGTCACCTTTCCTCTACCTCTGTCTCTCCTCCGACCAGAGCTCACATCGCCTCTGCCTCCTTTCCACCCCTCTCCGGGGCTCCCGTTATGACCTTCTCACTGCAGCCCTCTCTCTGATGCTATTCTTTTTTTTAAAAGTTAATTTCTTTCTTTTTAAAAAATATGTTTTTATTGATATTTGAGCGAGAGGAAGGGAGAGGTGGAGAGAAAGATAGAGAAACATCTGTGTGAGAGAGAAATATCAATCTGTTGCCTCCTGTATGTAACCTGAACCTGGCCCGGGATCAGAGCCAATCTGTGGGGTGACCTGCGGGGTGATTGGGGGGCTCCGCTGGCACCCACCTTGGCCGGGCTGGTGCTGCCTGCTGGCTGGCTCTGCCTCCCACCACCAGTCACCTCCCTCTGTGGGGTGACTGGCGGGGTGATCTTGTGTGTGACCTCTTGATTAGTCATTTAACATCTAGCAGAGCCACTGGGCACCCAGCCTGCTGGCACCCACCTTGGCTGGCCTAGGGCCTACCTAGCTGGGGCAACTCCTTTGTTAAGCATCTGCCCCCTGGTGTTCAGTGCGCGTCATAGCGTCGACAGGTCTTTCTGCAGGTCATCCCGCCATTTGGTTGATTTGCATATTAGGCTTTTATTATATAGGATTCCCTGCCCCCCAATCCCCACCCCATGTATTTGGCCTTTATGTGGAACCTGTCATTCTCTAAGATCCGTTTTTTCGGTCTGCCTCCCTAGCCTGTTGTTTTGACTTGTCTACCCTAGTGGCTGGAAGACTGACGCTCAGAAACTGCCAGCTGCTTGGGATTTCCTGATGCAGGTTCCTGGCTGGCCATTCAGAGGCATGTGCTCTGTGCGGGTTTCTTCCCTGTGGGTCTGAGCTCCTCCGCACCAGCCAGGATCTAGGCCAGGCTGCTGGTGATCGGCGATGGGAACAGGCTGGATGTGGGATTAACATTAATTGGCCCTCACAGGGATTAAATTATTAAACTTGAACTCAGCCTGGATGGGTGAGGCTGGCAGCAGGAGCCTGTTAAACCTGGATGATCTGCCAGTGGAATACGCAGAAGGCAGTGTGGTCCGAACCTGGGTAAATTAGGAGGAGGGTGAGAGACATTCCTGAGGTGGCCAGACAGGACTCAACAACTGTGTGTGTGTGTGTGTGTGTGTGTGTGTGTGTGTGTGTGTGTGTATGTGTGGAGGGGGAGGGGAATGTGTTGTGAGTATGTGTGTGAGTGTGTGTGTAAGAGTGTGTGTTGTGTATATGAGAATGTATGCTGTGTGTGAGAGTGTTGTGTGTGAGTGCTTGTTGTTCGGGTGAAAGTTGGTTGTGTGAGTGTTGTATGAGAGTGTGTTGTGTGTGAGAAGGAGAGAGTGGTGTGTGTGTGTGGGTGTGAGAGTGAGATTGCATGTGAGAGTGTTTATTGTGTGTGTGTTTGTTGTGTGTGAGAGAGGGAGAGTGTTGTGTTTGACAGTATGTGTGTGAGTGAGAGAGGATAGAGTGTGGTGTGTGAGAGAGAGAGTGAGTGTGTGTGTAAGAACGTGTGAGAGTTTTGTGTGTGACTGTTGTGTGTGAGAATGTATGTTGCGTGTGTGAGAGTGAGTGTGGGGGGAGAGTGTCTGAGTGTGTATTTGTGAGTGAATGCATTTGTAGGCAGATAAGGAGGGATGCCTCCCAGTGCTCGGCAGCCAGAACTCTCTTGCCAGGAGCTAATTTTCCAGATGCCCCACAGTCTGGTGCCAGTAGCCGCCTCTCCCCACCTGCAGGGCTTGGCCACCTCTCTAGGATCCCCTCCCCGCACAGGAACCACAGAGGCGCCCAGAATAGGCGCTGGAAGCTGCCTCAGATTTGGAGGCTGCTGCGGGAGGCTGGGTGCCCTATGGCTCTGCTAGTTGTTGGCCTGCTTTCTCCTCTCCAGCCGCTGCCTCTCACCTTGTTCCACTCGTGTTGAACATCCCTCCGCTGTCCCCAGGCTGTGTGGCCGCCTGTCCTCCTCTGACCCCTGCAGGGCCTCCTGGCACTGCCCTGCTCCGTCGCTGGCATGTGACCCACTCTGGGCTTCTCTGTTCTGGTCACTGCCCACATCCCGGGGCTGAACAGTGTTTGCACAGAGTTAAGTTGATGCTTAATGAGTATTTGTGGAATGGTTTAAAAAACACAAGCAAACAAAATGGGCCCAACTAAACACATTTGCCTTTTAGCTACTGCCTGAGGGGATGAAAAAATACTCAACCCATTATGGAATGTTGACATCTCATTTCATTTATTAGCAATGCATAGTTAGAAAAGAATTATATCGTTCCCGTGGCACCAATACGAGGGTTTCATTTCATTAATCAAAATGGGCGATGTTTGGTTGGATTCAGGCACTGAAAAAGATCAGTAATGGTATAAATGGTTTTTAACTAACGATTTTAAAAGGTGGTATTGTGTAGACAACTCAGCATCAGCGTGTGCTTCTATGGGAGTGGGGAGCGAAGGCCAGGGGTGTGTGCACGCAGGGTGGCAGGCTTCCTTATCCACCCGTGGGCAAAGGATTGATGGTGAGTGTCATGCCAGGTGGGCATGACTCCATCACTGAGCTGGCAAACCAAGTCCATTTCCTGCAGAGCATTTTATGGCAAATGCACGCGTCCAGTTCTTGCCCAAAACAGGTTCCCTCCAAAGTTGAGGTTTTAAAGTAGAGTATCAGCTAGCTTTTGCTGTGTAACAAATAACCTCAAAACCTCAGCGGCTTACAACACTTCAGGGCATAGTTGATCTATTCTGGTCTCTGCTTTGTGGTTTTACTGGTGTGCTGGGCTCACTCATGCACCTGTAGGCCGATGGGGGTTTGTCTGGGACACCTTAGCTGGGGCTGTTCCATTCGGTGCTTCTCATCCTCCTCCCACGACCAGCAAGCTGGCTCAGCATCCTCACGGCAGTGGTGGAAGTGCCATTAGGGCAAATGGAAACATAGAAGCCTTCTCCGGGATTAGGCTTGGAATGGGCACACTGTCACTCCCTCCATATGACACTGGTCAAAAAGAGTCACATGGCTAAGCCCAAATTCAATAGGTGGATAAGTTAACTGCCTCAGTGGGGTGAGGGACTGCACAGTTACATGGTGGAAGGTGAGGAGGTAGGAAGGGATGAAGGATTGAGACTATTCATGCCATTCACCACAGGTTAATATTCTCTGTTTAGTACACAGCATGTTTTAAGCAGATTTGATAGAGAAAGCAAAGGCATATGTATTTGACTTGGTCATTTATACATAGGTAAAGAAATCAGAGATTATTTAATGTGTTGGAATCATGGATTGTTAGAATTAGCAGGAAACTCAAAGTAAATCAAGTCTCAGCCAGATCTCTAATTTTATAGATTAAGAAATTTGTAACCCAGTTCGGGGAAGTGGTTTTCTCAGGGTTTTTATAAATCAGTGACCCTGTCTACTGAAACCTTATTATTTTTTTTCCTCAGCATAATGTTTGATAGGTATTTCAGTACCTATCTTTCTTCCTATTTCCTCCTTTGAATAAAAACCAAGTACATATAACAATACCATTTTAATATTAGAGCTTCTTGTTCATAAAACTCAATGTGAAATTCACACAATTATAGTATAGTTTGTAATTGTGTGTCTGAGTTCAAGTAATGGATTCAGAAATGAAAAATATAAGAATGTTATCATTGGAGTGGGATGGGCAAACCAATGCGATCAAATGGCATTGCAGCATTTCACCCTGACTTTTGTGTATGATTACATGACTACTGCTACGCTGGTGTTTGGAATCCTCGCCAACAGGGCGACAGTAAAGGAGACTGGACTGGGCCAGGATTGGGGTTCCCATGTTTCCTTTGCTGCTGGTGATGGGACCGGGGCATGTGTTTTGCCTCTTTGGTTCTTCTTCTCCTGTGAAAGATGACAGGCTGGACTAGGTGGAGTCTGAGGCCAATTCCAAGGCTAAGATTCTGATGTTTATATCAGTGATGGAAATTACACAGGTTTTCACTATACTGCTGTTATAAATAAGGATTAGGTTCAAGTGCACTTGACAGAAAATCCCCCAATAAGTGGCTTATACAAAATAGAGAAGTCTTCTGATTAAAAAAAAAAAACAGGCTTAGAATTAAGAGTTCAGGGTTGATAAAAGGGCATTGTGTTTCATCAGGGATCTTGGCAGCCCTGCCATCCGCAGGACAGGGCTTCCATCTTCAAGGTGACCTCAAGGTTGCCTCATGGATCAGAATGGCTGCTGGAGCTCCAGCAACATTATGAACCATCCAGTTAGCAATAGGAAGAGATGGAAGAGAGGAAAAAGCACTTTCCCCTTTTTTTTTTTTGAAAAAATTTTTTTTTATTTTGAAATAATTTCAGAATTAAGAAGAGTTGAAAAGATAGTACATGGAGTTTCTGTATGTCCTTTATTCAACTTTTTCTAATGTTTACATCATACATAGCCATGATACATTTATCAGAACCAATAAAGTAATATCGGTACAATACTGTTAACCTGCCTATAATCTTTATTTGGATTTTGCACTAATGTCCCTTTTTGGCTTCAGGATCCCACCCTATACACCACATCATATCTAGTTGTTATGTCTCATTATTCTCCTTTCATCTGTGGTATTTTCTCTGTGTTTTCTTGTTTTTCACAACCTTGACAGTTTTTAAGAATATTGGTCAGATATTTTGTAGGAAGTTCCTCAATTTGGACTTGAGGTTTTTTCATGCTTAGACTGCAGATATGGGGTTTGGGGAAGAACTCATCAGAGGTGACCCCTTAACATTGCATAATATTGGGGTACATGATAACATGACTTAACAAGGTCATGTTAACCTTGGTCACTTGGTTAAGATGTCTGTCTGGCTTCTCCACTGTCAAGTCAAAGTTACTCGGTTTCCATTTCCACACTGTTTGGCTAGAAGTAAATCTCTAAGATCAACTAATACCTGAGAGAAGGGGAATTAAGAACCCCCTCTTTTATTTTTAAATCCTCACATGAGGATATGTTTTTATTGATTTTAGAGAGAGATTGGGAGAGGGAGAGGAAGAGAGAGGAAGAAGGTACATATTCATGTGAGAGAGAAGCATCTATCAAGCGCCTCTGGCAAGTGCCCCAACTGGGAATTGAACTCGCAACCTCGGTATGTGCCCTGACCAGGAATCAAACCCTTGACTCTTTGGTGCAGGAGACTACACTCCAAATGACTGAGCCACACTGGCCAGGGCAGTACCCCTTCCCTTTAAAGTGCATTTATGCAAGTCCCATACAAAGCTTCTGCTGCTGTTGGCTGGAACTTAGTGTAATTAGTGGTGAAGAACTTTGGTGTCAGGCTGCTTGAGTTCAAATCCTAGCTCTGGCACTCATTAACAATATAAATTGGGCAAATTAATTCGCTGTATTTTAGTTTCCTTGGTAAAAAGGGGTTAATAAACCAGGAGGTCACCTTTCGATTCCCCATCAGGACACATGCCAAGGTTGCCTGCTTGGTTCTCTGTAGAGGGTGTGCAGGAGGCAGCCGGTCAATGATTCTATCTCATCATTTATATTTCTCTCTCTCTCTCTCTCTCTCTCTCTCTCTCTCTCTCTCTCCATTCCTCTCTCTGAAATAAATAAAAACATAAAAAAGGGGTTAATAACTGTGTCTGCTGGTAGGGTCATTGTGAGGATTAAGTGAGTTTCTACATGTAAAGGTGCTTTGAATTGGGCTTGGCTCATGGTGAGGTGCCGTAATCGTTAGCTATTGACATTGTTATATGGCCACTCCTAGCTATGAGGGAGGAGGGAAAATATAGTCTTTTTCCCAGGAAGCAACATGCCTAGCTAAATTTGGGATGCTGTTGCTGAGGAAGAAAAGGGAGGCTGGATATTCAGAGTCAGCCTGCAGCGTCTGCCAGAATTGCTGTGCCTGCCAGAATTGCTGTGCCATGATCTGGACCACTAGATTTCTAGTCAGTGGGATGGTGATGAGAGCATCCTTCTCATTACAAAGTCTCCCTCTGACAGGGTCCTATGCTCTCAGGGGGGGTTATTGTGGGCACCCCCCCTGGGTAAGAAGCACAAATTGCAACCAGAAGCTAAGAGGTCATCAGGAATTAAGAGTCCTGCTGGGTTTCCTTTTTTGTTGGGGAAGAATCGATTTTCCCTTTGCATCAGATTCCCAGCCAAGGACGCCTCGCGAGTGGTTCACACCCAGCGTGAGCCAGTGGAAGCAACGGTGCGTCCATTTCAAAGTGTTTGATATATTTGCTTTCTTAAATATATATTTCATCTTCAGAAATATGTAAGGTCAGAGCCACTGTATCTCATGTGCAGACAGAAGGGTAAGACACATCCCTGGGTGTGTGGAGGGCTGACTTCTGAAAAGCTGTGGGAATGACCAGGCCCCCGACCCACCCCTCCTTCAGGCATCGGGTGTTTTCTGGGCATCAGGAACCCAGGTCTGGATCACTGCCACGTCTTGTTGGGGTTTCAGGTTTGAAGAGAGCAGAGACGGACCCACAGCAGCTCTGCTCCTGCCAATGGGATCTAAATGTGTAGTTCTCTTTGGGGTTCAGTGTCCCCGAGTGTGACCACCTGCCACCTCCTGAAGTTTGGTCCTGACCGGTGGCTTTAAACAAGCATTCATTTCCTTTTCTTGTATTTGAGTTGCTTTGGAAGTTTCCTCCCAGTCGAACATTAGCGCCGCCAGATTTGTGCTCTTCATATCATGTGTTTACTCAGGGGTGGGCAAACTACGGCCCGCAGGCCGGATCCGGCCCGTTCGGCTGCTCTATCTGGCCCAGGGAGCCGAAAGAGCGGAGGGTTCTCTTGCTCTCCCCTCCGCTCCTTCACCAGCAGCCCAAGATGAGAGTGCCAGCGTGGTCAGGTTGCTTTTGTTCCGGCCCTCCGGTCCAGTTTAAGAACCCATTGTGGCCCTCGAGTCAAAAAGTTTGCCCACCCCTGGTTAGAGGAAGGTAATGTTAAATAAAGGTCATAGCCGGAGCTCCGCGGTGTGGCCTGCTGCCAGTCATTTAGCCTCTCTGGGCTCCAAACTTCTGTGTTGACCTGTGATCTAAGGTCCTTCCCAGCAAAGCTGCTCTGGGCTCCTTGCCCTGATCTGAGGACACGTGGAGCTAAACTAGTAGCCGGAGGATTATCCAGGCACCCATGAGGACTGCATCTTGTCCTTCAAAGCAGGGCTTAAGAAATCACCTCTTTGCCCATATGTAGGCTCCCCAAAGTGTCCCTTCGTATCATTTGCTTCTCTGAGTGACTCCAGGCAACTGCCACTCAGGGTGCACCAGCTTCCCTGTTGCCCCAGCCTGTATGAGGCCTGCACCTCGGGTGGGTGTCTGAATTGCATTGTTCTCCTGCCCGCTCACCCCTCCTGGCCTGGGTCAGGTCCTATTAGGAATGACAGCACCAAAGCAGATTTGTGCCTCTAATCACCCCGCCATACGCAAGGGTCTGAATCTGTGTCACTGACGTCCCTCGCTCCTTTTTATCCCTTAGATGAGAGAATCTGCCTGATGTACTCACACGATGGGCTCCCTTCCAATCTCTTGAACTGAAATGCTTTTTTAAAAATTTTCCCCCCAAATGGTCACCCCTGTACTGTCCCCAGATGCATAGGTAGTGGTTGTAGTGTAGCTGTCTTCCAGATGCTGAGACTACTACCTCTTCAAGGCCCTAAAAGAATCCAGTCCTGGCAGGGCAGGGCCCAGCGCCCCTCCCCTGTGGGTGGGTGGCACCCCAGGGGTCAGTTTGCCTACAGTCCTTGAGTTCCTTCCCATCATGCCCCAGGGAAATGGTGAAATACTGCTGCTCTGAACATAGGCCACTGCCCCCACCATATATCTGCCTCTGCATTTCTGTGAAAATCACATAATCATTTAGCTTCTCTCTACCCCTTTATTCACTCAAGTGCCCCAACATTTATTGAGAATTCCTGTGGCCAGGCCTTAAGTACTTTACAGTTCGTGCATATTTTTCATGTCCTTTTCATAACGTGTGTGATTTTCATGACATCCCTGTGAGATGGCCAGGGCAGCTAGTAAGGGATGGCGGGCTATTAAATGAGTCCCAGAAGGGCCAAGTGATATGCATAAGCTGGTGGAGATGAACCACGTTCCTAGCTGGGTCTTCTCTCTCTTCTAATCTAGGATCTCTGCTCCTTTGTCGTCTGATTTGGTGTCCTTTGGTTGACTTCTGACTTCAAGTCATTCTCCTGGTAACTTTGAATTTAATGCAAACTTCAGAGGTTTCTCCTTCCAGAGATCAACTCTGCTTTGGAGAAGGTCTTCAGACCTTGGAGAACAAGAAGCAAAGCCCCACCGTGTGCCCGTGCACCTAGGAAATGAAATTTATGGAATTGGCACCAAAAAGGAAAAATTTAGAAAATTTCAATCAAGCACTCTCTTCCCCAGATTCTGCTCAGATCTCCTTTTTCTTTTTCTTTTAAATGGTTCTTCCTGGATATTTAATCAAAGTTCTAATTCATTTAAATCAAGACTCTGACTGATCTACGGTTCCAGACTCAGTAGAGAATAACTTATGTGCTTATTTGTAACATTCCTTCAATATTTATTTATTTATATTTATTTATTTATTTATTAAAATATATTTTATTGTTTTTTTCAGAGAAAGAGAGAGGGATAGAGAGTCAGAAACATCCATGAGAGAGAATCATCGATCAGCTGCCTCTTGGGCACCCCCTACTGGGGATGTGCCCGCAACCAAGGTACATGCCCTTGACCGGAATCGAACCCAGGACCTTTCAGTCTGTAGGCCGACGCTCTATCCACTGAGCCAAACCAGTTTTGGCTACTTATTTATTTTTAATAAATCTTTATTGTTCAGATTATTACAGTTGTTCCTCCCCCTCCCCCCCATAGCTCCTTTCTGCCTGGTTCCCACTCTACCCTCTGCCCTTACCCCCCACTGTCCTCATCCATAGGTGTACAATTTTTGTCCAGTCTCTTCCCGCACCCTCTACTCCTTCCCTTCAATAATTGTCAGTCCACTCCCTTTCTATGCCCTGATTCTATTATATTCACCAGTTTATTATGTTCATCAAATTTTTTATTCACTTGATTTTTAGATTCACTTGTTGATAGATATGTATTCGTTGTTCATAATTTTTATCTTTACCTTTTTCTTCTTCTTCCTCTTCTTAAAGAATACCCTTCAGCATTTCATATAATACTGGTTTGGTGGTGATGAACTCCTTTAGCTTTTTCCTATCAAAGCCTAATCTATCCCTTCAGTTTCATAGGAAATGCTTGTGTGATGGAGAACTTGACTGATGAAAAGGCAGAAAACCACACTCTCTCACCTGTGGGGTCCCTTCCCCTGTGTTAGCTGGCACCAAACACATTGCCAGGTCTCAACCATGAACCTGCTCTCCTCCTATGCATACACGAGGAGAAAAGGAAGGAGTGGGCTTCAGTTTTGAAAGCCCAGACACATAATGGGAATAGCCAACTGTGAGCCCAATGCCACCGGAGCTCCTCCCACACCAGGGCACGCATGGCCAATCCACCCAGCATTCCTATGAGACTTCTGAGTCCTTCCCTCAACACAAATTCAGGCAACCATGATTGGGGTGGACCTTCAGAAGGAAAAAATTCTAGGCCTATGCCATCATTATATGGCCTCAAATTCAATTTATACATTGTTATAATTTTAAGTTTTTCATATGAGATAAGCTATCTTCTTTGGGGGCTCCACGTGGTTCAACTTGAACACAATAAAACCTCCCCAAACACCTAGGGGGAAGAGTTGAGAGCGGCAGTGATTGGTTCCCTTCTGTTTCCATAACATGCTGTACATCATTCATTCAAGTCAATCAGGAAATACGTACTGCACACCTATTCCAGGACAGGCACAGCGCTAGGCACTGGGGGTACAAATTCATGTAGGACATAGCTCTTGCCTTCAAGGAGCTTACAGTCTACCCTGTGGCATTCACCTCTGCTTTGAGTTCCTCGAGGGAAAGGGCGGTCATTTTCATCTCTGGAGCTCAGGGTCAAGTGCAAAGTGTAGCAGTCTTTGGGACACTCAGCTGGCCACTCACTCCACACCTTCTGGACTTCGGCAGCTATTTCCACATGCACACGCACTTCAATCCATCTGTGCAGATCTCAACTGTAACAATACATCCAGGAATATTTTAACTACGTTTTAATGAGGAGAACAAAAGAATTAATTGAGAATGACTATTTTTGCTTTGGGATAGAGCTTACACATAATTATGTACAGCAAACTAGAAGAACTACACCTTCAGTGTCTAATAATCACTGATTTCTCGTGCCTCCGCTGATGTGGCAATAATTGTTTCTGTTCTCATTCATTCCTGATAAATCTTCTCGGGTCCTCCTCTCTGGCATCCCTCGCTACTGGGAGGGGGCAGAGTCCTCACTGCATACTCCAGATGAGGCTCTGCACCCAGGCCCGCTCCTCCTCTGGGTGCGGTGTTTGCCACCTTGTCTCCGCGTTCACTCACTCCCTATTCCCGGACCCCAAACTCTGGTCAGACCTGCTCGGCTCATATTCTCTACTGCACTGCAGCAGCTAAGCCTACTGCCAGCTTCCCTTCCAGAGGGAAAAATAACTTCCAGATTAAGTTCAAGCTGAAAAGTTTCCCCTGAAGGCCCTCATCTTGGGCAGAGACATGGAGTCTGGAACTTTCCATGGTAATACTATTAACAGCCGCCCCGGGAGCAGCAGATCAGGGAGTGGGAGGTTCACCCTCTATCCCGGGGCCCATCACTGTGGCTGGCTCTCAGTAAACACTTGTGAATGGATGGGTGGATTTTTAAACAAAAGTATGAAATAAACTTTTTCCTATTGAGTTGAAAAGTATGAAATAAACTTTTTCCTATTGAGTCCTGGGAGTTCGAATCCTGGTTGGAACTCTGTAACCCTGACCAAAGTATTTAACCTCAGTGTGCCTCAGCCTCCTCCTCTGTGAAAGAGAACGACGTAACATACATCACTGGGAGGAATGCAGAAAATACATATAAAGCACCCACCACAGTGCCTGCAGCAGTTACCACAGGTCAACAGAGTTGAAAATCATGTGTCACCGGCCCATGGTAGGTACTCAACAAGGATTTGTTGTAAACAAAAGCACAGAAACTCCAAAAAGAATTGCAGGCACGCACCGCTTACCCTTGGCTCCTGTCCCACGCTCACACATGTTCACACGGCCTTGTTAAAAAGTGAACCCTCTCAATATAGAATTTTTTTTTTTTTTAAAAGGAGGGCTTACAACTAAAAAAATAAAAAAAATATTAAAAAAATAAAATTTTAATGTAAGCGTCATTAAAAAAGAAATAACATTTCTCCAAAAAAAAGTAAGTAAAATAAAAGCGAACCCTCTACCCACCATCCCTCTGAGGCACTGTCCCCATCTCTGGCTCCCCCTGTGATATCCTGCCACCCCCTTCTGGGTGGGATTTGCGAACATCACTCAGAAGGCAGTATCATGAAGGAGACTGAGGCCAACAAGTGCAGTCATACGCCCACCCTGACCCGGGGCAAACTGGGGGTGCGGGTCTGGCCAGGCCACAGCCCTGAAACACCGAAGAGCTGAGTATGTTCGAGGCCTGAGTGCTAGTCCTGGCTCTATCACCAACGCAGCACCACGGGCAAGTTCTTTACGCTCCCAGACGGCTTCCCAATCGGTAAAATGAATTTAACATTAGGACCCACATGGCATCATGATATGGGTAAAATCAGGCCTGTATAGTACTTAGAACAGTGCCTATAAGGTGGTAAGAACTCTAAAATAATTGTTATTTTCAAATGGACAATAGATTTATATTAAGGAGCTAAAAGCAGTCTAGAGGACGAAAAAGCGAGGAGTTAAAATTCGAGCGTGTGTTTTATATGTGGGGGGTGTGTGGTCTGCACCTGTAGTAACCACTGACTGCTCGTGTGGTGTCGATTCGCCTGTTAGAGTGAACAGCGGGGCGTGTGACTTTGATGGGCAGAGGAGCTCTGGCTTTCCGATGCAGTTTGGCATGTGCACGCCACCAGCCCCACCACCCAGCAGGAGGTGTTCCATACGGTGCATCTCCTTCGATGGCCAGCTAGTACGCTGGGCCAGAAAGGAGCCACACCCAGGGGTTTGGGACCCAGCACAAGGCCTAGGAGAGTACAGATCACAAGAGAGAGGGAGTGGGGGGCTGTTAAACGAAAGGCTGGCCAACAGAGATTGGTCTGGGATCAGTTCTATCCTAGGCACTTCCAGACCTTTCTCCATGAGCACATATGCCTGCTCCCCACCCCACAGTGTCCTCCCTGGCACCGCTAAGCACTGCATAGAGCCTTTGCCAGCTCGTGGGAACTGAGTGACCCCATCCCTCCCATTTAGAGCAGATAAAGGGGGATTTGAGAGGGTATCAGTTACATCATCAGAGAACAGCTTACTTTTGTACCATTTACAGAGCAATTCCATAAGTTATATTGTTTGACCCGCATAACGACCCCGAAACAATCGATCCGTATTCTACAGATGAACAGTAAGGGGCTTACTCGGGGTAAGTCACTTATCACATCACAACTGAAGAAGAATTGCAATGAAAGAAACAAGGTTCAATCAGCCACAGGACTCTTACTGCAAGGGACTTCAAGAATTACTTGTTATAATGGTGGAAAGGACTCTACCCAGGAAAAATTCAAGTCAAGAAAATTAACTCACCCTTTGTTGTTGAAAGAATGAATTAGTATAACCATGTGAATAACAACAATATGAAGTACCTAGCGAGAACCATGAAAATGTTTAATTTTGACCTAGTAGACACACTTCGGGAAATGCAGAGCAAGGAAATGAAAATCGTAAAGTTATTTGCAAAAGAATCAAAAGTTGATTGCAGTTACATAATGGCAAAAAATGTGAGAAGTTAAGTATCCCAATGATCAAGGAAATCTTAAGTACACAAAACATAGACTTGATTAGTAAATAAAAACCTTATGTAGCAAAATAGGAGAACATTTGTGTAATATTAAAGAGTAATTTGTATTCATGGGGACAACAGTAAAAGGAAAGACAGGCCATTAAAAACAGCTTGATTTGGGGGTGTGGTGGAATCCTGAGTAAACTTTTTTCTTTCTTTAATTCATAATTGCACAAACATTGCCAAACTAAATTATTGGTATTCCATGTGAAAGTTTAAAAAAAATAAAATGCAGGAAATTATGCTAAAATCTCTAAAATCTCCAGTAGCTTCAAATATTTCTGCGAGCTTTTTGAGAGCAAGATTGGTGCTTTTTTCTCCTTTGCATCCCCAGAGTTATCTTCAAATGACTAGACCGCAATAAATATTGAAAGGAAAAAGAAACCAAGATGGCAGCATAGGTATACATCCTGCACTTGCTGTCTCACACAACCACTTCAAAACTATAACTAAAAGACAAAATAGCTGAAACTGGTTTGGCTCAGTGGATAGAGCGTCAGCCTGGGGACTAAAAGGTCCTAGGTTCGATTCCCGTCAAGGGCATGTACCTTGGTTGTGGGTACATCCCCAGTAGGGGGTGTGTAAGAGACAGCTGATCGATGATTCTCTCTCATCAATGTTCCTAACTTTCTATCCCTCTCTCTTCCTCTCTGTAAAAAAAATCAATAAAATATTTAAAAAAAGACAAAACAGACATCATTTGGAACCACAGGAAGGATGGCTGAATGGAAATTCTACAACTAGAAGGAGTAGATGTGCAGTATGTATTTCCTGATTGACTTGAATGAATAATGTACAGCATGTTATGGACACAGAAGGGAACCAATCACTGCCCCTCTCAACTCTTTCCCCTGGGTGTTTGGGGAGGTTTTATTGTGTTCAAGTTGAACCACGTGGAGCCCCCAAAGAAGATAGCTTATCTCATATGAAAAACTTAAAACTGTGACAACATATAAATTGAAGTTGAGGCCATATAATGATGGCATAGGCCTAGAATTTTTTCCTTCTGAAGGTCCACCCCAATCATGGTTGCCTGAATTTGTGTTGAGAGAAGGACTCAGACGTCTCATAGGAATGCTGGGTGGATTGGCCATGCGTGCCCTGGTGTGGGAGGAGCTCCGGTGACATTTGGCTCATCGTTGGCTATTCCCATTATGTCTCTGGGCTTTCAAAACTGAAGCCCACTCCTTCCTTTTTTCCTCGTGTATGCATAGGAGGAAAGCAGGTTCATGGTTGAGACGAGGCAATGTGTTTGGTGCCAGCTAACACAGGGGAAGGGACCCCACAGGTGAGAGAGTGTGGTTTTCTGCCTTTTCATCAGTCAAGTTCTCCATCACACAAGTATTTCCTATGAAGCTGAAGGGATAGATTAGGCTTTGAAGAAATTCTAGTGGAGCAGTTCTCTCTAAAAACATTAATTATCAGAAGAAATTATGCATCTGGGCAGACCCAGAAGCATAGGCATTTTAGCACTCTTCACTTTAATGTAATAATTCCTGATAATTTCTTCTACAATTGTTGAGGTATGAACTGAACTAGAGGTTAAATTTCCAGATTACTTAGACTTCGTGTTCAAATGTAAAGCATTAAAAATTTTTTTTAATGAAAGTAACTATAAAACTGATTATAGAATCTTCTTCCTTTTTAAGTGGCTCACTTGTAATAGTAGTTCTTTAAGATATTATTGGTGATACTGTCATCACCATAGGGTCAAGTACATTGTATTTTGTTCCAATCCGGTCATGTCCCCGAGGGTCACTGGGCTGCTTGTCCCAGAGCTAAATGGTCCCAGGTTATTCTGGGTTTTAAGACCTTGTGTCTCATTTTGTGCTCCTACTTTGATGTCAGCTGACAACCGCGTGGCTTCTGTCAGCTTGCCTGCTTTTAGCAGTGCTCCTTTTTGTGTTACAATGTTCTGAACCTCTCCAAAAGTCACGCAATTGAGCCTGTTGGAATTTTAAAGGAAACAGCAGCAGGCTGCACGAAGGCCTGTGGGACGCTCCTCTGCAGAAGGCGCGCGTGCGCCTTGTGTGTGGGTGTCTGGGCTGGCCCCCAGGTCCCTTCTCACTGCGTTTGAGTTCTCAGCTGGCTTCTGCTCAGAGGAGATTGCTGCATAATCCTGGTAGAGGTAGGATTGTGCTACGAGAGACCCATGGATTGCATGGGCTAGCCCTTCAGGGTCAAACCTAAAACTCTGGTCTAGAAAGTAAGACTGTAGACCGGGGAGCGGAGGGTCTAGCTATACTCGCTGGAATTTGCCTCGCTTCTCTGTAATTTTGGTGAGAATGCTCTCCTTCACCCTCGCTCCTAACAATGTAAAGAATTTAGTTTCTTGGATAAAGGGCTATATATCCAGATCAGCTATTGTAAAAGTTAACACCTGCTCTAGAGGGTTAAGCTTAGTGTAGGCAGAGTAGTGGCAGATTTTTTGCCAAGTGGAAAATTTTTTGAAAGAAGGAATTTTGATTAATTAATTTTTTTTCCTTTTGGGAGACAGAGGGTGCCAGAAAGGCATCCTCCGAAACGGTTGTGTGATATTAGTCAGCTGGCGAGTCCTTCATCCTGGACGCAGTGTTCCGCCGCTGGAATATGCAATGTCACTCGCAGCTAATCCCTTTATTGATTCCCCCCCCCCCCTACTCTGAATTTGCTGACAGTAAAAGATTAGGTCTGGAGGAATAGTTGCAGTTCAGGCCCTATTGGACAATATTTAGAATTTAAAGTGACCTTTCAAAGAGAAAGGGCTGCACAAAGAGGGGTTTATGGGTCCGGGACTGGGTGGTGGTAAGGGCGAAGCGGCGGGTGTGCCTGGTGTGCCTTTTTAATGCCAGTGTCAACGCAGGCCACCCTGGACAAGTGCCCTCTGCCCCCGGGGCCACGTGAGAGCCCACGGCCAAGCTGACCCCTGGCATGGTTGCAGAGGAGATGAGGTTTGATTTTTGTCTCGTTTAGTCTTTAATGCACTTTCCTCACCCTTCTGTGACCTCCTCCCACCAGCCCCTCTGTCCCTCTTGGCCTGGCTCACATTGGCCAAAGCTCCCACTGAATAGTCCACTTGGGCATGCACACCTTCAGTGCCCATGCTCCCATACCACCTTCATCAGGCTCCACCTCAGCCCACCTTCAAGAGGAAAGCAAGCTACGTGAACTACCTGGAGGTGTGACTGGCTGGCGGTCCTTAACGCTCCATGAAACAAAGCCCTTGAAACAGGATAGAGAGGTTTCCATTATCTTCTGTGCTTGTCAATATGTCGCATGGCAGAGGGAGAGAACTGGTAGATGTTTACAAAATGAAGAAGTTAAATAAGACACTAATATATGCAAAAGCATAACATTTATGCCAGCCCTGTCCTCCAGTCTCCACCCTGGCTCTGGTGGCCGCCCTCTCTTACTTCCCTCTGCCACTCTCATGGGAACAAAATTAATAATTTTCATTAGATTAACTGGGTCAAAATGAGCTTGTATTAGACTTGGCCATACTTTAGGAGTTATTTCACCATGGTATATTGAAATGCCTGTGATTGAAGTATTATCTACTTGAAGTATTACTAATTAATGTTTTCCAGTATCCCTTCGCAGAGGACAGTGGTGTCTCCATTAGTTCCCAAATTGCATATTTACTACTTATTTAACTTGTGACCTTGATTCCTCTGGTTCTTAGTCTCCTTATCTATGAAATGAGGAATATGACCAAGATATCGCTAGGGGCACTTCCAGCTGTAAAATTCTAGGTTTTATTGCACCCCGCACTCTGTTGCCCCTAAATCGCATTTCAGAAGGCTCCCCGTGAAGAAAATTCCATCAACATCCTTTCCTTCCACCATGCCCCTCCTTCTCTCTCTCCCTCCCTCACGGCCGGCCGAGTATGATAGTGAATACACACACAGGTAAGGTGGTGAGAATTCAAAAGCCGTAGAAGGTGTGATCCTTTCCATAGGGGATTTATGTTTTCATTTAAGAGACAAAATTAGATACATAAAACAGCCAGAGTCTAGAAACAAATGTAAATTTGTATCATCACCACAATGTGCCCATAAATACATCTTCAAAGGTATAGTTAGATTGGCCCTGGCTGGAGTGGCTCAGTTGGTTGGAGCATTGTCTCGCATACCAAAATGTTGCAGGTTCAATTTTCTGTTAGGGCACATATCTAGGTTGTGGGTTCGATCCCCAATTGGTTGGAGTGTGTACAGGAGGACACCAGTTGATGTTTTTCTCTCACAAAGATGATTTCCTCTCTCCCCCTCTCTTAAATAAGAGCATATACTTGGGTGAGTATTAAAAATGTGTAGTTGGGTTGTAAGACCCTTGAGGCCTGACCACACACTAAGTTCTTGATACATGTTTGTTGAAGCTCGTGATACGGCACATAATAGTGGGAACATACCCTACAGGGGTGACCAGTGTAGAGAGGCTGACCGTGGAAGGCTGGATATAGGCTGGCTGACTCAGAGGGGCCCCGTGTAGTCTGGCTTCCTGCAGAAGGAAGACATTCTTGAGGCCAGTGGGTTGGGGGATTGTATTCTGTGCTCTAGCTCTGGAAGGGTGCTACCTATAAATACGGCTTTTCTTTGCATGTGAATGTGTCTTTGCCACTTCAGATCTGCAGTGACAATGAATTCAGGTTCACAGCCAGGAGCTGGGACCAGGAGCCACTGGCATGGGTGCTCCTCTCCTTTCACTGGTCCTGGAGTCTGCTCTCTGAATTTCATTATACTTAACTGCGCCCCTCATTTCTTAAGACAATTGTTTGGCAAGTGTTTCTGGTGCTGAGCCTTTCCATGGTCTGCCTCCCCTTCCTAGATTCATGGTGCTACCAGCTGCCCAACTAGGAGGCTCATCTCAACCCAAAGTGTCCTGCTGGAGTTCACCTGCCAGTTCAACCCCTTGCCAATGGGCTGGAGACATTGCTGTTTGGATTGTTGGCCATTCTCATTCAGGGCTACGCCTCGAGTTGGGTAGTTCTTTCTACCAGGCCTGATTATCCCCAGTTACACACTCTTCCGAGGTTTTCTTTCTTTCTTTCTTTCTTTCTTTCTTTCTTTCTTTCTTTCTTTCTTTCTTTCTTTCTTTCTTTCTTTCTTTCTTGTTTTTTTTTAAAAGACTTTTTCTGCTGGGTTTAGGTCCAGTTTTGGGTCTGGTAAAAATCACACAGGTAAGAGAAGTGGGTCACCTGGCTGGAAAGAGTTAGTGGGGAAACCAAGAGAAGGGATGATGGAAACATTGGCATTTGGTCGTCAGCAGGTTGAAATGGCGTTCATCAAGACATGGAAGTAAATCAGTGCAACCGTAGGCCTAAGCGGTGCCTAAGGCCTGAACTGTGTGTCCCTTGTCAGAGTTTTATACTGTAGAATTACAGGGGTTTGGATCAGTGAGTTGGAGTGCACTTTAACTGGCTAAAATTCCTCATTATAAAAACAGTGTTGACTCGAAGTCATGACAAATTATAGATCAGAGGGCCTCAGGGTAAGAACCGTGTCCTTGCTGATCTCCTCCCAGACCTGGAGTCTTCCAACATGGTGGGGTTAAAGGGAGCCAGGGTGGGAGAAGGCAGCTCTTAACCTCTGGCAGCCTTCACACCTCACCCTGTCACGCACAAGCTGATGCTCCAGTTCCAGGTCCTTGGTTTTGCCCTTAATTGTTGAAAATGTGTGCATAGAATTAACTTGAATAATGCTAAAAAAAATCTGTGCTTTGTTAAGTCAGAACTTTTTATTCTCCAAATAGGTCCGGGAGTGGAATTTCTTTCTGCTTTACGTAAGAAAAATAGGTGGTTGAGATATTAGAAATGTAGATAAGTATCCTTTTCTGATTTCAGACAATGTAGAAGCACCTTTTTATATCCTAACCGTTGACGTGTCAGTCACGAAATAGTTCTTCGTTTATTAGTGCAATATTTTTCGACTTGGTTTCCAGCTCCCAGCTTCCTCTTCTTCCCCTCTCCTTTCTGACTCTCCCCAATTACAGCCTCTACTACTAAACCTGTATTTTATTTTCTCTCACCCCAGTACAGCGCCTGATATCTAATGACACTAATGCTGGGTCATTGTGAGAATATGTTAGATTATGTATGGCGTTTGCCAGACAAGAGCATTTTCTGCAAGTGGCAGTTTCTGAGCAGAGGGTGTGGGTTTGTCCAAATTCGCGCCTGGGGTTGAGTTAGCCCCAGCCTGTGGCCTCCTTGGAGTGCAGAGCAGCCCCGTTTGATCTCTGCAAAGGAACGTTGTCTTCAGACATGATGGAACCAGCCGCTCTAGGCTCAATCTCCCGCTGGTGGCTCTCCCGGCTGAGCTCCTGTTGGCGATGCTTCTCAGAAACTTGTTTGTTCACTTGGAGGGCTTTTCCCGAAGGAGGGACATTCTTGGTGGATTTCTTGGGTGGTGTATCTCCCTCCCAGGGTCTACTGCACAGCGGCACAGGCTGTTACCCATTACCATTTCCCCCCGAAAATAAGTCAGTCAGTGTCTTATATTAATTTTTACTCCCAAAGATGTGCTAGGTCTTATTTTCAGGGGATGTCTTATTTTTCCATGAAGAAGAATACGGTACACACTTACTGTTAAATGACAATAAAGGGAATTTATTACCTGTATATGGTACGGTAGTACGGTAGTTGTCAACACAAGCCAGACAAACTGTGAATCCTACAGTATCAAGAATGTACTCATTTATTCATTGACAATCATGTCATCATCTTCTGAACATCGTCATAACAATCCAATTCCTGAATTTCCTGGTGAATTTCTTGTGACTCCATTTCTTTCAGAATCAGTGGACCAAATCTCTCATGCTTAGCAATAGCACTGTCTTTAAATGAGTACTTCTTGTCAAGGTAGTCTGCTCGCAGTGCATTTGCAATGCAACTGTCAGTGATTTTCTCCCATGAATTCTTCACCCAAGTCACAACTTCTTGCAGTTTAGGTTTCACAAAGTTTCCAGGCTGATTTCTCTCCATTCACACAGCAGTGACGTCAGGACTCCGAATAATGTCACTGGTTGTTAGACGCCAGTCGGGGCGGCCCTAGCGACCAGTTTATGGTAAATTAATTTTCATCCTGAGACAGAGCCTGGGGCCTTATTTTCGGGGGATGCATTATATTTCACTCAGAAGGAAACCTGTAAGTAGGTGTTATTTTCGGAGATGTCTTATTTTTGGGGAAACATGGTAGTAGTGAGAATGGCAGCTCGTGGGACACAGATTGTATAGTGAGGGTCTGGGAGCACATTTCCTCCCCCATCTTGTATGTTGCTCAGTAAGCATTTGTTTATTGAATTTTACCTGACTGGAGGAGCAAGGTGTGCAATTGCTTTACTGTTTTGGTTTAAGTTTTTTAAAAATTTTCAGTTAAATTTGTTGGGGGTGTGCCCTGACTGACAAGCTTAGTGGTTAGAGCGTTGGCCTGTGCAGCGGAGGGTCTTGGGGTTCAAGAGTATGCACCTGGGTTGTTGGCTTGATCCTGGCAGGTTCGGCGTGGGTGGGAGGCGTGTGTGTGTCTCTCACGCCCATGTTTTTTTCTCTCCCCTTCCCCTGATCCCTTCTAAAAATCAAAGGAAAAAATATCCTCATTTCTTGAGAGAGGATTAAAAGAATGTATTGGGCTAACATTGTTTAATCTGATCATATTTGGTTTAGATTTTAAGCATGAATTAGCGTGTCCTGATTTTCACGGTCTTTCTTCCCCCATTATTCTTTTTAAAAAAAATTCTTGACAGTATTACAGATATTCCCCATTCCCCTCCCCTCCTTGGCTCCCCTGCACGCCGCTCCTGCTCCTCAGGTCTTCATCACACTATTGTCTGTGTCCATGGGTCATGCAAAAGTGCATATAAATCCTTTGGTTACTTTCTTCTCACTATTATTCTTTAGGGAGGGGCAAATTCCTCCCTGTGGGTTCAGGAAGTTCATAGGGGTGTCTCCTGTATATTTCTAAATGTTCTTGGCTACTGGTGGGCACTGCCATTTCCTTAGATGGGAGCAGACCCTGTCCTCTCACCAGGGTCACCTGCCCCATCTTCTCTCCCGGGCGAAGGTCTCCTGCCGTCCCCATGTCTGATGGGTGGGAGCCTCTCTGTCCAGGTCGCTCCAGACGCTGGCTGGTCCAGCTTGCTGCCGCATCTGGCCTCCCAGGAGCCTGGCTCTTGGCTGTCATTTCCTTAGAGGGGGAAGAATCACTCCTCTGTTTTGTGGGTTACAACCTGTGGTGCTTTGTGTGTGGGGGAAGGTCTTACAGGGACTTTTGGCCGGTAGCCCTTTAAAATATATTTTACTGATTTTCCACAGAGAGGAAGGAAGAGGGATAGAGAGCTAGAAACGTTGATGAGAGAGAAACATTGACCAGCTGCCTCCTACACACCTCCTGCGGGGGATGTGCCCACAACCAATGTACATGCCCTTGACCGGAATCGAACCTGGGACCTTTCAGTCTGCAGACCGAGGCTCTATCCACTGAGCCAAACTGGTTTTGGCTGGCCGGTAACCCTTTAATTTTCTAGGTTTAACCTCCCTCACTTAGGAGCCAGGAGCTTGGGGCCTCAGAGAGCACATCCTGCTGCATCTGGCCTCACCTTCCCCTCACTCTGACCCATTGTCCTTGGATCAAGCTTGTGCACAATCACACACACACACACACACACACACACACACACACACACACCGGCTGAATGTTTCCCCAGAAGCCTCATTGGACCCTGGTGCAAATAAACTTCCAGAAGGTCCAGAGAGGGGAAGATACAGGTAATCCTGGGACTAGACTAGAGATATTCTGAATTCCAATCAGCACGTCTGATGCTGGGAGCTGCAGCTGGCCTCCTGACCCACAGACGTGCCCAGACATAGGAAGCCCCAGGCAGTCGCAGCCCAGGCTGGTGGGGTGGCATTTGTAGTGCTTTTCTGGGAGCTGGTAATTTGCACCTCATTCAGAGCCAGGCTCAGAGCAGGGGCCCGTAGACGGTCTTTATTAGGACATTGATGTAGACTTTGGTCCTTGATCAGCTTCTCCTGAGAATTCTTCCCATTTGAAACTTCAATTTCTTGAAACCTTTTTGATCCTTAATAACCTGGTTTTATTTCCTGCCCACTGTGACTCGAGACTATAAAAAAAGAAAAAAATAGGGTTTGGGGTAGGGAGAAACCCGTTATTAATGAGTCAGGGTGATAGGTTCAATTTCTGATATCACTGGAGGGGGTATTTGATTGGCTTAGATTAGCATCTTGTGCTGGGCCCTTGTCTTGAGAGGTTGGTACCCAGACCCAGCCCAGTCTCAGGTGGGGGTGGAGGGTCACATGGTTCAATATGTGGCTGTTTTAGCCGCAGGAACAACGGGTGAAGCACATTCTTTTGGGAGGGGTAGTATTAGGCCCGTGGGCAAATCATGGCAGCATTACAAGCCCACCAGGCTAGCACAGAGCTCGTATTTTCTTTTTTGAGATGATGTTTATAAAAGACTCTCAGTACACTGGTTTGTACAGCTCCTGTGTTGTGTGTAGGGGCCAAAGCCACACTTTCATAGACCTGAACTCATTAGATCCTCACCAGAGCCCTATAAAGTAGGTGTTGTTGCTTTCATTTTCCATAGGAGACAACTGAGTCATGGAGAAGGTGAGAGACTTGCATAATGAATCAGAGGAAGGCTCAGGACCAAGTGTTCTGACTTCCGGTCCAGCATCTTTTCCCCCATACACCAGGCATCTGTATGCAGAGCACTGTGCTTCCCTAGGTGTTACAGAGAGATAAAAAAGAATTAAGCTTACATTCTAGTTGGGATAAGCTGCAAACAACATCCATTAAGATAGTCATTTGAGAACTGATTGCTCTGTGCTGGTGATTGTGACCTTGAAGTGCTCACACAAGAGGACCTGCAAAAATCACAGGCTGCTCTGAAGGTCTGGGATGCGCTGTGGATTGAAGATAAGCCTAGAGGGAAGCAAGGTCACGTCCTTGTCCAAACCCAGGAAAACCTTGCAAGCAGCCAAAGTTATTTGTTGGTAACACCGAGCTGGAAGGTGTCCCTGAATCCTCCCACCTGAGGAGGTCCAGGGCCACGTGGCTTGATGTTGAATCAGTTGACAAGGACTCTGAAGCCCAAACCAAAGAGGTCGCTGTATCCTTTGGGAAGAGAGTGGTGCAGCCAGCATGGCTCCAAAGGTCCACCCACAGTGCTATTTCATCTTCTAATAGCCATGGTGCCTGAGCTGCCAGGCTCTTCACTGGAGGTTTCTGAGCTGTTTCAACATAACCTGGAGTGAACATCCAAGCAAAAGAGAGAACCCCTCACTACAGTGGGCTAGAATATAGCCAAGGGCAAGGCTTGAAGAGCTGTTTCCAGGGGCCCATGGTGAAGGCAGGGCTTTCGCAGGCCACGGGAAAGGGCCCCAGGGAATAGCGCTAACACTAGCTGTGGAGGAAGTCCAGCCAAGCACGAATGGGCCAGTCCCGCCCGTGGGACATCCTGGCTGGCAGACAGGAACTTTGGGGCAGGCTGGGTACTGCTGGGTCAGTACAAGGGGAGGTCATCCAAGGCCAGGAATGCAGCCATCAATTTGGCAAGGGGAAGGTAGAGTCCTCTGCTTGGAGGGACTTGGGTTTAAGTGGCCCGCACAGTCAGGCCCCGGTCAAGGGAGGACAAGGCAGGGCTGGGGTACTAGTATAACCCCAGGGCGGAGTTGGTGGTGAGAATGCCAGGGCTGAGCCTCCACCCTGACCCCAGCCTGGCCTCTGGGTGAGCCACTCTGACGTCTCTAGGAAGGGTCAGTATTGCTGCTGGGGTTTAAACAGGGGTGTTCCAAGTTGTGGGGAGAGGAGGGCTCTGAGTGCTGAGGACAGAAAGGTGTCCACCAAGGATGCTGAGCGCCATGCAGCTGTGATATGAAAGCCAGAAGGGCAAGATCGGATTTTTTGTTTTTGTTTTTTGCATTGGCCATACTGTCATGTGGCTCAGCATTATCTATAATAATAATAATAAAAGTGTAATATGCTCATTAGACCGGACAGCTGAACATCCTTCCGGACAACCTTCCAAATGACCTTCCAGATGAAGCCGGGGCTGCAAAGGTCCAAGCCCCTTGCATGAATTTCACGCATCAGGCCTCTAGTAAAAGTATAAAAGGATACAGGAGGAATATTTCTTCCCCTCTTGTTTTCCCAACCTCCCAATTCTCCTTCCACAGACAACCAATTACTAGCTTCCTTCCAGAGATTCTTTATGCATGTGCAAGTACACACCTATACATCTGTATCATCTCTCTCCCTTCTCACGTAAATGTGGTATCTATCACATGCTGGTCTGCACCTTGCTTGTTTCAGCTTGATTCATCTCGTAAAGCTTTCCATATCAGTTTATAAAGAATTTTGTCTTTTTTTAAAAAAATGCTGTGTTGCTTTCCATAGTGTGGCTATACCATCATTTATTTAACCAGTCACTTACTGATGGAAATTTAGGTAGCTCTTATAAGCAGAGTGGCAATGAATAACCTTGTATGTATGTCATTTCACACCTGTGAGACTGCATCTCCCGATAAATCATTAGAAGTGGAATTTCTGGTTCAAATTGAGCCTTTGTAATTTTGAGAGATATTGATGAATTGGCCTCCGGAGAGGCGGTAAAAATTTACAACATTTACACTCCAACAGCAGCCTGTGAGGATGTCTGTTTCCCCACGCCTCACCACCACAGTGTGCTGTCGAACGTCCGCACCTCTGCAGAGTAGAAGTTGAAAATGGCACCTCTTACATTGAGTGCTCTGGAGCATCTCTTCATATGCTTAAGATACGTTTGTATTTCCATGAGCTGGCTATTCCTATATTTCGCTCATTTTAAAATTGGATTCTTGGTCTTTTCTTATCAGTGTGTAGGTGCTTTTTATATATGAGGAAAATGAGTCCGTTGTCTGTGATATGAGTTGTGTATACGTATATCCCTTGGTTTGTCTTATGATTTTGTTCAGATGGGTTTTGCTATGTGAAAATGTCATAATTTTATGGAATAAAGCTTATCAGTATTTTCTTTATTTTTATTGTTGACATTATTGGAGATGTCCTCATTTCCCCCCTTTCTGTCCCCTCTACCCAGCCCTCGCCCCCTCTTCTCTTTCCTTTGGCCATCTCCACACTGTTGTCTGTGTCTATGGGTTATGCATATAACCTATTCCCCCATAATCTACGTCCTGCCAAGCCGAAGAAGGTGTTAGCCTTTCCTGAATTCCTCAGCCACTGTGACCTCTCCTCCCCTAACTCCTGTACCACGTGGCATTCACCATATCCTGTGCTCCTCGCCTTTTCCTGCGTTTCTGTCTCACTTGTCCCCCCTCGGCATCTAACCCCCAGGGGCCAGCAGCTGCACGTGCAGACCGGAGGTGAGGTGGGGCTCACAGCTGGTTGGTGAGGGAACAGCCAGCAGAAGGTCAGAGGGAGGTGGTCCAAGGAGGTTCTCCCGCCACTAAACTTGGGTAATGTGGCTTTGATTTTATTAAGGGGGAGATAAGTGGATTTTTTTTTCTCTAGAAGTGATTGTGCTTTTTTTCTAACTTTTCCAAGGTGACTATATTTTATGGGAGAAAAAAAAAATCTAAAATACAGAAAAGAACAAAGATACTAAAGATAAAACTGTAATTCTGTTTTCATATGACATATTTTGAGGTCTACGTTTATCTCTAGTAATATTTATAGTTCTAGTTCATTGTTTAAGTTATTGTATACTATACCCACATCATGTTTCCTCTCTCCTAATCGATGGATCTCTAAGTCTTGACTACTTTTTCAGGCAATGCTTAGCATCTTGTACATCTGCTCATGCAAATACCCAGCAGTTTTTCTGGGGGTATAATTTTGGGGCCATGTGGTATACACACTTACAAGGGTACCTACATATACTTGATTCTGTCAGGTGTGTGAACGATCTGTACTCCCAACATCAGGGTCTGGAAGTTTCTTCCCCACACCTTTACCTCGATGTTCTTCAATTCTGTTGGGTCTTGATATTTTGATTGGGTGCTGGAATGTGGAGCAGAGTTTCCAGAAAGTTGACAGATGAGGAATTCCTCCTTATAGTGAGTGATTTGTCAGGTTAGGGAAAGGGCACTTGTTCAGCCACCTGATGTCACCTTCACAGGTGAAAGATTTGTTCTGGGTGTGGGTGGTCACACTAGACCAGGGGTGGGCAAACTTTTTGACTCGAGGGCCACAGTGGGTTCTTAAACTGGACCAGAGGGCCGGAACAAAAGCAACCTGACCACGCTGGCACTCTCATCTTGGGCTGCTGGTGAAGGAGCAGAGGGGAGAGCAAGAGAACCCTCCGCTCTTTCGGCTCCGAGGGCCAGATAGATCAGCCGAACGTGCCAGATCTGGCCCTCAGGCCGTAGTTTGCCCACGGCTGCACTAGACTCTGCTATGTAGGTGTAGTGCTGCTTCTGCGGATAGAGACGGTGGGGCGATGTGTCGGAGAAGCTCACTGGGGTAACCAGTCCTAGAGGACCTGGAAATGGGGGTGGTGGTCCCAGTGCTTGAGGCAGGGGCAGGGTGATGGGACACAGCCAGGGTGAAGCTATGGGAAATGCCTTGGGGTTGGGGGAGGCGCTAGAGCCATGGCTGAGAAGAGCGTGAGGTGGGAAGAAGCCAGTGTGCTAGGAAGTGGTCTCTTGGAACCTCCTCTTCCTTTGCTAACACATGCCGGATCCGTGCCCGCTACATGACTCAAAGGACTCACCTGGTGCCTGGCGCACATCAATAATCTGGCCCTACGTGGTGCTGTAGTGTGTCTGAAGACATGATAACAGTAATGATGATGGGGATTTTACAGTGTGCCAGGTGCTAAGTGCTTCGCCTATATTAGTTCATTGAATTTTCACAGCCCCCCTAAGGGGTAGATATGTGTATCACATCCCTTTACAGGGAAGACACTGCGGCACAGAGGGCTACGTGATTTTGGCCAGGACCACGTACTCCGTCTCCAAGCCAGGATCGGATGGACCCCAGGCAAACTGGTTCCAGGGCCCGGGCCTCCAGCCCTGTATGGTGTCTGGACACAGCAGGGAGGAATGAATAACTAACTCACTATTCATACTTTCATATCTGGTTTTGAATTTCATTTCTACCTGGGAGTCAGGGTAAGTTAATACTTCAATGGACATTTCTTTTTTAAAAAATTTAATTTATTTAAAAAATATATTTTATTGATTTTTTACAGAGAGGAAGGGAGAGAGATAGAGAGCAGAAACATCGATGAGAGAGAAACATCGACCAGCTTCCTCCTGCACACCCCCTACCGGGGATGTGCCCGCAACCAATGTACATGCCCTTGATTGGAATTGAACCTGGGACCCTTCAGTCCGCAGACCGACGCTCTATCCACTGAGCCAAACCGGTCTTGGCTGGACATTTCTTTTTAAAAAATGTATATTTTAATGATTTTTTATAGAGAGGAAGAGAGAGGGGGTAGAGAGTTAGAAACATCAATGAGAGAGAAACACCGATCAGCTGCCTCCTGCACACTCCCTACTAGGTATGTGCCCACAACCAAGGTACATGCCCTTGACTGGAATCGAACCTGGGACCTTTCAGTTCGCAGGCCGACGCTCTATCCACTGAGCCAAACCAGTTAGGGCTTAATGAACGTTTCTAATCGAGCCTCGGCATGTAACTTAAACAAGAAAATAGTCCATCTAGTGAATAGAGGCATAAAGAAAAACCATCTAATTGGGCTTTCTGCTTTCTTTCTGTGATCTTTGGGTTTCATTCAGTATTTTTAGCCAAAGCACATAATAGGATGAAGAATAAAATAATCAATTATTTGAATTTGGTTTCTCACATACAACCCAGCTTCTTCTAATCCACTCTCTCTTGTTCTCCCCGCCCCACTCCCTCTGAATTTACTGGTAAGGAGTAAAATCAGCATTGTTTAACGCCTTTTTCAGATGGAAACTGGAAAGCTCAGTAATCTGGATTTTTTCCCCTCTGGATTGAAACCAAACATTTCAGCCAGCTATCTGGGAGCATCTGAGCAGCTGGCTGTAGTCTCTCATTCTTGTCAGGTTCAGCCTAGAGCAGCCATGGGCAAACTACAGCCTGCGGGCCAGATCCGGCCCGTTCGGCTGTTCTATCCGGCCCTCGGAGCCAAAAGAGCGGAGGGTTCTCTTGCTCTCCCCTCCGCTCCTTCACCAGCAGCCCAAGATGAGAGTGCCAGCATGGTCAGGTTGCTTTAGTTCCGGCCCTCCGGTCCAATTTAAGAACCCATGTGGCCCTCGAGTCAAAAAGTTTGCCCACCCCTGGCCTAGAGAGTGGCCTTGGCCTTGGAGAGATGCCCGTGTGCGGGTGAAGACCCGCCATTGAGAAAACTATCCTCAGGGTTGGTCCAAGATCCTACCTGGTACCCACAGCTGGTGGCAGTGACAGACACAGGCGGAGCCACGCCTGCCCTGGCACCTGCAATTCTAGTGCCTCATGAGTGGGCATCCTCCTTTTCTCTGAAAGAGCGGGAATGAAGGATTTCCAACTCTGTTTGTCTTCTCGCTGTCCCTCCCCTGTAGGATGCCCGCCTCATGCTGGATTCTTAATCTAAAGAACAGGGACGCCTCCCTTTGGCCCGAGAGCTGGGGATTCTTATCAAAAGCGACATTAAAAAAAAAAAAAGTGCCAGACTGGCCTCCTCCCTCTCTCCTGCCCATCCTTCATCACTCCTGCCGTCTCCATCGCTGTCTCCCCATCTCAAGACCCGTCTCCACCTCCTGGGTCCCTGGAGAGAAAGCATGAGCTCATTGTTTTCTAGTGAAAAACCAGATTTGGTCTCCTTCTCGCCTCGTTTCTCTGTCAGAGCCTGGAGATTGATGAGCCCTCCTCCGGCTGAAACTGCGCCTGGAGGAGCCCAGCCTCGCGCACGGGGCTCTGCGTGCCGGGCGGGAGGCGAGGGCAGCGGCAGTCGGGGGCTCTGAACTTTTCCAGAAGGTCGTTAGGGATGTGATGGGAATAAGGGACAGGTTATTTACTACACCCCGAATGGCAATTGAAAGCCATATCTCACCATCTCATTCTCTCCCAAGCAGCCTGATTCAAGCCGGAAAGTACATGAGCAAATTGGGGGGGGGGGGGGGGGAAAGGCAGCCAAAACCTTCCAGGGGAGACGGGAGAGTGTGGCAACACCTCCCTCTTCATTTCCTTTCGTGAGGCAGTCACTCTGTAATGACCTTTTAAAATGCCTTGTTTAAAACAGGCTGAGAGACCCAGAAGGGGAAGACTTCCGCCATCGGGAGCGAGGAAATGAGGATAAAAAGTTTGTAGCTCCCGCCCAAGGCGGGGTGACATTTAGCACAGAAGGTTGCTCGATGCCACAGCGCTGAGCCAAGGAAAAGAGTCACTTGGAACAGCGGTGGAAAGAACCTGGTGTGTGAATGGGTGATCAGAGGAACAGGGTCCATGCTGCATGTGGTCATTAGGGGCCACCCACGTCGGGTGCATGGTGCACCTCTCTCATTATTAATGTCTTCCTTGGAGTGCTGGCCATTGGGTGATGACATACATAGGCAGGAAGGAGCATGGGCAGTGGCATCTCCAGTGGGACCATCTGCCGGAGAGGGGAGACCAGATGGTCTGAGGGTCTCCGCAGCTCTGTGAGCCTGGAGGTCGGTGAGCAGGGCCCGTGGACACGGAGGAGTAGCTCCACAAGAGGATGCTCTGGAGCCTCATTAAACAGGTGGGTGAGGCTCAGCCAGGAAGCTGTGATGCCGAGAGACCGAGCAAGCACGTCAGAGTGACCTCGTCTCCTCCTCGGAGGTGCTGCCCGGTGGGTTGGTGGGGCGAATGGTGTGGGCAGGTCTCTCAGGATACCCAGGTGGACAAGACAGGAAGTGGGACGGGGAGGCGGGTCAGCCAGCGGAATCCCTGGCAGGCCGAGTGGGCCCACCCGAAGAGCTCTCTCTCAGTGGTTTGATGTCTGGTCACAAGGACATTTGTGGTGTGTGTGGGCAGTGTCCTGCTCCCAGAACTGCCCCGATGAGGGTTTTAGTCATGACCTGGAGGATGGTGGTGGCCCGCTGACAGAGTGTGTGGGACTGATTGCCAAGTGGTGGAACAACACGATCATGATCCAAACATTTCCTCAGGGGCTGGACTCTATAGGAAATTCTGCAGGAGGCAACAGACCAAACTCGAAAAACAACCACCACTAAACAAGAAGAGACTGCCGACCATGCACGTGGCGGCCTAATAGCTTCCCTGGAGGAAAATGCATGGGCACTGTCCCCTCGGGGTGAGCGCCGGGGACACGGCTGCCCACGAGCGCACAGGGAGCTGGCTGAGTCCACAGAGTTCTGGCTCCCAGACCCCGGAGCTCAGGGTCCTGCAGGTCTCACCTTGGCCTGGCTGTAGGAGGGAGGGATTGTGGTCCGTATGGCACCGGAGAGATTCTGACACAGAGGTGGAGCCCTGAGGGGAAGACCAGGGCTGTGCCGAGTTTTTACGACTATGGTTGCAGACCCTGAAGTGTTTCAGGTTCCTGGAAGGAAAGCGGAGACGGGGGTGGGAGGGTGAGAGTGCTGTCTTTAAATATTTATGGGCTGTTGTACGGGCACAGGATGGTGTCCCAGAGACAAACTGATCAACGATGTGAGCATTTACTGAATATTTACTAGGGGGCAGGTTTTACATGGGTTATCTCATTTATTCCTCATCATTCTTATGAGGCAGGTGGTGGTATTGCAGATGGGGAAACGAGGCTCAGAGAGGTTGAGTAACTTGCCTCAGGGGCCAGCCGGTAAGTGGCTTGTCCTGGGGTGGGGACCAGGATGTGGCGGAGGCTCCATGGTCAGATACAGGGAGCAGATGCTCTGAAGCTGTCCTCCAGTGCGCCTGCGAGCTGCCTTCTCTCCAGCTCGTTAGGGGCGCTTTGGAAGCAAATGGCTCTGTCTTCCTCTGATAAGAGCAGCACAGTCTAGACATGCTGGAAATCCCAGCAAATGGAAAAGTTTTGCTTTCTTTGTTCCCCACGGAAAACCTTGGAGAAGAGCTCGATTTTTCCCAATTTCTCTTTGTATGTTAGGTGAGCGTGTTATGTGATATGTAAGAGCTGTGTGTTCTTGGCAGGATGGGTACCTTTTCTGAGCCTCGATGCCCTCATCTGTGAAATGGGGACAATAAGAGGGCCTCATTTTTATTTTTTATTTTATTTTATCTTATTTTATTTTTAAAAAATATATTTATTGATATTTTACAGAGAGGAAGGGAGAGAGATAGAGAGCTAGAAATGTCAATGAGAGAGAAACATCGACCAGCGGCCTCTTGCACACCCCCTACTGGGGATGTGCCCGCAACCAATGTACATGCCTTTGACCGGAATCGAACCCGGGACCTTTCAGTCCGCAGACTGACGCTCTACCACTGAGCTAAACCGGTTTTGGCAGAGGACCTCACTTTTAGGTTTAAATGAGATGATGCCACATCATAAAGTCACTTAGAAAGCATTCATTGAGCCCACGCTAGTACTCATTTTAATAATAGCACCACTTTGGCCTTTGGGAATACGAAGATGGAAAGCACAAGCTCCCCTATCTCAGAGCTTTTACTACGGAGACACGGAGACACGTTTAATATACAAATCCCTGTTACAATAGTAGCCAGCAGAAGGATGGGGAGAGGTCAGGAATGCGCCGGTGGGGTGCGTGGGGGAGCTGGCACTCCGGAGCAGGGTTCTTGAGAATGGAATTCCGTGTGTGTGAATGAGGAGCGCCTAAGCACTGATCATAACAAACGTTTTTGTAACGTAGAATGGAAAGGAATTAAACATTTAGGATTTCGTCTGTGCAGTGCATGCAGAACAACACTAAGAAGGCGATGCCAATACCACAAGCACCAAAAACAAAGCAGACAGAATGCAAAGCACTTGAAAGCATTGAAAATAAAAATGGAGGTAACACTTTTGCTCAGCCTTTCTGGCCAGGCCTGCAGCAGCACTAAGCCTTGCAAATCCTTTGGCTCAGAGCAGCTGGGAGGAGCAGAGGCACTGAGGAGGCATGGGGAGGTGCATCTTAAACTGCAAGAACCCTTGTCAGCATGGCTGGTTGGTGGGCTGCCCAAGGTCCGCCCTCCGGACTCCTGTCCCCTTCCTGCTTTGCTGGGGGGCAAAGGTTTGGGCTTAGCAGTGGGAACCCCAGTCCCCATTGGCCCTCCTTGAACTTCTGGAACATTTCTGGTTTCCTTCCTGTTTCATCGGGGAGACTGTTTTGCTTCTAATGTCAAATCTTTAATCCCCTAAAACGCCCGCGTTCCCCTGCTCCACGTCTTGGCTGGCTACGGAGTTCAGCTATTACAACGCTGAGACGTCTGATCGGTGCCTGTCCCAATTCCCTTCAAGAAAGTCTCCCTGCTTCCTGTTTCTGCTAAGATGTCATTTCAACTTGTTTCTTTGATTTTGAGAAAATGCCCTTTATAGAGGAGACAAAGCCCCAAACTTAAAGCTTTAATTGGTTTCATCTTTGGAAAAAAAAACTATAGGGTTACATTTCTTTCTATGTTCTTTGCTTTCTGCTTAATCTTTCCATTTATTAAGTGCAGAGCAAAGGCCTCAGGCTAGAAAGATGACTGAGAACTGTCAGCCCAGTGGGCAAGATAGTCATCCAAGTGAGGGAGGCCGTGCAGGCGAACGCTGTGGCCACAGCTGAGGCAGGTCAGTGGGTCAGACCGCGGCATTCTGGGCTTTTGCCATTGGCACCGCGGGAAGAGGAGCAGCAGGCGTAGTGATGTTGCCTCCTCCTTTTCTTTTCTTTCCTTTCCTTTTCTTTCCTTTCCTTTCCTTTTCTTTTCTTTTCTTTTCTTTTCTTTTCTTTTCTTTTCTTTTCTTTTCTTTTCTTTTCTCCTTTCCTTTCCTTTCCTTTCCTTTCCTTTCCTTTCCTTTCCTTTCCTTTCCTTTCCTTTCCTTTCCTTTCCTTTCCTTTCCTTTCCTTTCCTTTCCTTTCCTTTCCTTTCCTTTCCTTTCCTTTCCTTTCCTTTCCTTTCCTTTTCTTTCTTTTTAAAAAAATATATTTTTATTGATTTTATTACAGAGAGGAAGGGAGAGAGATAGAGAGCTAGAAACGTCGATGAGAGAGTAACATCGACCAGCCGCCTCCTGCACACCCCCCACCGGGGATGTGCCCGCAACCAATGTACATGCCCCTGACCGGAATGGAACCCGGGACCTCCAGGTTCGCAGACCGACGCTCTACCACTGAGCCAAACCAGTTTCGGCGCTCCTCCTTTTCTTTATTCCTTCATCAGTAGATGTCTAGAGCCCCTTCGTGTATGAAGGCACTGTGGCTGCAAAGCAGTCCTATTTCCAGGGCGTCTTCCCCCAGGCAGCCAGTCATTGCAGCCACGGCTCAGAAACCACAGCGCTCACACAGGGACACGGCTTTCCCCCAGCTCCCGAGCGGCTCTGGGCGGACCTTCACCTGTCCAAACTCTCCCTCCTCATCAGTCAAACGGGTTATTTCTCTCATATTTACCTTGTGAGGGTGGCGGGATAAAATATGAGTGTCTGGCATATGGAAGGCATTGAATAGGTACTTTGTTGTTGTTTGCTTTGAAAGAAGGAACTCTGAAATGAAGGGCAAATGCTAACTCTCAGAGATGGAGAGTGGCCCATCCCTGTGTCTCTAAGATGCTCGGATCCCCACAGAAAAGAACAGAAGGGTGTCGGGGAGCTGAGAAAGAAAGGCGGGGAGTGTTGTGGGGTCGAATCCTGGGTTCAAAATAAGACCACCGGAGGCTGATGATTTATTTTTAAAAAAGCAGGTGAAGATTTATTGAAATATCTGGCCAGGGCAGCCGCAAGAGCACACACACAGACGGCTCCCTACGACTGCACTGTTCTAGGTGTAGGTAAGTCTTTTTAAAGGCTCAAACCACAGGAATTTTCCTTTGTTTTAATTTTAAAGGCTAAAGACTACATTCTAAAGACGGGGGTCAGCTGCAGGGTCATTCTCAGTCACATCTTGCTGGACATTGGAATGTGGCCCTATCTTTCGAAGTGTTATGCCCAGACTTCGTGATCCCCAAGGACCACCAGGGAGCCGAGTCCGATGCAATAAACAAACGAGCCTCTTCCATGTGATATCAAAACATGATATGCTAATGCCATTCAATCATTCTCTTTGACATGCACTGACCATCAGGGGGCAGACACTCCAACCCATAGATTAGCTTGCTGCTGGGGTCTGGCTGATCAGGTCTGAGTGAGACGGGCCAGACAGGCCCTGGAACCCTCCCATTCCCCCTCCCCAGCTGGCCACCTTCCACATCCCTCCTCAATCCCAATTGTGTACCCTTGGGGCCCCTCAGCCTGGCCTGTGCCCCTCTCACAATATGGGCTGAAGGACCCTCCCTATCAGAAGTGCATGAACCTCTAGTATGTATATATTGCAAAATGGTCACAACAATAAGTCTAGTTAACATGCATCACCTCACGTAGTTACAGTTATCTCTTTGGGATGAGAACTCTTAAGAAATTCTCTCTAGCAGCTTTCAAATATACAATGCAGTATTGTTAACTACAGTCACCATACTGCATATTACATATCCTGAAAGTATTTATCTTATAACTCAGAATTTGTCTGACTTATTTCACTTAGCACAATGCCTTCAAGGCCCATCCATATTGTTGCAAATGGCAAGATTTTCTATTTTTTTATGGTTGAAAAATATTCCATTGTGTATATGGATCTTATATATACATATTCTTTTTGCATTTATTTATCTGTCGATGGACACTTAGGTTTTTTCCCCCATGTCTTGGCCGTGAATAATGTGGCAATGAAGATGAGGGTGCAGATATCCTTTTGAAATAGTGATTTCATTTCCTTTGGCTGAATACCCAGAATTGGAATTGCTAGATCATGTGGTCATTCTAGCTTTAATATTTCAAGGAACCTCCATACTGTTTTCCATACTGGCTGCACCCATCACTCCACTTTTAAAGCGAGGGGGTGGGGGGAGCTCCGTTTCTGATTCTTCCTCAGGCCCACTCTGGCCAATAGTGGGAACAGTTTCGAAGTTGTGGGTTTGGCTTCGGAGCTTACTCCCCCCCCGCCCCCCCTTCAGGAGCTGCCGTGGGTCCTTCATGCCTTTCTCAGCATCTCCTTTCTCTGCTGCTGAGGGTGCCTCTGGTCTGGGGGGAGGGGACTGTGGAAGCCCATCCACACCTAAGCATTAGTGACTCACGCTACCCCTTCAGACTTATTTAAAAGAGCTTTAAAAATGGGTGCCTGAGAGAACAGTATCTGACCCAAAGGAATGACTCTAATGGAAGAATTGAAAGTACTATGGCACCTGCTCAGGGAAGATAATTTTCGGTGGGGTGGGGGTGGGGCCCAGCGCTGCCTCTGAAATCACTCTGCCTAAGAAGACTGCTGCTATTACTCTCGAGGAATAGACTCCTTCCCTAAGTGCTCGGCATACATGTGAGAGGGAAACCGCCTGCTGGTATGACGGTAAGGTGTGGTCAGATCCAGACTTCCGTGTGTGTGCGTCCTCTCTGCCGGTCTCTACCCACTCTATGTGTCCTCCTCTGCCCCGGGTATACCTGTGCTCTTGCTCTTCTGGCCTCCGAGGGAGTGAGCCCGTAGCTGCCCCTTGGATCCAGTCCCCGCCTTGCACCTCCTCTCTGCTCCCGAAGGCTGGCCTGCCCTCTGGCTTCCAGTTGGGTTCGGCTATTGGGAGGAAGAGGCAGGAGAGGAGGGAGGGAAGCGGGAGAGGTTGGGTGTGTATGCTCCCTGCCTCCTCACCGCAGGCTGGCTGTGACCCTCTGTCAAAGGCTGCATCACCTCTCCAGACAGCCACCCTCTCCACGTCAGGAGACAGCTCCCTTTCTGGGCCCTCGGGGTATGCCAACTCCCGTTGCCAGCCCCCGGTGCCTGCACCACCCTCTGCGGGGCTCTTTACACCCTCTGCTCAGCTTTGTGAATTGTCCCTTTTTGAAACTCTCCTCCGTTCCCCATGGGGGCATCCTGTCTGCCGAGGACCCTGACATGCAGGAGGGTCGCCGGCTCAGAAGGTTGAAGGTGTAACGTGTGCCTTACCCCCCAGTGCCTCCCATTTCCTAGCGGAGGCTTCCTGAGGGGGGGCTCCGTCTCTGGCTGGGACGCCGGGGTCTGGGAGGCCGGCTTGATCCTCCCGGGTATGGCCCTGGGCTTCGCCGCTGCCTTCCAGGTGGCCCTTCTGCACCGTTCGTGGCGGGAAAACCTGTTTGCGTTGGGAAGCCCAAATTCTGGGCACACGGATTTGGTGCCCAGATGGTGCTTGTGTTTACAAAAGCCCAGCACACTGACAGGACCCGCAGACACATGGATAAATATTTTGCCTCTCTTCTTAGGCAATATTTGAGTCTTTCAAACCTAATTGCTGTCGAGGCAGGATGCTCGCGTCCCTGAGGCAAAGAAATAGACGGGGCCACAGCGGTGGCAGAGGCCCCGGCGGGCTCCCCGGCCGGCCACCCGAGCGTCTGTCGCCGGCTCCTTGCTCCTGTCGAGTCTGCTGGGGGGCGGCTGGGGCTACGGGAGGTGACTGCAGCCCACCTGGAACCTGTGGTTATTTGTTGAGTTGTTTTGACACTGAGACAGCCTGAGTTTAGCCCCAAAACGGGTACTTGTCTGAGACATTAGTAGTGGGCGCCAATCTGGCTGTGAACAGTGGGACTTTGGGAGTATTTTGTTGGATCTTGAAGTTGTTGAGTGAAGGGCAGCTGCTAGCTTCTTTGACACCCTTGTGCAGGTTAGACTGAGGCAGTCCCTCTGGCAGGGACAGTGCTCCCCTAGATCAGCAGTGGGCACGCGTGGTGAGCGGGGCAGTGGCTGGATTTCAGCATCCGGGTATCCTCAGAGGTGTTCTTGTCAGGGCTTAACCTGCTCAGCGGTACCTGTCCAAGGTAGCCCTCGGCCAAGGTGGTCGCCGATGGTATTCTTGTTAAGATCCTCTATCCTCTTTTTATCTCTCCTGTCTTTTCTTCCTCTTTTTTTTTTCCTTTTTCTTTTAAAAACACTGTCCTATTTGCCCCTTGGATTATATTTCCAGGCGCAGTGAGAGGCCCCTGTGTACATTTGCCGTTACTTCCACTTCACTGTGACTGATCAGCCTCTCTGTGCGCTGTCCGCCCCGGGAAGGAGTGTGGCCATCGACACAGAGTTCTGCAGCAGTCACTTCCTTTCATTAATTATGCTCGGATTTGCCTCAATTATTTCAATCCCCTGTATGTAATAGAAGCTGTTGGATCCCTTGCCCACCATGGTCTTCCAAAGGGCACCTCCTATTAGTCATTCCTTTCTTCAAACACATGTTATTGGTGCTCACCCTGTGCTGGGAATGAGGGAGGTAAAGATGAATGGATAAGACAAGTCCCTGCCCTTGAGAAACTCATAATCTAGTGGGGGAGGTGAGGCGTGTAAACAGATAAATCACAGCCCAGGGGTGTGTTTGCTGGGCAGGACAGGAGCCCGAGGAGGAGGGGTTGGTGCCAGTGATGCCTACCGCTGGGCGCTGTGGGCACAAGGAAGGCTTTGCTGAGAAGCTGCCATGTATGCCTCCTCTGAGGACAAGTAGACGTGTATGGTGTGGACAAAGGCAGGGAGGAGAGTAGGTGCAGTGTCCTGAACAGGTAGGGCTCAGGGGGGGGGGGGCAAGGTGGGAAGGGCCACCTGGCTGGAGCCCAGGGTGTGTGATGACTGGGCCAAAGGGGACCTGGAGTGGGGGCTGGGGCTTTCTGAGGAGTGTGGGTACCGCGTTTTTCCTTTCTGGAAGACACTCCAAGCAGCAAGTGAGGAGTGGCCAGGTGGGGGAGACTCAGTCAGAGAGTTCTGGGTTCTCATCCTTGAGCTGTGACTTCCTTGAGCAAGTCACTCAATATTCTTGAGCCTCCATGTCCTTGTTTGTAAAATAGGGGGATATTCGTGATAACGCCTCCTTCATTGGGTTGTATGAGGATTAGGTAGGACAGTGTTCAACACAACCTTCCTGCTGATGGGATAAGTATAGGACATGAATTCGTTCCAGTGTGTGGATGTTGGCTCCTTCAGCCTCCAGGGAGACTGGGCAGGGCCTGGCAGTGCTTCTGCTTATCCCAGGTCCTCACACACTTCTTCTCTGTGGGCGCCATGGCATAAGTCAAGGTGGGAACTGCAGGTCTACAAAGCACGTGGCATGGTTCTCCTACCTAGGAAGTCTCAGTAAACAGGGCTGCCCGTTGACACCAGTCCTTGTTCATGTGACTACCACAGAGAAGAGTGGGGACAGAGAAGAGAGGCTGGACCCAGGGACGTTTCTGAGGTAGAGCTGGCAGGATTTGGTGGCCAGGTGGATGTTGGAGAGGAGGGGCACTATCGGAGAGGAGGAGGCCTTGGGATGACTGTGAGATTTAGGATGTCATAGACCAGATGGGAGGTCGTGCTAGCAATGGAAACAGGAGTGTGTGGGCTTGAGGTATGAATGTGAATTGAGGAAATAGAGACCCACCTGGTAGCCTGCTTTGTTCCAGAAGTAGCAAGTTAGGGGAAGAAGGAAGACAAGGTGGCGATGCGGTCAGGGGGAATGCTGGGGACATGTGAGAGACTTCAGGACGCTGTAGGCTAAGGGCACCGAGGCAGAGGATTTGACAAATCAAAGACAAAAGGAAAAGAGTGCGTAGCGCTTTGCCCAACTTCGCTTCTGTGGATAGCGTCTGTCCCACTGGAGAGTGACTGCCAATAACTGGCAGGTGGGCAGCTGTCCAGGCATGATTCACAGGAAGGCATTGGTTTCACGAGAGGCGCGGTCTAAATTATTGCACTTCTCCAATTGCCAGGCTTCCCTGCTGACAGTGAACCAGGGGTCAAACAATTCAATCAGGTGCCACCACTTATAAATTGAAAACCAGTGGGGTGCAAAATGGATTACCATCAAAATCTATTCAGGTGCAAAACCAAATTTTAAAACCCCTAACCTCTAAAAATCATTCCTTTCCTGATTCTTCATGATGCCCTGACATTGAGTTTTAATATCCCTCAAATAAGCAGACGTCCATGGAAATGCCTGCAGGGACTAAGAGTGTCAGGGAAGAGCTCCTAATCATGCCTTGCTGTTGGAATTTGCAAACATGGTAGATTTATGAATTAATACATTGGCAATTCTATTACCTTCTCCAGGGCAGGGCTTCTCAAACTCAAGTGTGTAACAGAATCACCTGGAGGGCTTATTAAAATTGAGATTGCCGCCTTGACCTCAGTGTTTCTGATTCAGTAGGTCTGGGGTCAGGCCTGGGAAATTGCATTTCTAGCAAATAATCAGAGGATGCTGATGCTGCAGCCCCGGAACCATACCTTGAGAGCCTCCGATGTGAGATCTCGGAAAACTCTGATAATTTGACTAACGAAGCATGCATTGGTCAATAAAAACAAATCATTAAAAGTCCTATTGGACCAGTCGTTGACTTGTTGAGTGTGTTCAGGGGCTTTGGTTTCGTCCAAGAAACCCAAGAAGAGACATGTTCAAGGGGATAGGGCTCAATCTGAGTGCTTTGTGTTCCCAGGTGAGGTTGGGGGATGGGATAGAGAAAAGGGAAGCCGCCCCTCTAACAAGTGACATCATTAAGGTCGAAGCCTACTCTCTGTTGATCGAAGGGTGCAAGCCAATAATGTCTTTTGATCTCTTGACTTGGAAGTTACTTTCTTAAGATTAAAGAATCCTGGCTACCACCTTCTTAGCAAGCCATCAGCCTAAACTGTGGCCCTCTCCACCTCTGAATGATGCCAGAGATATGTTTTTCTATCTAAAATAATTATGTCTGATTTTAGTTCTTCTTGAGTCAAAGTTACTGCCTTGCATAAAGGCTAGGTGTCACCAGGGTCACAAAACCAGTCCCTTTCCCTACAGAAAAATGGATCCCGGAAATTGCTCCCAAAATGATTGCTGCCTCATTAACATTGGTTTCCTGTCTGTCTTTGCCAGGAGAAATCGAACGATGCACATACATCAAATACCACTACTCCTCAGCCACCATCCCAAGGAACCTCACTTTCAACATCACGAAGACCATCCGCCAGGATGAGTGGCACGCCCTGCGTAAGTACACTCGTTCCCTTCTTTGTGACCTTTGTAGGGCTCGGGGGGTTTGAATGCCCACCAACAGCAGCTTGGTCTGGACAGATGGACGTGCCTCCTTCCAAGGCCTGTGGACAGTCTCAACACATGGAAGCAGGTCCTCAAAGTGTCCATGACTGTGGTCAGAATTGCCTCGGTTGGTTTTGATTGTATTGTAGATCTGAGGGGTCTGCTTCTAAAATTAAGACAAAAACAAAAACAAACAAGAAAGACCAACTGGTAGTTAGACACTGATCAGTGATCTTTCCTCACTGGTAAGCATTTAAGATTTCACCTACCTGACCGAACCAACTCCTGGGATTTCATTCGAGCCTGTCTCTCAGTTGCTTAGAATGTTATTGTGGCAACCTGCTAATCCCTTGTGTCATCCTTTGCACAGGGTGAGATCGCTGTTGGTTTTGGGCTGGGTCACATTGGGAATTTGCTTTCGGGGTCACCAAAGATCTGGTGAAACAAGTTTCTGTTTCCCTCGGAGTGATAGGCTTTGGGACCCTGGTCCTCATGCAATTGTTTAGCAAAGATCACAATGTCTGCTTCTATTGTTGGGGAATTTCTTGATCAGAGATCCTCAGAGACTTAAGCTATGATAGAAGTGTGACTTAATGAGCAAACAGAGCTGGTTGGCTATTTTATCCTTTTGTTCCGTGGGGGATACCTGCTGTGTGGCATGAAAGCTGGCCTGCGTTGCTGGCACAGCTCTTCAGGTGAACACATCCTTACTCCTTAGCAAGCCTCACGCTGCCCTTGCTTCTTGTCATTTCTTTCCTATTCCAGCTTTTGTCACATGTCTCAAGGTTAAGATTCAGTTTACACTGCTATGTGAATGAGGGCCTTTTACTGTTTCTTGATAAAAGGGATGGTAAACTTTGATGAAGGCCAAAAACATCTTTCTTCTCCTTATTGCTGTCAGATTATCTTTTGCGTGCCTGGGCCTCCCAAGGTATGTTTTACTTTCTGGTTTGGCTTAAATCAAACAACTGTAGCGTGGAGTGGGAGGTGAGAGAGACAAGTAGAAGTAAACAAAACAGATCAATCATTCATTGGTTTCAGGAAGAAGCTGTGGTCAGGATAGTTGTTCCTGCCTGACACTGGCCTGAAATGGTAGGGCAGGTGTCAGTGGATGGGAAGGCATTACCCAAACGGTTGTCCCTACAAGCTTTGTCATCATGAGAGGCACGGACGTAGGCCAGAGAGGTCATGTTCAAAGACTGTAACTATATGGTAGCCATTCAGTGAAGCACACCATATGCTATTTAATCCTAATGTGAGTGTTGCCTCAGAGGGTTTAATAATTGGGCTCATTTATTTCCTTTTTGGAGGTAGACAAGTAAGGCGCCAACTTCATAAATACTTGACCATGACCGCTTATTTCTCACATTGCTTTGGTGTAGTGCAGTGGTCGGCAAACTCATTAGTCAACAGAGCGGAAAACCGCATGTGGCTCGAGAGCCATGGTTTGCCAACCGCTGGTCTAGTGTAGTCAGTTACAAAAGCCTTAGAGGTTTAGAGGGATGTTCAGGATACACGGTAGGCCTTGTTGAATAACCACTTAAATATAATTTAAGTCATAGGGGTCATAATGGTATATAATAGAACATAATGGAAGAAGTTACTGACATAACAGCTTCAATTCAAGTTCACTCAATTCAACCATAGTTGCTGTGTGTCTTTAGGTACCGTCAGGTAGTGGATTCTGAGGCTGCAGTTTACATATGGAGGCTACGGAGGGTCGGGGAAAGAGATACATTCACACAGCAAGTGATCATGAGGCAATGCCATAATTATGATAGAGTAAAATTGTTTCAAGCAATGGAGGTAGTTTGTGAAAGTTTTTCAGCCAGCAGGAGGATTATTTTAGTGTCAATTGCAGTCAGTTGCACAGATGCCCTTCAAGGGAAACCTGATAAAACTCTTCTGGCTGTCTATCCAGTAGACTTCTGGAATGCACATGGGTCGCTCATTGCAGGACCACTGAAAGTATGTTGCATGGCACCGGCAAAAGAGGGAGGAGGCTAATGCTAAGGTTCGTGGAATGTTCTTGAGCCTGATGTCTTCAGGGTCCTCATTCCCAATCTGTAGTGCCTGCGGGTTGGCAAAAACCAGTGTGTAGCTTATGCTATGAATTGAGGTGCTCACAGATCTATTTTTAACTGATCAAAACCATCTCCGCCACCTTTGATATTTGCAAAGGTTTGGGGCACCGAATGTTGGTGAAGTGGAGGCTGCTGGGTGGTGTGAGACTCATCTGCCTCTTTCACTGAGTGGCCTAATGGGCTGTTTGTTGAGCAGGCATTTGCTCAACAAACATGTTGAGAGAACATTTGCCATTCCTGACATTGATGACAGCTATTTTTAGCCAGAGGGCAGGTGAGCATCTGTCTCATCTGAAGTTGGTGCTACATGTCATTGGCAAAGCTGGCATCCTGGGGACACACGGTAAATGTCCATTCTAGTAAACATTTATCGAAGGTCAGATAGTGATGGCACATAAACCCTCTTGGAAATAAAGTAGAAACTATCAAAGATTTGCAAACTCCTAAGATCAAGTTCTGGAAATTAAAAAAAAACACACAAAACCTCTAATTTACTTACTTGAAAGTCCTTTGCTCTTTAATTTTATTAGTGGGATCAAATACACTCATTTGACACTAAATTGGTTATTATTTTATAAATTGACCATACTATCTTACATTCTATAGTTTTCCTCAGTAGATAATTTTTGCCAAAGTGAAGAATTTTGATATTGTTTTCTGAAACAACTGACAAATATTTTGGACTTTGGTTAAATTTAGGTTCTACATTTTTCATCAAGCATTTGCATGTGATCATCAACTGTTGACGAAGAAGACAATTTGCAATAGGAAAATGCACAATTTGTTTTAAAATTTATGCCAGTGGCTTTGGAACAGCCAGCCCCACCCATGGTAGGCATAACTATTTGGCAGTGAGCTCATTCACTTTATGATCAGGTGATCATCATGTGAAAGGCTTCAGATCCAAGTGCAAAGAGATAATAACCACCTAGGGATGTAAAGGCCAGGACACCACGTGCGCCTTTGAGAGTGTGTGCATGTGCGTGTGCATGTGCACATGGTGGTCTCCGTGTGTGAGCTCTGAATGCTGAGTTGTCTGAGTGACGTGGTGACAGGCCTCTGGCTTTGGATTGGATGGTGATTGCTGATGACATATTGTGTGTGCCAGTGCCGGTTCATCCTTCCATCCTGGCCCGAGCTCCCTGAGAAAAGGCAGAACTCCTTCTGGAGTTGGGACCAGTGGCCTCAGTCCACCGAGGCCTGGCCACTGCCCAGGGCAGCCCACCTGCCTTCCTGCTGCCTCTCATCTGTTCCCAGTGACCTGAGCATTTGTCCAGGCTCTGTGCACTCCTGACCCAGATCCTCCCGCCACCTCCGAGCTGGAGCAGGGCAGGCGTGGGGTCACCAGGCCAGTGAGGACAGGATGGTGGCTGCTGGGGATGAATGAGCTTGTCTAATGCCACTCTCTGGGTGGGTTTTCTGAATATGACAGAATCCGATGAGCGGTGGTCAAGGGGAAACAGGCTGGCATCTTACATGGTGCTGTCTCCTCCCGTAAACTTTTCATTGTGAGCATGCAGGGCTTGTTTGGAGAATTCTGTGTCCTGTGCCACCCCCAAGAGTGCCTAAGGTCATCCGAGTGGCTTGAGCTTTGCTCTCCCTGCCACAGGTGTCCTTTTGACATGTCCTTTCAGCACAGCCAGGGGCCAGGGCACTGCCCCATGGCAGGACAAGGGGAGGTGGTGGGAGGGGAGCCTGGGTGCCCGTGACCAGGACTGAGCCGCCGGGAGAGGGAGGCAGCAGGACCCGGGAAGCTCTCACTGGGTGGTAGGAGCCGTCCCCGGGACTGAGTGCTTCTGAAGGAGGGGCTGGCGCGGGTGGCGCTGGGCCTGGGGATGCACCAGGAGGCATAGGGAGGCTGGCCTGGGTGCCCAATGGAAGGTGTGAGAAGGGTGGCCCTTTCTCACCACCCGATCTCCTGATCTACTTGGCAGGGACTCTGGGCAGCGCTGCCACGGAGGTTCCTTGGGTCAGAGCCCTGAGACTGTGTTGTGAGCTCAGGTTTTCTCATTCTGCTTGGCATCTTCAGGATGGAGGTTTCAGCTCACAGTTGATTGCCGCTGGCAGAGGGAATCAGGAAGCTGGGACTCCACTTTCCTGCAATCACATCTTCTTATCTTTCAAGAGGCTGAGAGCCAGGAAAGCTAGAGGGTTTTTGTTTTCTTTTAAGCCTTCTTCTGTCAAGGCTGAGATTTCAGCTAATTAGATTGGATGGTCACAGGGCTCATTTCCAGCTGCACCCCACCCCCCCCCACCACCACCAGGGAGAAAGAGAGATGACCCCCCACCCCCTCCTCCCTGTTCCCCACCCCTTCCTCCTGAGGGCACTCACATCACCCTAGTCCACACAGTCACACTCTCACATAGTGGCCCTGGAAAGCTGAGTCAGGAGAAATAAGGCTAGAGGTTGAAGCGGGAGGGAGAAGACAAGGTAAGGGGTGGTGGGGAGAGAGGGGGAAGGAGACAGACGGGCAGATGGAGGTGGAGTCTGAGACTTTGGGGAGGAACAAGGACATTTCATGGACATGTGGCTGAGAGGGAGAAGAAATCAAAATCCAGACTGTCTTGCCTGATGCAGAGATGTGGCGCTCTGTTCCCGATTCTTGTGACCACACACAGTGGGGGCCTGTTGGTTAGCTCAGTCTTGGGGACTGGCTGCATGGTGAGAAGCTCAGCCTGTCCAGCTCTCTGGTGTGTGTTTTGGTGGTCAAGTCCTACCTAGTCTTTCCTCATCTGGCTTCTCTCACGGCCTCTTCCACAACCCCCTCTTTCCAGAATTAGCGCATCCTGCCACCAAACCCTAATCTGGAGCCATAGGTGACCCCCTCCTGCCCCCCTCAGGGCCCTGGGCTGCTTCTTGCCTCTTCTCACTGGCCTGGCCTTCTTGCCTTAGACATAAGTATGTTCTTTGCCCAATGGCACTAGTCCCCTCTTTTCTTGATGGACTAGCCTGCATCTCCTGGACCAGCCTGCTCATCAACCCCCCTGGGACTTCCTCCCATCTAGACCCCTGGCCTCCCAGCCCACAAGTTGCCTGGACCCCTGGTCTCTCATGCTTCAGCCATCCCTGGTTATGACAAGATGAATGCGGCAGAGCACAGGGGTTGGGATAGAAAGAACATACATAATTATAACAATGAAAACCACCTCTTCGCTCCTACCCTGTTTCCCCCAAAATAAGACAGTGTCTTATATTAATGTTTGCTCCCAAAGGTGCGCTAGGTCTTATTTTCAGGGGATGTCTTATGTTTCCATGAAGTAGGTCTTATTTTCGGAGGATGTCTTATTTTCGGGGAAACACGGTGTTAGCTATAATGTTCCTTGGGGGCTGGGAGTGGCTTGGGGTTTCCTCCTAGGAGCCCAGTCCCCGTTGTTCTGGCTCCTTTGCAGGCCAGGTCACCCAGCCAGGGCTGCCCCTTGGGCCTCGGGAAAATCTGAGACCAAGACTCAGAATCCAGGCCTGAATTCCAGCGGACTCCCTCCAGCTATTTTTCTTTTTTTTTTTTTTCTGTGTTTGGCTGATGTTATGTAAAGCAGCCTAATGAGGTAAACATCCCAGAAGTTGGAAGCTCAGGTCCCCTGCAGCGTCAGCCATTTTCCTTAGCCTGCAGCCGCGTCTGAGCGCAGCCAGCAAGGCCCTCACTGTGTGCAGTCTGTTGTGAGCCGCCTCTTGCTAGCAAGGCGGGCAGCCCTGGGGGTCATCCAGCATGGAGCCGTCCCCGGGACTGAGAAAGCTTCGTAGCACAGAAACTCAACCAACAGAGCATCGCCATATGCCACTTGGTATTCCAAAGTCTTTGCCTTTTGCAAATTATCCCACATCTTTCTGTCCCAGCCCACCCTTGCAGAGGATGTCGTAGACCTTTCGGAAGGCCCACAGTCTGAGCCCACAGGCTGCCTGCCCCGTGCCCGTTCTCCCAGAGCCCCAGAGGGGTTTCTGCCACAAGCCAGGCAGAGAAGGCCGTCCCCTAATGTAGTACTGTACCTACACCTGCTTTTGCAGTGGGAACTCATGCCCGGACATTCCTTGCTTGTGTAAAAACTTACCTGTGCTCTGTCCTATCTGCTCATGGGCTAGACAACAGCTTTACTAATTTGATGAGCTTGTTTGAGCTAAGATGTTAATGTCTTCTTGGACTACCTTCCCTGATAGCATTTTTTTTTTTTTTTTTGTCGTTCAGGAGACCTAACTCAATGGAATGACAGTGAGGTGATTAAAGGTTGTGTGGAGATACGTTAGCACATGCAACTGTCCATCCCACCTGCTCAGATGGCTGGCCTGGCCAGGGGTCCGTGATAGAAAAGAAGGGTTCTTAGGAGTAGGGAAGGGAGGAGGCCTGGAGTAGGGGTGGGGTGGGATAGGGTACAACCTTTTCTGTGAAAGACATCCATGTACTGTCACGAATCTGAGAACCACTGTGCGATGTAATTGCAGTCTTCAAGCCACAATTCATCGGAATGTGCGGGTCCAATTTCTGTGCTGGGAATTGGTTGGAATTGTGGCCTGGAGGCGTTCTCTCTGCTTCTGCAGACCGGAAGTTGTTCTTTTCCCGCCAAGCATACTGATGAGGACGCCGCAAAGGAGAACTGGGCACAGCCCCCTGGCATCCTTCATCCATGTGCTCATTTACTCATTCAGGATTCATGGGGCGCCTGTTCTGGGAGGAGCCCGGTGGTAGGTGCTGGAGGGGATGTTAAAAGGTATTCTGCTTTCCAAATTGGATGATGTATTTCCAGGTGCCAACCAGGCAAGGGATCAAGCTGCTTGTTGCTTAATGTTTATTGGCAACCCAGAGAGCGCAGGCTCATGCTGGTGACACGCACACATCACAGGTCCCGACCTGCACACAGAAATCAGCAAGGATTCATTGCAGGGGGAATGAAAAGCAAAAAAAGAAGACAAAACTACTTATCAGACATATCACAGAGGCATGGCCTGATTTTCACAGCCAGGGGGAAGCAGAGGTGGTCTACGATCTGCTTCTTCTTGTTCCTCTAGAGGGGGGATCTGTCCCAGCTCCAGATGCTGATTGTGGCAGGTGATTTGTCTTTCCAATAGGCAAGCCAGAGCTCATTGTCCCGCAAGCCACGCAGTGAGGGGTGGAACCAGGCCAGAAGCTGCGTGACAGTTCCACTGGGCAGGGACAGCTCAGCAGCAGGGAGTCTGGGTTGGAGGTGAAACACAGAGGTCTGGGCAGCAGACACTTGCCATCAGCAGTGGGTCAGCAGGTGCTCCTTTGGGGCCTCAGGACCGCAGGGTTCAGGAGGGAGGAGGCTTGGCCAAAGGAATCTGGTATATTAGAAATTAGAATGAGAAATAGAGAACAGTGGCTATAAGAGAAACTGCGCTTTGAGGACCGGGGTACATGGTTCCGGAGTATTGTGCCCAAAACAAGGTGGGAGAACTTTTGAGTCAGAGCAGCAGTTTCAAATAGTCATCAGGATTGGTCCTGGGAGGTTGGGGGTGAGGCCGCTTCTGAGGATGGTGGTAGGACCATGAGGGTGGGGTGGGCAGAGACATCTGGGAACCAGAATGACTTAACAGAAGAAGTCATCAGTTCTCCCTTCTGTTGGAAAGGTCCCGTCAGAATCTAGAACGGAGCTACTCACGGTGGCCTATGGACCAGCACCAGCAGCGGCTGGGAACTGGTCAGAAATGCATGTTCTCGGGCACAACCCAGACCCACTAGGTCAGACTCTCTGGAGCTGGGGCCCAGGAGTCTTTGTGATCCTTAGCACATTAAAGGGAAAGGACTCTTGGTCTGGAGGGCATTGGCGGTCAGAGATGGCTCAGAGGAGGGAGCCGGGGTGGGCTTTGCACGGGAGCTGGCAGATGGGATGTCATTGTGTTTTGCACAGCCTCCCACAGGACTTCTACGTTGTGTCGTTGTGTAACTGGACACAGTGGGTCCGAGGCTGCCTGTCACTACCTGAGCCAAGTTGAGCAGAGACAGGGTTGAATCATACATGAGCGTTTATTTCAATAATGCCGCATGTTGGAGAGCAGCAGGTCATCCTTTAAATTCTGCTCTCACCCCCCTGCCAGTTGCTGGTTACAAACACATGAGGGAGAAGATAGCTACGTGCAACTGCAGGTGTAACAGGGAAAGGGGAGGGGAGGGTCTGCAGTCGGCCTTCTGGAGCTCAAAGTCTGATAACAAGTGGCTAATCTTCCATGATGTTACAAACAGCTCGGCCCCTTCCTGGGACTGGAGAATGGTCAGCGTTCCTGAGAAAGACTCTCGGAGGGGGTCAGGGTCTGGGCACAGCAACCAAATCAAAGCGTGTCCTGTCCTTGGTCTGTTCTCAAAATGTGTTTCTTTTCTGAGTAATTTAGGAGAAGTTAGGAGAAGTATCTTATTTTTTTACAGCCTTGTTTCATCCTCCAGTTTCCCAGGGCCTGTAAGAAAAACTGCTTAACTCTAGTTAGTAAGGTGAATAATTATTAAGCAACCATGGGTTTATTCTTGTTATGTGCCCTTCCTCACTATCAATTGGTCTGTTTCTATTTGGTTATAGTGGTCATTTACTTTCCTCCCACATTTATTGTGGTTATTTGGGGAAAACAGCATGGAAGAGCAAAGATGTATTTCCTTTTGTTATTTTACATTTTATGTGTTATCTATGACCATCCTCCTAATATCGGGTCTCGAATCTCCATCCTCATATTTCTAACATCCTCCTTCATTCAGAAATAGCTTCAAGCCCCATAAGCCATGGGGCATTGGGTAGAGTCTGTCACTCTGTAGGTGTATGGCCCTGGGCAAACTAAGTGTTTTGAACCCACTAAACTCATCACTAAAATGGAGGTAAATAATACCTGTCTGGAGAGTTATTACAAAATTTAAATCAAATAAAATGATTCATGCAAAATCAGTTGGTGACTCTGTAAAGTCTGTACCAAGCAGTGGTAGATGCTGTTGCTGTTGGGACATGGAGCTGTGCCAGACACCGAGGTCCCCGCGGGAGCTGGAGGGAAGGCTCTGAGGTGACACGTCACGGACTCGGGGGCTTTCCCATCCGACCCTGCAGGGCCTGTGTGGGCAAGTTTGCCTTGTACGTGTGGGTGGGCCTGTTGTGGGTTTGCTGTCTGCACAGGTGTGTGTGTGTGTGTGTGTGTGTGTGTGTGTGTGTGTGTGATGGGAACTTCCATCGGGTGTTTATGGTGTGGGAGTAGAGAGTGGCTGAGAGTACTATTTGCTGAACGACAACAGTGTGGCATATTGTGAAAGGCGTCTCAGAACAGAAAATCCTCGGTGCTTGGCATCCTTGGTGGGTTAGCTGCGGCACAAGTGGCCCTCTTCGTTTATCAGCTGCGTCCAAGAAGAGTGCAGTGTAGATAACAACATGGGCCCTAAAAGAAGATTTATACACCCGGTATCTAAACAGTAACATTTTCAGAGCTTTGAACATAAACACACTCTGAGCACATTTGTATTGAAATTGTTGAGGGGAGTATGGAAACCACTGTGTCCTTCTCCTAACTGCTGTAGCCCATCCCTGCCTTACAGGAAGGCTGTTATTTCCAAAATGGACTCTGATCAGATCCCCTCTCCTGTTTCCGAAATGAAAACACACATCCCCAGAGAGGATATTGTGAGAGTATCTGGGCACTAGGGAGTGGAGGGTCCAGGAAGAACATGGGAGATGTCTGGGACAAGGGGGAGGCGGTGGAGGTGGTATTCCCGCTCTCTGGGAAGGAGTGCTCCTTATTTCCACCTCAGTGCTCCTGGGGATGCTGGCTGAGGTCCTGGACTCTGCCATTCTGTGTTTCAGCGATGAAGGACCATGAGGTGCAGGGAGATAGGTTGGCCTTGGAGCTTGGGAGCCATCAGGTGGCTGAGAGGGGGCTGCAGCTCAGCCTGGCCTGAGTCCCCTAGAAACTGCTCCATAGCCGTGGCCATGGGGAAAAGATGGAACTTAGTCCTGACAAGGGAGTTCCAGGGAAGTAGGCTCTGAATTGCCAAGTCCATGGAGTGGGCAGAAGGCAAGAGCCAGACCCAAAGTGCAGGTAAGGTGGAGTGAGTAGGGTCCCCTGAAGAGACCACAGAACACTGCTAAGGCCATTGACTCTGCCACCGCTCAAGTGATGAGGACTCGCAGTGTTGGCTGCTGAGAGGAATGCCAGATTTCTCTATTCATGACCAAGCAGAAAGGCTGCCTGAGTTGCTTAGGTTTAAGGACATTCTATTGGGTACTGTTTGAGTGATGGGGTTATTGGGTTGAGCACACGGGGCACATGGTAGGCCTTTTGAAATGATTCTTGGGGCTGATGTTCTCTGCCACCTGCACCTTCTTGATTTTCCACAGAGAGGAAGGGAGAGGGACAGAGAACTAGAAACGTCGATGAGAGAGAAACATCGACCAGCTGCCTCCTGCACACCCCCCGCTGGGGATGTGCCCATAACCAATGTACATGCCCTTGACCGGAATCAAACCTGGACCTTTCAGTCCGCAGACCGACACTCTATCCACTGAGCCAAACTGGTTTCGGCCACCTGCACCTTCTTTATATTTCCCTGAGAGCTGACTTTGGCTTGAGCTTGGAAGTCATTATGGGCTAAGTGGCCTGCATGGAGCTGGATTATAAAGTACTTCTCCATGGAGTTGAGCCTTGCTCATGCGGAACTGGAATTCACTGTGTGGAGGTGAGAGGTAGAGCCAAGCCTTAGCCAATAATAGCATTATTTATCTTGCTTCACATTCCATGCTTCTCTATCTCAGGAACCTGTCCTGGAAGGTTGGTATAGGATACAGTGCAAACATTCTTAGAGTCTTTACAATTCAACATTCCAGCCAGCACCATCCAACAGAACTTTCTGTAATGATGGAAATGATCTATAAATCTGCATTTCCCATTATTATAGCCATGAGCAACATATGACTATTGAGCTTTTAAAAAAAAGATATTTATTTTTAGTGATTTCAGAGAAGAAGGGAGAGGGAAAGAGAGATAGAAACATCAGTGATTAGAATAATTGATCGGCGGCCTCCTGCATATCCCCTACTTGGGGATCGAGCCCACAGTCCTGGGGAGGTGCCCTGACCTGGAATTGAACTGTGACCTCAGGAGTTGATGCTCAACCACTCCGGCACACTGGCTGGGTGATTACTGAACTTTAGAAATATCACTAGATTGAATGCCTAACACAGTTTAAATCATTGCAGGTAGCCAGTGGCTATCACATTGGGCAGAGCAGATCTGAACAAATACGCCTCAAAATTTTTAAATATAGATTTTATTTCCAAATCACAAACTGTCGATTATGAACATTTATACATTGAAAACAAAACAAGATGCATTATCTATGTGCTCCAGCCATTTAGGGTCTGGTCATTACCTGTTCCTACTGTGGGCCAGGCTGCGCCAGGTCTGGTTCCTTGGGGAGTCGACTCTGAGATAGAGTTGAGCAGGAGGAGGTTTATGGAGTGCCCTTAGAATTCACACCTGTGGAAAGGAAGGACAGAAGCTGGTTAGACAGGGGAAGCCAAGCTCTGATGTTGGCCTGCGATATCCCTTAGAGCACTCTGGTCCCACATGGCCCTCCAGAGGTTCCCGATTGGCCCAGAGAGCCAGGCCTCACCCTCCCACACTAGCTACTTCTTGGATGTGGGGTGCCCGGTGTCTGAGCCATCCCAGTAGGGGCTGACCCTGAAGGCTGACAGCCCTCCCAGAACTAGGGCATCAAGTCCTTCCATGAAGGGGTCTGGGCAGTGCCAGTGCCTACCAGGCAGGCATTTGACTGACACTTTGAGGTGGCCAGTGAGGTGACTAAGACTCAGACATTAAGACCTCACCCATAGTAGCTATAGCCAGTAAGGGACAGAGGCAGAACTAGAACCCAAGCCTTTGCGACAGCAATGTTCCTGATCTTTCCTCACCCCAAGGAACCCCACCTTAGGACAGTGGTCACCAACCTTTCAGACGTCATGGACCATCAGTGACCTGGGGACCTCCGGATGGTGACCGCTGTCTTATGAGACAGTCCTATTCACTCTTTTCTCCCCTCTCTGTCTGTTCCCCAAATATGACATATTTTTATTATCCCAAATAATGGCCCCTTCATTCTCCACCCCTCCCCACCACCAGCCTCTCACTCTCCACCCATTATCTCAAGTAAATGAAGGCACTCCCCCCCTTAAGAGCAACTGGGCTAGCTACCCACCTCCATCCAAGAGCTCTGCTATTCAAAAGAAATGAGAGAAAGCTATTTATTTTCCTCTTCTCTGTTTTTCTTTTTCATTTAATTACTGGTATCACAACAGGATTTTTTTCTATTGCTTTTCATTGCAAATGTGTAGTATTTTGTCCACATTATGAGTTAAATAGGCTTTTGTGGACTAGCCTGGAAACCCAATCACCATTTATAACAGACACAGCTTCTCTGGAAATAGGTTCTGCATTCTAAAGAACTGGCTTATAAATGAGATTTTTAGAATGAAATTCATTTCAAAGCTGGAGACTGTCTTTCAACTTTTAGGCAAGTTTGCCTCTGAATGTTGTCGCCGCATCCCCTCTTTCTACATCTGTTGTTCTTCAGCTGGATCCCCCGAATCAGGCACCCTCAGTGGGGTGAAAGCTCAGACTCCCCCATCCCTTATTCTCAGCCCATAACCAGCTGCTGGTACAAAATTAATTAATGCCCCATGATGTGTGCTGTGTATGCTTATCTGAAATTCAGAAACCCAACCAAGAGACTTCGAGCATCCTTGGTGCGAGTTATCATACTGTCTCAGGCCCCACCTCTCAGTGCACATTGGCAAAATCAGACTAATTATGTAACATTTCCCAAGGCTCTCTGCTTGGGCACCTGGCACCAAATTAGAAATGAGCAGTCAGTAGTGTGCGTGTGTGTGTGTGTGTGTGTGTGTGTGTGTGACCTTCTGAGGCTGAGAGGCTGGGTGTGGGGTGACACCACATGGGACCTACGTCAGCAATCGTTTTCCACACCCCATTCCACCAGCTCACTCCTGGAGCTTCTAGATTTTGCACAGTTGCCAGGGAAACAGGGAAAAGGAATTGTAGGAAAGCTACCTCCTCCCCAAGCTCCTGGGCACATCCTCCTGGGGGGTGTGGGTGAAGGAGAAGGAAGGGAAGGATCCTTCAGGCTGTGAGTAGCGGAGAAATGTGACACTGAGCCAGAATTCCCTTCCCTTCCCCCCTCCTCCCTTCATTCAGTCTGGCTTTGTCTTAGTGTCACAGACACTAAGAGATCGGGGTCCCAGCTCTCTTTTCTGCTGCCCCCCCAACCCTCCTCCCCCATAACCCCCTCCCCTCACGTTGCGGTTGCTGTAGGGCCTACCTCCAAGGATCTTCTCATTTCCTGGAAGTCAAAATGACTTCTCCACACCTCCACTCTCAAAAAGAGCAGGGACCTCTGGTTTATGGTTAAGGCTTGAAATCCAGCTGTTCAGCTTGGCAGAGCGACAGCAATGTGGAACTAAAAAAAATGACTAACATGGCTCCATTTCCTCATTCAATTGGAGGAGAAGGGCTGGGACCCTGGTTTGTAGTTCTTTGGCGCTCTGGGTAACAAGGAGATGGCTTTCGTGTTCTTGGAGGGACCCAGCAGGATCTTCATTCCCGGTGTTGACTGAGGGCCTGCGTGTGCACAGCATCTGAACGAGGCAGAGGAGGAGAGGCCTTCCGAGCACAGAGCAGAGACGTCAGCTGGAGGCTGCAGGGGCCCGCGCTATAGGACGTGAGCAAACACCATGTCATTAGCAGCGTCCAGAGGAGGAAGAGACTGTGTCAGCCCAGGCTGTGGGGGCAGGAATAGTGGCCCAAGAAATGGGCCTAAAAGACTTCATTTATTCAAGTTATTGAGTTCCTACCATTTACCAGGAACTATGGTAGGGACTAGATGAAGGAGGCAGCAATTCGTGCCCTCAGGGAGCTTGCATTCTGGTGTAATGATCGTTACCACCTACTGAATGCTTAACTTGGGCCAGCAGCTGCATCCTGAGGTGCATCATTTCACTTACACCCCACTGTCCTATGAGGAGCATACTATTATTATATCCCTCTCACGGATGAGGAAACTGAGGCTTAGAGGTTAAATAACTCACCCTAGAGCCATATGGTGTGAGCGTTATGGCTTTGTGATACCTTAGGAAATTCACCTGCCAGCCATCCATGAGCTGGATGGAGCTGGGCAGAGTCTGGACTCTGAGGAGCCCTCTGTGATATTCCAGGCCTGAGGTCGGTGGCTGGGCCTGGCCTCTCAGCCATGGATACATGACACTTGAGAAAACCTGGAGCTGAGGCCACCTGCTAAGTGGGTGTGCTCTGGGGAGGACTGGTGTCCAGAGTGAGTGGACAAGGTCTGAAGGAGCTAATGCTAACGCACTCCCTAGGGGTGTGGGACTGTCCTGAGGCCCATCAATACTAACTGTGGGCATGACATGTGGGAAAGTACGCTTTCCTTAAAGTGTGGGGAAGAATTACTATATTTTGTTGAATTTATGTTCATTTTTCTCTCCGTACGAAGAAATAAGGTATATTCATTACATTCAAGTGCTAATTCAATTCAGCATCTAATGAGTGCCTGAATCATATATCTCCTTGGCCTTCAAGTCTCAAGGCTAACAACTATTTTCATTCTGTTATTAAACAGGTCCACTTTGATCATGCCATTAATCTGTGAAAATTAGCTTTCAAATGTATGCTACACTTAAATAAATTTAAACGTACCAGGCTCTTCAAAAATTTTTCCCCAGGATAAAATTGTCAATTGCACCACGATTCGCAAATTCGCTAGTTACTCTTGAACTCAGATTTAAGAACATAGTAGATTTTCTTCTCTCTTTGGGTATTTAAACTGGATTCTCACCTGGGGATCATGATGGGGTGGGAAATCAATGAGAGAGTAGCTATCACTTACTCTCAGAAGAGGGGTTCTTCTGCCTTACCCGGCCGGAGCTGTGAATAATTCAACGGGGTCCCAGGCTCCCTTTTCCTGTCTTGAGGTTGAGCGTATTAAAATTGCATGGCCAAAGGACACATGGGAGGAAATGGTTGGTGCCTCCACATCAGCTGTCAGAACCTCCAACACAGCCTCAGAACACCCTCAGCTCTCGTTCTGGGGACGCTGAGCTGCCATCAGCTGGGAATGGCCAATGGATGAATGAAGTGTCTCCACGTCTACGTGTGGTAGTTTTCCTTCATTCCCTCGCAGCCATGGACACGGAAAGCTGTCTTAATGCTCGTTATTGATCATCTTAGTCATCATTGTCGGCCTGATCATTAAGTATTTATAGTTTACTGTGCACAGGGTAAGTGCTGAACAGACGGGGCACCGTTTTAGAAGCTTTTCAAGACGATCTAATTCATCTCCTTCAGTGACTGGAATCTCCAGAGAATGCATCTAAACTAAAGAGTCAATTGATTATAGTCAGTACTATGTTGTGTTTTGTGTGCGTCTGTGTGTGTGTGTGTGTGGGGGGGGAGGGTGGGGGGGTTGGGGAGAGACGGGGATGGGGGAAGTTGAAAAATAATTTTTTGGAAAATGCTCTGGTTCTTTTGAAACATTTTTTTTCATGGGTCACTGTATAAAGTTTCTAAGACCAGCTTGGATTCAACGTGGAAGCTGAAAATGGTGGGAACCAAATGAGACTTAAAACCCCACAGACTCAGGTCAAGCCTCGTTGAGTTGTCAGGGAGACTGAAACCCCACATTAACTCTGTAAGGAGGGAGGAAATCTGAGACAGGCATTGTCACCAGGTGCCATTCCAGACAGCAAGCATTTGGCTCCTGAATGTGGGCAAATCCTTTAAGTCTATGGTAGTAATGCTTCCACCTAAACACCCAGCCCATTCTCAGTTCCTTTTTCTTCCTCATCAGATTAAGATTTTATCCTCCTCCTAGCTTTTTTCCCCCAGTTAATTTCATTGCTTCTGATTATCGAATTAAAATGTCACTATAGAAAATTTTGACAAAAACGTATAAAAGAACAGAAACATCTTCTAAAATTTCACCACCAAGAGACAAATTACTACCGTGCTTTATATCTTTTTGCATTTCTATCGATGGTATAGAAATCATACTTTATATATAATATTGTATCCCATATTTTATTTGTAATTATAAGCATTTCCTTTTATCATCAAAACTCTTAATAATCATAACTTTAATGGTATAATAATATTCTACCATGCAGATATACATAATTTACTTAATCTTCTAATGTTAACAATTTATGTTGTGCTAGTTTGACATTTTTATGATAATGTTGTAATGATAATCCTTGCGCATAAATCTTGACCATAGTTTTGATTATTTAATAAATTCCTAGAATGGGGTCATTAGTTCAAAAGACACATACTTTTTATTTTTAAAAATATATATTTTATTGATATTTTACAGAGAGGAAGGGAGAGAGACAGAGAGCCAGAAACGTCGATGAGAGAGAAACATCGAGCAGCTGCCTTCTGCACACCCCCCACCGGGGATGTGCCCGCAGCCAACACATACTTTTTAAAAGTTCTTGCTATATAATGAGAAATTGTGTTCCTATAAGGTTGAGCCAGTTTATCTACATTGAAAATTCTTTTTTCACTCAGGTAGGAGAGAGGTTGAATTTGAAGAAATGGTTATTAGCCATTGTATTTCTCCCTTTCACATTCTCGCTTCATTTGCTTTGCCTTTACTTTCTAATTACTTTACTTTTCCCCATCTCAAATAAATTAATCCATCTTCAGAACGTGTGCCTCTTGGCCAGTTCTCCTGTCTTGCCTCCCTACCCTGTTCCCCGTATTTAATCATTTTTGGTCCCTCTCACGGCTAAAGAGGTTGACAACTCTTGGATTAGAGGCACCAAGCCCTAATCAGTGCTCAGAAAAATGAAGCTCAGTGGCTACTTAAAGGGGCTCAGGAGCATTTGGGATTTTATGGCTCTTGGAGTGGTTAATACTTTGGGAAAGAGGAACGAGACATTGTCCTATTTGCATCTGTGTCTCTGGCACCTAGAATGGAGCTGGCCCACTAGAGAAGGCAGGGTGCCTGGTACATCTCTGATGAATGAACAGACAAAGCCTGTCCTGGGGTCCGGATTCTTCTCAGGGATTGGCTCTCCTGGCTCACTGCTCTATCGCCGAGTCAAGGAAGAACAACAGGGCTGCCAAGAAAGTTTGAAATTAATTTGCATTTTGCGATTTGTACAAAAATGTAATTAGATTTCTTCTCCAGAGGTAATCCATTAGTGCAATCGATGATTGTAGTTACTCAGTATGTAACCTTAAAAAATTGCTGATGTCTCATTAAAAACAAACACTTGCTTAGTAAAATAATTCTACATCCAGTACTAGCCATATCTCTGTGTTTTTTTGTTTGTTTGTAGGAGACACTGTGTCCCTTCTGCAGCATCCCTGGTTAGAGACAGAAGGCAGGACTGCTGCCCGGAGTTCGGAGGGCCCTCTCAGTGGCCATACCTGCAGGCGGAGAGCTGGTGCTCTCGGTGGGCAGCAGAGTGGCCGGGCTCTCACCATCAGGCAGTTCTCCCACAGCTGGTCAGGTGGTGCTTCAGCCAGTCAGCCACACGATCTAGTCAGCATTGCTTTTTCCCATGCAGCCTAACTCTTAGTTGAAAGAAAAGTGTAGGAATTGATTATATAATAATTAACCCATGGAAAGTTAGGGGATCAACTTCCTCCTACCTCCTGCTATAACTTCCTTCCCTCCCCCCCTCTTGTCAGAAAGCTTTCCCTAATTCAGTGCCATTCATGGGCTCCAGCCGACCTACCTTTAACAGCAGGCAGGCCTGTGCCCATCAGGGGCGCTGCTCCAAGGCCCCTTGGAGACCCAGAAGCCAGGCTGCCAGCCGGGGAGCAAGAGGCGGGTAATGGAGACATCACCACCTGGTTGAGAAAAGCTAGAGATCATCAGAGCACTACTGGGAGCTGCCCTCTCAGGCACCAATGGGGAATAGATGATGGCAGTTCCATTAGCTGGAAAATTCTGTAACTCAGAGCAGATGGAGGGAGAGTGTATTGATTGGCATGTGGTAATCTTGGTGGAGTCTTATCAGTTCTGAGATTCAGAATGAATCTCCCATCTTCCTCTTCCCAAGGGGGTTTGGTGCCACTCTTGTATATGTCATTGTCAGCACACTTCATTTCGTACGAACGTTTTTATTTTGCTGCAGTGTTGTCCACCCCAGGGTAAAGGACGTGTCTCATTCACCTTTCAATCCCAGTGTTGGTCTGATATCTGGCAAATGGTAGGCATGAAAACCATTGCTTTAATTAAAAGAAGTGAAAGAGTGTGAGGCTGGAGGTGCCAGGTGCAGGTTAGCTGGAAGCATGATGGATCTGGCTCTGAGAACTGAAAGTAGAAATTTATTGATCTCAGCGGGGCGAGCTTTGTTCTGAGGAAGAATTTTCTCCCTTTTCCATATTAACCCTGGAAACCTTTCTCCAAGTGCGAGTCTTCCACAGCCCCTCCTCTGTTTTGGGCTGGTCCTTCCCGGGGTTCCTATGCATCTCCGCACAGACGGAACGTTCATGTCACACTGGGCTGTGTGCTCTGTCAGGGAAAGAGTCTCGTCACGCAGATACTTCTGGGAGCTCAGTGTTTGGAAAGCCTGGGTCCCTGGCTTGAGGCTGTGCTAGTCCAAAGGATGCTGAGAGTTGTAGGTATGCCTGCGAATGCTCCACCGAAAAGTACGCCTCCCGTTTGAAACGTCACCTGGTTCAGGTTCTCTACCTTCCTTGTCCCTGTCACATGAAATAGTCCCCGGGGCAGAGATTCCAAATTGTGGTCCCAGGGACACCAGCACCAGAATCACCCGAGTGGGCTTGGCCAGACCGCAGATCCTTGTTCTGCCAGTTCAGACTCTGGAGATAGTACTGCATGCTTGCCCAAGTTGGGTAGCTCCTCTCTAGAGCGGGGGAGTTGGTCTGCCTAGGAGCAGTGGCCCTAAAAGATGTCTGGTCCAGATGGCACCCTTCCGTAGCCTGCCCGCCCTTTCTTGGTCTCTGTTATACATAAAGCCTGTGACACACGTTGTTGAGGTGAAAATGCTGGCTCTGGCCTCTTTTGCTTAAAATGTAAGGACTATGATCATACATAATTCACTTCAACAAAGGGCATCTTGGGGCAAAGGAAATGCCATAAAGAGTGGGGAGGAGGCGAGGCCAATCTTACTGTGAGGGTAGGATAATCTGGTGAGACTTTTGTGGAAGGGAGGACTCAAAGAGGACCTGGAAGAGCAGATGGGACTTCCCAGGCAGATGAGGGAAGCAATGTTTGCTAGACTGATGGAGCAAGCTGGAGCAGGATCCTAGAGAGGAGAGGGTGGGGAGAGGTCTGAGCTCGTGGCTACAGTGGAGAATGCCCGAGGCTTTGGGATAGGGGAAGAGATTGAAGTAGGGGTGAAACTTGGGTACATCAAGGCTCTCTTCTCTTTGTCCAGGGTCACCTTGAAACAGGTTCCAGCAGGATCAGCTGCGACCACATCCTCTAGGTATAACACCTGGACCAGGGGTTCACATGACCCACACTTGGTTGATAAAATCCTTATTCCTTTTGTGTCATCGCACACCCCAGGCCCTCAAAGTTGTCTGTATCATCTGCACTCTGTTTTGTGGGGCAGAGCCATGCCTGGGTGAGAGAGCAGAGCACAGACAGAGGAGAGAAACAGTGTGGTCGTTTCTGCATTGTCTATGCGGCTGGGACAGCCGTGGGAGGTGAATGATCCAGAACACTGGGTGATACCAAAGGCATTTATATTTGGCTTTGAATTGCATGGCGTGATTGCTGGCAGCTTTCCCTTCCTAATTAGGCCAACATTCAAATGAGCTGGCACTCCCCGAACACATACCACCAAATTCCAAGGGCATGTAAAAGAAATCTCCTCCATTTTTATTTTGATATGAAGGATTTCCATTAACACTAGTATGAATGTTCTGCAATACCAGCATGAAGAGATCCCCATCATAATGGTTTCCATGGCAAGTGGCCTCCCGGTTGCACATCTTCATTTGTGATTGATTTTTCATGAAGCTGGGAATAGCCTCTACCAAATTCAGAATTGCCCAATAAAGGCTTCTGATTTATTGTGGTAAGGAACGTGTTGCTACATTAATAATAGTTTCCTGGTGGGTGTAGAACGCTTGCAGAAGAATGATTTCTGCGCTGTGCCGCAGTGTACACAGTAGGCTGGGAAAAGCCATTCACGGGTCTAATTCCCTCTCTGAACTTTAGTTTCCAGTAAAGAACAGTCACATGTAAATTATGGAATGTACTCTAAGCCCATATGTAGACAGAATAGAATTTATAACCATCAATAAAAGCATCCATCTTTAACTTATGAATCTCATCATGGAATTTTATAGCTAGAACTGATGTGTGAGATCATCTAATCAAGCTTTTATCATTTTTAGTGAGGAGGCCGAGAGAAAGTTAAGGATCTTGAGGAAGTTGTACTAAACGTGTGTTTGTAGGACACAGGCTAGCTGAGGAGTTAAAAAAAAAAAAGTGGATTGGTTATCAAAATCAAACCGAACCCCATATTCTCTGAGGATCATGCTAGGTGGATGATGTGTATCTCAGTGACCATACTTGCCAGAATCTGTGATGGAGACGGATACTCCTACTTATTCCTTAACCAGCAGTAGTCACTGACCCCTAAGAAATTGCCAGGCCCCTTTGAGGTGCTTTCTCCCCTGGACACTCCATGCTTTTCTGCTGGCTTCAGGCCTGTGAACCCCACCCAGCCTTCCAGGTCCTAGTGGGTGCTGCTCCCTAAGTTCCCCTGCCGATTGGTTTTCTAGCAAGAGCAAGCAGGAGGGCATGAGAGGGAGTTTTTCTGTGTCCCATCACCAGCAAGAGTGGAACTGGATGAGAGCGAAAGACACACCAGCGCAGCGGGGAGGTTCTCTGAATCCAACCTCTCTGTGATGTAAACCAAGCAAACGCCCAGCCCCAGAGCTCCCTGAGCGGGTTGGAAGGACAGGAGGACGGGAGCTCTCATCTCAGGAAGAGTGGTAGCTCCAGGGAGAGGAAATGGAAAGGTTCCTGGCATCTCTGGCTAACCCACTTCCAAATTTGAGACGTTACAGACGTTTGGGAAGGGGAGCAGGCAAAGGGAAAGGTGGGATAGAGGTGTGGAGTGTGTGGTGGTGGTGGAGTCACAAAAGTCCTTTCTTTCTTTCATTTGCACAGAGACTAACGCATGGTGGGCAGGCAGGTGCTGGGGCATCGTGTTGGCGCCCTGAGCGCATGCTGGAAGAAAGTAGCAACAGAGCCAAGCCAACCGACGGCAGCCCACATCTGCAGCGTGTATAAGACCACTTGAAAGGGACTGTCTTTGTCCCTGCTCTGCTGGCTTCAGGCCTGTCAGGGACCTCACTCAGCCTTCCAGGTCCTCACGTGAGGAGCCAGGATGAAGTCATCCAGAGTTAGGGAAGGCGGGGAAAGAAACTGGTCAGAAATGCCTCAAGAATGGAAGTAGCAATGGGAAAGCTATGAGGAGTAGATAAAATAGGTAAATATTTATCTGATGCCCTGATGAGGGAAAGATAGATAAACACGAAAGAAAAGACTGGTAGGTTTGTCTACATCCAAATGAAGAACTGTGCCCGCCACAGATTAATAAAAAATTAAATGGCAAAGAAACTGGGAAGATGCTTGCAATGAACACGATAAACAAAAAGGAACTTTCTTGATATGGGGGTGGGAGGTGAGGGTAGGGGGGCGCGTGCTGACAGGCTCAGAGCCCAGGAAATAAATGCGCCAAGGATGTGAACAGGTTACACAAGGGGATGCTGCATTTCTGATAAACATGGGAAGTGCTCAGTTTCATCAAGTAATCTGAGATGCAGATTCATATGTTAATAACACATCTTTTTTTCCCCTAACAAAATTGGAGAATGCTTATTCATCGTTGGTGAGTTGGTGGAAGATGAAACTAAGATGGGCTTACTTGAAATAAATTCGGTCTTATTTATCAAAAAATCTTAGCATATTCACATCCTTAGAACAAGTAATTTCATTGAGGGGCCTTTATCCTAGGGAAACAATCTGAAATATGCAGACATTTTTCTATTCAAATTGCTCACTAAAAACTGGTAACAATCTTAATGCTCAAAAGTGGGGGGGGGGTCAGAGTTTAAATAAATTCTGGTTCAGTCACATGTAAAGGATACAGTAACCATTAAACGGGATATTTGTGCAGAATTTTTGAAGACATGAAGCTCTGTTTGCATATTGATTGGTAACTGAGAAGAGCAGACTGTAAAATGATATGTAGATGTTCTTTCCAATTAGAATGATATAAGGAAATACATACGTGTGTGCAAGGAAAAGGGCCTTGTGGAAATAAACCAAAACGGCAAGCATGGTGTTGGTTTCTAGCTGGTGGGATTAGGAATGATTATTTTTGAGTTTCTTTTTCTTGGATTGACACCTAAAAGTGTGTGTGATTCATTGGAGTAAAATTCCAATGGCTATAAACCACATACCTGGTTTGGAAAGGAAGGACGAGAGGAGGTAAGGAAAATAGTGAGAGCAGAGCAGGGGGTGGGATGATGGTGGAGGCATGTGCAGCTCAGAAGCTGAGTTAGCCAGGTGTGTTGCTGTCCCCAGGGTCGGAGCCCAGGGAGTGGGGTGGCTTGTAGATGGAGGTAAATCCTAACCTTAAGCCCAGGAAAAGGTCTCGGTTCGAATTGGAAAGGCCCTGCTTCTCTATGGAGGCAAAGGAAGCAAGCTCAGTGGTGGTCAGTGTTATAACCTCTAGGGCTTTGGGAAGAGTCCAACTGGGGCCCCTGGAAGACTGCCTCGAGTTTTCACCTGGTCTGACTTAAGGTGGTGCAGTAAAAGGCCATGTAAGTGTGTGAAACCTGCACCCCAAGATGCTCTGTGCTGTAGGAAAAGATACCCGTGCTGTTGAACCAAAGTATCAGGTTGGGGAGGCAACATTTCAGATACCTTGGTTCAGGTTCTCTACCTTCATTGTCCCTGTCACATGCAATAGTCCCCAGGGAAGAGATTCCAAATTGATTTATAGAAAACACACAAGGACCAGGCACCCAGAAGCGCCATCTCTGGGAGAAAAATCACTCCTCTTCCTGATGGAAGCGGTAGGTGAATCTGGGCAGGTTGCAGGAGAAAGGCTGCTGGGCAGTCCCCAGCCTGACGGTGCCTTTTCTGAGTTGCTGACCTGGTCGCTGTGTGCTGGTCTGGGCCTGTGTTCCCACACAGCCGGCCCGAGACCAACAAAGCGCGCGCTGCCCGGAGTCTGTGTGGGGAGGTGGGTGCAGTTTGTGGTCAAGGAACACAATGAAATGAACTCCCTGCTTGGAATAGCTGAAGCCACATCTCTGGACTTATTAACAAAGGGTTCTGACTCAGAGAGGTAACCAGCCCCACAGGCTAGCTCTTCTGTGTCAGGATTTCTTTGTCCAAGGAAGCAGAGGCTGACAAACGGTTCACAATCACAACGGAGGGAGCCCGTGGAGCTGGTAGGAGCTTGTTTTTTTTTGTGGGTAGCTGACCCAAATATCCCGATTTCCTTCCTGGGCCCAGTTCCATGGGCATAGGTGTGCACAAATGTGTGTGCGCGCAGTACAATTTTGCTATAATCTTTCCTTCAAATCTGGGGATATCTTAGTTGGGTTCACCGGGAAACAGACTGTCTTAGCAGTTCAGGCTTCTATAACAAAAATACCATGGACCAGATGGCTTATACAACAGATATTTATCTTCTCACAGTTCTGGTGGCTGGAAGTCCAAGATCAAGGTGCCTGCAAGTCCTTTCAGTGCTTCCTGGCTGCCTTCTTGCTATGTTCTCACCTGGTGGAGGGCCAAGAGAAGAAACAAGCTTTCTTCTTTTCTTATAAAGGCACTGATCTCATCATGAGGGCTCCACCTCATGACCTAGTGACCTCCATCACATAAGAGAATTAAGATTTCAACATAAGGATTTAGGAGGAGGGCACAAACATTTAGTTCATAGCACAGACCTCAAGACCCGGCTTTGCATGCAGGGAGGAGGGAAGCCAAACTGAGCAGAAGAACAGCTGGCTGGTGAAAGATTTGCAACAAAGGCCTCAGCAATGGCACAGGGAGCCCACGGAACTCGGATAGCCCTTCAGAGTGCCCCCAATTGAGGGAAGGGGCTGGGTCTTTGTACCTGCACACAGACCTGTCTCAGCAGGCAATCATAGAGATATTGGGGGACTGAGTGCCTCAGTGCTGAAAGGGGATCGTAGATCCTGGTGGTATACCACAGCATCCACTACAGGGGCAATGAAAATCTCCAAACACCTCCATTTAGAAGCACGGAACAGACTCGAATCTCAGAGGGAAGGTGGGGGAAGAGATCAACCAAAGCACTTGTATGTATATATGCATAACTCATGGACACAGACAATAGGGTGGTAAAGGCCCAGGACGGGGTTGGGGGTGGGCTAGAAGGGTTCAATGAGGGGGGTGGGGTGGGGAGGAGGGACATAGGTAATGCTTTCAATAATAAAGATTAAAAAATAAGTAAAATAAAAATTGTTCGTCACTCCAGACCAGTCTGTGGTGGTTTCCATCAACAGAAGAGCTTTCCTGATGATCCTAGTCATTGCAGCAGGCAGCCTGGAATGCAAGGGGGTGGGAGTCACCACGGGACTCGGTGATCCTGTTCCAGAACACCATCGACCTCACACCTGTTGGAGTGAATGTGGGCCATGTGGCCCCCCACTTTAGGACGTTAGGTGCATCGCTTTAGAACAGCTCTGATAGAAACATAATGTGAGTCATGAATGTGAGCCACAGTGTAAAAAATAAAAAGAAACAGCTGTAATTAACTTTAATGTGGTTTAACCTAATATAAGGCAAATTTTCATGTAATCAATATTTTAAAAACAATTTAATACTTTTTTTTTTTTTTTTTACATTTTAAATAATTTGGTCCTAGGTCTTGGAAATCCAATGTAAGTTTTATAGTCTCCATTTGGATTAGCCACATTTCACAGGCTCAGTAGCCATAGGTGGCCAGGGGCCATTGTATAGGATAACTTTAGAATGCAATTTCTTTCTGCTATGAATTCCAAACCTACCATTAAAAAAGTGAAAGTTTTTTTTTAGGAGGGAGTTAGGGAGACAGTAATTTGAATTCATCATAAATGTTATTTAAAAAGATGTGCAAAGCATTGGATTGGATCTTTTTTGTATAGCTAAGATTTTTCAAAAACACTTAAAATTTTTCAATGACAAAATTAAGTACCAAAAAGTCAGGTTTTTAAAATATTCACATCTATAGTAATAAAACTGGCTTATCCTTTTTAGAATAAGTTTTTCACTTTAAGCAACATGAAAATATTCCTACCAAATAAAATTGTGTTTAATGAGAAAAAACATTACATTGTTTTCATTTTTAAATTTAAACTTACATTTAATTAAAATTATGTCCATTTAAACATTCAGTCACAGTTATCACATTTCAAGTGCTTAGATGGCCACTTAAGGCTAATTTAGAATATTTTAAAGTGTTGTTGAATTGAGAAGAATAAAATATAAACAGAACTGTACAGTGATTCCCCCACATATCTCTTTCTATAGTTATTTTAATTTTTAATAAAATGTATGGCGTGCACATGTGTCTGTCTCTCTGTCTTCATCAACTACCTTCCGGACTCACTGGGATTATTATTATTTTTTCTACTTTCTAATTGCTATGGACCTTGTTTGCTGCCTTTCTGATACTGTTCTCACTTCACCCTCCATCCAGCTGCTTCATTTCCACTATGTCCTCCTTTCATATTTGACTTCCTTTATGAACTAGTCACAAAGTCTGTATTTTTGGAAGACAGACTTTATTTTTTAGAGCAGACTTAGCTTCACAGCATGATTGAGTGGAAGGTACGGAGATTGCCCATATACCTTGCGCTCCCCCCTCCCCCCATACGTGGCCTCCTCCATCAGCTTCCCCCTGCAGAGTGGCACGTGTTACCACTGACAAACCTACATTACACATCAGAGTCACCGGAGCCCAGGCTTACCTTAGGGGTCACTTGGTGATGTGCGCTCTATGGGTTGGGCCACACGTGTAATGACATGTACCCATCATTGTAGTGTCAGAGGGAATAGCCCCGCTGCCCTAAGAATCCCTCTGTGTTTCACCTACTTTACACTTGATCTTTTTTGAAGTAATTTTGAACTCCAGCATTGGAAACAGGGAGACAGTTTAGTCTTTCCATTCACTCTAAAATAAAATTTAAGCAATCCTAAACAACCAAACCCCCGTGACCCTTGATTGATTTCCTTTTCTTGTGGGTCCCGGACTAGTGAAGGGGGAAAGTGCCCCCTGCCACTCGGTCCATCCGAGGTCAGCCAGGCGCTCCGTGTTGGGTTTCGCGGAGAGGACTGCTGGGATGGCGCTTGCTCTTTCGGTCTGACCCCAACAATTAGCTTCTGTTTTGAGATGAAAGAGAACGCAGAAGTCTCTCACTTTCTGTCCTTGCAAGGGGTGGAGGAGGTCAGCTCTGCTTTGTGGGGGTATGGGTGCCATGGGATGTAACAGAAAAGCAACTTAGCTGAGTATGTGAGATGTTTCTGAAGTTGAGGGAGAAGTCAGCGGGGGCTGGTGGTACCATCGGACGAGGACTGGAGGGGAAGGAGGAGAGGACAGTGAGGGAGGCCCTCAGTTTAACTTGGGCCAGTAGATTGTGACCTTGAGAATGTCATTGTCTCCCTGGGCCTCAGCTTCCGTCCTCATTGTCAAATTCAGCTACAGTCTATGTGATCCCTCCACTGTAGTACTGTCCCATGAGTCTGGATCCACTTTTCAGAGAATTCTCATCCCCAACGCCAGGTAGGCACCAGGTTCCAGAACGAAGAAGAGGTTAAACCAAGTATTTATATGACTAAAAGTGATGGGGAGCAAAGGAAATAGTAGCTCATGTTTCTTCATGCTCCATTTTCACTCTCCAAACAATTCAAGTCTGTAGAGTTGTTTTTGCTTGAACTGCCAAGATCCAAACATGTATCGACCAGTAAAAGCCCACACGTGTCCACATCCTCCAGAATCCCTGACCTCTGTCTGCATCTGGCAGACGAGGCAGGTCGGACCTGTGGATGTCTTGGGAGCATTTCACATAGTTCAGTCTTATTCAGTTTGTCAAGTGTTTTTTTTTTTGTTTGTTTGTTTGTTTTTTTTGCCAGGCCCTGAAGTAAGTAAGCATTGTATAAAAATCAGCTCATCCACTTACATGCTAGGATACGTATATCCTTTAAAAAAATCTTACAAACTCCGTTTCTGTCATCCAAAAGTTTATAGGATACTTTGAGATGTATAATATGTCTGCATGAAACCATCAAGAGTCCAGGGCATTGTTTATAAGTTCCCTAGTGACAATACTGTCAATAAATGTTCAGACAATTAGAGAAGTAAAAGATGAGTTAGGACTAAAATTGAGTTGGCTCTCATGGGATATGTGGAGAGGAGGAATGATAGTTTTTTTAGGCAGGAATAATATGGGTTAAAGTCCTGGTTATGGTTGACTATGAAGAATATAGGAAATAAGACACACATGAGTCATTGAATGAAAAAATGAATAGCTTCAGGCTTTTGAGCTTGGGTGGCCTAACCTAGTGAGTAATGAGAATAATGACTGGTTTCTTTGTGAGGCATGGAGACTTTGTGATGATGGTGCATCCCGCTGCGATGCTCCTGGGCACCTGAACTGGTGCACAGATGATAAACCGAGGGAGAACTTCAGATTTGAGAGTTATGGTTAGAGGCGATGGTGAAGTCACGGAGGATGTGTTTTCTAAATGAAGGAGGAGAGTGAAGGCCAGAGTTGTGCGTAGGGCACAGAGCTCACACTTGGGGTGAAGAAGGAGTCAGCTTAGGGATGACCAGAGACCTAGGAAGAACGTGAATAAGCATCACGCTGAGGGCATGGGGTGAGAAGGTTTCCCAGTGCCAGCTGCCACATGCACTATCTGGTTCAGGGAGGAACATAGGAACAGGGGAGAGTCAGAAGAGAACCCAGGCTGCTTATGGAAAGGGATAGAGTGTTTACTTTTGGGGATAGAGGTTTGTTTATTTTACACTCATAGATAATTTTGCTCATGTACCTGGGTGTTAAATGTTTGCTACAGACCTTGGATTTTTTTTTTTTTAGTACATTTTTCAAAATAGAAAAACTCAGCAGGAAGGTCTCTGAGAGCCTCTGAAGTGTATAGCTTGAGGGGGATCCTCGAGGCCTCGGTACTGGTTCCCTTCCCTCCTGAGCACTCTCTTCTGCAAACTCTCATTTCTGCAGACAATGCTCATATGTTTTCACTTGTCCCCAGGGTCAGACATGGGCACATGAGCTGGCTCCCCCAGCAGAGCTCCGTGTTATTTGGGAATGTCATTAGGTTTCTCCACTGACATATAGGCAAGGGAGTTAGCCTGCTTTGCTTGGTCCAGTTGAGTAGATATGCTTCTATATTTTCCCCAAATCCACACTCTTTTCTTGTGTAAGTTGTCCGAGGCATTTCATTTTGGCCTGTGATAGAAAGGATACTGTGTGGAATCTGATATACCGTATTTGCCGGTGTATAAGATGATTTTTTGGCCCTGAAAAATACGTATTTGCCGGCGTATAAGACGACCCCCTAACATTTCCACTAAAAATACAGAGTTTGTTATATACTTGCCGTATAAGACTACCCCCCACTTGGAGGCATATTTTTCAGGGCCAAAAAATCGTCTTATACGCCGGCAAATAAGGTAAATCCACTATTGTTATGTAAAAAAGCACCATGTGGACCTCATTCCAGAAGCACCAGACTGGGACCGTGTGTTGGGGGTAGGGGTGCAAATAATAGAGTTTCTGAAATAGTGTTTTGGCTTTTGTTTCTGAATTCTGAATTAATAATTTTTAAAAAAATATTGGGCTGACTTACTATCTAATAAAAGAGTAATATGCAAATTGACCATCACTCTCAACACACAAGATGGCTGCTTCCATGTGGACACAAGATGGCTGCCACAAAATGGCCAGCAGGGAAAGGCAGTTGGGGGAGACCCAGGCCTTCAGGGGAGGGCAATTTGCGGGGACTGGGCCTACAGGGGAGGGCAGTTGTGGGTGACCAGGACTGCAAGGGAGGACAGTTAGGGGGTACTGGACTAGCAGGAGAGGGCAGTTAGGGGGGACCAGGCCTGTAGAGGAGGGTAGTTGGAGGTGGCCAGGCCTTCAGGGGAGGGAAGTTGGGGGCGACTAGGCCAGCAGGGGAGGGCAGTTAGGGCTGACCAGGCCTGTAGGGGAGGGCAGTTGGGGAGGGATCAGGCCTGCAGGGGAGGGCAGTTTGGGGGGATCAGGCCTGCAGGGTAGGGCAGTTGTGGAAGACCAGGCCTCCAGGGGAGTATAGTTAAGGACGACCAGGTTGGCAGGGGAGAGCAGTTAGGGGCAATTGGGCCAGCAGGGGAGCAATTAGGCGTTTATCAGGCTGGCAGAGGAGTGGTTAGGGGGTGATCAGAATGGCTGGAAGAAGTGGTTAGGGGCAATCAGGCAGGCAGGCAGGCAGGCGAGCAATTGGGAGCCAGTAGTCCTGGATTGTGAGAGGGGTGTGTGACTGCCCGTTTAGGCCCGATCCTGGTGGGATTGAGCCTGAACAGGCAGTGGAATATCCCTTGAGGGTTCCCAGATTGGAGAGGGTGCAGGCTAGCTTGAGGGATGTACCCTTCCCTGTGCATGGATTTCATGCACCGGGCCACTAGTTGGTTTATAAAATTATATAGGTTTCAGATGTACAATTATATTGCATTGTGTGCCCACCACCCAAAGTCATGTCTCTTTCTGTCACCATATTTCTGAGTTCTGCTTAAACTTGTAACTTCTGGAGATTTCTACAGAGTTACCAAGGGCTCCTCTAGCTTAGGCTTAGCATAATTTAGGTTTTTGTTCAAATTTTTTTCTGAAGGGATGATTCTGAGTAAAAATAAGATTTCTACCAGGTCCTGAATGTCTATGGCAGAACGGCAGCAAATTCTGTCCACTTGTATTGATAGTTCATCCCAACGGAGCTATGCTTCTTTTAGTTCAAATGAGATATCATCACAAGTTTATTGTTCCCTGAGTAAAATGGAATTGAGAAATACTTTCAGGTGAGTGGCCCACTTCCCTATGATGACCCAAGTGGCATATTTTTCATTCATGATTTCAGTGGGTGTCTGTTAGGCCCAGGGCCATGCAAGGCACTTTTGAGATTACAGAAGGGTATTTGGAGTGGTGTCCATTCTTCAGGAACTTCTTACCAAGATGGAGAGAGTAGAATAGATCAAATAAAAGGATTTTAAAGTAATTCGGCTAAATATATGAGACATTTTCTGGTACAGCCTATGTGCTCACAAACTCAAAGGAAGTTAATATACTAAGGGATGCAATAAGCAGAGGCAGTCTCCTGGAGTGGCAGATTATGAGTGGGGTAGATCATGCTGAATGGTAGAGTTTGAACTGGAAGACTTAGTTGAGTATATATACAAAGGGACATGGACACAGCGTGGGTGCAGAATTTGTGTTACAGAGAAACGAAGGAGGAAATGGATGAACTAGCTGCGGGTAGATTCCTGAAGGTCCCGAGTGGCAGACTTACAAATGCTGCACAAGGGACTGTGCAGGTTCTTAGTAAGGGAGTGACGTCATGAAGAGCATGTCCAGTCACCGCTAGCCCTCTTTCCCCCATTATCAAGCAGTACTTCTTTATAGTAGTTATCACTATCTGAAATAAACCCATCTGTTTACTCCTTTATTGATCTTCTATTCCACAAGGATGTGAGGTCAGATGGAAGTCTGGGACCTTGTCTGAGTCACGGCCTAGCATCTAGAACAGTGCCTGGCCAAGCCATGTCTCTTCCCCTCGCCATGTTTGTGCCCATATATGCCTCTGCCTCTGCCCCTACTCCATCTGGATAAATGCACACTTGCAAAATGAAAGATTGTCAGGCAGAACTTGTTGGGAATAACCACAAGTACGACTGTTTGCTCAGCTTCTGGTTGAGCAACTCCTCTATGCCTGGCATTTTATATTGAAGTTATGCATTGCTGCCAATCCTCTCAAACACCCTGCAAGATGCCTATTATTCACTGTTTTCCATGTGTGGAGACAGTCCCAGAATCACATGGCAGAGAAGCACATGGTGCACCGAGAATTTGAACCCAGGTGGTGCTGACTCCAGAGCCCAGGTTCTTGTGGGGGCACCTGACCAGCCCCAGAGCCCAGCACAAACAGTAACATGAGGGAACCCAGTTCTAGGAATTGTGAATGTGGAGTTCAGAAACTCCAGCAGGGGAGGAATTGTTCATCTGAATGAGGGCACTGGGTGGTGTGATGACTGGAGGAGGATGCTCAGAGTTCGGAAGGTGCTTCAGAGTTCTGAGGGTCCTCCACAACCACACCAGCTCAGATCTACGGTCCTGGCCACCACCATCTCTGTCTTCTTTCTGGTGGATCCCCATCTGCTGTCAACGCAAAAGAGAAACACAGTGAGCGTATCGGACCAAGGTTCCCGATCCTTACCACTTGCCTGGCTTCCAGGCTGAAGTTGCCCGATTAAATACAAGATGCTCCGGTAAATGTGAATTTCAGATACACAACAAAAATGTTTCAGTTTAAGTATGTCCCATGCAGCATTAGAGACATACTTGTAGTAAAAAGTTATTTGTTGTTTATCTGCAATGTAAGTTACACTGGGCTTCCTGTGTTTTTATTCACTAGCCCAGGCTCCTGCCGACCTTGGGGACAGGTTTCTGACAGCCGTCCTTTTCCTCTTCCATTGGGCTGTGAGGTAGATTAGAGCTTCAGGTCACTTTTACAGCACTAATGCAATCGTTTATTGAATTTTCCTCTTAAGCTTATGAGTAGGTACCGTTGTCATCATTCCATTTTATAAGTGAGAAAAGTGAGGTACAGAGAGGTTAAGTTACTTGTTCAAAGTCACACAGGGAGTGAGAAGTGGAGGAAGGATTTCACTGGGCACAATGGCTCTAGGATCAGTACTGTTTCCCGTACAGGAGGCCCCCTCTCATGGAATTGGGACAGAAACAGAAGGACATACCAGGTGGGGTAACAGTAGGTTTATAGTTGTGAGTACAAGAAACACAGAGTTCATAAAGCTATGGCAATTATCATAACCTACAGGTCTTTTCTTTCTATGAACAGCAGTTTACCTACTTTTGCCCACCCTGAATATTGGTCAGGAAAGAGAGCTTGGTGGGATAGAAAGAAACTTTCAGTTCCTGGAGCCCAAAGGAAAGGGCGAAGGGTGGAGTGTCTGATGCCCTCATGGGGGCAGAGCAGGAGCTCTGGGCTCACCTTTCTTTAATGCTCTTGAGGCTTCTTGACATTTAACACAAGACTCTCCACAGCAAGAGGCTCCAGCTGAGCACCTGGCCACACGTGGCTCTTCCAGCCCCTCCCCAAGATGTACCAAATCACTTTCTCTTGCCCCATTACCTTTGAACAATTCCCACCAAGTGGAGCCCTGTCCAGCACATCTTGTTGTTTGTGACAAGTCTTTTTTCACATCTGATAGGACCGAGTGGGATTCGTCTCACTACAGTCTTCCTTTCTTCCATTCGTTGTCTTTGCTCCCTTTCCACCTTGCAATGGGAAGACATTTCTCAGAACTCCAGGCTGAGGGAAAGGAAGACGCCCTTTGTAGATCTTTGCTTTGCCTTCAACTTTGTGTTTCCCTAAACGGTCAGCCAGGCTCAGTTTAACTAAAAACACAGGCCACCGTTCACAGTCTTCCTTGTGCATGTGACCGTGCCAGGCCTCGAGGATACAGTGATGGGTGAGAGGCTCCTGAGAGGCCCACAGTCTCGCTTGTATGGAAAGCCCTCAATCCCCAAGGAAGGAGCAGTCTCTGTGCCAGAAAATTCTCTGCCAGAGGCCAAAATAAACAAGCCAATAAACACTCCCCCCCCCCCCCCCCCGGAATGCTAGAGATGCATTCAAAGATGACAGAAAGAGGGACCTGGCCAATAAGTGTGCAGGGATGTCCAGGGAAACACATAGCATGTGCATCTGAGAAAGAGCCACAGGGAAGTGATGCAGGACGTCTTGAGGCAGGACCAGGGGAGCATGAGAAGGTGAAGAGAGAGCAAGGCTTTCTCACAGCTCCTAAGTCTTCAGCTGGAGACATTGCATGAACAGTTACTGACAGGACCTACTATGTGCATGGCTTAGAGCTCCCAGGTAACCAAGCCTGCGAGGTGATTGCATGAACAAAAATTATTAATACACAAAACCATACTTATCAAGTAAAATAATGACAATAATAACTCCAGAGCAAACTTATAAATAATGTTAGGGCATTTATTACTCCAGATGTAATTGAATTTATTTTCCCTGAATTGTAAATAAGTATTGGTTACAGGGTGTTCCAGCCCCACAGTCTTCTACGGCTAACTGGTTTTCTTTTCTTTAACTCATTTAGATGTAGCCTTAACATGATATGTGTCCATCAGACTACTTCCTCTTGGACTTTTTATCTGAGGCTGTTGACCACATCATTTACTGTTCCTAGGGTACAAGAGTCTCTTCTCTCTGAAATGTCTGTCAACTTGCTTCTTTTATATTTAGTTCTTACATTTTCTCATAGGAGAAAGGAATTTCTTCATGCTATTTGCCGAATGCTTAAAAAATAGCATTCTACCACTTATTGGTATTCTTTTTCAAAATGCTCTGAGATAACAAAAGAGATTTTGTAAAGCCATGAAATGGCAATTACTAGAAGTAACTAATGAGACAGGAAAGTGGATAAGGCCGGTCATTAGGTGCACAGATGTGATAATTCTGGCCTATAGGATATTCTCCCGGCAAGGCTGGCACCAGACCAAGATGAAAAGAAGCAGAGGAGCCGGGGCCTGCCATAGGAGAGGCTGGTCTGCAGTGAAGAGGGCGGGACTTCCGGTCTCTTCCCCGTTCCAGGTATCTGAGCCTCCTGCCCACATGCACAGCCTCACAGGCTCTGCAGCCCAAGATGCCTCATCTTCCCACATGGCCCAGATTTACTCCCCTCAGAAGAAACAAGGCAACCACATGACATTCTGAACTTTTCAATAACCCAGGGGAAGCTGGTGGAGATGTGAGAAGGGCTCTGGTGATCACGTTGAGGATCAAGAGATGAGGATTCCTTGGGCCAGTATTTCTTTTCCCCTGGATTTGATCTCTCTCTCTCTGGATGCTGGATTCAGTAAACAAACTGACTCATGATTGAAGGGTGCTGGTTTGAAGCCTTGTGATAACCATAATTGCTAATATGTTAACACTGATTCTGCTATCTCCTTGATGTGCACAGCCTCTGTGATGACATAGCTCTTGGGTTAGCTCACAGGATGTGAAAGCTGAAAGAGATCGTTTCCCTAGTTTCTTTCCCAGAAGTCTAACTATGGTAGGGGCATCTGAAGTCGCAAAGCCAATAGCAGCACAGCTAGAACCAGGGGTCCTGACCTCAGTCTAGGGCTCTTGGCTGGTTTGCCATCTGTCCCAGCTTCATTCTCCCTGGCAGGCTGATCTCTGTGGACTGCCTTGCCTGGGCCCCCTTGCTCTCTGCTTTCCCTTTGGGTTTGGTTAATGGGAGGCAGGACCTGACAACCAGGAGGCAGGAGGAAGGAGGTGGCAGTCCTCCAGGGCCCCGCCCCGCCCCGCCCCCGTCCAGCAGTGTTGGGACTCCTCTTCCCCAGCTCTTGGCTGGTTGTTTATTCCGATAGACTCTGGGATTGTCGAAGAGTTTGGTTACAGGAAAAAGGCAGAAGATCAGTTACCAGAAACAGTGATCTCCAAACCTTAGATTTCATGAACCAACGTACTTCCCCCTAAAATAGCAGCACTGGATCCCTAACCAATCTGACTTTTTTTATGCAGCAGGCGGAAGCCCAGTCCCAGTTGGGGGATAGAAGTGTTACATCTTCCAGAAGTGTCCATTTCACTCAAAGATTTGAAGTGAAGAGTTAAGTAGGTGATAATTAATTTAAACATTTTTCAAATTAATAAAAAGATGCATAGTAGAACTCAAAATTTACAAAACAATACTTCATATGTTTTTTCTTTTTTTTTTAGACGAAGTCATGAGACATTAGAGAAATTTTCTGGTCAGCCATAGTCTTACTTTCCGTTGCCTAAAATTGGGCAAAATGGTTCAGTTAGGTTTCTTGATGATCTCCTGAAGGCATTTGAGTATTCTACCTTGAGTTGATCAGATTCTAGGTGAGGGCTGGGGCGATGCAGGAGCAGAACTTAGAATCTCTGTCTGCAAGAAAAGTAGGCCTTGGAGCATGGGTAGTACTTCTGGGTGGTTGGAAATGGGACAGACTAGGCAAAGGAACTGTGGGTACGCAGGAGGGTCCCACGTGCAGGCATTGTTATAATATATGGTTCCCCAGCTAACAAAGCATCAATATGGGAAGTCTAAACTGAGCAAGTGACAGAGCTGTGAGTGAAGGTGACCATCTTTGCAGCATTGTGACACTGAGCTCTGCTTTAGGCCCTCTGCCAGGTACTGTGTCCCTGCCATAGTCTCAGGGAACAGAACAAGGACTAGGTAGGGGGAAAGTGCAGACCAGGGCTGGAGTTCCAGCAGTGAAAAGGGAGTGGGGGGCGGGCGGTAGAGGGTGTGTGCTGGGTCTATTGTAATCGTCTTTTATAATAAACTTTATTGTATTTTTCTTTTTAAAAAATATAATGTTATTGATTTCAGAGAAGAAGGGAGAGGGAGAGAGAGAAACATCAATGATGCGAGAGAATCATTGATTGGCTGCCTCCTGCATGACTCCCACTAGGGACTGAGCCCACAACCTGGGCATATGCCTTGACTGAAAATCGAACTGTGACTTCCTGGTTTGTAGGTCGATGCCCAACAGCTAAGCCAAGTCAGCTGGGCTATATTTCTTTTCTTAAAAATATTTTATTGAGTTATGATTGACATGCAAAAAGCTGTGTATATTTAATGTATACAACTTGGTGCATTTTGAAATTAGTACATACCTGCATAACCAACACCACAATTTCTGCCCGAAACATATCCATCACCTGCAACAGTTTCCTCCCACCTTCTTATTTACTATTTTATTATAATTATTTTGTGATAAGAACACTTATCATAATCTCTGTCCTCTTAGCAAGTTTTTAAGTGTACAATACAGTATTGTTAACTATAGAAACTGTGTGTACAGTCATCTCCAGGATGAACTCACTTGTATAATGGAAACTTTATGCTCTTTAGCGCCTCCCGGGCCCCCTCCTCCTGCCCCTGGAAGCAGCCATTCTGCTCTCTGTTGCAGCCATGCTTCACCCTTGCACATAGCTGTGCCCCCCACCATCAAACAGTAGGAAAAACGACCACAAGCATCACAGAATCTTAACTCAGACCTGGAGGAAGCTTGCTAGGCTATCAGGTCCAGTCCATCCTTTCCAGAAGATAAGATATTGGTATACACAGTCCAAAAGGCAGCTATAGCCAGAATAGAGCCCCAGAAAATTAGAATGTTAGGGCCCAAAGGGACCGTGGAGTTCAACCAATTCCTGCTCCTCATTTACAGACAAATAACTGTTTGCAAGGGGGTGACGGGTAAGGGTTGGGGGTTCATCCAGGGAGGAAGATGGCAGTGCCGAAATTAGAACCGGGTTGCAATCCAGGGCTGTTTGTGCCACACGAGGAACCCCGGGCCATCTTGTTGAGGTGGCCTCATCTGGTGAAGTAATTTGATTTGTATTTTTCTCTTTGGGCTCAGCAAATGTCCACTTGTTCAGGCTCTGATTTTATGTGGAATCTAGAGAAAATCAGGCTTGTTACTCTCTTTCTCCCCCTGCTGGCTTGCAAGGCTGATTCCCTGAAACTGACATTGGGCAATGAAATGACTTCAGATAAAATGGAGGCCTGCATGTGGGTTGCTTTCGGAACAAGGGAGAAAGCTAACTGGTTTGTTTTTTCCCCCCTCAAAAAGACAAATCCAATCCAATGGAATCTTGATCTATAGAGATATCTATATCATATATAGATCAATATATATGCATATATATTCCTCCCTCAACTCCTGGTCTCTTGGCTACACACAATGGCAAAGCAAAAATGGAAAACTTGGGGGGGGGGGGGGAGTTGACAGCATTTCTATGATTCAGCCAGCAATTTGCTACGGTATCCAGGGAGACGGCTTCTCACATACATTAGCATAATCTGAAATGGCAGCTAGAACCAGAATTTACTGTCTAAGCAACTCAGCCTGAACAGCCGTAGACAACAATGCAATTTAAGGGAAATCCAAATATTAGGCCTAAGTGACTGATATAGTCCTGAAACCTCTTCATTTTAAACATATGGGGTCTGGTTTATTGCCTCATTTTTGCTCCCCATTCTTGGTGCAGGTAGATGGTTGGAATTCAAGGTTAACAAAGAAAGGTATTGTGGCTAGTTGAAATCCAATATAACATTCAGCCAGCCTCAGCTCACTCCAGCCCCATTCTCACCAAAATACATTTTCTTTCTCTCTTGATTTTTTTTTATTTTTTATTTTTCCATTTCCATTGGTATCCAAATGCTGACATTTCTTCTCCCTGTATTTTCCCCGGGAGCCTTGCCATGAGAATGTATCTATTTGCTCCCTGGTTATCTGGACACTTGACCACTGTAGATAGCAGCCTAACCTTACAAAGGGGCCTTGTTTCTTAGCAGGGGGCCCCATGAGCCTGGGGAAGCATCTTAATGTGGCTGGCTTCCTGAGGACGCTGTGCTTGTCCTGGACAGCACTCTTACTGGCCTCTAGCTTTCCCTGCCATTCCTCTGGCTTCTCTTTTCCCTTCCTCTGTATGTACTTTCCTCTCCTGGGTTGAGTGGAATGGTGGCGGTGACATTTTCCAGGCAGATGAGACACAGGGACACAGGTGGCAGCTTCCAAGGTACAGTCTTCCAGATGATACCCCTTCTCATCCACAGCCATCTGTGACTGTTTATTCCAGACTTAGAAATCCCAAATCCCCTAGAGACAGGATCTCACCCATCTTGGAGGTCAGAGGACAGAGACAGAGCTGAGGGGTCCATCTCTACACCTTAACTCACGGACTGCGGTTCATTGAGGCTCCGTAAGGATTTGCCAGTGGATGCAGAGTAATGAATTTAGGCTTTCAGGCTCCCCTTTCATGGACAGGGACTGATCCAAGGATGTGGAGTTTCCTAGGGACTTCCCCGGTGCACACTGGAACCTGGCTGCCCATCTGCAAGGAATTTTCCCAATGGCCTCTGCAATGTTAGAGGAACAACTCATAAGACTGCCCTCACTTATGACACCAATTCCAAGTTTGGGGGCCCCAAGATCTTTCTAATTCACTGAAAGGACTCACAGAACGTTCTGAAAGCTGTTATACCTATGGTTGGAGTTGATTACAGTTGAAGAATACAAATTAAATCAGCCAAGGGAAGAAGCACAAAGGGCAGGGTCCAGAAAAGTTCCAGATGTGAAGCTTTCAGTTGTCCTCTCCCCGAGGAGTCAGGCGCATCAATGTATGACTGTATCCATGGAGCACTGCCAACCAGGAAAGCCCACTGGTGTTCCTAGTTTTTATCTGGGCTCCATCATGTAGGCATAGTTCACATGGTTGACCTCAGTCTCCAGCACTTCTTGGGATTGAGTTGATATCACATGACCCAAAGCCCCAACTCTGCGTCTCATTATTATACTGCCCTGCATGACCAAAGGCCCAAGCAAACCAACACTCCTATCAGGCATCACTTTCCAAGGACTCAGAGAATTACCTCCCAGAATCCCAGGGACAAAGCCAGCCCTCTCTTTGGGTAAGGTTAAGTCTTTGCTACACAGACTTTCAGTTAAGGCTGGGTGTTCTGGAGCTGTAAGAGGCAGTTGGCCATCGTGACAATGGAGGTGAAAGAACCACAGATGAAGGAGTGGGATGAGGAAAAGCCTCTAGTTGGGAAGGAAAAGGGGTGCTGGGGAGTAGTGTACTGCACTATTATGTATGAACTAGGGGCCCAGTGCACAAAATTCATGCAAGAGTAGGCCTTCCTTGCCCCAGCTGCTGGCACCAGCTTCCCTCTGGCACCTGGGACCTGGGCTTCCCTCTGGCCATTGGCAGGCACCCAGGACCCAGGCTTCCTTTGCAGCCCTGGCTTTGTTTGGAAGGATGTCTGGTCTAATTAGCATGTTACACTTTTATTATTATAGAGTGGGAGACAGGAAGCCCAATTGATTTGTGAAATATTGTTTTAGGTTATGATTTATTCTTTCCCTTTGTCAATCAGGGGAGTGTTAAACCAAGGATGAATATATCTTAACCTCCAGGATTGAGAACTAGTTTTTCCAAAAAAGGCAAGAGGAATTGGGGTCCACAGTTAGAAATAATTTGCTCTGGAGTTGTTGGAGGTGTTGCTTTCTCTGTACATCCATACAGGCTGTGGAGATTTCAAGGGGCATGGGAGAAATGAGCTATGTTTTGTAAGTATTTTGATAGTGACCATTGTAATTATAAATAACTAGAGGCCTGCACCTGTGGGGTCCCTTGGCCAGGTCTGTACCCTCTGGCAATCCCTTGGGGGATGTTGGAGAGCCTGTTTTAATCTAAATCCGTGATCCCAGCCTCTAGTATGCATATAAGAACTTTAGTTAATCTCTTCCCACCTTCCTTCCCCCCCTCCCTCTGAGATTCATCAGTCTGTTCCATGTTTCCATGCTTGTGTGTTGAGCATCTGTCCCCTGGTGGTCAGTGCATGACATAGCGAATGGTTGAATCGTCAAATGGCCACTTAGGCTTTTATATCCTATATAATAAAGAGGTGATATGCAAATAGACCATCACACCATCACACAAGATGGCCCTCAGGGAGGGCAGTTATGCGCCCATAGGCCAGCAGGAGAGGGCAGTTAGGAGTGACTGGGCTGGCAGGGGAGGGCAGTTGGGGGGGGACCAGGCCTTCAGAGGAGGGCACTTGGGGGCAATCGGGCTGGCAGGGGAGCAGTTAGGTATAGATCAGGTTGGCATGGGGGTGGTTAGGGGGGATTAGGCTGGCAGGTAGAAGCAGTTAGGGGCAATCAGGCCAGGCAGGCAGGTGAGCAGTTGGGAGCCAATAGTCTCAGATTGTGGAGGGATCCCAGATTGGAGGATGTGCAGGCTGGGCTGAGGGACAACTCCCTACCTCTAGTGCATGAATTCCATGCACCGGGCCTCTGGCATATAGATATTGGCTACCATTTATAGAATGCTTCTAAATACCAAGCAGTTAAATTATTTACCAGCACCATCACATTTAATTATTTGAATATCATTATGGGATAGGTATTATTACCTGAGTTTTTGATAATTGGATCTTAGAATAGTGCTGTAAGCTCAGTAGTCAGCTTAAAGGCTAACAGATGACAAAGCCAAGGTCTTTCTGACTTCATTGTCTATACTTAACCTGCTATTTGTCCCCATGGTGGACATGGTTAATATGGCCTCCAGATTGGAGATACCTCTGGTTTAGTATTTAACATGTTGACTTCAAAAGACTCTATATCTGCTAAGACTGAGGCTGGGTCCACCAGGAACCTCAGGTTTCTCCATGAAAGACTTTAAAAGGACAGGTGATGGGCACACTTAACCTGTGGCAGCTCACCGGCTGCATCTGCACCGGGAAGGAGATGGTTTATATTTGCTCCTGGGAGAAGGAATCCTGCTGTGGTGGGATTGATAGATGAAGAATATAAAATGGCTGAAACTGGTTTGGCTCAGTGGATAGAGCGTCAGCCTGCGGGCTGAAGGGTCCCGGGTTTGATTCTGGTCAAGGGCATGTAGGGGGCGTGCAAGAGGCAGCTGATTGATGGGCTTGAGACCTCAGTGATGGAGATATTTGAGGGTTTCACTCCTTAGCCCACCCGATAGGCACCTACCCTTGGCCGCCTCCTCTTCCACATTAGGCCAGCCTTGGCTTCACACCAACATCCTCCAGGGAACAGGCTTCACCATGGGCACCCCCGGTTGATGTACTGACAGCGTCAGGCTGAGAACCGAGTTGTGTCCGCAGAGACTCTGGAGAACTTGGAGCCTGAAACTCTGTTGGTGCCAGCCGCTGCCCAGCCTTGGACCTTGCCAGCTTTTTGCACCAGCATTTGGGATATCCTTCTTGATAATTCATGGTGGATGCTTCTTTGGGGACAGGCTCTTCTTTAAGAGCCTCTTGAGGGCCTCACTGGCCTGATCCTCTACCTTTCATCTTCTAAGTGGCGGGTAAAGGAGGGGCCAGGCTGGTGACCATTTCAACATCACAACCTCGCTGGTGCTTGCACTTAGCAGATGCTTAATACACTCCAGTTTACCCTGAAAGTCAATGTTGGAGCTGATACGGGAACACAGGGCTCATTTCACCTAACTCATGGTACTGTGTCCCATGCCATATCGTTTATATAGGGCTACAGAATTACATTGAGGACTATATTTCTTACTGATTAACAATAACAAGTGCAGTGACTGTACGTGGTGGTAGTAGGATAGATTTCCCCAGAGACTGATGTGTTTATGCCCTTTGATTAGATTGCTGTGATTGGAGCATCGTATGGTTTTAGAATCTAGTAGCAGAAGTCAGGACCTTTGGGGAAGTGCCTGGTTCAACTTCTGATTTTCGTATGGTCCGTCCATAGCTCTGGAGAGGACTTGGCTTAAGCTTAGATGGCTCAGGTGGGCAGTCTACAGCTCCAGGTGGCATCTGGTTCAAGATCAGACACTCAGGTGAGCAGGCTAGAGCTTCTCGGAGCACCCAGTTCAAGCTCAGGTTGGGTGTCTACAGCTGCAGGGAGCACCTGGTTTAAGCTCCGATGCTTGGGGGAGGGGGCGTTTACAGCTCTGGGAAAAGGACACCACCCCATGACATTAAGAAAGTGAAATTTAGGAATTTTCTTTGAGTGGATTTCCCTTTTGAACCTCAATTTTTATGCAGTTTAGCAACATATATATTGCACTACATTTGAACATCATTTCTGCTTGTCAGATGTATTCACCAAGAATCATTACACTACTTTCAATGATTTTTGTTTTGTTTTGGCTTTTACCATTCTTCCTCAAAGCATCATTTCCAGTTCAAATATAGACTTTTTCAGTAAACACTATGTAGTTTCAGTTGAAGCTTAATCAAAGCTATTCAAAGAAAGACAAATTCTCTTCACAAGCCTCCAAACAATCAAAGCCAGAGCTGTTGCTGGCCTTTGCTGATAAGTGTTACGATGTCCTTAGTGTCCTTGGTACCCTGTTGTTCTGCCCCTGGTATTGGAAAAGTAAATGCCACCACACTTTGCCCACTCAGCTGGGCAGCTCAGCCCAGGTGTGGAAGAATGCTTCCATGCTCAGCCCCCTCAGTCCATCTGTGCCTTCTCGAACTCCCTGGTTCTCTCTATTTCTGTATGTTCCTTCTGGACCATCTTCACTGTGGGTGTTGGCACTAGTCGACAGGAAGCCACTTTGCAGGCTTTCTGGTTGCCAAGTGCTTGCTCTAAGCCAGGCACACCAGACATAGGCTCTGAAAGTCTCCCTGATTGTATTCTCAGTCTTCCTGTTGCCCTAGTAACAGAGGTATCCCTATCCCTGCCACCGTTCCTGGAGGAACAAATCCCACCCCCTCTGCAGACTGCTGTATCCCGGTTTCAATAAGTCTTATTCTGGCATCACTGAGTCTTCTGAGAAGCTGGGGGTGGGGAGGAGGTAGGCCTCAAAATACTTTCATGCTCCTAGCCTTCCTGAAGTTACTCTTGGTTGTCTCTGCCTTTAGTCAGTCTGGTTTCCTGCTGGGTAGGATTCAGAGTATGGGGATCATAATGCACCATCCCCAGTATTTCCTTGGATTGGTTTCCTTCTGACATTCCTTTGATGAGATTTTTTTTTTTTTGAGAGAGAGAGAGAGCGTAAGTATTTTAAGAGCTGAGCAGAGGTGAGTTGACTTTGTTTATAGTAGTTATCACTAGGTGAGAAGAGTCTGATGGTGATGACCATGACCCCTTTTCCTGCATCACTCGCTCCCATACATTCCTTTTTGTAACAGGCACCATGGAGCTCCATGACCCACTTGTCTCTGGCTGTAGGTTGCAGTTGCAAAACAAGGTTCTCCCATCACTAACCTTGGCTCCATCATAGAGCTCAACCCAGGGGTTGCTAGATCTCCTTCAAGCGTAACAGTAGTCAGCAACCACTGAGGGCTTATCCTTTGTTCCAGGCGTGGTTCTGCTAAGTGCTTCTCCTGCATTATCTCCCCGACTCTTTCCAACGATCCTGTGTTCCTCTAGTTCCTAAGTCCCTCTAGTATCCCTCTTTTCCGGTGAGACGATTGTGACTCAGAGAGGTCAAGCAATTTGCCCAGGGCCACACAGCTCAAGTCAGGATTTAAGCTTGCTTTACCCCACTATGCAGAACCCCCTTATTCTGCCTCATCTTCATGTCCTTGCACACACTGTCCCTTTTCTTAGGCCTCCTTCCCCCCATGCTTCAATGCCCAGCTGAAATCCCAGCTCCTCTGTGGACACCCCAGACAGAAGTGAGCTCTTTTATGGGCTCCCATAGCGTAGGTATCTCCAACCACTCACCTTCACCACCTTGTATTATTGTTCATTTTCATGTCTTTGTTTTGAGTTGGGTGGTGCATTTCAGAAGGCAGCTCCCAGGGCATTTCACATCTCCTGCAGTGATTAGCATACCTTCTCACATAGCACATGTTCAACAAATCCCGGATGTCCATTATGTGACTTTAAATTTGGGCCATTACCTATGAAGGCTGGAGTGCATTTCACTGAACTGATGTTGTGCAAAGCAATTCGAAGATTTTACTCACATAATTCACGTTTCCAATCCCCCCCTGATTTAAAAGGTAATTTAGCTCTAAAACAACGAAGGAATAATATGCGGCTATTTCCATGAAATGATGTATAGGAAACAAGAAAAAATGGTTTTAAGCTGCTAAAGTCAAACCTATAAATAACATTCAGTATCAACTATGCTCTCTCATGAAAACAAAAACAAAACCCAATTCCTTAGTTTTCTGTTATCATTCTGCCCGGTGTCTGAGGGCCCCTGTTCCAGGGACAGTGTCCCCAGGCACACCCTCTTTTCTGCCCCAAAAGTCAGGGATTCTGAGGACTTCCTTCCAGCCACTTGCTAACGGGCTCCCTGAGACACCTCCCCAGAGCAGCCCACACACGTCTCTTTTCAGGGCATGACTTGAAGATGTGATAACAGCAGCTGTGCTTTTTTTTTTTAACTTAAAAAAAAATATATATATTTTATTGATTTTAGAGAGGAAGGGAGAGTGAGGGTGAGAAATAGAAACATCAATGGTGAGAGAGAATCCTTGATTGGCTGCCTCCTGCACACCCCCTACTGGGGATTGAGCCCGAAACCCTGGTTGGAATTGAACCTGGGACCCTTCAGTCTGCAAGCCAACACTCTATCCATTCAGCCAAACCAGCTGGGGCGGTAGCTGTGCTTTTTAACAAACAACACTGCACCTCTGGCCGGTGTGGGTCAGTGGTTGGGCACCATCTAATAGAACAACAAAAGGTTCCCAGTCAGGACACAAACCTGTGTTGTGGGCTCGATTCCCAGTACAGGGATGTGCAGGAGGCGGCTGATGGATGTTCTGCTCTCACATTGATGTTTCTCTCTCTCTCTCCCTCTCCCATCCTTTCTCTAAAAAAAACCCCAAAAAACCCCAAACCCAAAACACTATTCTTTAAAAAAAATAAAAAACAACACTGGAAAAATGACCTTTTCAAACTGCCAGGGTCCCTGAGATGCAGTGAGTGAATGAGAAATTGAGGCATTTTTGTAGAGATGTTAAGGTACAGATAAGAGACTGACCTACAACATAATTAAACAACCAAACCAAAACACAGCATTCTACAAATAATAGAAGAGTGATTATTAGCCACCTAAACAAATACTATTTCAACAACTTGACCATTAATTATGACTGAAGAGAGCTTGGGCGTCTGTTTTCATTCCCTCCTTTGCTCTAATTATACTAGTAATTATTCAGGCAGGTCTGCCAGAAGTTTCCTGTGTCCAGTACTGTCCCCGATACTGTGCAGGGTCCCTAGAAGTCCATGTCCAGGTGTAATACTTCTTCTAAAAGAAGGCAAATTCAAGGCCATGCCTAAATAGATTAAGACACATATGACTGAAGGTTTTTTTAAAAATATATATTTTATTGATTTTTACAGAGAGGAAGAGAGAGGGCTAGAAAGTTAGAAACATTGATGAGAGAGAGACATCGATCAGCTTCCTCCTGCACAGCCCCTACTGGGGATGTGCCTGCAACAAAGGCACATGCCCTTGACCGGAATCGAACCAGGGACCCTTCAGTCCTTAGGCCAACGCTCCATCCACTCAGCTAAACCAGTTTTGGCAATATGGCTGAAATTTTGACTAATATATGCACTGAGGCATTTACTGGTACATTACTTTGTTGCAACAGACTATTGAAGAGTTTGCCATCTTGAGCTTCTACAGGAGATGATCTCATGGGTGGATTTCATAGAAGAACTGTTAGTGCTTGAAAGCGGGATAAAGTAGTTGTAACCCTCTCTGCTCAGCTTAATATTCCTTGTCCATAATGTGCACATCTCAGTCAAGTTCCCTTCCAGATAGAATTCTGTGTTTTCTTTAACTCCAATGTTCTATGGCAAAACTAGGAAATACACGGGGTGTGGAGAAAGCACTTCTTATCTACCCACTTATTTGTTGACAGAATTCATCATCCCGCAGGCAGGGCCAGAGAGAAGCGCAAGGCCTCTGGGCTGGCGTGTGTGGAACCAGCATTGCTGCAGAGAACAGTCTCTGTGGAGGTCCCGAGCACCTCGCTGGGTGATGGGTGTGCTTAGGGAAAGTCGTGAGCTAAGCACAGGTGGGCACAAGAAGCCCTACTTTTAATAGGCAAAAGGGGTCTTATATAAAAATAAATCCCATCATAAATCCTTTTGTAGAGAGATCCCATTTTAAAGTAAAGGAAGTTTCTTCCTTTTTGTTGGTCAATACAAACATTCAAGGTTTACATCAGCTATTTTTCCGCTGGGAATGTACTAGAGATGCTAGGGGAACGCGGAGGAAATGTAGAGGGTGGGGCTGTGCGTGCAGTGAGTTTGGAGAAGGCAGTGATGGGGACTGAGGGGGTCATTTATAGAGAGCAGGTGTGTCTGGGTGTAAGCGGGCTGCTTTGGGTGCACCCAGCAGGTTCTAGGGCAGGGGTGGGCAAACTTTTTTGACCCGAGGGCCACAATGGGTTCTTAAACTGGACCGGAGGGCCGGAACAAAAGCATGGATGGAGTGTTTGTGTGAACTAATATAAATTCAAAGTAAACATCATTACATAAAAGGGTATGGTCTTTTTTTTTTTTTTTTTTTTTTCAATAGTTTAGAACAGCCATCCAGCCCGCGGGCCGTAGTTTTCCCACGCCTGTTCTAGGGGATCAAGCATGAGTCCGATGGGTAAGCAGGGACAGTTGGGAGAAATCTTCAGGTGGGAACCCTTGGGACTTAAATGTGATTCATCAGAGTCCTGGGGAATATTAGGATAAAAGTGGAGCTTAACGAACCAGTACCTACTTATCAAGTATCTGCCTGTCAGTATGCTGAACACTTGCACTCATTCCTTATAAAGTTTATAAGATACCATCTCTAGAACCTTAACACCTAATTTGGGAGATAAGATATGAAGAGTCAGATAAATGTAGGAGACATTGACTTTGCAGCTGAACAGTCAGAAACATAATAGGACTAAATGTAAAGGAGCCGTTCCTGCAGTCTGACCGTCGGCAGAGAGGAGGAGGGTTGGGGGACTGGCTGAGAAAAGTGAAGGGCTTAAGAAGTACAAATTGGTAGTTACAGAATAGTCACAGAGATGTAAATTACCACAGAGGCAATGCAGTCAATAAGATTGCAGGAGCGATGTATGGTGCTAGGTGGGTACTGGAGATACCAGAGGACCACTCTGTAAAGTATATGATGGTCCAACCACTCTGTGGTACATCTGAAACTAATACAGAATGATATTGAATGCCAACTATAATTGAAAAATAATATGAGTTGAAATGTTAAAAAAATAATATTGAATGTCAACTGTAATTGAAAAATAAGGAACCAAACACAAAATAAATAAATTAAAAAAAATTAAAAAGACCCATTCTTGGGCATAAAATACCAGTTGAGAAGTTCAGAATTGGGAATAGCTAAGAATTTCTGTTGACCCCAGTCTCATCGGAGTCAGCAGTACGAGTGGCTGCCGGAGCAAATACACGTGTCCCTTGAGGGACATGGCCAGGAAAGTGAGGGTCTCGAAAGCATGTGCAATGAAGACCAGTTCTTTCTTTCATTCGCCAACAAACAATATCTGCATGTTACCGGCACCGTGGAGTGTGGGATTCAAACAGAAGCTTGCCATCCTTGCAAAAACAAAGCAAGGTCCCGTTAGTCTGGAGAAGAAAAGACTTGAGGTGAAATTTTAAAACAACTATACAGAAGGGCTCTGTGTGAGCATTTTGCAACCTGCAAATGTCTCACCGCGGAAAGATCCTGCTGGTAACATCCAGCGGCCACCTGCTCACTGTGGAAGGGTCCTGGCCTTGGGTTGGTGGGAACACAGAACTTAACAAGGTGAGTGACTAGAAGTGCTCTTCTGCCGACAGGGACTGCTCAGTGAGGCGGTTTCCCCTGGTCTCACGCAGAATAGAAAAATCAAGTAGAAAGCATGTGAGGAGGAGGAGAAGGAGGCAAAAGGAGGAGGCCATGGCAACATAGTAAACGTCTCATTTGTTTATCCCGAGATTTCATCTTTCAGATGCTTTTCATTTTTCTTTGCTCATAGAATGCGCTTTCTTTTATGACAGGATGGTGTTCGTAAATTGTATTGTATTCCTAAAACAGTTGTTACTTAGCAAACCAGTAAGGTAACAGTCTTTTTTTTATGGGAGGATTTTATGAGCCTGCGAAATTTTAAAACTTGAGAAGCAGTGTCCAATGCTTTCTGACTTGAAGGCTGTCGGTGAGTGTCAACAGTAATTGCTAGCGGTGGGCACAGCAAACGCTGTGGAGAGTCACGGGAGGGAGACGGCCTCCTTGTTGTGTTTAGGCCCCGAGCTCAGAGGCTTCCCGTCGCAAACCTCCCTGGATCTGCAAGTTCTCAGCTGATTCAGTTCTGGCATCGTGGAGGTCGAAACCCTCACATGAACTCCAGTGACCTCGTGCCACGCACAGGGCTCTTTGGTTGTCCAACAGAGAGACAAAAGCCCAAGTTGGGCCAACTTAGTGTCAGCTCCCTTGCCATGGTCTGGGGTGGGTGCTGGGGTGAGGAAGGGAAGGGTGGCACACCTGGGGCTTCCCAGGCTCCTCCTCAGGGCAGGGCTCGGAGTGGCCTGGTCGGTGTCAGATGCGCTTCCTCCAACCCGTAACTCTGGCGAAGGAGATGGTGTCACGGCCCTCCTTTCAGACGCGTGCTGCACTTTTGCACGGGAGGTGAGGAGAAAGGAACTCCCAGACTGGAGGACCAGTGCTACTTCCAGAGCGAGGGAAGGAAGGAGCCTGGGATGAGCAAGCACGAAATGGCCACGGTCCCATGCGTGGGGAAGGCCCCTGGCGGGTCTGCGTTAATATTGTGGACTCGCTGCTGGCGTCGGCCGGTGATGTAGAGACGTGAGTTAGAGAAATAGGCCTGGCTGCTGCTGACACAGGCAGGGCCCAGGCAGGGCTGGGTCTCTGGGCACCACTCACCAAACCCCATTTCCGGGGCAGCTTGTCTTAGCATGGAGGCTTTCCAGAACGCATGCACTTATATTATCCGCCCCCCATCTCCCCGCCCCCAGCAGAGATGCCAGTTTCATGGGCTGGGCGGGGCCTGGTGTCAGCATGTGTGCTCAGGGGCTGCGGGGAGGGGCTGCCCGCCACAGGGCGGAAGCCCCCATCCCTGGCTATGTTGTTTCCCTGCCCAGCATCTGCTCTGCCCCGCCGACTATGCATATTTTCAAAACAAAACAAACCGCGAACCTAGGAAAGAATGCTTTTGCAAAGGGAAGCACAGTCCTTTGGCCAGGGAACCCTTGTCTTGTTGCTCCTCTCCCCTTCTGGGGGAAGGGTACTGTGTTTCCTGAAGAAGCGTGGAGGGCTTGGGGGGTGGGGGGTTTAAGAGCTACGTTGTGCGGGGGAGCCTGTGATAACTCCAGCTCTTAGTATTACTTTATTTTAAGTCTCAGATTTAAAAAATAGCTGTAGGGCTGCACCTGGAGGAAGAAAAAAAAACGAATTAAAAAGGAAGTCACTGCGTGGAAGTTGAATAGCGCCTCGGGGATAAGCTTGTTCTGGTGCTATCGCTTAGACCCGCCGGCTCTTTCTTCCCGAAAGCCGCTCTGAACACCGCTCGCGTGAGCAAACACGGAGATGCTGCCGATTTTTCCTTCTCTGGTGTTTAAAAATACCATTTTAAAGGAATACTTACCTCTCGCTTCTCCAGTCATCCATCAGGGTGAGCAGCATGCGGCAGGCCGGCACCGCCTGCCTGTGAGGGGCTGGGACCACAGCTCTGGAAGGCAGGGGCCCTGGCCTCCGGGAACTTCTAGAGAATGTGAGGGCAGAGGACTTCCCTGTGCTGTGTGCCACGGCGGGAGACAGAACTCCGCCTGAACCTCTGACCAGGAGACCCAGTTTGCCAGGGCACTTCAGGCAGAGGGAACAGCGTCTGTACAAAGGGGGCAGGGCAGGGCATTGCCGGGAGGTGAGTGGAATGCGTGGAGAGATGTGAGAGATGTGGCAGGGAAGGCTGCCAGGGCCAATCCATCCCCAACTTGGGTGCTCCGTGGAGTTGCCTGGGTAGTGCTCCGCAGGTGAAAAGAAATGAAGTAGAGTGATGTGATGGGATTTGCTCTTTTGAACGAGCACTTTGCCAGTGGAGTAGAGCCACTGGAGGTTGGGGGGGGGGGGAGGGGCGTTTGACCCTGGAGACCTGGAAACTTATTTGGGAGTTATGGCAATGGTCCAGGTAAAGCAGTGGTAAAGGTTTGAATAGGCCAGAGTGCGCCAGGGATGAAGAACTGATAGAAAGAAGAGAAGTTTGGATGATACAACAGAGCAAAAACGACTCTAGACTGTGATGGAGAGGCCTGAGAAATAGCATGATTCCTGGTGACAAGGGAAGGGAGAACCTAAAGAAAAAAATGGTGGTCAGGCCAGAAAAGTGCCCTTGGGTTTTATAAGATGACCACAACCCTGGCCTTAGGAAGAGCAGTGTTAAAGGATCACTTGGGGGAGGAGAGAAACAGACTCGGGTGGGGAAAGGAAGAATCAAAGATAATACTCAACTGTGAAGACTAATAAATCATGGAGTTAAGCCACCTGCCTGTAGTCGATGGGGCTTTCCTTTTTCACCCCCTTTGGTCATTATTTTCACTCCATGCTCCTGAGTGTGGAAGACAACTCTGAATAATTGGGAATTTCGTTAATTATCACTCTATTTACAATTCTGTTACAGAGTCCAAATGGTCGTTTACGACACCAGTTTAAGCCTTTTTGGATACGAGATATTGACATAGCATGACTCCCCAGAGAGGAATGCTAGTGAAACGCAAACGTACTTGTGAATGTAAATTCAAACCCATCGAGCACTGTAATCAAGGCACAGCCCATTAAATAAATGAACCCTTGAAAATGCAGGAATGGTCGAGAGCAGGTAATCTAAAAATGTTCTCCTTGTTCGTTCTCCCTTCCCAGCCGCACTGGGAATGTGCAAGAGGAAAGGAAGTATTAATGAAGAACTCTAATAGTAGGTATAGCTCATTAAATGCTTAGATGGTGCCAGACACTGTGCTAAGTAGAGTTCATGAATTATCTCATTTAAACCATCTCATTTTGTGCTTCCTACAACTGACGATGGAGGGACTCCTGTCTCCATTCTGGCATCGAGGAACTTGGAGACTAAATGGTCATAAAGCTGGCTGCGTGGACGTCATGATCCCTGGTCATAGGCAGAGCCAATGGTGAGAAGAGCTGAGCTCAGACTCAGCTCTTTCCGTGGTTCACTGGGCCTCAGCGTATCAGCAAAAGGTGGATGCTGGCTCACAATACTCTAAAATGATCTTTGGCTCTGAAATTGGACCAAGTTCTTCCACCTGAGATTTCCTTGTCCCTGCCTCCAGGGATCCGGCAACTGTGCTGTGGCCTAAGGCAAGAGTGGCCAATGGGAATGGAGAAAATCATACCCGTCTCTTGAGTTGGGGAAGCAGAAGGTGAATTTCAGAGCAGAGATATATGCATCCTAGCAGCTGCCTGCCTGGCTCTATGGCATGCACCAGAGAGATGTGGGAGGCCCACCTATGGTGTCCCTCTCCTTCAAGATTCCCATCCCGTCTTCTGCAACCAGAGGGACCATTTCCCCAGGGTGGACTTTGAGCTGCTCTTAATTTTGCATGGGCCCCTTTTATGTTTCCCTTTGGTCTTATTGTGAAGACAAATGTCTGAAGCATTTGTTGAAATCTCTCGTGTCCTTCCTGAGGTGGCCACAATATCCGTTCTTTGATATTCTACTTCTCAGCACATAGCTTTCTTAGTTAGTATCACTGGGGTCGAAGATTGCATGGTGGTTGGTTAATGTATACTTTTTTTAAAAAAATATTTTTTTTGATTTTTACAGAGAGGAAGGGAGAGGGATAGAGAGTTAGAAACATCAATGAGAGAGAAATATCGATCAGCTGCCTCCTGCACAACTCCTACTGAGGATGTGCCCACAACCAAGGTACATGCCCTTGAGCAGAATCGAACCTGGGACCCTTCAGTCCGCAGGCCGACGCTCTATCCACTGAGCCAAACTGGTTAGGGCTACTTCTTCTTTACAGAAGGATTTTTTTCTCTGATCAGGATGATCTCGATGTTGGGAAAAGTTCTAGTGTTAGGTCCTCTTTCTAAGTGTGGAAGAGCTTGTCTGAAATGCCCAATAACGAGAATAGAAAGGAGGAAAGGAAATAATAAAGCTGAGAGGCAGGAAAGAGGGACGGCGAGCAGAACATGATTATGGAAAGGTGTTGACCTGTTGAAGGTAGAATAAGGACTCAGCAGAAGAACTGCCATACAGAAGCCTCTCCTTAATCTCAGGGGACACATTCTAAGACCCCCAGTGGGTGTCTGAAACCAGGGATAGCCCTGAGCCCTAATCAACTTCAGTTCTGCTGGGAATGTGGCAGCAGCTTCTTTGTTGGTAGACATAGTCTCTCCAGTGATTTTTAGATTGTTCAGTCCAAATCTCTTCCTGAATTGGTGTAACCGTCCCTTATTTGCAGTAGATGGCTTGGTGTCATTCCTTTCTGGGGATCCCTTGATGGAGTCTTCCTGTAGACTCAATGGTTTCTGGCACAATATGTTGCCTCAATTGGAACATGTCTTCTGTTCAACTTCCACCCACAAATTTAATGCCTTTTCCATCTTAACTAAGTACTTAATGTGCCCATAAGTTTGCAGTTTGAAATATGATAGCAAAACTAGCACAATTTTCTTTTTTTCATCTTTGAAACTTCTTGGATAGATTTTTTTTTTCTCTCACTCAGATCTTAGCAACCTCTTATTAAGTGGAGAACTTTAACCTTTTCACTTAAAGGAAGCACTTTATGGCATCTCTTTGGCAAGATCCAATCGCCAGCATCACTACTCTTAGGCTTTGGGGCCACTATTAAGTACAATAAGGGTGACTTCCACACAGTGCTGGGATACTGTGAGAGTTGCTCTGATAACTGAGAAGGCTACTAGGTGACTAACAGGTAGGGAGTGTGTATAGGCGGAGACGCTGGACAAGGGATGACTCACGTGTTGGATGGGAGGGAGCAGGACTCGAGAAACTTCATCATGTCATGCAGAACGGTGCTCAATTTAAAACTTAGGACTTGTTTATTTCTGGAATTTTCTATTTTGTATTTTCAGACCTTCGTTGACTACAGATAACTGAAACCACAGAAAGTGAAACTGTGGGTAAGAGGGGACTATAGTATTGAGCTGTATCCAACTTAATTCTGCTCAGTTGTGTAAGAATTCTTGCCACACGGTTTCTGCTATTTATTGAAGTTTAGTGTGCCAGGCAGTGTGAAAAATACTTACATAGGGATGGTCCCATTTAATCCTCAAAAGAGATGAACAACACCACGCCTAAAGCTCAGCTATTGGTTGTCAACGTGACATCTGATGTGGTAGCTGAGCTTGTCTCTAGAGGCTGGAGATGTTTATTTCCTCTTAATGCTCTAACAGATATTCTTCTGTGCCTCTAAACCCTCCCTCTACTGCCTCTTGATATCACCAGTTTTATTATTGTCATTAGTGATTAGAGGCCCAATGCATGAAATTCGGGCACTGTTTGCACCAGCTTGCACCCTCTCGCAATCCAGGATCCCTTGGAAGATGGCCAACTGTCATTGAGCGAGACCCAGACCCGGTTGGCCCCACCCCATCAAGCCCCACAGGTGGGGGACGCAGCGTCATGTCCCCGCCCATCCACCCACGCATGCCTCACCACACGTGCAGTCCTGCCCACCTGTGCCTGCCACGCATGCAGCCTCCTGCTGATGGGTTATTATGGCATGAGGGTGTTACGACCATTAGCATAGTTGCTCTTTTTTATTATCTAGGATTTCTTTCTAACTGCTCTATGCTTGTCTGCAGCAAGTTTCAAGGGATGCTGTCACAGTCTGGCTTTCGAGAATTTGGTTTATGAGTACATTTTTATCCTCTCTGAGACTTTGAAAACTTTGACATTGTCTTTTCTTAACATATTTATTTGTCTTGCAGACTCCTAATTTCTTTAATTTATCCTTCTGAAGGAGACTTTTCTGTCTTTTTATGATATTAGCAGCCCTTTTCTAGACCCTTTCTGGTTCCATTGTATCTTGACTAAGAATTGAAAGTGAAAGTGGTATTTGTCAAAGAATGCCATGGTATTATTCCAAAGTCCTTTAGAATGGAACAAGGTAGGGGTCATAGAGGGTCATTGAGGTTTGTTAGATTAAGGAATGGCCACCAAATAACCACTGTCTGTTCTAACCAGTATGAAGGGTGAGTCAGGTAGACCATTGACCATGAGGGCCTGCAATGGTCAGATTATTACAAAGTTGTCAGGCTTGATTGGAATCTGTAATAATGTGGTTACATGATGACACAGGGGATTCAATTGGGAGCCAAGCATGTTAGGAATAGTTCAGAGAACAGTGTCAAAGAACATTTGAGGAGCATGGATCACCACAGAGGTCAGGATTATGAGACCTCTATTGTGGGGAGACTGGCTGTGAGATAAAAGGCTGGGTCTGCCAGACTAGACAAGCAATATGTGAGACCTCTTTCCTTAGAGATGAAATGGCACCTTAGAAGAACAATCTGAGGATAATCATCGATGTGGTCAGGGTGGTCTTGGTACCGGATTGTCTGGAGATAGGGACACTGCTTTCCAACCCATTCCCAGCTGGGGTCATTGGTTGTCCACACGGGGCCGCACACCTCATGCTGTCTTTGGTCACCATGAATTAGTGGACCCTGACTCTTCCCAAACCTGTGCCCTGGATGGACCCCCCCCCCCCCCAGGATGTGTGACCCTCAGCTGCCATTCAGAAGAAGGTTGTGGAATGATCTCCAGAGTTTATTAGTATTCAGCTCCTCCTAAAATTAATCTGTACTTAATGTTGCTTAAAATAATCAAGTCAATATTTAGGGCCCAAGAATACCATTAAAGTACCAGGACTTTTAACAACATTTACTCTCACACTTCCTGATGGAGCCTTGGATGCCCACCAGACTGGGCCCTGGAGCCCCAGTGCTGGTGGACAGGAGGGCAGGCACGGCCTGTGCATGGGCATCCACACAGCCTAGATGAGTGTCCACATCCATGGTTGCATCCTCCGCCTCCTCATGGTTGGCTAGAGCCTGTCCTAGGGACCATTATGTGCCAGAGTATGCCGGGTCCTGCATGGGACAGCAGCATCCCAGAAACCCTACCAATCACAGGCTGTGACCTCTTTTATGTTGGTGGCAGATGGGAGTGTCTCTAGCCTACAAGATCAGCGAATCTTTAAAGGTGTATCACTGGGCTGAGTCCTCGACAATAGTGCTTCAGAGGCTGAATGAGTAGATCCACGTGACCTCTTCTATGACATTGTCCTGGTGGCTGAACAATGCGTGCCAGCTCACTGCAACTTGCTGGCTGCGTGCGGCGACTACTTGACCATTTCAATACCATGTTCACCTTGCAAGGCCTTCTAGAAGGAGGTGGAGCTGATGAATGCCTCCTACATTGGCCTCAAGGCCGTAGTGGACTTCTTATATGATGGGGAGCTGGTGCTAGATGGCGGCAACATTGTCTAAATCCTGGGGACCCTGGAGACAGCCCACTTGCTGTGGATCTGGACTGTGGTGGATTTCTACTGCGAGAACAGGAGGTGAGTGGGGACAGCTACCTGCACCTGCAGGAGCTGGCCTCCATCTACAACTTCAGGTGGCTGGATGCCTCCATCCTCAGCTTCATCCTGAGCCACTTGGGCACTCTGGCCTTCACACCTGACTTCCATGCAAAAGCTATGCATGTACCTGAGCATCAGTAGGGTGCAACGGAATGCAAGCACAGCTTACTGCAGGTTGTTCTGCTATGGCTGATGCAACAGCTGGGTGGTAGGCCCATGCCTGCATGGTGCTTGAGGACCTCCACTTCCCATTCATCCCCAAGAATGACCTGCTGCCTCGTGTCAAGCTGGTGGTGTGCTTGCTGCTGCCCAAGGAGGCCAGTTGTGAGGGCTTCATGGAAGAGGTCATGTGCTGCCACAACAGCTTGGTGGCCCAGCCAGCCATGCAGACCAAGTGCTCAGCACTCTGCATCAAGGAGGAGCACCTGGTGTTCATGAGTGATGAGGTCTCCTACCCGTTTGGGAAGCACAATGACACCACCTCGTACATGGGCACCAAGCGCGAGCAGTGAGTCAAAGAGATACCCCTGCCAGCCCTGGGGAGCTACCACTGTGTTGCTGTGCTCAGGAATTCTTCTTCATCATGGTGGCAGCTTCTCAAGGGACAGTGGAGGGGATGCAATGTTCAATCTTGTTTATAGGTGTGGCCCCAAGGTAAGCAGTAGATCAAGGTGGCCTCCAAGAATCCGTGTGTGTGGCTTTCTGCCTTGCCTCCATTGGCCACTGGTGGCTGGAATGAGAATCCAGGTCTCTCTTCTGTAGAGGCTTATAGTCCCAAGATCAACTCCTGATCCTACATGGCAGGCTTGCCAAGGTTCACGCATGACCATGCGGGCACCATCTGCAAAGACTTTGTGTATGTCTCTGGGGACCACGAATACCAGGTGGGCCCCTTCCACAAAACCTGATGTGTGGGAGGAACGCCAGCTCATGATCACAGGTGGGGCTGTCATGGAATGTGCAGCCTGGAGGATCCCATTCACTCCATTGGTGGCAGCGATGACAGCAGGAGGCCATAAGGTACTTAGACATGCTGGGCATCCAGGCCTATAGACCCCAATGCAACCAGTGGACTCACATGGCCTCCTGCTACATGCCAACAGTGAGTGGTGAGTGGCCATGTAGGAGGGCCACCTTTATATCCAGGTGGGAGAACCCAGTTTCCTTTCCAAGATGGTCCCGGTGTCCAAATGCAGAGGATAAGTGAAGCAAAGGCACTGACCTGCCCAGGCCATTGCTTCTGGGACCGCCTGCATCTGTGGGCTGGAGGACAAGAAGTAGCAAGGCCAAGAGGCACCAGGACAGGCACTAGTGACCCCCCTGTGCCTGCTGGGCCTTGTCCCCACCACCACCTCCCAGAGTGTCTGCAGACCAGCAACAATTTCATAGAACCCTGGAACCATTTTATTTCACTTAGAAGCCTTTTGAACTTTTATGATTCTTGGTATTTCTATATCACTGTGACATATTAAATATTCTACTTAAAAATTTACTCTAATTTGAATTACAAATAATGTTATAACACAGAGTTAGAGAGATTCTGGGAGGTATGTTGCATCTCATTGCAAGTAAGTCTTTGAAATTATTGCTGATTCCGATTGGACCCTGTCCTCTTTATGAGGGATCTCAGGATAAATTTCTTTTGGATCTAGTCTCAGGAATAGTTGTGCTTTATTCTCATTTAATTTTCACAATAATTCTCTGAGGTAGGTAAAATTATTCTAGTTTTATAGCCGAACAAAGAAAAACTCAAATTGTTTAATAAATTTAGCCAAGCAAACAAAGCTGTAAGTGGAGGAAACTAGATTTAACCCAAGACTGCCAAACTCCTAAACACTTCTTACTTTGAGTTTCTAATATAAAACTCTTCTGTCTTGAATGAAGAAATGCAAGTGCATGGAAGGTGTGGTTTCTATAATCTGTAACAACTGACCTCTAAGCACTTCTCTTGCTTACTCTCATTGTGGCTTTCTCAAGATAAGTCATAATTCTCCTGGCCTGCCTGGCTTGGCTCAGTGGTTCAGCATCAATCTGTGAACCAGGAGGTCACAAATCCATAGGGCACATGCCTGGGTTGCAGGCTTGATCCCCAGTAGGGGGCGTTTGGGAGGCAGCCAATTTATGATTCTCTCTTATTGATGTTTCTCCCTTCTCCTTTCTCTCTTAAGTCAATAAAAATGTAAAAAAATAAAAATAAAAATAATAATTCCCCTGGCTTAAGTTATTAAGGTAATTTTTTGTCCCCTGAACAGTTCTATCTCCAACAAAGCCTGTCCTCTGCCCCTTCTCTCCCCACGAGTGTGAATAAATGCTAAAATGTGATATATTGTGCTGCTTTATTTCTTTCCACCTTTCTGCCTGTCCTCCCTCCTCCATTCATTCCCCCTGACCTTTCTGTCTTCTTTCTCCTTCTTTTTAAAATGTCCTCAGTGGTGTGAAGTGAACAATCCATCAGGTTTTCCCTTTGATTGCCACCTGCTAGACTGCTTTGAGCCGAATCAGTATCTGTGTTTAGCAAATGAAAAGAATTCACTTTGGTGGGTGGACATAGAACTCTGTGCTGCACATTCTCACATTACTCTTACTTACGGCTCTTTTTAAAAAAATGTCTCTCTTATTGTTTTTCCTGTTTTCTCTTTCATATTTTTGTAACTTTTGTGGTGTCTCAGTAGATTTTTGGTGTCCCTTTAACGGACCTTCAATTCTTCTTGATATGAGACAAGACATAAGTAAATGCATAGCAAGCAGCCTAGTAGCCCCTCTCAAAATAAGGAAGTGGGGTTGCCTAGCACAATAGATGAACCCCAGTGATTTGTAGTAGTTAACATATTCTCTTCTAAGTACTCACAGGGCACCAGTTAAATAATTAATTCTACTTGGGGTACCAGATTTGGGGCTTTCAGGGGACCGCCTTCCTCCTCCTCCCACCGATCTGGACAACATTCGATCCTCTCCAGTCCCCCGGCATCTCTGAGCACTCCCCACAGTTCCACCTCAGTGCTGAGACTGAGTAGTTGAACTCATTTAAGGAAGCCAACTGTTCTCTTATTTTCTTTTCACCCTCTGATGCTTCACTTACTTCTTTATGATGTTTACTTTCCCTTCCTCACTCCCAAGATCGTTTTCCTGAGGAAAGGTAAGCAAAATAGGAGTTCTGTCTTCTCTCACCATCTGTGAGCATAAAGTTGTCTTCCCTGAGCCGTGGATTCATCTTTTCATGGTTGTTTTTCTCCCAAACATAGCTCAAAGGCTCTTTTTAAAAAAATTGCCTACCACTTTTTGAGTCCCTGGCCCAGCTGACAGATACATGTAGGTCCCTGCCACAGAGTGTGGGCATCCCAGGTTGGGGTCCCTGCTCCCCATGCTTGTTTCTGCCTCTTAGTTCTGGGGCCCACGGGGATGCCATCAGGGGGCCCATGTGGCCTTCTTTAGATGTCTCCCCTCTTTTTCTTCTCTGGGATTGTTTGTGATTATTCAGCTGAAATTTTACTTTTCATAGTTTCATGCACAAAGGGCTACTCTGCTGGACTATCATGCTGTGGACCTCCATCCATTTTTCTCATCACTTATGTTTTCAGCTCATTTTTCTAATGTTCAGGTGCCTACCTAGGACCAGACTCTACCAACCTTTATTCCTAGTCTGTTGTAGCTTCACTTAAGCCTGCCTACAAAGATAAGCAGAGCGTCCTTGTCCAGGAAAAAAAAAAGACTTAAAATGAAAGAGAACTGACTTTCCTATCCCCTCCATCAACTGTCTTACTTCCCATCATTTGCTCCTGAGACACTGTGTCCTTGGTTCCTTACTGACTTCTGGCCTCCTGGAGCCTTTGAAGCTATGAGCTCCCATGTGGTTCTTCCAAAGAGCTGCCCCCATCCAGACAGCAAGCACCAAGCACAACCTGAAAGTGTCAACCATGGGCAGGACGATTTGGTTCCTTGGGTCATTCTCTCTCCGTTCCTTGTCCTGCATTTTCTGACTGAGCTACTGACCAACCTGTTCTCCAGGTACCCTATCCTCACCTCCCTTATATGACCAAGAGATTCTTGTCTCTCTGGGCTATTCTTTTTATTTATTTTTTAAACATAACATTTTTATTGTTGTCAATTTTCACCCAAGGATCTTTTTTCCATTGATTTTTAGAGAGAGTGGAAGAGAGCAGGGGAGAGAGAAAGATAAAGAGAGATGTGAGAGAGACACATTAATTGGTTCCCTCACACGCACTGGAACCCAGGCACAAGCCTTTGACCAGGAATCAAACCTGAGACCCCTCAGTTTGTGGGCTGATAATCTCTCTAATCATTGGGCCACACCAACCAGGATAACCGTAGTTATTCTTCCAGTTTCTTTTTTTGTCTCTTTCCCAGCTAGGCCCAATGCATCTATAGACAACCCTGCAAAATCCATCTTCTGCCTGGCCTGACCCAGGATCTTCCTTCCCATGTACTGTTGCTCTTTGCACATACTGTTCCCTTGCTTAAAAATCGCCAACTACTTGTATTACATAAAGGACAAAGTCCAAAGCCTTTGTCATGAACTCTGGCTGCATGGGGAGAGCAGTGGTGCTGAGATCACAGGGCCCAGCCAGATTGTCTGAGTGCCAGTCCTGGCCCTGCCATTGTCCTAGAAGTTAGAAGACCTTATGCAGGTTGCCTCCTGCATACCTCCCTTACTAGGGATCAAGCCTGCAATCCAGGCACGTGCTCTGACCAGGAATCAAACTGGCATCCTTTCAGTGCATGCGACAATGCCCAAGCAACTGAGCCACACCAGCCAGGCAGTCAGGGCTCAAGTCAAGAGTTCTGTAGCACCTCATACCACCCCACAGATGTTCTTTCCGTGAGCTTCTCTAACACTCACCCTTTCTGCCTCTCATTGTCACTGATAAAATGCCCTAGGACCGAGGTCGGCAAACTGTGGCTCGCGAGCCACATGCGGCTCTTTGGCCCCTTGAGTGTGGCTCTTCCATAAAATACCACGGCCTGGGCGAGTCTCTTTTGAAGAAGTGGCGTTAGAAGAAGTTTAAGTTTAAAAAGTTTGGCTCTCAAAAGCAATTTTATTTGTTGTACCGTTGATATTTGGTTCTGTTGACTAATGAGTTTGCCGACCACTGCCCTAGGATGTTATTGCTCTTCTGTGTAGACTGTAAGCTTTCAGAAGGCGAAGAGCATGCCTGATTACAACTGCTGATAGACACTGGTTGAGTAATGGCCATGTCACCTGTGGCAGCATCCCCTTCCCAGGCTATTACAGATCCTGAGATAGAGTGGCCACTCAGGAGATCCTGCCACTAATGCATTGCCTCCTGGGTCTTCTTCAGCGGCCAGAATTGTGTCAAGAACAGTAGTTTCCGTAATTGCTTTCCTCTGCCTTCTGAGAGAGGAAATTGTCATCAGGACAAGGCAGGGATCTCTTTGATGTTCTACATGTGAAGAGTGGAGCCTCAGGATTCTTGGTATCACCACGGTAGCAAGATTCTGAGCAAGTTTTGTCACCCATAGTGGGAAAGTCTTACTTATCTCCTGTTGCGGGAGGAGAGTTCTGTACCCGATTACCTCAACCAAAATGACTTCTGGTTGTTTTCCTATTTTAGGAGACCCTCTGGGAAATCTTTTTATGATTCTGAAGGCTCCTGACATCACCATGTGACAGAGTTTCCTTTCTTATGAGAAGCAGCTGGAATGAACAGACGGTGCCTATTGTCTGTCATTCTTAAGTAGGTTAAACCAAGATCCAAGCCCCTCTAAGAGAGGAAAGCTGGGTAGTGCCACAAGGAACCGTACTCCATAATGGCTGCCGGGTTCTTCTATTAACTCTTTTTGTCCACTAATGATGCTGATTCCCTTTCTTTGTGCTACTAAAAAACACACCGAGAAAGGTCCTACTCACTGGCCAGAATGAGGTAAGAAAGCGGTCAAGGGTTGACAGCACCTGCCCGAGGGGCGGTGATGAATGAAGAGGTGAGAACACCTTATTCTTTGTGTCCCCTGGCCCCTAGTCACCATGCCAGCAGCAGGAGTCCTGTGCCCAGAATTGTAGAGAGCTTTGAACCGTCTCACCTTCAGTTGGTGGGAACTTTAGAAGCTTTTGGTCAAGCTGCCTCTTTAGCGATGCTGAGGTTCCCATCTTATTCCAATGGGGGGGAAAAGCAGTCTTGTCCAACTCACGTGGGTGGCCATTATTTTGGCAACCTGCCATCACTTCCTTCTTCTTCCACTTCAGTGTCCTCCCCTTGAGTTCTGTGCTGGTATATGCATCCCTTAGACAGTACTTTTTATCAAATATCAAAACCATTCCTGCTCCTTCTTCCGTTATTGGCTCTTTGTCATTTTATCTTAGATACATATTTCAGAAAATGAAGATTTCTCCACTTGTTTATTATGTTCCACAGCCACACTGTGCCTCTCATTCAGCCTCTGAGCGCCATTCTGTCTGGGTCCCCCACCTCTCTACCCCCATTGCCCCGCCCTCACCCGGGCATTGATGAGCTTCCTCCCACCTCTGAAGAACTACTAAATGCTCTGTGGAGCAGAGAGCTGTTCATATTTAGAAGATCCAGAATATTCATGCATGTGGGAAGTGCTGGCAAAGTTACTGGATTTATCCTTCTCCTAACCTATTTTGTCTTGTTCTTTGAGGTTATTTTCTCTTATCTCTGGTTTTATTCTAACGTCTCAGGACTATCTTTTCATTGTCACCACACCATCTTGTCTAGGAGCCCTTTATCTTGTCTAACAAACCGGACTGGGAAGAATCATTCCTCAAGCGCCTTTCATCTCAGGAGCAGAGGCATGGGCTCGCACTCGCAAGCTCACGCTTTCAGGCAGGACAACGCGAGAGCAGCCAGCACAGGCGCCAGAGTCACGCCCTGTTCTCCAGCCACTGAAAAACCAGACTCCCAGCTTCTTCCCATATTTGACCTTTAAATTCCACCTCTGCCCCCTCACATTTGTTTTCAGACCTTTTAATTGAGTTCTCTGGCCACTATTCTGGGGAAGGGTTAAACCTATAATACTAAGATTGCCAGGGTCATGGCAAAAGGGGCCTGTGAAATAAAAGTAAAAATCTCACAGCGGCCTGCGAAGCTACCTCAGTCTGGACAGTGCTCTGTGTTTTAGAGGCAAGACCAAGGAGGGCCCAGATCACTCTTATCCAGAGAGAAGGACTCAGATGGGATTTAGGGGTGAATCAAACTGGAAATGGAGATTGGAACTGAAGCTTATGCCCTCAGCCAACTTGATCCATCATCCTGGGGACCCCTGGAAGAGGACCGGCCTGGGGCTCAGATTTTCCCAGTATGGCCAGGTGCCCCCCTTTCTACCTCCGCCTCCTTCCCCAGGGGGCCCTATACTCACTAGGAGTTATGGTCTCTGGCAACCCTCACATTTAGACCAATTTACTTTGCTGTGAAGACCCCTGACTGCCTTGGGTTTTTTCAAATTAATTTTTCTTGGCAAAAAAAAAAAAAAAAAAGGACCTACGAGATGGAAGTAAGGAGCTTAAGCCCAATAATGGTATCTGCAGGCTGATTACTGTGAGGGTGAAGTGAGTGGTGGCAAAAGTGGGGTGCAGGCATGCAAATGAAGGGAAGACAAGAAGGAAAGACCGTGGGGAGAGACAAGAACGGCTTGACGTGGTTTTGCATAATGGACTATGAAGGTTCTGCTTGCGTCTGTCTAATTTGCTGTTGGGAGAGCAAGGAAGGCATTTTAGTTAACAGCAGAAATGCTTGTCAAGGTTACCTGCCTGTGGCTAGCACCAGGCCTGGCATGCAGAGAGGGAACAGGACAGCTTTATGGATCTATAATAATAGACGTCATCTCATTTTTCCATCACAAATGTCGGAAATCCAAAACAGTTTGAGGTTGTCCTGTTGTTATTTCTTTCTTGGTCTTTTGATTTGAAAGATAGCAAAGAGGAGCTCCTCATGTTCTTCCAAGTGATGTTTCTGCCCCTGAACTTCTGAGGTCAACGCAGGAGGCTGCCTGGCCATGAGAAGGGCAGGGAGTTTGGGTCTGAGTACTGAGTACTGAGTTTGCCACTTGGTACTGAGTGACCTTGGGCAAGTTTGCTTCTCTCTGCTAACTGTGGGTAATGGTTCTTGCCTCCCCCCCCCCCCCCCGGGGCTGTATAGATAAAAGAAAATGCTAGAGACAGGCGTAATATGGAAACTGCAGAAGTAGTTGATAAATATTACATTGATTACCAATAATAAAGGTATAGTTTTAGGGTCTCCTCATCCCCCTCTCACTCCTTATGATCTCAGCTACTTGGATCCAGAAAAGGGAGCGCAGCCTTTCTGAAGGGAGTCATGACATAACTTATTCCAAGTTTCAACATCTCACACCCAAAGCAGGGAACAGCAGGAGACCACCTCTGACAGGCTCTGTTGGCCATTGGCATGTGACCACATCCTCATGCGTGAACATTTAAAAAAAATATTGTTTCAGTTATAGTTGACATATTATAGTAGTTTCAGGTGTACACTCCAGTGGTTAGACATTATATAACTTTCTAGGCTAACTCTCGCACCCATCTGACGCCATAAGTAGTTGTTGGAATATTGTTGACTGTATTTCCTATGCTGTACTTTGCAGGAAGAGGGAGGCAGTTGGAAAAAATCAACGTGGGCTCAGGATGCTCATCCCCTTCTCCCCTGTTACAGATTTTAAAACCTGTTAACTAAACAAAGACGCCCCATTAAATATTTGGCAGTAGGGATGATAAGCTGAGTTTCTTCTCCTCAGACCCCGTCCCACAGCTCCCACAGCTCCAGACCTGAGGCAGCAGAGAGCAGCATGTGCAGGGGACAGGGGCTTTCGTAGCCTCTCTCACTGGGACTCTGTCCTGAGGGGACCTAGAGAAGACCACGGGAGAAGAGAAACCCTGGACTCTATTCCTTTACCTCATTTCTCTCTTGAAGGGAATTATAGAGACTCGCTTGTGGAAACCCTGCCCTGTCCACCTTTCGGCTCTAAATCCCGGTGGTATGTGCTCCTGCCATGCGTCAGGGCAGTCACCTGTGAACCGACATCAATCAAACACCAGCCCCTTTCAACCTAATGGTTTTCTCTTTAAATTTATCTTTATTGTTGAAAGTATTACAGATGTCCCCTCTTTTCCTCCATTTTCACCTGCTTCCTTACCCTAGGCCATCGCTGCACTATTGTCGACGTCCATGGGTTATACATATATTCATATAGATTCTTTGGTTAGTCTCTTCCGGCCCCCCTCCCCTGCCCGATAAGCCAGCCAGAGAAAGACAAGTATCACATGGTCTCACTCATATGTGGAATCTAATGAACAAAATAAACGGATGAAGAAATAGATCCAGAGACATGGAAACATGAGCAATCTTATAAAATTTGATGGCACTCTGCCTGCTGGTATAATTTGGCCATTTTAATACCACTAGAGAGAGGGACTGTTGGGGGCCCGCTGTTCTTGACACAGGACCGGATGATGTGGTGAGGAGCATGCTTCTCTTAGTCCCCAGGCCTGAAGGAGCTGTCCATCCGGTAGCTTGCTTCGGATGTGATGGGCCTCTATACTGTGTACTGGCTCAGCCATTAGACATGAAGTCTAACTGTAGGGCATGAGGGAGGATGGGGGTATGTAGAGATATTGGGCCTTTGTGGGGGTGAATCTTGAGTGGCGCTCCTGTACAGTTGGGGGAACTAAAGTGAGGTATTCAGCTTGGGAGGGTGCGGAGAGGCGAGCACAGCGGCCCCCCGGAGCCGGGCATGCCCACCCTGGAGTCTCGCATGAGCAGGTGCCGTAATTGTTTCATTTCTCTTGTTTGTCTGGGCAGTCACTTGGGCTTGTCCTGCTGTAATGCTCCATGAAAGGATAAGACGTCTCCTTATCCGTGAGCACATTTAGCTCACGGTCTGGCAGGTCCCAGATACTCAAGGATCATTATGAGGTCCTAAGAAGAAGCTACAGGTGAGGGTTGGTGAGCAGGGAATGCTTTCTTAGCAAACAGTCTTGGCCTTGCCTTTGCTTTCTGCAGGGGGACTCTTCCTCTGCTCATTCACTTTGTCTCGTGTCAGAATCCTAACGGTGGCTGGTTTCCGTCCTCGTTAACCTCTCCTGGCTGGGCACTGGCAGCTGACAGTGGTTGAGGTTTGCAAAGCCACAGAAAAAAATGAAGCAAAACCCTCCATGTGTGCACTGGAGTCCAAGGGGAAGAGTGCTTTCAGCTAGTCTTCAGGGGCGAGGGGCTTGGGGAAGAAGATGAATGTTTTCATACCCTGATGCAGCATTTGCTGCAACTCTGCAGCAGGCCAGGCGTGGCGCTACGCTGGGCAGGCAGAGATGAAAAGAAACAATTCCTGCTCTTAGGAAGCCTGGGCCCAGGGGGGATGCTGGGAGATCCAGCTTGCTGATGGAGTCCAGACTCATTTTAATAAAATCTATATAGATTCTTATATATTCTATTAAGATTCTATATATATTCTATATATATATATGTTATATATATAGAATATTCTATTAAGATTATATATAGCATCCTAAAGGAGTAGCTGCCACTCAGATCCTTACGGCTCCACTAGGATGCTCTCTCTTGCTGATCAGAGTCACAGGATCTTGTCCTTCTGATACTGCCACCGCCTGCCTCACCTGTCCTAATCCAATGGAAAGGCAAACGGTCCCATTCAGTTCTGCTCAGCTACTGTTAAGGCACATCCTCAGGGGATTCATACATCTATAATGCAGCAGCGATGGTCCTCGGTAAGAAAAACCATTCACTTGCCAGAGCTCTCAGCATGGGGAGATGGATGAGAAAGAAATTTCCATCAGTTGCCTTCTGCGTGCCCCTACTGGGAATCAAGCCCACAACCAAAGTACATGCCCTTGACGAGAATCTAACCCAGGACCCTTCAAACCGCAGGCCAACGCTCTATCCACTGAGCCAAACTGGTCAGGCATACCACCCTTCTTTCTTTTCTCTTTCTTTGTTTATCTTTATTTCCCCTTCTCCTTCATTTTTTTAAATTTACTCCAAGTTCACAATTATTAACTTATATTACATTTATATGTTTCTAGGACATTCCGCAGCTATTCCTGCCACATTTCCTGGTTACGCCCCCTTCCCATGTTTCTCTGGCTCCATTCCGCTTTCCTAGGCTGGGAAGGGTATCCCAACCGCGTAGGGACAAGAGCGTTCCAGACCCCTCCGCGTTCTGCAGCACCCACTCTGACATCTGGAGCCACGCGAGCAAATGCTCAACAGTCCAGGAAGTGAACGCATACCTGAAAGATCTGGCAGTATTTGGAGGAGATTGGGATTTAATTAGTGTTTCTTTTTATGCCTCTGTCAATATGCCTCTGTGACATTTATGGGGTTGTGTGGGTATCCTCTGAGGATTTAATTATATGCAATTCCTCCCCTTTGTTAAAATCTAATAAACACACACAATGTACAAATTTGAAAGTGGCTCTGTTGCCAAAAGTGAGATGCTTAATTGGGATAGGGGCTTATTTTCCTTCTCTTTAAGAAGAAGGTAGTTTCATGAATTCTTGTTTCACTGACAGGTGGGTGATATTTGTAATTTTTTTTTCTTATAGGAGGTAACAATGAGTAATCTAAACGAGGGACACTTGTTTTTCTCCTCCTCCTCCTTCTTTCTCTTCTTCTACTTCTTTCTTCTTTCTTCTCCTTCTCCTCCTTCTCCTAGCCAGAAAGATTTCAATGAAACCAAATGAACTTACATCTAGATTGTTCCTGTGCATTTGGTTTTCCAACCTCTGGCTGCAAGTGCTGATTTACACCAAGAGCAACGACTTGTAGGTGTGTGTACCTGGTACAGGTTAGGAGCAGCGCTGCTCCTTGCCTTGTGGGACATGCTGGCCTATTCTCCTGTGGTTTGTGGGACCTATGTGTAGTTCCAGATGTGCCCAAATCCAGCTACCACTGAGACATTGGGCTCAATAAAAATGAGCTGATTGGCCCTGGCTGGTTTGGCTCAGTGGATAGAGCCTCTGTCTTCGGACTGAAGAGTCCCAGGTTCAATTCTAGTCAAGGGCACATGCCCGGGTTATGGGCTCGGTCCCCAGTAGGAAGCAGTTGATCAATGACTCTCTCTCATCATTGATGCTACTATCTCTCTCCCTGTCCCTTCCTCTCTGAAATTAAAAAATATATATTTAAAAGAAAGAAAGAAAATGATCTGGTTGGCACTGATATGACTCCGGCATCAAAGACTGTGATTACAATGTCCATTTTTAAGATGAAGGAGCGGAGACTGGGTGCAATTGAAGTCATGGCAGGCATGCTTGCCAGGGTTGGGGGCAGAAGGAATGGGTGGTCGTGTGTAATGGGTGTGGGGTTTCAGCTGGGGAAGATGAAAAAGTTGTGGAGGTGGATGGTGGTGATGGTTGCACATCAGTGTGAGTGAACATAATGCCTCTGAGTTATATATTCAAAAATGGTTAAATGATCCACATATTTTACCTCAATACAGAGTTTCATAATTGCTAGTCATTAATGTAAAACCCAGAAATTCAGATGAATATATATATATATATATATATATATATATATATATATATTATTGATTTTTTACAGAGAGGAAGAGAGAGGGATAGAGAGTTAGAAACATTGATGAGAGAGAATCACCGACCAGCTGCCTCTTGCACACCCCCTACCGGGGATGTGCCCGCAACCAAGGTACATGCCCTTGACCGGAATCGAACCTGGGACCTTTCAGTCGGCCGGCCCACGCTCTATCCACTGAGCCAAACCCGTTTTGGCCAGATGAATATATTTTAAAATGTGGTAAATACTTGCAATAGGATATTGCATATTATTCAGCTTAAAAAGGAATAAATTCTGACACAGCCGATAACATGGATGAACCTTGAGATATGTTAAGTGAAACAAGCCAGTTACAAATATTGTATGATTTCACTTATATGAGGTCCCCAGAGCAGTCAGATTCATGGAGACAGAAAGTACAATGGCAGTTGCCTGCGGCTGGAGGGAGGGGAAAATGGGGAGTTAGTGTTTAATGGATGTAGAGTTTTCGCTTGGGAAGACAAACGAGTTCTGGAGATGGATGGGGGTGATGGCTGCCTAGCAATGTGCATGAACTTAATGTCACTAAACTGTACACTTAAAAAATGATTAAAATGGTAAATTTTACAAGTTGTTTATCACACACGCCACCCCCCCTCCCCCCCACACACACGTTCTGGCAGATTGCAGGGCACCAATGGAGCTTGCTCCCCATCCCTGCTTAGGGCTCCTTCATTAGAGCTAAGCACTCCCCACCCCTCCGTGCATCTGTACGTAAGAACCAGAAAAGATTCTCTCTGTCCTGACACATGCCCACCCTTACTGTGTGCCAGAGAGCAAACGGCAGCCTGATGGAGTCTTGACCTCCGGGGCCAGAAGACGCAAACACAAATGCCAGCTTGGAAAGGGATTAATGATTTAAATGGTCTGAGGGAAAGAAAATGCTATTAGCGAGAGCTTGGCTCTCTGCGAAGGGTCCATTAATTCTCATACAGGAGCTCCGGGGGGAGAAATGTTGCCCTAATTATGTCGTCAGTAATTCGGCCATTTAAATGGCTAACCAATTCACAAGTAGGTTTTTCCTCGAGGTATTGTATCTTCATTCAGGGCTGTTCCCTCCCACCAGGAGCCGGCCTGCTCTTCAGACATGTGCTGTGTGGTGACGATGTTAGCTTGTCGTTGCCCATCGCTACCCCTCTTCCTCTTTAATCATGGGACCTTGTCGCTTTTCTGTGGGATTGGAAATGTGTCTGGCTGGAATTATTGCCTGTGTTAGCAGGATTCTTGTAGCCTCCAGAAGGTACAAGGCCAGATACCGTGTTCGCAGCGTCTCCCACGGATAGCCAAGATGAGCAAGGATCCGACAGTTGTAGTTCAATTAAGTGGAGATTTAGGACCTGTCCGGGTCCCTCTTTGTGGATTCCTGCTGGGTCCACATGACCAGCCAGTCAGTGCCTGTGATCCAGGCAAGATCCAGCCCCCCGGGCTGGGCTCATGGCTCGGCTGTGCCATCGTCATCACCCGTGACCCTGCGAGGGACCCAGCCTCATAGATATGCCCCAGACTGCCCTTGGTAATATTTTCCCTGGGATACAAAATGTACAGCCAGTCTTTGATGGAGAGAGAGCCTTTGGATCAATGATTCCTACTTTTTGCCTCTATGATGGAGGCAAAGGCCCTGAAAATCTTGGGGGGCGGGGGAGCACAAAATGTGATGTTCTTTCCAAGCAGGACAGAGAAAAGTAACAAAGAATATGTGTTGGCAAGGCCTTCTTTAATATACATAAGAGACACACTCCATTATTCATTATGTCCAGGCACTGTGCTGAGCACGGTGAACATACTTCTCCATTGAATCCTTCCAGGAACGCTAAGAGGTCTGGGCATCATGGTCTCCGTTTTGGAGATGACAGAATGAGGTCCAGGGAGGTTCCGGACTTGGCTCAGAGCACACAGCCAGAAAGTAATAGGAACACAATCCCAGCTGGCTCTTTAGACGCAAAGTTTTACATCCTCTCGGCAGCGCCCCTGCTGCTCAGGTGTTCATGCAGGAGTTTAAATATTTGGGGCTTAAGGCAACCACCTTTAGTGAAGAATACGAGTGCGCTCCATTGTGTGGTCATTAACTGATTTGATTTTTACAAAGTGCCACGTATTCCTCCTCTTACCTTCCCACCGGTGCTGATGTATACAGGGTGTGCATTGGTGGTTACCGATGGAGGTGGAGGAGGATGGAAAGAATGGATGAGGGGGGTGGGTGGGCAGAACTGCCATGGGATGGGAGGGCTCCATTCTCCTGGAGCAGTCATGTGCTCCTTTGAGAAAATGGCGGTGCATTTGCTCCACTGGCTTTTTGCACTGCCCCTCCCTCCACAATCCCTCCTCCCACCTCTGGCCACCCCATGTGGACATTCCCAAAGCAGGGTTCTACTCTGAGCTGTGTTCTCTTCTCTTACACCTCTTCCTCTCTACCCCCTGCCCCCTTCCAGGGCTCTCATCCACTACTTGGCCTTTGCCACCATGACGACCACTGTCACTACTTCCATCTGAGGGACACTCAGTCGTGTGTCACCAGCCCGACTGACTTCTCTTCAGATCCTCAGACCTACCTGCTTCCCACCTCCTTATCCGGCAGTTCCCTGGGGGCTGCCCCAGCATCTAGATCCACAGGCTCTCAGTCACCTTATCTCCCTGCCCTTCCCTCTCTAGCACCACCTTCTGACCACCCTGTGTCACCACAATTCTCTGCTCACCTCCTCGTCCCAGTCCTCTTCACATCTCTTTACTACACAGCCTCTTAGGACCAAGCACTTAACACACTTTGCTTTTCTTATCTGGCGCCCCTAAATTATATTTCCACTCCACATGCCATCCTATACTGCCATCCGATTAATATTCCCAAAGTAAAACTCAGGTCACATAAGCTCTGTCAAAAATAGTTTATGGTCTGTGGCATCTGAGGCTTTTCAAGAGTATGATCTTAAATCACTTTTCCAGTCTCGGGTTCTGCCATCACCTCTCCACACCAAAAATAGAAGGAGCAGCTGCGGCCGTAGTAGTAATAATAGTAGTAGCAGTGAAACCACCGCACTAAGTGGTCATTGAACATTTTCTGGGTGCTGAGCACTGTTGGGAGTGCTTGATGCGATGCACTCATTTAGTTCTCATAACCGCCCAGTGAGCAGATCCTGTTGTTCTAGTAAATGCATCACTTGCTATTGTAGACCAAGCACTGGGCGTTAGTTTTTATGGGCCCTTTCTCCTACTGCTATGTCCGGCCAGACTGTTCTCCCTTTCTGCCTCTCCAGGTCTAACCCCATTTCTTGAGGTTGTCATTGGTGCCCTGCCCTCCCAATGGTCTCCGTTAAACGGGCTCTTTTAGTTCCTGCTTCTCTCGCAGTTGCTCCCCATCTTCTGCCTGGGGTTGTAGGCGCCTGTAGCTGGTTATCCTATCTGGTTACAGACCTCGAGGGCCTGGACTGTCTCCTCCAGATCTGTATCCCTAGCATCGAGCAAGCTCTTTACACTAGCAGGTACTGGATAGATCTGGTCCATTGAGCCAAAGTTAATGGGGTTGAATTCACATTCCAGACTCCTTCTAGCTAAAAGGCCAGCTAGCCCAGCCAAATCAGGAAGATGCTAAACAGGAGTGAAAGGCCAAATCCCTTCTCTTGCTAATTAGTAATTCTCTTTGTTCCTTAAAAGAAGTGGGCGGGAAGGGTCTTCCTGGATGGATGCCCTTTGCCTGTGAGGAAGGAAAGGATAGACGTTTTTTATACTCTTTAACGTTATCGCTTGTGGATTTTCTTGTCTGTATATTGTTGAAAACAATTGGAATCATTTCTCTCTTCACAAAAGGGATATATGTTCATGGTAGAAATTTGGAAAATATAGATAACCATTAAGAAGAAAATAAAATCAAGGATATTCTCAGTACCCAGAAATGATTTTTTTTTAGCATTTTGGTGAATATTCTTCTAGTCTTTTGATTACATTTACTCATATGTAGACATTAATATACTCATGCTTATATTAAAAATGCACTTTGATATTTTCCAATATGATGATTTAGGGATATATATTAATTTTTATCATCTTTCATTACTCTATGATAAAAAATTTTAAATTACTGCTTATTTATTATTTTCTGTGAATTGCCTGTCCATGTCTGGTCATTTTTATAGATTTATTGTTGATTTATAAATGTTCTTTTTAGATTAAAGATACTTATCTCCCCTCCCCACTTTGCATTTAGGTGAAAATATTGACTATATGATTAAAATATCTATAATTCATCAGTGCTCTATAGTATATTAACTTTTCACTGCTATAAATAATGTGGCACTTAATACTAATATTGCATACAGATCTTATCTGCATTATTTCTTTGGGATTGATTCAGAGAAATGGGATTACTGAGATACTTCCCATGAGAAGTATATGCCAGTTACTTATTTCTCTGAACTTGTAGCATAAATGAATATTATCTTTAAAGAGTTGTTCAACTTAATGAGCAAAAAAAATGGACTTTTTTTTTAGTTTTAAATTATTTTACTACCAGAAAAGTAAAATTATTATATATATATATATATATATATATATATATATATATATATATATATATATTTGTATCTGAATGCTTTGTGTATCAGCTGTTCTTTGCCCAATTGGGTTGTTATTGGTATTCTAATTGATTTATTAGATTATTAAAAATATTGAATCATGGTAGTAACATTATACTATTTGCTACAAATTTGTTTCTCATTAATTTTTATTTTATATTTGATTTGCTTCTATTTGCTAGTTTAGATCACATAGTCAATTTTCTTGTATTATTTGTGACTTCCCATTATTTGTTTTATGCTTAGAAAAGTATTTTGATTATTTTCCTGTTTGATTTTGTTCATTTGTATTTAAAATTCACTGGTAGTATATATTCATGTGTCACCTGTCTGAGGTGGGATAGGTTGAAAAGACTGAGGAAGAGGGAGGTTTGATCGGTCATGAGGAGAGGAATTAAACTGGCAGAGATTCTGCACGGCATGCAGTGAGCAGAGGGGAAAGAGGAAGCTGCGGGGAGGAACAGCACCTGGAACTGGGATTTCAGAAGGAGAAGAGGTGGTGACAAGTGGCCATTCAGGGTCAAGTGATGAGCTCTCAAAGGATGCATGGACCCACACAGCTGTAATACAGTCAGAACCCAAGGGGGAGTGGAGAGAGAGAGAGAGAAGGGAACACAAAGAGAACACACATGTATTTTCAATGGTTGATGGGAAGGCTTTGATTAGAGATTAGTGGGTTAAAAAACTATCATTGCTCTAGCCAGGGTCAACAAGACCCTTTTCTTGTCTCTCTCCCCTGCACACTCCCCCCTCCTCTCTCCCCTCAGCTTTTGACATTAGGCTTCCTCTTTCTTGAAGCACCCAATCCCCTCTGGCTCCGTGACACCATCTTCTCAGGAGTTGGTTTCTCGGCTTTGCTGCCATCCCTGTCTTGAGATTGAGTCCTACACCCTCTGCTCTATAAACTCTCCCCCCAACCCTTAATCATCCCCACACCTACAATTCCATCCACGTGCCAGTGACCCCACCCCTCAACTTGTATCTCCAACCTGGACCTTCCTTCTGAATGGGGATGAAGGTATTTACCCTAATGGGTGGATGTCTTACTGCAGATTCAGCTTGGCCCAAACCAAACACACCTTTCCCCCTTCTCCCCCTATCCAACCCCCTGATTGCTCTTCTTCTGGGATTTTCTGTCTTAGCTGGTTTCTTAGCAAGGTGCTTGTGAGCTCTGCTTCCAGAAAGGATAGGGCTAGAAGAAATGGATGTGCATCTTAGTGATAAATGTAGCGTGAACATGATGAAGATGTCCCTGTGGCTGCAAATGAGGGATGACCAAAATAGTTTCCCAGGGAAAGCTAAAGTAGGAGAGACAGCATGGTGTTCTCTGAACTGGGAAACAAAGCCCAAACCCCTAGACACCGTAAAGGCCCCGGAGGTCACTTGGAGACAAGAGTCACTGCGCATTCCTCCGGTGTAAGGATTTTGTAAACAGCCATCCCCACCACCCCCAGGGTTCAGATTGCAGATTCACTCTCCAAAGGTCACATATTCCAAAAACAGTTTCTAAATTTGCTTCTGTGATTTGCATTCATAAGAAGATGCACCTGCAGATCACGTAGGGTGACAACCAAGCAACCAAGCAGTGGGGTTTAAATTCCCTGTGGTGGTTCAGGCGGGGTTCAAAGGCCGTTTCGAAAGCAGGTGGAATCCTCTTAAAGAAAAACTCCCCAAACATCTCAGTTGAGCCAAATTAGCTCTTTATTGTATCTTTTTATTAACAAAAGACGTAACAAATCGATCAGAAGGTGGGCCAGTTCTTTAAGTTTCAAGCAACAGATGTAAGTTTCAGCTGGTTAAATATTTGAAGGAGAAGAGGAAATAAAGCAGTCCACTTGGAGATATTGGGAGTCATTTTTTTTTAATCAGAAGTGAAACTGTCTGTCCCCCTCTTGTACTTGAGTGGTTGGAAAGAGCAGTTTTCGTTGTGAGGGGTGTCAGAGAAGCCCTGCCATGGTTCGCCCTTCCCTGGCCTCACCACGTGCTTTTCGGCATCCGCTCAGCTCACCGGAAAGAAATCCCCTCTCACTGCGCCCCGGCTGCTGGGTGCTGTGCTCACTCCTGCTCTGGCTCCTCCTGGACGTCGGGCTTTTTCTTGCTGCTGCCTCCCCCGGATTATCTGTCCCCTTTCACTTGGCAGACTTGAGTCCTGCCTAGGACCCTGTCACTTACAACTTCATCACCAGCGTTTCTGATAACACCCCCATGTCTCCTGCTAATTTGCAGAAATGAACAACAGCCATTTCCTTTCAAGGAAACGTATGGATCTTTAGTGGAACCAGTGCATGAATTCACGTCCAATAACTAAAGATAGTTCAGAGAGAGGGTTGGGCTGCAGGTGCTGTCTGACCTTTGCTACAATGCTTTCCTTTGGTGCACTTCAGCTGCCCCCCACGGCTAAGTATTGTGCAACCAAGTTCACTCTGCAAGTTGATGTTCTGAACGAAGAATGTCACTGTGACGTTCAGTGGACAAGCGCAGGCATTCGGGACATATATTTTTTTTACGCATTTCTGTGTAAACGTCTGCATTTGCATTGGCTGCATTATTGACGCGTGTCTTTGGAGGGAAGGTCTCACGTCGGAAAGAAGGAGCCCTTTACTTAGGAACCCCCGATGAGATGAGGAAATCAGTAAGTGCAAAAACCACTGATTTAAATCCGGTTCCTGATAGGGAGCAGGTAGAAACCAGTTAGAGCTTCCACTGAATGGTACCGGCGAGATCTGAGAGCAAAGAGGTGAAAACAAACAAAGCAAACACCCCGGCTGCCTGTGGCGCGGCGCGGGCTCCGCCTCAGTCGAGCATCACCGCCACCTGACATCTCTTTTATTTCCTCGCAGCAGCCCTGGCTGCTCTGCCTGGAAACCCGGGAGGCTCCTCTCTCATCCCCTCTTGGAAATGTTTAACCCCTGCCAGCTGGAACCAGCACTGCAGGGAAGGAACAGCAGCCATATGGCTTCTGTGCTGGAGTGACGGGTTTCAAGCCCCTTGCTCTCCTCATTGGTACCACGGGATAGCTTTCTCCTGCAGGACCCTGGTGGGTTGGCCTTGTACAAGAGGAGGCAGGCTGTCTCTACTCTCCTGAAGACAGGAAAGTGTTCCCCCTGACGGGGCAGGGATGGGACTCTTGGGGGGTAGGGGAGAGGGGCTGTGCCACTTCTGCTCACGCTAGTCTTGCATCTACTGCTTTGTTAGTGCTTCTACGAGCAACCCTGTGGTTACTCATATTCGTCGTCTCCTTCCATCAAATGCGAATTCCTGTTTCCCATCTCTCCCTGGCCCCTTGTGATGGAGCTTCTGTCCTCACAGTTCAGGGAGATACCTCCCTGGAGGAGCCAGCTGGTTCAGGTCCTGTGACCTTTCTCAGGCATCTTCATTCTTGTTTCTTCCTCAGAAGGGCTGATGCTGAGGGGCCACTCTCTGAGCTTGCTTGTCTTTCTGCCTCTCCGATGTCCTTCTCTGTCTCTGTCAGTGGCTCTTGTATCTTTCCACCCCTGGCTGTTTACTGTGTTCTCCAGCGTTTGCCATCCTCCCTCTCCAGCTCTCTCCATCACCCCAATGGCCAGGTTATCTGCTCTACTCAGATATCCCAGTCTATGCCCTGGTCTCATTATGGTCCAGCAGAATATGGCCCAGATGCCTCCTGACCATTTCTACCCAGTTATCACATTATTATGTTGGCTCAGGCTGCTTAAAACTCATAAAACCATCTTCTATGCACACCTGAGTCTTCTTCCTAATGGTCCTCCACTGCTAAAGCCAAGGTTTATTCTTTTTAAAAAAATATATATTTTATTGATATTTTACAGAGAGGAAAGGAGAGAGATAGAGAGCTAGAAACATCGACGAGAGAGAAACATCGACCAGCTGCCTCTTGCACACCCCCTACTGGGGAATGTGCCCGCAACCAAGGTACATGCCCTTGACCGGAATCGAACCCGGGACCTTTCAGTCCGAAGACCAACGCTCTACCACTGAGCCAAACCGGTTTCGGCCCAAGGTTTATTCTTGATGCTTAGTTCTGTTTTGGGGCAAGTAGCTAGTCAGTTGCCAAGGCCTAATCATTTTTTTTCTGAATGTCCCTCCCCCCATACCCCTAGTGCATTCCTTGCACATTTTCCCCATTCATGTCCCAGGCCAGTTGCACTTGCTGTTTTGCTGTAGCCACCAATTGAGTATGTACACCTCTGCCAGATTAATCTTCTGAAAACACCACTTTCCTTTGTGCAAATGCTTTATTACTACGAAGAGCTGAAAGTCTATGAGTGTAGACTGTCAAGAAAGAGCTCCCAATCTCGGCCAACGTGAATCCACATGTTTGATCAGTGGTGCACCCAGAACATGCCAAACTAGCTTCCTCATGTAGAATGCCTTTTCTCATTTGCCCGCCTCACCCCTTCTTCAAGGTCTAGATGAGCATCTGCTTTTTCATGAAACTTTCTGAAATTTTTGAGCCTTGAGGACCCTTATCTCCCACATCTAAATGCTAATATTTGACACTCATCTTACATTTAATCACTAACTTCTTTTAGTTCTTCTTTTGTTGTCTTTCATTGATATTTAAATTTTATTTTTGGATTGAAATGATTTTTTGGAGTGTTTATTGGCCCGACACACCGATAAGCTTCTCAAAGGCATGAGCTATACCTCCTTTCCTTGTGTCCCACGGTTATCTGGTACAGGACTTGGCAGATTAGGAGTCACTTAGCACTTGAGAGCAGGAGATTGAAGGTTGGTTACTTGGGACTTTATTTTAATCAGGGAAATCTATTTTTAAAAAAAATTACCATTTTCCCCCCACCGAATTAATTATTAACCTATTCATGCCCGCCATCTTTCCATCAATGTGTAAAAATAGAACTTTACTCATCAAAAAGAAAGTGGTTTATTGTTTGTGAGACTGATTATGTGTGATTGACAGCTGAGACATGCTAATATGATCCTTGATTTTAAAGACGTGTTGTTGGCTCATCTTCCCCTGTGAGGTCTTGTGAGTGATGCCTGGTGAAATCTTGCTTGTGGTCACATGTTTGAACCCCAGAGAGGGAAGGAAATAGCAATACGGCATTTAGCAGCTGCCAAACCTAATGCAGACACACCTTGGCCCTGATGGCTTTTGTAGCAAAGGATGAAAGACTGACTTGCTAGTGAGGCTGGGCCTGGTTTTCAGCCCTGGCAGATCCACACAGTTGATTTAATGGATCACCGTATTCTCTGAAGGGAAAAATGATACTAACCAAATCTAAAAGCACTGGTTGTAAAATCAGCATTCCAATGTATTAATTTGAAAATACCTTTAAAACATTAGGAATAGATGTACTAATATCGACCTTCTAGAATGGTACTTGGAAGGTATGCAGGCATCTGGGCAACCTAATTCTAAATCTGAGAGTTGATTGACGATCCTGAGAGAATCAGAGTATTGGTATTTGGGGAGAGTCTTGAATTCTGGGAAGGCCTAAGAATTGCCTCTGGATCTCGTGTGTGTGTGTGTGTGTGTGTGTGTGTGTGTGTGTGTGTGTATGTTTATGTATACATACATTTCCCCCCACATACCTGCATATTCATCTCTGCCATTTGAGAACATTAACTGAGCATGTAACTAAGTAGTTGGTGCCACATGCTGAAGACACAGGTGCTGTTCCTCTCCTGGAGTTCATAGACATGTGTCTATCCTTGGGACAGTATTGAGTGAACAGTAACAAACTCACCCATCAGCTCTTTTTTTCTAGCTTCTTACAGATGACCATTGTCTTTGTGTCTTAAAAATCATTAAGATTCTGCCGAAACTGGTTTGGCTCAGTGGTAGAGCGTCGGTCTGCGGACTGAAGGGTCCCGGGTTCGATTCCGGTCAAGGGCATGTACACTGGTTGCGGGCACATCCCCGGTGGGGGGTGTGCAGGAGGCGGCTGGTTGATGTTTCTCTCTCATCGACGTTTCTAGCTCTCTATCTCTCTCTCCCTTCCTCTCTGTAAAATATCAATAAAAATATATTTTTAAAAAAATCATTAAGATTCTAACCACTGGCTATTTGCTCAGTGGTTAGAATGTCAGCCCACGGACTTAGGGTTCACGGGTTCGATTCCTAGCCAAGGGCTCCTACCTCAGTTGCAGGTTTGAATCCTAGCCCAGGTTGAAGAGTGAGTGGAAGGCAACCAATGAATGTGTCTCTCACATAGATGTTTCTCTCTGTTTCTTTCTCTCTCTCTCTCTCTCTCTCTCTCTCTCTCCGTTCTCTCCCTCCCTTCCACTCTCTCTAAATCAATGGAAAAAATATCCTCGGGTGAGAATTAAAAAAAAATTATCTCTGAAGCTGGCATGTTTATTAAGCTGACTGATGCTAATTTCATTTCGTGTCACTTTACTTTTGGTAGTGATGTTCCCTAACCTGTCCTCCAGTTCCAGATGACACTGTGCTCAGGCGTGTGGACCCGTGCATGTACTAACACCCATCAAGAAGAAGCTGTGGTGAGGCATTTGCCACTCTTCCTCAATCCTGCCTTTGGTGCTGGCATGTCCGGAACGTTCTTGTGGGAATTGACTCGGAAGGGGTCTCGTTGAAGCAGTCTGTGGCCAAGGCAGGCGGGAGAAGTTTCACTTTGCCTTCTTGGCTGGTGTGAGAAGCACTATTGTATTCCTAACGATGCCTTCAGGGAGGGGACTTTTCTTTCCTCTAAAGGAGAGTGGGATTCTGTGTTCTGAGTGGGGAAAAAAGAGATGACAGAGTTCTGTGCTGGAGGAGAGAAAAGCCCTACATGGACCTGGTGTTGCATTTTCTGCTTTGCACACCTGCCGAGGTATGGCGGTGAGGATGGCAGACCTTCCCTAGCTGACAGGGAGGCAAGGAGGGCAGGCGGAGGCTGTGTCTTTAATTAGCGTGAACAACTAAAGCAGGTGGTGGGAGCACCAGAACTGGGGAAAAACTGCCAGTCCCTGTGAGGCACAGGGAGGACTTTTAATGCCAAGATGACCTTTAGTCCTGCAGCCCAAATTCCCAGGATGTCTGCCAAGATAAAGACTCTCGGTGTGATTTAGGAAGATGTGTTCTAATTAGGCTGTGGGCACAAAACTCATTGGGATCATCAGAGCGATCATGAGTCCCAGGAGTTATTTCATTCCAAGGCATGATTCAGAGTGAGTTGGAAAAGAGCATTTTAGCTGAGTCTAGGGATTAGACCCAAGTTTGTCTGAGGGCCAGCAGTTAAGGTTTAGTGAGAAAATATTGCTTTGCTGTAGATTGAGCAAATAAGAAAACAGTGACTGGGATGGTTGAATGGGGCTGGAGGATGTGACTCCTGCTAACATCTACAAGTACACAATGCCAGAAGCATTTCTATTTATTTTTCATTATTTTACTAGATTTTGGCTTTTTAAAAGGGGGTGTGTTTGGGAGGGAATTACAAATTCATTTTAAATTTAGTTAAAACATCTCTTATTGAATAAGCTTTCTTTCAGACCTTGTAGTTATGAATGCAGTGTAATCTCAGCCTGGGGTGGTATGGGATGTCTCTCCATCCATGTGTCCATCTTGTCCATCCATTTGTCCATCCATGCATCCATCTACCCACTCACCTAGCCATCCATTCAATAACAATTCGTTGAGCCTACAATATGGCATTCTCTATGTATGTAACACACAAATGTATTGAATGTTGAGCCTATAAACATAAAATATGATGATGGCCGGCCATCCCTTCTTATAGCTGATTTTGAGGGTGGAAATGTGGCTGAAAAATCAATAATTGGGTGTTTCAATACTAAAAAGCTTGAGTGTCCCTATATTCAAGTTAGCTGGAGTTAATTGAGCAAGGGAAAAGAAAAACCCAAGGGCGGGGATTCAGAAAACCATTAAAATTTCCATCAATCTTTATTTGTTTGAATACATGCTTTGTCTGATTTTTAAAAAAATTTTTCACTCAGAGTAAGGCAGACATCACTTGTCACTCAAGGGGAAATAGAAATATATTGGGGCTAAAATATGTCTCCTTTCTTCAAACTTGTTCCATGTCGTCTTGTTTTTCTACTAAACCTGAGCCCGGCCTACAGAAGCCTGTACAAGGCATCTGGAATTTTGCTACTTTCAGTCTGTCTGATTCACAGCTCATCTTGATTTTAGATATCTGTTACCTTATAGAGAGCAACACAACAGTTCTACCACATGTGCTAAGAATAATACTGTCAAATATGGTTCAACTGCTAGAAATCAACTTTTGGAAATGGGCTAAATGAATGTGTATTTTCCATGCTGTCTTAACCGTATGTGCCAGAAATGCTTACCTTGGATCCAAGCTTGAGTATGAGATATTTCTGCCAAAAGAAATCAACAATTTTTTACCAAGTTTTAAGCAGTTGAGAATAAAGAGTGACTGTGATGGTTGGAGAGAATTGTCAAATATTGCAAGTTGTGATTCTTGCTTATCTCCAGCAAAGTAAAGTACAAAGCAGAAGGCTTATACCTGTAAGTAGCATAAAATCAAGAGGTTTGGTGTTCCCAGTGCATGACTGTATTTGGAACAAGAGCCTAGGAGAGTCACTCTAGAAATAAATTGGCGTTTGAATACCTGCCCTCCAAAGCAGTGGTTCACGTTAGGTTTTCTTTAGGAAGGGGGCCTCATGGACAGACTGAGAGCCTTGCCTCTGACACTTCTGGTTATCTGGGGTACTGAGCTTGGACACATGGACGGAGATGCAGATATCCTTCTAGCCTTCAAAAGGCTTATAAGAGATTGACGAATGCAATATATGTGCAAACTTGACTAACCTTTTGGTGTCCAAGTTAGTTTGAACTCATTTGCTTTGTATCTATGTCAAGGAAGGGGGGCAACTTAGACATTTTAGATGCTGGAAAAAAAAGTAATATACAGGCCAACTTCTGAGGAATGGGATAGAGAATTGTCTTTTTGATTTTGTTATTGAGCTTTTCTTCTTACCATGAGGGTTAAGAACAGTGGGTTTTATTTTTTTTTAATTTTTATTTATTTATTTTTAAAAATATATTTTATTGATTTTTTTTTCCCAGAGAGGAAGGGAGAGGGATAGAGAGCTAGAAACATCAATGAGAGAGAATCATCGATCAGCTGCCTCCTGCACACCCCCCACCAGTAATGTGCCCGCAAACAAGGTACATGCCCTTGACCGGAATAGAACCCAGGACCCTTGAGTCCGCAGGCTGATGTTCTATCCACTGAGCCAAACCAGTTTCAAGAAGAACAGTGGATTTTAGAGAAGACCACTTGGGTTAGGATTTCTGCATTTCCACTTGCTAGCTGAGGCAAGTCTCTTATACCAGTTCCTCAGTGTTTTCTCATCTATACAGTAGGGATCCAGTAAACCTGACTTAGAAGGTTGATGTGAGGGTTAAATGTATTAAGGGGCTCAACACATAGTATGTGTTCATTACATGTTGGCCATTATGTTGATCAAGGGATCTCTATCAGGTGTGCATATTTGAGGTGGAAAAGTCGAGTTAGCATCTGTGACTGGAGTGAGCTCTGGGAGAGGAGAACCATGACCCTGCCTTTCTACAGCCTCAATGGTAGCCAATCTTATCTTGGTTCCTCTGATTTCTAGCTTCTATAGCGCACACACCTGGAGCTTCTGACCCATTCTTGATCATGGGCAAATACTGGAATCCTTTACTTATTCAGTCTTTCAGCCATTTCTGCATTCATTCATTCACCACATTGCTGCCATACCATTTGTTAAATAGTTTTTACTATTACCCTGTATTTAATCACTCAACAAATCTATGATAGAGATAATTCTCCTTATCATTCCCATTTTACAGAAAAGGAATCAGGGACATAGAGAGGTTAAGTAACTTGCTCAAGGTCACACAGCTAGGAAGTAGCAAGGGATACTGACTGGGTGGTGTGAGTCCAGTTCTTGCTCTTAATCTCCAATCTGAAGCACCCCAGGGATCCATGAGTTGGCTGGAGGTCTGACCTTTACTTGAGGGAGGCTTTCAGAGATTGAGATACTTTTCCAATTTCTTCCCATCCTAGTTCACCTGGATCCCCATGGAACATCTAGGTTGAGAATATGCCACCTCCATGTTATTAGTGGAGTCCCATGCACATGCTTCTCAAGAAATTGAAGTGCTTTGGAGTATGACTCCTCTCCTTAGAGACTATAATTTCTGGCTATCAGTTCCACATTGACAGCATGTGCTGTTGGCTGCATGAGGCTCAGCACCTAGGGGCAGCCAAGACCACATGCTGCAGCCCAAGCACCTGCAAAACACCAAGGAAGCTCACCTGGCCATCTGTATGGTGACTGCCACTCTTTGGTGGCTACCATCCTATAACAAAGGCCAGATGCTTCCTCAATGCCAGGAGCCTGTCTCAATGTCACTTGCACTCATAGACTTGGGTATCTCTGCCCACATATGTTGAAGATGCCACCTGTGTGAGCACTGTAGTCTTGCTGATCTCCATAGCAAGTGACATTTGTTGAGTTATGCATGCCCACACTGTGCTGGTCATTGAGACCCAGATGGCTTAGTCTAAACTTCTCAAGGAAGCCACACAAGGTGGAGGACACAGGCGGAAGGCAGTGGTCATTATTCATGCCCTGTAGCCAGGTGTCCAATCTTACCTTCTATCCCCTATGTTCTACAGTTTCTTGAAAGTGGCTTCACAGGCTCAACAGTGGTCTGAACTGAGCACTAAAGGAGGAGGCTGGCACTTTCACTTGCTACGTGGCAGAATGACCTGGAGCCCAGAGCCCTGGAATCACCTAGAGAGCTTTCAAAAACACTCATACCCAGGCCCTGTCCTGGAATTTCCAACTTACTTGTCCAGGTCCTAGTTATCAACATTAAAAAAAAAATAATGCTCCCTGGGCAAATCTCTTGGGAGCAGGAATGGAGAAGCTCGGGGCATGGACCTCAGCCCTCACTTCAGGATCCAGGTTGGATTTAAACAGATGTGTAAGCCATGTCCCACTAGCCAGAGGCAGCCCACGCTCATTATTATTACTGCTAGCATTCATGATGAAGTTCCTCATTTATACAAAATGCTCTCACTCTGAGTTGGGAAACTGGGAGGTAAATTAGAAGCTTACAAACTACCTGGGAATGTGAAATGATCCGAAGTCCAGGACCAGCCTATCTTATTCATCTTCTGTATCCTCACTACCTGTCCTGTCATGGGAGCACAGTAAATGTAGTCCAATACTATTTACTAGAGGCCCAGTGCATGAAGTTTGTGCACTCAGGCAGGAGGTTCCTCAGCCCGACCTGTGCCTTCTCACAGTTTGGGAACCCTTGGGGGATGTCCCACTGCTGCCCTAAGCCCACCTCTGCTGCGCTCACCAGCTGTGAGCCAGGCTTCTGGCTGAGTGGTGCTCTCCCTGTGGGAGTGCACTGAGCACCAGGGGGCAGCTTGTGTTGAGTGTCTGCCCCCTGGTGGTCAGTATGTGTCATAGCAACTGCTCCTTCTGTTGTTTGGTCAATTTGCATATTAGCCTTTTATTATATAGGATGTTGTTATTAGTCATAATGATCATGATTACAGCATCAAAGATTATGTCCTTGGTGTCAATCAGAAATACTGTAAGAGCACAGACCTGTGGGAATCTGGGGTCAGAGAGCTTCCTGAGGAAGGGGGTTCCAACAAACCTAGGAGGCGGGGGACATTCAGAGCATGGAGGAGAAGAGAGCATGTTCAAGAAACTCCCTGGAGATCATGAATTTGGAGGTGGGAATGTGCATGGAGTGGTCAGCAAACTCGGCCACCCCAATATGCCTGGGTCAAGGCCTGTGGTTGGGAGCCCATGTAAGATAAGAGAGAGACAGAAGTTGGGATGAAACCATGGCTGGAAAGGGAAGACCTTTTGTTGTGAGGACCCCTTTTCCTTCACTCCCCCATTGTATTTGAGATTTGAGCTCACAAATCATTAATTAATGAGCTAGACTTATCTATATTTTATCACTTCCTTATATATGCTTTTTTTTTTTCCCTTTTCTTTTGGTAAGGAAAGGAACTAATTCTCTCTTTGGAATTCTGAAAAGCAAGCTGTCAAGTAGCTTCTGGAGGTTGAGCTGAAGTGGTTTGGATGCTGCTGTTTATGGGGTATTAAGTCTAGTGGGCTCTCCGCAGGTGGCCAGCCCTTGGTAATGCTAAAAGAGAAAACTCTCTTTCAAAATTTATCTTCCAAAGCTGCACATTGTAGAAAATTAAATGCAGAAAGCAAAAAGAAAGCAAAAACCTCCTTACATTCTTCTACCAAAATTGTTTGATTTTTCTCTCTCCCTTTCTCCCCCCTTCTCCCCACACAAACACATATACACACAATGGAGTTTTATAATAAGTATATGTGATGGATACACTTATAATACTTATGTAATATTTACACTGGGACAGTATACCTACTGTTTTGCAGCTTTTTAATTTAACGTAATATGTTGTGCTAATCTTTCCGTATTAATGAGTAAATTCTGTATTATTATTTTTTAAGGGCCGCGTAGTGTATCTTTTTATGGCCTTATCATTATTTATGTAACCAATTTCATGTTCACAGGCATCTAGGCCACTTCTAATTTTTCTCTAATTACATTTTATTTTTAATCTGTAATTAACAGTCGACGTGTGGAGTATTACATTTTTGGCATTTATGTATTCCAAAAGAATTTATTGAGTGTCATATACTGTGCTGGGTATTGCAGCAGTGATCTGTTCATGAACTAAAGAGACAAAAATCTCTGCTCTTATGGAACTTACATCCTCTGGTGAGGTATAGATGGCGGACAAGATAAATAAAAAATAAAGTGCTAAGTAGAAAAAAAGTGTGGAAAGAGATATGAGATACTTAGGTAGGAGTGGAGGTTGAGATTTTTTTGAGAAGAGTGGTCAGGAAAGACCTCAGTGAGAGAGGGGACTTTTGGAGAGACATGAGCCAGCCATGGGAATATCAGGGGAAGAGCATTCTAGGCAGAGGATCAGCAAATGCAAAGGCCCTGAGGCATCGTGGTGCAGGCATGTTCAAGAAAATCCCTAGAGATCATGAGTTTGGAGTAGAGTGAGTGAGGGAAAGCTTAGCAGGAGATGATGTCAGAGAGGTAGGGAGGAGGCAGATCATTTGGGGGCTCTTGATTCCTAAAAGGAAAGAGTTCTGATCGGAGGAGTGACGTGATAGGAATGAAACTATTAAACTATATGGGATAGAGCCTGAAAGTGGGGCAGAAGCAGAGGCAGAGACCATTGGGAGCTACTTAAACGTTCCAGGATGCAGAGGTGAGAGGCTTGGCTTAGGGTGGTGGCAGGGGACATGGTGAGAAAGGGGTAGGACTTGGACCCAACAGGATTTGCTGACAGGTCAGATGTGGAGTGTGGAGCAAGAGAGGGGTGAAGGACGTGATTTCATGGGTTTTGCCAGGAGCAGCTCTAGAATGGAGCTGCCGCCGAAACCGGGTTGGCTCAGTGGTAGAGCGTCGTTCTGCGGACTGGAAGGTCCCGGGTTCGATTCCGGTCAAGGGCATGTACATTGGTTGCGGGCACATCCCCGGTGGGGGGTGTGCAGGAGATGGCTGGTCGATGTTTCTCTCTCGTCGACGTTTCTTGCTCTCTATCTCTCTCCCTTCCTCTCTGTAAAATATAAATAAAATATATTTAAAAAAAAAAAAAAAAGAATGGAGCTGCCATTGGCTGAAGAGGACTGGGCTAAACGCCCTGTCTGTGAGGCATGGTGGGAGTGAGTCAGGGGCTGAATTTTAGACCGGCCGCCATGTGAGGCGCAGAATGCCTTTGAGCAGGTTCTTCTTACAGCCGTGGCTCATTTAAGGCACAGGCGGGCCCCCCCAACTTCATGAAAGAAATGGGACTGTTATACTTGAAAGGATTTTCCTCATCCTAGGTTTAAATCCGGGTATAATATCCCTTTAAAGAATCATCTGCCACTTTGTTTGCCTGTGAATTTGGAAGCACACATCTTGTGTTAGCCATAAATCTGTTTATCATAGATTACATTTTTTGGTCATTATCTCTGCAGACTCTTTATAACTCTGTCCATTTGCATAAAAACGGGGCCTTTTGTTTCTGAGCAATGATTAGCTCTTGGCTGTGTCTCAGTTTGAAGTCCTAATCCCCCCTTTGTGATAACACAGTGGGTGCTCTTGGAAATGACTGGGGTGTCATAATTGGTTTAGGACTCCAGGTGGAGAATAAGTGGGAGGGGCCGAATGATCCTTTCCTCAGAAGCAAAGAATTCCTGCCTCCCATGCTCTCAGTGATATGAGGGGGAGCCAGGAAAATGCACGTTCTGTGAATAGGACTGCTAAGAAGCCTGCTTTCCTGACAGTTTCATTAGGCACCAGAAAGCCCTTTACTCTTAGCAATTAATGGCCCTGATTTGACGGCTCTATAATGAAGGTTCAGAAAAGAAACCTAAACATGAATCCTCGGGAAACAAATTTAGGTAAAACGCCCAAGAGAACTCTAAGTGAGTTTCTGTAAATCTCAAGTCATTTCCCCCACATTAGCATCTTAAGGAAGAAAACTTTCCCTCTGTTTCAGTGTTAACTCTTCATTAACATGGATAGTTGACAGCTGGTTGACACAATGCTGTGCCTTTCCCCATCATCCCAGGCACTGTTTACTGATTTACTCACTGGGAAGGCATCCCCAAGAGTATCCCCCAGAGTGAAAAGCATGCTTTTGCTACTTAATCTTGGGCCTGCCAACAGGGGCATCTCGGTCTTAGCTGGTCCTTGTAGGGCTCGGGCTTATGGTCTGACTCCATTAGGGCCTCACTCAAGCCTCTAGAGCTGGCAGCAACCAAAGGAGGTAAAACAATCCTGAACTTCTTGGGAAGGTCATAGGGCATCTTTTTCCATATGCTGGATTCATATCTTCAGACGTAAAGACACTAGAACAGGGGTGGGCAAACTTTTTGACTCAAGGGCCACAATGGGTTCTTAAACTGGACCGGAGGGCCGGAACAAAAGCAACCTGACCATGCTGGTGCTCTCATCTTGGGCTGCTGGTGAAGGAGCAGAGGGGAGAGCAAGAGAACCCTCTGCTCATTCAGCTCCGCGGGCCGGATAGAACAGCCGAACGGGCCGGATCCGGCCCGAGGGCCGTAGTTTGCCCACGGCTGCACTAGAATCTCCCTTCTCCTTTTTTCCCAGGTGAATTTTGTTCAAGCCAAGCAGCTTTTCTGCCTGGTATGGTTTGGATGCTAATGATTTTGGTTAGTCATGGAAGACTGCCCCAAGAAACTGTCTGTCTCTCTAGGTATTCAGCCACTGATGGACAGAAACGTGAAGGCCTTGTGAGCTCTGTCCTGGGGATGACCAAGAGTGTCTCCACCTTTTTAGAGCATGACACCTTTGGTAGTCCAATACAAATTAGAGACCCCTCCAGAAACACTCGCATTCACCCAGCATTACTAACGCCATCAGAAGTTTACAGAATTCCTGAAGTCCATCCATGAGTGCTCCTGTTTTTGTTTTGTTTGTTTTTTAAATATATTTTATTGATATTTTACAGAGAGGAAGGGAGAGAGATAGAGAGCCAGAAACGTCGATGAGAGAGAAACATCAACCAGCTGCCTCCCACACACCCCCCACGGGGGATGTGCCCACAACCAATGTACATGCCCTTGACCGGAATCGAACCTGGGACCTCTCAGTCCGCAGACCGACGCTCTACCACTGAGCCAAACCGGTTTTGGCAAATGCTCCTATTTTTGTAATATGCAGTCATTTTTATTCAGCACACTATTTGTTGAGCGCCTATCCTTCATCCAGCACTGTTGTAGGTCCTGGGAATACAGCGCCCAGCAAAGGAACCACCTGTTCACATTTAAATGTTAACAATGGTTAAAAGTCTCCTGAGTAGAAACTTAGATAATTCCCCTTTCTTTTTGATCTTGCTTTCTCATTTTTCTAAATGAAGTGAGCATTGCTTGTATTAGAGAAACATAATAAAAGAGATAAAATTCATGGTTCATTTCTTGAGAATAATGCACAATGACAGATGTTCCTTTGCAAGCCCTACTGATTTTAAATGCATCTGAATTTTACTAGTCCTAATGTAGAGGTATCCTGATAAATAAAGATCCAGCTGTGTGCTAGGCACATTAGCTAGTCAGTCTGCAGCTTTTGCCGGTAGTGCCTATGGGTAGATGCCTTACAGTGATTTAAGACCTTCTAGGAGTTGCAAGTCCCTAGACTTGGAATGGTTCCTCCAGACCAGAGCTTGGCAAACTCACCTGCAGACCAAATCCTGCTTTTGTAAACCAAGCTTTATTGGAAACAAGTCCATTCATTTACATATTGTCTATAGCTGCTTTCACAGTTTATACAAAGGAGTGTTGAAGAGTTAGTTACTACAGAGATCATTTGTTTAGTCCACAAAGCTTAAGCATTTATTTCCGGTGAGAGCTGCCTGTGTCTGGCAGGTGTGGCTCAGTTGGTTGGCGCATTGTCCTGAAAGGTCTCAGATTCAATTTCCGGTCAGGGCACATAACTGGGTTGTGGGTTTGATCTCCAATTGGGGTGTGTGTGGCAGAGATGTTTCTCTCTCTCTCTCTCTCTCTCTCTCTCTCTCTCTCTCTCTCTCTCTCTTTCTCAAATCAATAAAAAGATATCCCCAGGTGAGGATTAAAAATAAAAATGCTGTGTCTGTGCCATCCAGGACAGTTACCACCAGCCACATGGATGGATGGACCCCTTGAAAGGTGGCTAATATGATGGAGGAACTGACATTTCAATTTAATGTAATTTTAATGAATTTACATTTGAATTTCAATAGCCACATGTGCCTAGTGACTTCAGAATTGAGCAATGTGACTCTAGACCAAACAGTGAACTTCTTTGTCCTTCTGGGTCCTGCTCTCTGTGCCATTGTTGACCCTGATCAGTTTTCTCCGGGTCCTCTCCAGACTTTCTTGGCTGAACATTTTCCTTTTCTTTTTTAATGTTCTAACTAATCCTACATTGGGTAGACTATGGTCTCTTTTTATGAGTTGCGGAGTTCATGAAATTGTCCATCCAGAAATATCCCATAATGGCAAAGACAGATTTGCCAGTAGAAAATGTTGAGCAAAGAGTGTGGAAAAAGCTCAAATTCCCTTCTCCCATCTTCAAAACAAACAAACAAAATAAATAAACAAATAAACTTTATTTTTTAGTGCAGTTTTAGGTTCATCGTAAAAATGAGTAGAAAGTACAGGGAACTCCCACATGCACCCTGTCCCTCCCCTCTACACACACACACACACACACACACCCCTTCCACTGTTGACATTCCTCAGTGACACATTTGTTACAATCATTGGACCCACACTGACACGTGATCGCTACCCAGAGTCCATGGCTGACATCAGGGTTCACTCTTGGTAGTGTACATTCTCTCAGTTTGGGCAACATATTCGGGTAAAGTCATTTGTTCTTGGTGTTTTTTGTTCAAAGAAATTGAAAAATGAGTTGTACTGATCTGCTAGCACATTGACTATTCTGCAGAACATTTTATAATAGCCACTACAGGTGTCTTGGGGGAAGGAAATCAACCCAGAAACACTGACCAATATTCCCTTTACACAACTTACACTGTCTGTTCTTTCCCATTCATTAAACAAGTATCAAGTGACCTGCTATTAGCAGGGAGCTGATAAAAGGAGAGAAAAAAAAATAGGATATGTGATCCCAGATCACAAAGAACTAAAAACAATCTGTTACGGATATCAAATTCACACAAAGAGGACAACTCTTTAGAAAGTATTCTAATAACAGGTTATACAGAATAATGGTAGTCAAATGAGCTCATCAAGGCCCCTGGCCCATAGATGAACCAGGACTAGAAAAGGAGAGGCGGGTGGAGCTCCCCAGGAAGGCCGTGGTGGGCCTGAGGAACTTTGACTTCATCCTGAGGTTGCTAGGAGCCCATTGAAGGGCTTTTAATTGGAGAGTAGCCATGATTCAATTTCTCATTCAGAAAGGTCATGGCTGCTGGCTGGAGAGTGATATGTGGAATATGGGTGGGACTATCAGAGAAGGAAGTAAAGATGGACGTGAATTGTAAAAAGACAAAGTGGCTACTGGAGGATTTTAGGACAAAGAATACTGTTAATGGATCACTCTGTCTCCTGAGTTAAATATATTTTGGAGGTGGGGAGAGGATGGTAGAAGAGGGACCAGTATTGCAATAATATAAGCAAGAGATGGTAAGCTTTGACCAGGACAGTAACAGTGGAGGCTGTGAAAGGAAGTGAAATACTGTCTTGATTTTGAAGGTTGAAGACAACAGGATTCCTGATAGATAAAATGTAATGTGTGAGAGAAAGAACAGTAAAAAATGGCTTCAAGACTTTTTGGCTTAAGCATCTAAGAGGTTGAATTCCATCAGCTGAGAGGCAGAAGACAGAAGAAGGAGTTAGATTGATGGGGGAAGTGTTGTGTTAATATCTACATATGGAGGTAACAAGTAGGCAATTGGGTTTCAGGTTTTGTGAGATAGGGACTGGCGGCATAAATCTGAGGGTCTCTGGCATATAGATGATCTTTAAAGTCATTGAATAGATCATATCACCAAGATAGTAAAAATAAGTAGAAAAGAGTTGGGCTCCCCATGCTAAGAGGTCAGATTGATAAGGAAGAGGCAGCAAAACAGATGGAAATGCTGTGGCTAGTGAGTTAGTAGGAACCTGTGTCTGGTGCTTGGAAGTCCTGTGAATTATTCAAAAACAGGAAATGATGGATATGACAAATGCTGTTGACAGGTCAAGTAGAAAGAGAAATGATGAGTTTCCATTGGATTTAGCAAGATGGAGTGCAATGGTGAGCTTGATAAGAACAGTTTTGGGGGAATTGGAGGGAGCAAAAATTGAATTGATCTATCTCAGGAGAGAATGGGAGACGAGAAATTAGATGCAATGACTACCGATATCTCTGGAAGAGTTTTGCTGCAAAGGGAAGGAGAGACATGCAGATGGTTGGCTGGACATGGAAGCAAGGTCAAGGAAATCACTGGTAACTTTGATGAAATCAGTTTCAGTGGCTGATGCTGTAGGGGGAGAGGATATTGAGTGTGTGTTTGCTCACCTTTAGAAAAGAGTGAATGGTTTGGGCTAGTTGGTTCATGGCCTCAGTGGCCAGGGGCAGACTTTAGTATTTTTTTGGTGGCCAATTTGTAACTCTCTCTCTGTGCCTGCCCATTTTACTGGTGTTGTTTAGGACTTCCCATTGCTCCCTTTGGAACATTCCTTCAGGAGGTTGTGTCTTCTGATTGGGCTTTCCCTGTGTTCTCAGGGTACATATCTGCTCCCTTGAGTAAGAGGATGACCTCCTGGCTGTGACTCTTCATTTGCACAGTTCAGCTGTCATATCTGCTGTTCTAAGTCAGTCTAACCAGACTCATGCTTCTGATAATCTTGTATTAATGCCTAAGATCCAAGACTCTCTCCCAATTTTTTATACTCAGTTTTGTTCATTAAAATATAACTCAGGCCCAACCAGCATGATTCAGTGGTTGAGTGTTGACCTATGAACCAGAAGATCACTATTTGATTTCCAGTCAGGGCCCAGATTGTGGGCTTGATTCCCGGTAGAGTGGTGAAACGGGTGTGTAGGAGGCAGCCCAACGGTGATTCTCTCTCATCATTGATATTTCTGTCTCTCTCCCTCTTCCTTCCTCTCTGAAATTGCTATAATAAGTTAAATTGTATATAATATATATCAGTTAATAATGCAGATTTTGTAATAAAAGAAAACATGATAATTTCAAGAGAAACATCAAAAAGTACTTTATTCAAAGTAATGTCCATCACTAGCTACACATTTCCACCATCTTTCAAGTAATTTGTGGATATCATCTCAATAGAACTTATATTGTTTTGAGGCAAACCATTCAGAGACCCAATTTTCCACTTCTTTGTATGTTTTGAAGTGCTGCTCAGAAAGTACATGTGTCATCGATCGGAACAAGTGTAATCTGAAGGAGCAAGGTCTGGTGAATACAGCGGTGGTTTAATACTTCCCAGGCAAGATCTTTTAACATGTCTTTAACTGGTTTTGAAGTGTGTGATGGTGTGTCATCATGAAGCCAATGTGATTCAAATTGATTATTTGTTGTTGGTAGCAATCAGCATTAATGTTTTTACCTGATTTTAGAAGCTCATAATAAATTACCAGCTTCCTGATCCCACCAAATGCAGAGCATTGTCATCTTTCTGAAGCAATTTAGCCTTATAGTCAATATTGATGGTTGATCTGGATCAACCCAGGATTTTGTGTATTTGAGTATCTCAAAATAAATCCACTTTTCATTGCCAGTCACAATTTGATGCAAAAAAGACTTTTGTGCTGTTGAACAACATTTACTGATGACTTTTTGGTTTTCCATTTGTCTTTCATTCAGTTGATGCTGCACCCATTTTCCTTCTTTTAAAATCTTTCCCATTGCTTGTAAATGATCAGAAATTGTTTGCTGAGCAATGTTTAATCTTCCTGCAAGTTGTTTTTGGCTTTGACACACATCTTCATCTAATAATGCTTATAATTGATGGTCTTCAAACTTTTTCGGTTGACCTGGACGTTCTTTGTCTTTCACATAGAAATCATCACTTTTAAAGCATTTAAACCACCATTCACAACTATCTTGAGAAGGAGCATGTTCACCATAAGCTTCCTAAAGTATTCAGCAGTACTTTTCTTCAAAATAAAGTAATGAATTAAAACTTCATGCACTATGAACAACTCTATTCTAACAAACTAGACAACCTGGAGGAAATGGACATATTCCTAGAAAAATACAATCTTCCAAAATCAATCAAGAAGATTCTAAAAATTTCAATAGACTGATAACTATGGAAGAAATTGAAGCAGTCATCAAAAAGCTTCCAGCAAACAGAAGCCTAGGGCCAGACAGCTTCACAGGGGAGTTTTACCAACCATTCCTCCTCAGACTATTCAAAAAAATACAAGAGGAAGGAATACTTCCAAGCTCATTCTATGAAGCCAGTATCCCCCTAATACCAAAAACCAGATAATTACAACATAATGAAAGAGAATTATAGGCCAATATCCTTCATGAACATAGATGCCAAAATCCTCAACAAAATCCTAGCAACTCGGATCCAGCAGTACATCAGAAAGAACATACACCATGGCCAAGTAGGATTTATCCCAGGAATGCAAGGATGGTACAATATCCACAAATCAATAAACATGACATATTACATAAACCAAATGAAAGATAAAAATCACATAGTCATATCAGTTGATGCAGAAAAAGCATTTGAAAAATCCAACACCCTTTCTTGATAAAAACTCTCAGCAAGGTGGGAATAGAAGGATCATACCTCAACATAATAAAATCCATATATGACAAACCCATAGCCAACATCATACTCAATAGGCAAAAACTAAAACTATTCCTCTAAGATCAGGAACAAGACAGGGATGCCCACTCTCATTACTCCTGTTCAACATAGTCCTGGAAATACTAGCCATTGTGATCAGACAAGAAGAAGAAATAAAAGGCATCCAAACTGGAAAAGAAGAAGTAAAACTGCCCTTATTCACAGATGACATGATCTGTACATAGAAAACCCTAAAGACTCCATAAAAAATTATTAGACTTAATAAATGAATTCAGCAATATAGCAGGATACAAAATTGACACCAAGAAATCTAACCATTGGACACAGAAAACTAGGTGGGGGGGGTGAGGGCATGAGTGGGGGTGTCTAGAGAGGTAATGGAGGGATAAGGACACATATGCAATACCTTAATCAATAAAGAAATTTAAAAAATAAATAAAAATAAAACTTCGAGCAAATGCTCTTTTTTTCGGGGGGTCATGAAATTTGACATTTTTAAGCATAAAAATATGATGTTAATACCTTTAGAAAATTTGTCACATGAAGTTGTGAAGCTTGTTGTCAATAAAACAAAATAGCATACATAAAAATTGCATATATATATCAACATATGTGTAACTCCATCTATTGAAAAAAATCGGCATTATTAACTGGTACACCTATACTATGTATATACTAGAGGCCCGATGCACAAAATTTGTGCAAGAGTAGGCCTTCCTTCCCCTGGCTATGGCACCAGCTTCCCTTTGGCACCTGGCACCCGGGACCTGGGCTTCCCTCGCAGTCCCAGCTTTGCCTGGAGGGTCGTTTGGAAGGACATCTGGTCTAATTAGCATATTTTGCTTTTATTATTATAAAAGACACACACACACACACACACACACACACACACACACACACCAGGTTCCCTTTATCTAGATTCACATCCCAAATGTTTTAAAACGCCCATTCTTTCAAGTGCCTAAATACTACATTTCATTGTCAAAAATTAGATTATCCCCATAAAGAAGAAGAAATAAAGTTCCCTGTAGGCCCACCACTCTCATCCAGCTGCTGTTACCATCATATGGTTCACACATACACTGATACACACACATACCAACACACACATTCCGTTAACATGTTCTGTTCACTCAGACCAGAGATCAGTGTGACTACCATGACCTTTGGTAACTTGTTATTTCTTCCCTGTTGTATTTCTTCTCTTCCATCTCTGCCCATGAGCTCCCCCCTTCCTTCCCCCCTCCAACTCTTCTCAGGGAGGTATCCTCAATTTAAAGACCCACATGCCTGTCATGTGAATGTCCATGAAGGATTTCAAGCATTTTTTTTTTCCTAGACATTCTTTTCAAATTACAGAAAGCAGCATACGTGTATGTGGAGGAGGAGAGTGACAGCTGAGTGTGCCCAGAGGAACAGAGGTGTGAAATGCATATTAATTCGTCTCCTGCCTGCAATTCCATTATTCCCCATAGAAAGGTAGCCATTGCCCATCTCACCTCGTATATGCAAAATGTGTTGGGATTCTCTAATGCTTCCTCACCTTGTAGTGAGTTGTGAATTAAATTCCACTCTAATCAGCCCTAGTGCTTCATTCATCATTTTGGGGACTGATATATTTTGGTGCTCTGTTGCTCATTCCTTCCCCCACCTCCCCACCCTCCCACCCCTGTTTAGGTAAGTTGCAGGGGTCCCCTTGGGAAGCCCCAAAGAGCACTCAGCTGAAGAGGTGTCCCTGTCCATTTCGAATCAAGCATTTTAATGACCTTACCACATTTCCTTACCACCATGTCCTCTCTACCTTGCCCCTCCACTGTTCCTAGAGAGTCAGCAGTCCTGTGAGATGGCCCAGAATTGACACTTACTTTCTCTTCAGGTTCCAGTGGCTTCTCAGGTGGATGCTCACTCAGCCCTAAAATTCTGTGGGGCAGAAAATGCTCTTGGACGTGACCATTCGTATGGCCCAGTTGCATATTAGTTGGTAGCCTTAGCCAGTTTGAGACCACTTATGATTGTGTAGATGTGAAGTTTTCATCTTCCACCCTCTGAGCCTCCCCGGCACCAGTCCCTTATCACAGCCAGGCAGAGCTCCTCTGAGTTCACCATTCCCATCATGCTCAGCAACGCCTTATTTGGATTTTCTGCCTAGGAAACCAAATGCACCCACGTCATCATTAGCAAGCTGTTAGGAGCTGGATATTTATCAGACACCCACAAATTTTAGGTGCCGTGCAAAATATGATTGCCAGGGGATTGCTTTTGTCTGAGATGCCAAAGGAAGTTAATTAGCATTTGAGAGATATGCCCACGTTGGTGACGGGGCTCCTGACCACACTGGGCCAGAGCTGGACAGAGGCTGGGTCCGTCCACTGTGCTGGGTGGAGGGTGACTCCTCCCAGGGCCCCCTGCCAGCCATCATATGTAGTTGTTGCTGCGGTTGGTTTTGGGTCATAGACTGGCAGCTGTGTGCCCTCTGGGACTTGAGGACCATGAATACCTAGAGGCCAAATCCTAAAGAAGATGCACAACCAGCTCCTTGGAAATGGGAGGAAGATTTTTCTATTTAACTGTGTGAAGAGCTATTGAAAGGAGTTGATAAGAAAGCAACAGGAAGAAAGGGGAATTTTGAAATTCCCGCTAGGAAAAAAAATCCCTAGTAGTTTTGTCTGTGGCTACCTTTGCCCCCAGCTACCCCCCCCCATGGAGGTCACCATCTCGCGAACCCTTCTCTTTCAGAGCAATGGTGAAGAGCCCTGGGAAATGCATTTAGTTGGCATTCTGAGCCACATGTATGCCATGTCCTATAGAAGGAGAGCACTTGATCCCGGTAATTAAAAGTGTCAGCTCCTTATCCAGGAGAGGGTTCTATTAAATTATGTACAGTAAATATTTTTGCAAGTTGGAACTCTGAAGAAGACTTATTGATCTGTGGCAAGCTGCCAGGCAGCTGGTAAAGATTTGGAAAATGGTTCTCAATCCAGGGCAGGTCCTGGGAGGGTTGGGAACGCAAACAGTCTGGAGGCTCTTTTGTTTCAGCTTTTTCTCTGCCTCCGGTGAGGAGCTGAGGAGTGAGGAGCGGGGATTGGGGAGTGGCATTTCTTCCCAGGGCTGCTGAATCAATAGCAGACAATGACATGAACTGTTTGGTTAGTGCAGCCTTGGCAGTTCTGATAGGAGTCATATCAGCACCACGGCTCAGGAGGGGCAGCCAGGAGAAGGGAGAGGAAATCGATGTCCGGAGGCCCAGAGTCTGACCCAGCCGGAGCGGCAGGTGGTGCTGTTGGGAGGTGGAGGAGGGGGCAATGCTGAGAGGGCACTGGGTTCTTACTTATCTCCACTATCCCCCACCTGCCAGGGTCCATATGGGTCCTCTCTCCTCCCTCCGTGTCTGGCTCTGCCCTGAGGATGCTGAAAGTGGCCTCAGCCACTGGAGAACAGAGATGGGAGGTGGGGGCAGGTGTGACCAGGAGATCTTTCCTCATGGTTTTGGTTTTGCACAACTGCACAGGCACCCGAAGGCAGGACCAAGGGTGGCAGCTGATAGGGCTGCCCAAATGCCTGGCCTTCCTAGAATTCCCGCTAGCTAAAGTGTCCTCATTGTGGTCTCTCTCTTCTTTTTTGTTGTTATCCTGATGTGGGTATATTTTTCCCATTCATTTTTAGAGAGAGTAGAAGGGAGGAGAGACAAAGAGAGAGAAACATCGATATGAGAGAGAGACATCTATTGGTTGCCTTTTGCATGCACCCCCACCAGGGCCGGGGATTGAGCCTACAACTGCGATACATGCCTTTGACTGGAATCGAACCCAAGACCCTTCAGTCCATAGGCCCATACTCTATAGTCACAGAGTAAAACTGGCTAGGTCTGTGTTCTCTCTGTGTCTCTCTGTCTTGTTCATGGCAGTACTAGAGGCCCAGTGCACAGATTTGTGCACCACTTGGGGGTCTCTCAGCCTGGACTGTGCCCTCTCACAATCTGGGATTCCTTGGGGGATGTAGCAGTGCTTGAAGCAGCAGGCGGCCAGGGAGGAGCCCGAGCTGGGCTTGGCACTTGGCGTTAGGCACTCCTAACTGCTCGCCTGCTCGCTCCTTAACTGTCTTCTGCTTGCTCCTTAGTGCTGCCCCAGAGGTAGGGGAGGCTTCCATAATCACTGCTGTGTTTGCCAATCATGAGCCTGGCTTCTGGCTGAGCACACTGACCACCAGGGGGCAGCTCCTGCATTGAGTGACCGCCCTCTGGTGGGTGGTCCGTGTGCATCAGAGAGATCAGTTGTTCCACTGTTCGATTTGCATATTAGCTTTTTATTATATAGGATTCCTCGTTCTTGGAACATTTACTGGCACATAGTAGGTGCTTAATAAATACTTGTTGATTGATTGAATGAATGAATGAATGAATGGCTTCTTCCTTCTTTGACTTGATTTAGTTATCCTGTGAAGGTTCCCAGAGCTAGAGCAGAGGGTGGGTGGGAAAAGGGCCATGCTCGGAGCTTTCAGAAAATCCTGTTGATCTCATATGCTGAGGAATGCACCTGAAGTCCAGGTGTCTCCTGTCATTTGGAAACTCCTGCCAGCTGGGCTGTAGGTCAGAAGGAGCAACTGGAAACAAAGGGACAGGTGGTCGAGATGACACGTCAAAAGCAGGTCCACAGGTAAAATGATGCTTCTGATCCTTCTCTCTCTAGTCTCAGCCTCCGGCCCCCTGTGCCGACAATTCCTACCCTCCCCCACCTTCTCTCCCTTCTACACTCTTCTCACCAGTGATTATAGCATATTTGTGGGGCCTGGCACATCTGAGGCAGATTCGTGGGCTGCCACAACTCTCTTTTTTTCCTGCTGCCTGGCATTCTGCAGATTTGTGGTTCATTTGCACCTTCCGTGGTTATGGAAGAACAGGAGAAAGGAACCCGCAGATAGATGTTTTGCTGCTCATTTGTAACTTCTGTCAAGTGAGAGAAGCCCATGAACACAGTTGTACTACAGTGTATGGCGTGGGATTACTATTCTCTCCACCCCCCCCCCCCCCTGCACTTTAAACTTTTCATCGTCTCATCTTTTTCCCATTGGCACGGCATGAAGGGACCGGGTCTGCACGACAGATGTGTCCAGAGCCGAGACAGACGGTGGTTCTGTCAGGCCGGTTTTGTATTTCAGGGGAGCCGTCTGAGTCATCGGTTAGAGAAAGGCCTGAAAAGGTGGTGCGTGTGTGCATGTGTGAACCTAGATGCTTCTGAGGCCTGTTCTTTCTTCTTTAAATCTGGGGGAACTTGCTAGCTTTCCTCCCAGCGTCTCTGGGAAAAGCGAGCCCCCACTCTGTGCTTGAGGTTTTATTCTCTGCAGGGAGCCATTGCTCTGCTGTTTAGAGAAGGCTTTGTGCTTTGCAGCTTTAGATCATTTCACAAGATGAAACACCATCTCACCGCTGACAACCGTAATTTAAAATGTTTGATGGTCTTCTCAACTGAAAAAGAGTAGTAATCATCACTTGCTACAGGCGGACTTGGAGAGTTGCTGTTACCTAGCCAACTGGAAGCATGCAGTCCTCACTGGGGCCTACGCTACTACATTTACTCGTCTACCTCATCCTCACTGTCTTTTCAGCCACCTCAGCTGCTGTCTGTACCCTGGTACCACCATCACCACAGTATCACTGGCATCATCACCATCACCACCATTCTCATTACCACCATCACCATCATCATCACCATTACTATCACCACCACTACCATTACCACCACCAGCACTATCACCATCACCATCATTATCACTACAACTATCACCACCATCACCACCAACAACTATTCCACCACCACCACCATCCACTCCCACTCACTCACTCACAACCTACATTCTACTCCTACGTCCCCAGCCTCCTGACCGCATTCCTCAGTTTCCTCATCCATTAAAAATTGGGAATCGGAATTCCATCCTGCTGGGTTCACTGAAGGATGAGGTATTGGGAACTGCTGAGTTCCACAGAGACTGGCCACGAGAAGAAGGTGTTGGATGACAGAAACCTGGGCCCGCCCACCGCTATTCACTGCGTGGCCTTGGGCTTTGTTGCTCAGTGAAGTACACATTCTAAAATTCTTACTACCATTGCTTCTACCACCACCATCACCACCACTTCCACCTTCCCCATCACTAAAATCAGCAACAAGGAAGTCTTTCTTTTGGACCTACTTGCCAAGCACTGTTGTACGTGCTTTGCCTTTACTCACTTCATTCTCATAAAAACTTTAGGATAAATTTAAATATCAGCCGCTTCATTTTCAATATGATTGCCCTGAATCTAAGTCTCAGAGCTGTTTAGTGATTTGCCCATGGTCATGGAGTTAGCAAGTGCTGATGGAACCTCAGTCCTGTCTATACGTTTGGCTTTACATCTTTCAGGTTATTTTCGCATCCACTTTTGTATCTCTGCATCTCTAGGTATATGTGTTTCTCCATAGGTCAGTGTGGACTTTGTCATTTTGACAATGAGGAGGCAATGGTGGCTTCATTGAAGACTTTTAAGTCCGTTGCAAACACCAGATGTAGAAAATATTCAAGAGACCTGCAGCAGACACCACAAGCTGTTTCAGAGTGTTTAAAAGCAAAGTTGTTTTCAAATTCTGTCATAGAAATTAGAGTAACGAAGGGGAAGGGAAGTAGTTTAGGTCATGATGCAGTTAAAACTTCACTAATAACCTTATTTTGTTTGAAAGTGATTATAATCAGTAGATAAATGCTGTAAATGAGTCAATTATCTAATTGAGTTTTCTCTTAACCTTTCCTTTTATTCACTCCCAACTTTATTTTCTTCCCTGGAAACCAAAGAAACATAAAAGTAATCTTTGGGGCTCAGGTTGGAGGGCACTCTCATTCTGGCCAGAAACCTCTCATTAAGATTGTTAATAATGGGAACACTGGACCCCCACGGCGCCGGCCTCTGTTTGACATTGGGCAACAACCGAAGGCAGGCAGGCAGGTAGGCAGCGGTAATGTCTGCTTCTTATATTCTTTAGAACAAAAGAAAGAGGGAGAAGTTCCTTGTCAGTGATGGCAGATGCCAGCGCCCTATTGCCCATGAGGTCTGGGTTACTTAGTCTGTGTGTGTGTGTGTGTGTATGTGTGTGTGACATACGAGACAAGTGGAATTCTAGGTAAGGCAGTGACTGACCTCTGACCTCTGACCTCTGACCTCAGCCAGGTATCAGCCTTGTGGCTGCAGTCTGTGGTGTGTGTACAGCACTGGTTCTCCATCTTCCTAATGCCAAGACCCTTTAATACAGTTCCTCATGTGGTGGTGACCCCCACCCATAAAATTATTTTCGTTGCTACTTCATAACTGTATTTTTGCTACTGTGAATGAATCGTAATGCAAATATCTGTGTTTTCCGATGGTCTTAGGCTCTATAGCAGCAGCTCTCAACCTGTCGAGACCCACAGCTAGCAGGGTTGCCTAAGACCATCGTTACAATTCATTCACAGTAGCAAAATTACAACTATGAAGTAGCAACGAAAATAATTTTATGGTTGGGGGTCACCACCACATGAGGAACTGTATTAAAGGGTCTCGGCATTAGGAAGGTTGAGAACCACGGGTGTAGATGGTGACAGGGCCTGACCCAATGCATCCTATCTCTCAAAACTGTCAAATCCAACCCTGGCTGTCAGTGACATGTCCACATAGGATGTCACATTACAGTCTTAACACACTGTGTTTGCTTTATTGCACTTTACAGATGTCGTGTGTGTTTTGGTTTTTTTGCAAATTCAAGGCAAGACCCTCCACCAGCAAAAAGACTATAACTTGTTTGATTGAGCTGCTCGCTTTATTGCAGTGGTGTGAAAGGGAACCCACAGTATCTCCGAGGTGCGCCTGTGTGTTTTAGAAATAGTTCCTTGGATTTTACACTTTAGCAAACAGGTTTTGGGGAGCAGATTTGCTTTGGGTACTCTTCTCACCCATCACAAATAATTCTGCATTGGGTAGTATCTCAATAATAGGAAGCTATAGCTGTCTATTAAAATGTAAATAGTTATTTCAGAAAAAAATGTAGGGACTTCCATGGCAGGTGTCAGGGAAAGATGTGGGGGGCAGGTGTCGGGGGTTAAGGTTTTAACGTGTAGATGTGCATTGTAAAACCCTGGGTGGGCCCGTTTCTTCCTATTCAGGTTGGAGAAGGCGGTAGCAACCCCCATGGGCCACCGTCCTTTTCTTGAGCTCTTCTCACTGGAGGTGGAGAGAAGACCCTCCAAGGGAAGGGCTCCGAAGCCTGGGATGATCATTTCAGCAGTGGCAGCCTCGCACAGATGGGATGGGAAAGGCAGCCGTCTCTGGTTGAACTTGGTGGCCGGGTTGGGAGGCTTGGCAGGGTGCTGCAGGACAGGGTGCAGCAGTGGGGCATGCAGAGCCGACAGGGAGAGGGGCTGGGGTTCGTCATGGCTCAAGCAACCGGCTGCAGGAAGGACAGAGTTCTGAAGTCAGGCCAAGCAGAAGGTCAGAAACCAAGATTGTACTTAGCAGCAGATCTAGTGAAATGGAGATTAAAAAAAAAAGATGAGTTCATAAAGTTGAAGATGTAAATATAAAATTGAATAGAAAAGTAGGGGCATTCCTGTGCTCCAAGAAAGAAAATTTGAACAGTTAAGCAAATTCTCCCCAACTCACCACATCTCGCTGGAGGTCCTGGATGCTGTAGGTCTGGGGGTGAGGGTGGGGGTGGAAAACAACCGGCTGCGTGGAAGCAATGTAGGCGGAGAGACAGAAGCAGGCAGAACCTGGTGCACTCAGGCTGTCCCTGAGTGGTGCGCCTCAGGCTCATAGAAACTGCCAACATGGCTTGAGATCCATGAGGTGGGCATTCGATTGCACAGTAGGATTCAAGGCAAGTTGCAAAAGGTTGAGGAAGACCAGGATCAAACTAAAATGGGGTGGTTATTAGGCTTGATTTCATAAAAGCAGTACTGGGGTAGACAGACTAATGGCCCCCAAAGTTGTCCATGTCTTTTTCCCCCCCTTAAATATATTTTATTGAGTATTTACAGAGTGGAAGAGAGAGGGATAGAGAGTTAGAAACATCGACGAGAGAGAAACATTGATCAGCTGTCTTCTGCACACCCCCCACTGGGGATGTGCCCGCAATCAAGGTACATGCCCTTGACCAGAATTGACCCTGGGACCTTTCAGTCTGCAGGCCGACACTATCCATTGAGCCAATCCGATTTTGGCAGTTGCTCATGTCTTAATCTTTGGAACTTGCCTGTGATTTTCCATAGCCAAAGGTGCTTTACAGGTGTGATTACATTAAGGGCCTTCAGAGGGAAGATAATCCAAGTGGGTCCAATGGAAACACAAGGGTTCTTATAAGAGGGAGGCAGGAGGAGCAGAGCCAGAGATATTTGAAGATGTTGGGCTGTTAACTTGGATGTGGGGGGAAGAGATCATGAGTCAAGGAATGCAGGCAGCTTTTAGAAGCTGGAAAAAGCAGGGGGAAGATTTGTTTCCAAAGCCCCTGGAGGGGGTAGAGCTTTGCTAAAACCTTGCTTTTCAGCCCAGTGAAACCCATTTTGGACCTATGACTCCCACAACTGTAAGCCAATAAATGTGTGTTGTTTTAAGCCACTAACTGTGTGGTAATTTGTTATAGCAGTGATAGGGATCTGATACAGGTACCAGTGTCTTCTGAATTATTTATTGCTTTTAAATACTTTCTTTAGAAATTTCATCTGTAATTCTTATTAGTTGGTATACTAGTAGAGCTATTAGCGATAACATGTAAATAAGGATGTATGTTTTGTGGAGGTTTTTTAAAGATGTATGTTGTTGTTGTTTTTTTAAAGGGAGTGAAATCATGCTTATTTCAGTCAATTAGAACTCATGGAAAGATGTGTGCTTCTTAGAGGACCCTAATCGCAGCCATACCACCACCTGCTGGTGGCACAATCTTCACTTCAGAAAAATATCTAAGGAAAACACAAAACCCACAGGGAACACTGCAACCGAAAAACACTTAAGTTAGAAAGTAAAAGCAATTATCATGCCCTGACCTGAAACTCTACCTAACAGATTGGTGGGTCATTGGATACCACATGCTCTCAGTTTTGCAAGATCATTTGATGCCCCTCAGTCTTTCAATATTATCCGAATTATGTATCTGTATGTTCTGCAGTATGTAGCTAAAAATGAAACTCACTGTTCCCATCCCCCAAATTGGAAAGAAAGACAAGCTCTAAAAAAATCACTCGAAGCCAAAAGATATTGAGTGAGGTCAACACCCAGAAACACATACACACCTTCACAACAAATTCACACGTCAACATCGATGAGAAGGAAATGAATCTTGTACTTTCTTCCCCTACCGAGGGCTGGGCTTGACCCTCTTTGGAGCTCTCCGTGCACAAGCTGGAGAGAGGAAGGCAAATCGCTTGCTGGTTGTTGTTGCTATGGAAACTGGCAGAGACAAAAGGCCACAAAAATGAAGGAATAAGATGACATCTAAGGCTTAAAAAAACAAAATAAAGTAGGTGTCTTCCCTTCTTTTCTTCCCATTTTGCTATGTTAACTTATTAAATGCTGTGGTTAGAAAGACCACAGGTGTGGGGAGGGCATTCTGCAGAAGGAAAAGGGACACGACTTTGCCTTCTGTTTTGTCATTTGTTTTAACTGCATAATCCAATTTAGGATTTTCATTTTAATTGCTCGTCACTTCTCTTCTCCTCCAAAAGAAAAGAGCCTCCCCAGAAGTCTGGAGGTAACATGCAAATCTGTCATTTGTCTCTAAGGAAGGAAATGAGACTAATTCTGCTCAGTGTAGGGAAGGTCTTTCTCACCAGTGGCCTGGCTGCCTTCTGACCCGGGTGTTTTCATCTGTAGACAGCAAGGAGTGGCTGCATGCAGGGACAAAGAGGCGGGCACGATGACAACTCTCATACCTAGTGACTCAGTGATTCATTCTTTCAGTCACATACATAATTGCAAAGCTTCTTTCCTGAGAAGCTCCAGAAATCTTCCAATGCTTTTGCTCAGCCCCATTCTACCACAATCTGGGGAATTTCTTACATTTTGAGTTCTGGTGACTTTTTGGCACTTCAGAAATTAGTCTTGACTTTTCCAATGTCTTCTAGTAGAAATGTATGAGTTGCATTAAAAACATGACTTAAAAACAAACAATAGTTGAATCAAAGAGCAATAATAGATTTTTTTTATGTCATTGGTTTTGACTTTCCTGCCATTGGATGAGTGAATCATCAAGCCAGTATTTCTCCAACCGTCATTGGAGGACCACCTAAGGCAAAATGGGTGGAGTCCTTTATTAAAAAATGTATATTCAAAATAATTCATATTTGAGGAGCCCCTTCTCAGACCTTCTGAATGAGAATCTCTTGGAAGGACCCAAGGAATCTGTTTATTTTGTAAATGCTCATGTCATCCTTAAGATAAAGCTTCGCTTCCAGCCCAGGTCTCCTTGACAGCCTCCTGGATGGTGCTCATTTAGCTGCTGGCTTAGCCCCTTGATTCGTAAGGAATCTCATTTAAGTCAATTTTCCTCTTTTGGACAGAGAGCAGAACACATCAGTATCCTCTTTAAGCAAAAATCTTCTCACATCTGGATGATCCAATCTTTCTATTTTTGGGGTGTGTTTTTTTCCCCCCTATTTGAATTTCTGCAGCCAGTGAGTGAGGTGTGGGAACTCTTTGCTGGATCTCATGTTGCACAGTCTCCGGTTTCTCTCAGTTTGATTGATTCTTCTCACCATCTTGGTAGGTTCTTTGTGCCATGGGGGTTTTGTTATATACACACACTCTCTCCCAATGGAATGCCAACTTCCTGTTGTCATTTTGTCTGTCATTGCTCACATCTAGCTACTCCCCTCCAACACACCCTATACCACTGGTTCTCAAACTTTGGCTGCACCAGAGTCACCTAGAAGGCTTGTTGAAACATGGGTGGACCTTGAGAATATCATGCTAAGTGGAGAAAGTCAAGAACCATATGATTTCACTCATATGTTGGACATAAAACTAAAAGCAACAAGTGAACAAACAAGACAAACCTCATAAACACAGACAACAGCATGGTGGTTACCTGAGGGAAGGGGGTGGAAGGGGAGTAAAGGGAAAATGGTCAAATATATGGTGACAGATGATTTCACTTTGGGTGGTGAGCACACAATGCAACTTACAGATCATGTGCACTTGAATCTATACAATCTTATTAACCAATGTCACCCCAATAAACCTAAAAATAATTAATACATTTAAAAACAACAGTTGCCATGGATTGCTGGGCCCACGCAATGTGTGTCTCTAAAGAGTTCCCAGGTGATGCTGATGCTGCTGGCCCAGGGGCCATACTTTGAGAACCACTGGCTACACTTTACTCACATCACTGGACCCCCTTAGGGAGTCTGATTCATTCCAGTCCCACTGACCCCTGGCACTGCATCAGACAAGACCTCACACAGTAAATGTGCATGTATCTGAACTGACCAAATGAAGCGAGGCATCTCTGTGATCTCGGACTGGTCCTTGGATTCGGACTACGAGTTTCCAAAGCCAGATGGTCCCTCAGAGAGGCTCCGTTGGCACTCCCCAAATTTAGCTCTGGCCTGTTGTTGGACTCATTTGCAACCACAGAATCTGAGGCCAGATTGGTGCCCAGGCTGCTGACCTTCCCGCAGCTGCCCAGCTTAGAATCCGGCTTGATGTAGGCGCAGCTGTGGTGGGAAAGCTTCTTCGGCCTCAGTGCCCCAGCTTGTTCCTTAGAGACAACTGCGGGCTGGCTGCCCAAACTCCGGGGCTCCTGTCACACACAGAGTGTCCATGATCGTGGCCTGTGAGTCCCAAACCTCCTTGGAAGCAAAGCACAACTACATATTCACACTGCAGAGGACAATATAGTTTGAATGTAAATGTGAAAGTACAGAGCATACTGGCTCCTCACTGTGTGCTGACCTGAAGTTCTGTTCTCTGGTGTTAATGTGTAGACCATATCAGCAGCAGCATTGAACATGGGTTATCTCAGATAATATTGATAATATTGTGCTCGGGGAAGTTTTATGAATTCCATTTCACAGACCAGGCCACTGAGAGTTAAATAACTCACCTGTCGTCACAGAGTTGGAGGTACAAGTAAGTCCTGATCTCTGAGCCCCTGGTCCCATGGCCCTTTAGTCACTAAATTTCAGATGGTGTTTTAAGGGATTAAACTTATAATAAATTTAACTCTATAACTGAGAATCACGTTAAGTCCCAAGCATATTTTAGAAATTAGTACATTACTTTGACAAATTTTTAATGTGATTAGAAAACTTTTTTTAAAGCTATGAATTGCTTTTTTAAAAAGCCAAGCAACTCTTGCCCTAGCTGGTTTGGCTCAGTGGATAGAGCATCTGCCTCTGGATTGAAGGGTTCCAGGTTCAATTCCAGTCAAGGGCACATGCCCAGGTAGCAGGCTCTATCCCCAGTAGGGGTTGTTCAGGAGGCAGCCGATCAATGATTCGCTTTCATCATTGATGTTTCTCTTTCTTTTTTCCTCTCCATAAATCAATAAAAATATATTTTGTAAAAAGTCAAGCAACTCTTAGAAGGAAGGCCAGTGTATAAAACTGATAAAGATGGATCTGGAATGCCCAGCATCCTTCCCTCGCAGCCCCTAGAGAGTTACAGGTTGATTTGAAAACCACTGGAGGAGGTAAAGATTTCAGAACTTTGGGAATCAGAAGACCTGGCTTTGAACAGTAGCTGGCTCTGAGATCTGGAACAAGTCAGCAAAGTCTCCAGCGGTCTTGGTTGTAAAGTGACAAAGGTGGTCGAGGGCCCTGCCACATCTCTGATTATGACTCAGACGTTGATTAATGAGCCTGAACTAATGGCTAACAAAATCTAGTAAAGATATAGGCTCTACTTTTATGAAGAGATTAAAGCTGGTCATTATTAGCAGTTTGCATACAAATGTGTTATGAAAAATAGTTTAGAAAGAAATTATGTCCTAAAGTAAAAGGTTACAGCTGCACTCTCATTTCTCTTAGTTCTTTGCTTTGGATCCCCTCTCCCATCCTTTTCCATTAATAGACAGAAGGCAGCTACATTTCAACCTATTTGGTCAAGCTACCACAAATTCATTATCAATAGTACCTGTATTACTATAGGTTATTTATCAGAATTCCCACGTTTACAAATGTATTTAGAGAGCAAGTTGATAATTCTTTAACAGAATCTTTAAACCAAAATATTAATGATTTGGGATTGATAGTGAAGACTTGTTGGAGAGATTCTGGAGAGGTAGGATGTTGCCTTTCACCTTCGTTTTCTTTTCTGTCCTCAGTATCATAGTTGTTGGTCTTTTTCTTGCCAAGCTATAGTGAAGATGACACTGCCTCAGTGAATGACAGTTGTCTCAGCATAAGCTGTGGTGTGTACCTTAGGGTCATGTAACAACCCTTTTATATTCAAGTATTAGGTGATTTTGTCATTTCCTCACTAGGTGTGGTTTTGGTGTATGGTTAGTGTTTCATAGAAAGTGCAGAAGGAGACCTAATGTGGCCAGGAAATTAATATTTATCTTGTAAAGAAAAGACAGCTGTTGAAGATATTCGGTTTAATTAATTACTAAATCAAACTATAAATGATTACATAAGATGTGCTTATTGATTGTTTTATATGCCACCATTTTCAACCTTTGATGAGCACTTTTGAGTTAACCATATGAGGCCTGCAATTTGGGTCTCCCGCCACCAGGGGGTGGCAGATAAGAAACACTTTGTTTTGTGGCATGTGATCCAGCTTCTCTCTATGAAATTGTTATTCATTTATTTTAGTGAAAAGTAACTCAACAACAAAATAGATGATGTGGGAAACAGTAAGTCATGCTGTAGAAAACCAGGTAGAAAAATACTAAAAAATTAAGACCTAGGTATAATTTGGCATCATTTTCAACAGTTCTTGGGTAGGTCAGTTCTATTTAGGTTTTCCAACAGTTTAAACATAGTATGGCCCTAGCCAGGTAGCTCAGTTGGTCCCAATAGACCAAGGTCATGAGTTTGATCCCCGGTGAGGCACATGTAAGAATTAACCAAAGAATGCATAAATAAATGAAGCAACAAATTGACATTTCTTTTTTTCTCTCCCATCCTCTCTCTAAAATCAACAAAAAATTTAAAAACGGGGAATAATTTTTTAAAACGTTAAAAGAAATATACATAGTATGGAGGAGAGTCATGAGACTGTAGATTCTAAAGTAGGGGGTATGATGGGAACTCCCTTGGCAGTCCCTTTGGGCTGTGATGTTGGAGATCAGCATGCAGTTTCTCAGGCGACCCAGTAGAACCTGATTTTCCTTCCTTGTGGGAAGAGACCACTGTTTGTTAGTGAAACAGCAGATGACACACTTTGTTGGTGTTGAGGAACCACTTGTGCAAAAATACTTATCATTAAGGACCAGCATGACGCTCCATGCAACAAGAGGCTCCTGTGTGAGAGCCATGGCAACGGGATACCTCAGGGGCCAGCAGGTTCATGGCCCTCACCTGGCTCACTGCTCTCTGCCCTTCGCATGGAGTCTGGGTACATGTAACCAGGTTAATGTGTCCTGTCTCTCTTACTCCCCACCTCTCATTCTCTCCTCTGCCTTCTCTCCCTGCCCCATGTCTGCCCACCTCTCCTCATCCCTTCCTGACTGCCCGCTCCCTTGCTGCACCACCCCTGCCAACAGTGAATCCTGTGTATAAAGGACGCAACCCTGGACAAACTACCCCAACGATCTTGTTTTGTCGCAGTAGTTGCCTAGGAAAGATGATTTCACAAACAGCCTCTGTCACAAAACCTTCAAAATTTAATTTTCAAAGGTCCACATCGAATTACCACAGAAGTTTTAAAAACAATATTCACACTTAGTTGGAGGAGAAAATAATTTTACGAGATCTTGCCACATGTAGCTATGAGCTGCATGTTCTATTGCTTCCTTCTGAGATTTTTATTAGCCAGGTGTTTTTGTTTTTTCTCCTCCCCCTCCTCCTCCTCCTCCTCCTCCTCCTCCTTTTTTTTTTTTTTTTGTCTTAGCTAAAGTCTTGGCTTTTGTCACAGTGTTTTTTGTTTTTTTTCCCTTGTTGTTGTTGTTTTATTTGTTTCTAAATTTTTCAGTTATTTTGTTTTACTATATGTATAAGATAACATAATCAATGAGCCAAAGCTCCTTCTGTGATAAAACTCCCACCTGAAGAAGCTAGGTAATCTATTGCACTTAACACCTACCTCACTGCAGTGTACCTGTGGCTCTTTAGACTCTAGTTTAGAGGGTGCTGGGCAAGACTGTGAAGGAATCACAACCTGACTGAGAGTCACGTGTTAGAAGAAAGGCTGGTTTCTGGAAGAGAGAGACCATCCTCGGCAAATTATAATTTAGGGAGAAAGCAGCCCAGAATTACTTAATCTAATTTAGACTGTGAGAAAACTGCATCCATTTCAGAAAGAGTGTGGATAATTTCAAGTTAAAAGCAAATTTTAACAAGCAAGAATATCTCCAGCCTTGTTAAGCTAATGAAACCTTAACTAGGTTACAAAGAAATCAGAATAGGAAAGTTTGAAATGGACTGGCGAAGAAAAGGGGTAATTTCAGAATATGTGTCTTTTTCTCTGGGAGGAAGGCTGATTTTGTCTGAAAAAGAAGAGCTTTAGCCTAGTTATGATAATGAAACCTTGACTAGGTTACAAAGCCATTGGAGCATAAGTGATGAGAACCAAGCACCTGTCAATCCTGTAAAGAGAGTGACAGATGGAGTTCATGAAAGGGTTCTAGGGGCAGGGGGCTGTTGATTGACAGGCCATGGTACATTCCCACATGACTGACACATGGGCAAAGGAAAGAGATCTACAAATAATAGTTGGAATAAATTTTGTAATTTTTTCATCTGACTCTTCTTATTTAATTTATCTCATAATTCATTCATGTTATTGGTTCATAGATAATAAACAAGTTAGCTTTTGTTTATAAACCAGAAGTATGCTGTATTTTTTAGGTATTCTAGTTCTGGTTTATATTTTCTCTGTATATTTAGCTTGCTCAAATTTTAGATTGCCAAAAATATTATATGTTTTAAAATATAAATTACTCGTGGGGCCTGTCTTAACTTCTCTTTGGTGAACCTACAGCTCAGGATAGAAGAACTGACTGATGGGTCATCCTATAACAGCCACCTTACAGAAGCAGCCAGATGGGAAAGGGACCCAGAACACATGTTAGATCAGGCTCCAGAAAAACCAAGATGGACAGGGTCACATTCAGACATTCAACATATTCTGTTTGAGCTCTAGCTGTGTTCCAGGCACTATATCAGGTCCTTGGGTTCTGACAATGAGCAAAACAGACAAAGATCCCTGCCCTGGTGGAGCTTACATTCCAGTGATAGGAGACAGATAAACAATAAACAAAATAGTAGGTCAATTATCTGATATGTCAGAAGGCGATTGTTGCTGTGGAGCCCAAGGAAAATATAGCAGGCTAGGACTATGGGAGGGCTGGTGGTAGAGGTGGGGCAAAATGTGTATTAAACTTTCCTGGTGGTCCAGTCAGCATTTATTGAGTTTCCATCATTCAGAGAGTCCCGAGGAGGAATTCTTCTACTAGTCCATCTATACAGCCATTCATTTATCAACCTAGTCATTTATCAACCCATTCATCTATCAACCTATTAGTTCAATCCACTCATGTATCCATCCATCCACTAATCCATCTACCCATCCACCCACACATCCATCTAGTGAGATCTACTGAGTGCTTGGCACTTTACTGGGCTTGAAGATACTGAGATGATTAAGACGTGGTTCCTACCTTCAAGATGTCACAACAACAAAAAGGCTTAGAAAAGGAAAGCAATGATTACACCACAGCACTCTGCCTCTCAGAGTTCCTTCATTCAGATTCTGCTCAAATGCTCTTTCATCAATAAGGCTTTCATGGACCATCCCATCTAAAAAGCCTTCTATCCCCTGGCCATGCTGTATTTTATTTACAGTACCCATCACTCCTGGCATTATTACATACTTACATGTATTTTGTTCTCCCCCACTAGAGTGTAAGCTCTGAGAGAAGGGACATTGCTTTGTTCACTGCTATATACTTATTGCCCCCAAAACCTAGTATGTAGAAAATGCTTAATATATTTGTTGAATTTGTTTGTTTAAACAGAGAGCTATAAAACAGATATATTAACTATGGAGTTGCTGACATTTTGTCTCCTAACATAGTAGTGAGCAGGAAAAGCAATATTAATATCGATTCCCCTGGGAACAATGTAAGGGAGAGGATTAAAATAATGTTACACAAGAAACTGTAATGTATTTTTTAATCAGATTAATTTTTAAATTTGAAGTTATGCAACATTTCAGACAAACAGAAAAGTACATGTGTTTTTGCTTTATTTTTTCCAATAAACACACAACACACACATTTCCTTGGAGGTTTTGCTTGAGTCCCAAGGCTCAAAGTACCAATGCTTAGTAACAAGCAGCCCCTGGTTACTTGAAAATTATAAGGTTTTATTCATCTCTCAGTGAATTTCCCCTACCTCCAGCAGTGGTACAACCATACCTGGGCACCCCTGCAGCATAAGATCTGTGTATCCACTGGCATCCTTTTGTGTAAATCTTATCATCATGTGGATGATGAACGGAGTGGCATGCAGTAGGGAGTGGTGTTAGTGGTGTGACAACCAAGAATATAATTTCTGGATCCCCAGTTCCTATCAAAACGGAACCAAGGCAGAGTGTATCACATTTCCCTTTTACAAAGATAGTCTATTCTTAGCTTTTGCTACAGATAACCCCAAAAGTCTAGTGGCTTTAAGCAACAATTATTTACTTAACTCACAAATTTCTGAGTTGCAGATGTGGTCTGATCTCCAGGAGCTCACTCATGTATCTATAGCCAACTGGCCCAGAAAGACCTCAGCTGATTGGCTGGTCCAGAATGGCCTCAGTTGGAATGGCTGGTCTCTGTTCCATGGGGTTTCCCATCTTCAAGGCCAGTGTACGCTTGTTCACATGGTGGCTGGGCAGAGTTCTGAGAGAGAGCAGCAGTATGCAAGGCACAGGTGTATATGTACAAAGTCACTGTTGCTGCATTCTGTTGCTGAAAAGAAGTCACAAGCTCAGCCCAGATTGAGTGAGTGGGGAAACAGATTCTACCTTTGACAGAAGGAACTTCAAAGTCACATTTAAAGGAATGTGGATACAGGAAGAAGAATAGAATGATTGTGGCCACTTTGCAATGAATCTACACAAAGTTCATCATTTCACTATTCCATTTGATCTGAATGCCTGACTGACTCTTCCTTCTCATGTCATCTTTTTTTAAAATCTGGAAAATTTCCTAATTGCATGAGCTTTTGATCACCCCCTAACTTTAGATCCTGAACCAGGTATTCATACATAGGAAACACACAGGTAAGTAATTAGGAGATGGTCCCTACCTCACAATGCTACCACAGAGGGAAATCAGAAAGGAATCTGAGAACAGTATGTTTTCATAGAAGTTTTTGGAAGACCTCAAATGTGCCAGGCTCACTATGAGACAAGAGAGAACCAGAGATGAATATGGCACATCCTCTGTTCTTGAGACATTCAGTTGTTTTTTAAATTATTTAGCATTGTTTCACATAGCTCTTCCTCCCTCACCCCTAGATTAAAACACAAAATCCTGTGGATTTTACTTTTATATGTGCCCTGGAGGCATCCCTTCCACCACCTCCTCGATTCAGTCCTCTTAATCTTGTTGCTATGACTACAGCACAACCTTCTTGCTGATCTCCCTGCCTCAATTCTTCCTTCTCTGCCAAACTGTCGTCTAAGTCCATATTGCTGCCAGAAGGTCCCTCTAACGCATACATCTGATCATGTCACTCCCTTGTGAGGATTGTTCCATGGTTCCCCCTAGTCTGGAGGCTCACACTGAAGACCTTTCTGTGCTATGCAAGGCCCTTTTGGAGTGGCACACCCTCACCCCACCATCTCTCCAGATTCGTCTCATTTCTTAGTCTCAAGCAAAACTGAACTGTTGATAATTCCTTAAACAAACCACCCTGTCTCAGATACTTTGCCTTACATATGATGTTCCCTTTGACAAGAGCATCCTCTCCCACTTGTCTGCCTGAAGACTTTCACTTTCTTTGAAGGCAGGTTATGCTCAAAAAGATACCTGCCTTGTGGAGCAGCTGTATCTGAAATTCAAACACATGCTATTGCTGCTATCTCTAAGGACCCCAGACTTCCCTTGCTGCTTCGAGTGTAAGCCCTATTGCTCCTGTCCTATTAGAATCATAGCATATTATTGTCTTTTCTCTTTAGTACTATTTTGAACATTATCGGGAACCTGCTTTAAGACAGCACCCCATTCTTTTTGGCCTTCTTTCTCCAGCAACAAGCACTTAATAAATATTAATCTAATGAATAAGATTAAACCAAAAAAGTGGGGAAGGATAAGTTCGTTTTAATTACATTGATGAACAAACAGCATGGTAGCATACATGTATTGATTATTGGACTTGAAGCCAGAAGATGCAGATTTGCTACTTAATAGCCTTTGACCTTGAGGAAGTCTCATTCCTCTTTGAAGTCTCAGTTTCCTCATTAGCTAAACAAAAATAAACCTACTCTTTACCTCATAGTGTTAGGAGGATCAGATGAGAGAAGGAAGTGTGGGCATCTAATTATTTTTAAAGCAAACCTGAGAACTAGCTCTCTCCTTTCTAGGAGGCTTTCAGGAGTCCATGGTCTGCTTCCCCCATGCCTTCCTCCACTGCTTATGTTTGGAACTTATAAAGGGTCTAGTAGGCAGGAGCAATATATACACTTGGAGTTTAATATGCTCATCTAAATCCTATAGTTTTTTTGTTTGCTTATTTTAGAATAAGCTGTCCTCAAAGGACTTAAAGAATTTGTGGTATGAACAGAAATGTTTTTGGTGCTGTGGCGATGACGTTATACACTGTAAGTTCTCTTTCACTTCTAGCCACAACCCCAGAACCTCAAATTTTGTTTGGCATCTGACAAGATAGGGAAGCAACCTACTGTTCCAGTACATTTCAGTAAAACAGGAAGTTCAGGAGTTGAGGGGCAAGCGTCTGCACTTGCATGTGCAAGCATACCTGTGTGCCTGCATCTGTGTTCAAGAGTTAAATTATTTTCATTTGAGAGCAGTTTCTTGTATTCTTTGGTATTCTCTTTCTACCTATTCACCCACTTGGCTCCATTATTAGTGTCCACAGTAAAATCTTGTTAAGCTTTAAGAGCTGTGGCAACCCAGCTCACCACCTCATTTCACTTTGATGGTTTCTAAGGTTTGCACCACCTCCTTCTGAAACATCTCCCAGAGTTTCTTCCTCTTCTTTCATCTCTTTTAGGACTCTAGGTCTTCTTTCTTCTCCACCTTTTCTGAAAACTGATCTGGAATATTCTTACAGGTTTAGGAGAGCCAGATACTCTCTATTTGAGCTTAATTTGATGTGTTTTGGTTTTATTTTTAAGGAACAAAATTATTCATGTCAATGAAAAAAATTACTAAAGGCAGCCAGACCAAGTAAACAGCTTCCTCACCCAGACTCTCTGCTGCTGTGATGAGAAGTGTGGAAAGGATGAAGGACTGCCCCTTGGGAAGACAGAGAGAGAGAGAGAGAGAGCGCCAGGGTGAACAGTGATCATTTATCAGGGTCGTCTCCAGTTTTATTGAAGGGAATCAAATGTTCTTACTAATGTTGTCGGGGCTTTGGCTGCTGTTCAGACTTGGTGACTAACTCAGGAAGTAAAGAGGGTCCAAAGGATGAAAAAAATCTGGGGACAAAAACAGAACCAGGGTTTCCCTCCTGCCAGGTTGCCTCGGAGAAATTGGGGCCCTCAAAGATCCCTGACAATCTCTTCATCAGTCATTCATCAAAAACAGATAAAATTTTTGATTCTCTGAAGAGGGAAAGAAGCGATAATGACACTCTCAGAACCTTTTGATTTTTGAGTGGGGTAGATGGGTATGTGCTGGATTGGAAGGGCAAGGTGGAACCAGGTAGGCCCAGGCATTTCACACAGGTTTCTGTTCCTGTTAGAACAAAAGCCTTGGTGTTGAATAATGGCATGCATGAGCTGTCCAGGGTGCTGATTTGCCTTTGTGTTCAGGTGACTTCAGTTCATTTATCTTATTCTCAGTTTCTGCCCGAGAACTTGACTATTACAAACCTTGTTACTGTTTACTGTTATGAGCCCCCCCCCCATTTACTCCTTTCAACTTCTTTTTCTGGTCCTTAAAATCACTTTCTACCCACTACTCTGCAAATATGTTATTTTTTTGGTCCATGAAATATACTGTAAGTTAATATTTGGGGCACACGATTTAGTGCTTAGTAACTGAAACTGGGCTCTGTGGTGAAATACACCTATGCAATTATTGTGGATTGTAATTTGTTTTAATCTTGAGAAGAGGGAAAAAAAACAGATTCAGAACAAGGGTGGATTCTTAAAGAAGGGGAGAAGCATTGTGATGTTGGTTCAGAGCCACTGTCTCCCACTTTATCTCTTCCTACCAATGATGTCCTCAAATGCAAATCTTGGAGGTCAAGTGACTCTAGCTCCCCTCTCAGAGGAGCCTTTGATGGCTGAAATGGACAGGTTTCCTATTTCCAGCAGGTGCAATCTTCTAAAATAATGAGGCTTTCTAAGGCTTCTTGCAAAATTGTGCTCTTTGGGTTCTCAAGTCACTTCACTCATCTATCTTATGCCTTCCCCTCCACCTTGTCCTTATGTTTGTGAACATATAAAAGGAGTTTGTTTTAGTTACAGTATTCATTATGTTATAAACTTTGGTCATATTCTTTCCCAGCCCTTGCTGTAGGGCAGAGGTACTAAGCCTTAGGGGGTCCTCCCTCCCAATTCCCCAGGGGCCTGTGGGAGAAATTCAGAGAGGTCATGAACCTGAATGGGAAAAATTGCATATTTTTTGCTCACTAACATGTAAATGAAATTTAGTGTTTTTGTTCATTACAAACACCAGCAATAGGCATCACAATGTTTTCATATCATGTTATAATTATTGCATATTTCTAGAAATATAATTCATACTCATCACTAGTTTGAAATTACAGTGCTTATTAGGACTGCCATCAGACCTTGTTACTTCCTATATTAGTAAAGAAGCTTATTATATAACTATATTACCAATTTGTTTTTAAAAATATTTTGAAGAGCCCTAGATGGTTTGGCTGCAGACTGAAGGGTCCCAGATTTAATTCTGGTCAAGGACACATGCTTGGATTGCAGGCTCAATTCCCCAGTAGGGGGCACGCAGGAGGCAGTCAATCAATGATCCTCAACATTGATGTTTCTATCTCTCTCTTTCCCTCTCTCCCTTTCTCTTAAATCAATAAAAAAAATGTTAAAAAATAATTTAAAGAAATATATTTTGAAGATTGAATAACATCATAATTGTTTTTCTTAGTAATATGGTGTATTCTGCTTTATATGATTAAAAACATCATCCTGAGAAGGCATTCCCAGGCTCTCTAGACTACTAGAAGTGTCCACAGCACCAACAAGGTGAATCTCCATTTCACAGATGAAAAATGCTCAAACTTCTTAGAATTCTGGCTTCATACAGCAGCTCATGTATCCTGGAAACCATTTGAACTGCTCTTATCTGGAACTTCAGTTCTATTATATACTTCTTAAGGACAGAATTGAACATAGCATTTAAGAAACCAAAATGTTACAGTTTATATAGAAGAAAGGTAATCCTTTGTGCCATATTTCAAATTTACAGTTTGGTGATGAAAAAAAATTTTTTTAATGGTGTTGGTTGTGAACTGCACACTGAACAGGTATCCTCGGGAAACCATTCTTTGTTAACTGTACTCAGCATTTCATTCCACATGGGAATTAGGGGTAATTTATATCGAAATGTATTCATTATCTTGTTACCTTCATTGAAGCAATTACTATTACTAGGGGTCCAGTGCATAAATTTGTGCACCTTGAAAGGAACTGTGAGCCATGAGGCTGTGGTAGGCACAGGGGCGGGTCTCGGCCCATCCTCTGCACCCCCACCTGGCCCCTCCTGCCGCAGCCCCCTGGTCCTCTGTCTGCTGGCAGCCCCACTTCCACCGCTGCCCTTGCTCTGCTCCCACGTGCTGACAGCGTCTCTTGCACTCACTGATGGCACGGAGCAATTGGGGCAGCAGGGGGTGTGAGCAGTGCTGACGCCATCAGTGGGTGTGAGCAGCAGCTGCTGCCCAGATTGCTCCTCAGGATCAGGGGGAAGTGGAGAAGCCCTCAGGAGTGACCAGTTGGTACAAGCGTCAGCTCTGGTGGGTGCAAGCGGGGTCGGCGCTGGCAGTGGGTTCGACTGGCGGCTCCAGCACCAGTTGCAGGTGCAAATGGCACCGGCTCCGACAGCAGGTGTGAGTGCTGGGCGGGACTATGGCGCGTGGGAGCAAAGAATTTTCAATAACCATCAGAGGCTCACTCCAATGACAGCGACTGGTGCGCACCCCCGCCTCCTCCCCCCGACCTGCTCCACCATCCCTCCATGGCTGATGTCTGCCATATTCTGTGCACACCCCATGGTGGCTAGCACATGTCATAATGACTGACTGTTTGGTTGTTCTGCCATTCGATCTATTTGCATATTAGCCTCATATTAGATAGTGTTACCTGTGAGACATTCCCATGTCCTTCCCCCTCAACATTATTTTTAAAGATGCTAAATGGCACCGGCCTGGTGCTTACCTGTTAGCGGCCAGGCTCTTCATATTATGCTTTTCATTACAGAGACACTTTTAAAATACTTATTCCCTAAACAACATGCTGTATATGAATTGCCAATTGTACCCTATTTCATCCATTCCATTACAAGCCTTAATAAATTAAAAATGCTTCGAGTGGGGAAACTTTTATTAAAGAATAAGAAACTCTGTTCTTCCGTACTGGATTCCTACTTCCTTTCTCAAAGAATTCTAACAAGTAGGCAGACATACGTTTTCTCTTGTTTGAAGCACGTTGCTTTCCCGTTAATAGGGATGTTAGACTTATTAACCATCTATTACAACGAATATTTTACTTAAATATTAGATCTCAGGGAGATGGGGTTTAGACAGAGCATTAGTGGATGTGGAATTGTGATTTTCAAGAGCTTAGTTAGTCATTTCCTTATGTTCAGTTTTACACTCTCACACACATACTCATGTCTGTGTGTACCCCTGCACAGACCCTTCATAGTTAACATAACTGGCTCAGAGTGACCAACTATTTTTCATAAAATAAAGGCTACATTTGACATCAAATGGAATGGCCCCAATAAATTCTTTTTGGGAGACTCATATAAAATCCAGGAGTCTTGCACTAGTATTTTTTTGTCTTTCCACTCAGTGTTTTATTGACATCTGGTCTTAGTGAGATGAACTTACCAGTTCTGCCTCAGTGTATATAGTTCACTAGGTTTGTGCCCTCCTCGAGGTAGAGTCTTGCATAATTAACACACTTGATGGTATTGCTGAAGATACTGTATTGAATTTCTCTTTCCCACTTTCTTGGAGTAACTGCCATGCTTTTTATCCAGCCTCTTAAATCCCCTCTATTCCAACCTGCATTCCAATCTCTCCTAATTGATCCATTATCATTAACTCAATTGTTAGATTACTCTAAGCATAATGACTATAAGCTATTGTGATGATAACCTACTCTTACAAGAGTTACTGAAACTATTTGGCTCATAGTGGCTCATACCCTTTTAGGGGCTCCATCAGCCATTTCTCTAGCTCTATCTCGGAGTGCTTTTCAATTAACCAGTCCTTAGAATTGGTGGACATTTATATGAGAGGGTTACATACTTTGGGCGTTTCCATTCTTGAATTCCTTTAGAATTCTTGGGTGCATGCCACCTAGTTCTGGCAATTAACACATTTATTTTGTAGGTTTAGCTTTGTGGCACATTTTTTTCTGTATCGTAGCCACATGACCATCCTTTTTTCTGCTAACAGAACCCAGATTCCATTCACAGGAAGATAAGGAGGGGAAGGTAGGTTCCTCTGACAGCCTCAGAGGATGAGTATTTTTTAAAATATATATTTTATTGATTATTTACAGAGAGGAAAGGAGAAGGATAGAGAGTTAGAAACATCGATGAGAGAGAAACACCGATCAGCTGCCTCTTGCACACCCCCTACGGGGAATGTGCCCGCAACCAATGTACACACCCATGCCCTTGACCTGGGACCCTACAGTCCACAGACCGACGCTCTATCCTCTGAGCCAAACCAGTTAGGGCAAGATGAGTATTGATTGATCTGAGCCAGTCAAACTCACCCCATTCTGCTCAGACAGATTCTCCCCTTTCCTGCTTCCCAAGCATCTAGGGGTATCTCTGGGACTGTTATAGCTAATAAGAAGAAGGGAGAAGTTTTCTGGAAAGGATTTTGATCCCAAATAAAAGGCTAGATCCTTGGGAGGGGTCTACACCTTCTGCCCCTTCCCTCCTGCTGGCATGCGTAGTGTGTGGGTATATTGTCTGCAGTCGCGCTACGCGGTCCTGGAAGCATGATGGAATGGTCGAGAGAAACACAGAGTGCTGACCCAGCATCCTAACATTATGGAGCCACTGTCACCCTCTTTTTATTGTCTCCATGACACTGAGGCTGAGTGTTAGCTGATCATCGCTCTTGAAATGCTTTTCTCTTTTCTTTAAAAAAAAATCATAATAGAGACTGTCTCTCTCGGGAGTCAGGAAACAAAAGAATAGATGGAGTAGGCTGCGTGTTTCTTACACCTGGCCCACTTCATCATTAAAATAAGCTGCCTACCAGCACCTGTAGGCCTCAGAATTTGCAAACCCAACTCTAACTGTAGTGCAAATCACAAGTGGAAATTTGTCTTTGTGACACTTTCAGACTCATCCTTCGTGGAAGAGGAGGGGTGAGGAGGTTGATTATTCCTACAAGGCAAAGCCTCTATAGTGCGTGGCAACGACTAAATTAATTCAGCTTTTGAGACCCCTTTGCCGCAAGACAGCTAGTCTGACAAATGCCATTGCTAATTAGCACACTGAGTCGTGGGAGGGAACCCACTATCTGGCGATCACAATTAGGGCTTTTCAGTAAGCCTCCCAATGAAGACATGACTTACGATCTGAGACTGTCACAGAGAGTTCCTGGGTATCAGTTGCCAGACCCTTGCTTTCCATGGCAGGGAACATGGCGTCTCTGGGTAAAACCACTTAGTTCTGATGCAAGGAAATAAACATGGGACACCGAGGTGGACATTTTTGGCTTTGAAATGTACAAACAAGTTGCCTGCAGCCTGAGCCTCTCACATGCTTTAGAGTAAAACCCTGTCCCCATGGCACCAATAAAACTGCTGGCTTCCTCTTCGATTCTGTCATAAGCCTGAAAGCCTAACACGTGTCTAATATTTAAAGACCTGTTCGTTGGCAAGATTGTTAATTTGTCCACTAAAAGAAAAGCTCTCCGTGGAGTAAGGGGGGGGGGGTGTCTAGGCAATTTTATGATCAAAGTGTAAATCTGAGAAAGTAGACCCGGACACGGGCAGTTGTTTCTCAGATATGGAAGTGCTCTGTTGGGCATTTGGCACTTAGAGATCACGTTGTCACTCTGCTGATACCCCGGATGAAGGACTGGCCTAGGGCCTGGCTACTGGATGTCAATAAGTAGTGGAGAAAGCATCTGTGAGTTCCCCACCTCTGCAGGGCAGGGAGGCAATGACTGAGTAGTTTGTAAGGTACAGGAGAAGTGGGATGTGTCCCAACTCTAGCTGTGCCTCCTACAGCTCCCCTGACAAATGCTCGGGACATTTTTTTTTTTTTTTGGAACAGGCCAAGCAAGGGCTGGGAAAGCAAAAGTGAGTCTGTCCTCCAGGGACAAGACAGTGCACAAGTTCCCATGCCAGTGGGTTCTGGAGAGCTGGCAGGGCAGAAAATTTAGAGCAGATAAATCATTGCGCAAGTCTCCAGGGCCTAACCAGAGTGGCTCATTAATGCTTGCGAGAAAGAGCGAGCAGGTCTTAAAGCGAGTCAGAAGGCTGTGAGTCACGAACGGGGCTGGCATGGCACCCTGGGGCTTTGCCTCTGCTGGCTTAGTCAACAGTTCGGAATTCCGTTAGGATCTTGGTGTCGACAGCCAGATTATTTAGAGCAAATGCATCATCACACAGCTCTCTCCACCCCGAGTCTATTGCATGTGCCTTTTGGCTGGTCAGTTACCCACCAGCTGGTGCTTCCACGCCCGGCCTCAGAGGACCCTCCAAGGAACCCTTTGGAGTGGACAGTAGTATTTTAATTACTAAGGGAGGGAAAGCTGGACATGAGTGAAGGGGTTGGCCAAGGCCAGGCTAGTGAGGGGCAGGCCAGGACCTGCACCTGCCTCTGGTCCCAGTGCGGCTTCCAGTCCACAGGCCCCAATGACCTTCCTCATGTGTCACTAAGAATTGTCCCCTCCTGGCTCTCCTGTCTGTCACAGGTGGGAAAAAGAGACTTCTGTGGAGGTTGGATCTCTTTCAGTTGCTCATTTGACATGAAGTGCTGTTCCGAATAAAGAGAAGCCCGGGGCAAGGAGGGGGTCAGGGCGGTTGGCCCGGACTCCCTCTTGATGTCTCTTTATGTCTTTATCACTCAGGAATGCATCTCAACCATTTTTGAGATCTCGTTGTAATTTTACATCTGCTGTAGATAATGGATTTATATGCTTTCTTCCTGTAATAACGAGTGTGACTTCTTTTGATTTGTTTTGTAACTAACACCTTCAGATCTTACTTCACGAGGGAGCGATTCCTCTTTGCTTCCCTGAAATAGATTCCTAGAGGCAACCATCTTAGAACAGTCAGAAATTCATTCAACGTGCTGCACTGCTGGGCCGTGCCCCCTTTCAGAGCAAGCAAGTATCTCTCTCAAGGAGGAGCACATTGAAAAGTTGGGCCAGGAATCACTTACTGAAATATCTACTCCATAGGCCAGGCAGGTAGTCCTGGGGCATAGAGGGGCCTGAGGTAAGAAAAGCAGCGCTCCGTGTTGATGTATGACAGTGTCACGTGGCCACTGTGCGGGGCAGTAGGGAGTGGCACACTTTGCCGCTTCTCAGCTTCATCTCAACGATGGTATGTGAGAATGTAGGCCTACTGTTGCCAGATCTTGTGATGTCTTCAATAAAAGCTAGAAATCAAAATGTGAAGGTAGTATCTCCTGAGTTTTTGGTGTTATAACTTACTTTAAAAAAATTTAAACACCTTGTGGCTAAACCAAACGTATCTGTGGCCCCGTGATGGTGCCAAGGACCAATGGGGAGATGGTAGCCTCTGTCTCAGAAGCTCCATCACTTTTCCCTTCTTTAACATGGACACTTGGTGTTTTCTCAGTCTTAATGCAAAACCCTGGGAAATCTCACCTTTGAGGACCCTCCTCTTTCCCATCGATGGCTGTCTCCAAATCTGTTCTGTAGACATTCTGGTTCAGATTGGCCCTCATGAGGTGAGTTAAAGACTAAGGTGGGGTGTGACCTTGGAAAGGATGAAGGTCAGTTCCCTCATCTGGACAATGACACAGACACAGTCAAGCCTGGAGGCCTCCACTGAAGCCTCCACTGATGTGGGGGGCGAGGGGGGGTAGAGGGGTCAGGGGGGTCCGTCGGGCTTTTGGATCAAGGCTCCTGGATTCATGTGCTGTCTCCTTAGTATCTGTAAATCCGGGTGCATTTTCTTAACCCGTCGAGCCTTGCTCCCTGTCTATAAAGTGGGGATACTGATGGTCCCTGGACTTCTAAGGATGTTCTAGGATCAGATGTGTACAATGTTCTGGGTGCAGAGTGCTCAATAAATGTCACCATTGCTAAATGTGTACTTGTGACCCCAAGTTTTATCAATATATCCGATTGTTTTCCTCACTGACAACTGACCACTGCCTACAGAAATGGAGTTTATTGAGGAGAATAATCAAGAGCTGTGGGGAGAAATTTTGCCAGGAACATACTAGTGCTGTGTGAGGGGGACCTTTTAGAGCCACGGGAAGTGACTTGGAGGCCTAGGAGAAAAGAGGAGAATGTCGGAGCCGCTCAGCCAGGGTGCAGGGGTGGCTGGCGGTGGGCGGAGCCTCCCTGGCAGAGTATTCTGAAATGTTGGGTGTGAGGTCTGGGCACCAGGGTTGCAGTCACGCCCCTCCGCGGTGCCCGGGGGACTGGTTTCCTGGGCTTGGCAAACAAAGTCCCACAAACTGGTGGCTTAAAACGAGTGATTGCTTCTCTCACAGTTCTGTAGGCTAAAAGTCATGGCCCCAGGGCCATGCTCTCGCTCCTGGCCTCCAGTGTTCCCAGCATCCTCGGTGCTCTCAGGCTTGAAGCTGTGTCCCTCCAGTCCCTGCTCAGTAGTTATGTGGTGGCCTTCTTCTTTTTGTGTATCTCTCTGTGTCTCTGTTTGTTTGTTTTAATATGTATTTTTGTTGATTTCAGAGAAGAAGGGAGAGGAAGAGAGAGAGAGAAACATCAATGATGAGAGAGAATGTATGCCCCCCACTGGGAGTCAAGCCCCCAACCCCAGCGTGTTCCCTGACCAGAAATTGAACTGTGACCTCCTGGTGCATAGGTTGATGCTCAACCACTGAGCCACACTGGCTGCGCTGTGTCTCTTTTCTTTCTTTCTTTTTTAAAATATATTTTATTGATATTTTTACAGAGAGGAAGGGAGAGAGATAGAGAGCTAGAAACATCGATGAGAGAGAAACATCGACCAGCTGCCTCTTGCACACCCCCCACCGGGGATGTGCCCGCAACCAATGTACATGCCCTTGACCGGAATCGAACCCTGGACCTTTCAGTCCGCAGACCGACGCTCTACCACTGAGCCAAACCAGTTTCGGCCGCTGTGTCTCTTTTCATAGAGATACAAGTCATATTGGATGAAGGGCCTATGCTACTCCAGTATAACCTCATCCTAGCTTATGTCTTCATTATGTCTGCAAAGACCCGCTTTCCCATTTCTAGATAAGGTCCCGTTCACAGGTCCCGGAGATTAGGACTTTAATGTATCCTTTCAGGGGACATAATTCAACCCCCAACAGTGGCCATGGGCAAATCACTTAACGCTTGGAATGGCACTTCCTCCTTTTGTCAGGGGCGCCATCTGCCTTGCCTGCCTCGAGAGCCGCTTGGAAGATCAAATGCGGTGATGTTGGGGAAACCTTTCTGTAAATCATAAGCACTTTATAACCATGCAGGATTTTGTTATTGTGCCGGCAGGGATGCGATAAGGTCAGAGATGATGGCTGGCGAGCGTGTGCATTCCTCTGGAGCCATCATAAAAATAAGAGCTTGTAGCATTTATTATTAATAACCTGTGCGCTGGGTCCCCCGGGGGCCGAGGAGCCCGCTGATGGAATCCTTTGACACTCTTCTCATTTTTACTTCTGTTCGCCCCCCTCCTTCCTGCGCACCCTGACAGCATGTCCACGGGTTCCAGCCCAGGAGGGAAATGATTGGATTGCTTCCCTTCCCCCAAAATAAACTCCACACAAGGATCAGAACAAATTTGCCTCACGGTGCTTAGCTTTCCAAATCCGTACTGACTCCTCCTTGATTGCCTGTTACCCAGCGAGATGGATTTCCTGGTGCTGAAGACCCGCTTGTGTCCCAGGATTTAACACACTGCACATGCCGGTGAACTCGGAGCCATTTGTTTTGGCGGAGAGGAGGGGCCCGCAGCCCCTCCATGCTCGGCTGCTCCCCAGCGCCCTTGGTGTACTGTTTTCTCCCTTTATACCCCCATTTTGTCTGGTTTTCCACTGTTGTTTTTTTTTTCTTTAAATCTCTCCCTGTTTTCTCCCCAACTTCTCACTGCTGCCCTCTTTGCAGAACATAGACTCCCTTCCCCCACCCGCTTCTATGTCTTGATCGGATTGGACAGGGTCCTTGGCTCACGTCTGCTCTGTTACTCCAGAGACCTCTCAGGCTGGCCAGCCCGGGATACGCACGGCCACTCTCCTGTGACAGTTCATCATCTGTTTTATGGACCTTAAAGCTACTCACTCTCCTGGCTCCCGGAAGGGAGTGGCAGAGACCGGATTGATTTTGTTCACATAAACAACTGCGTGTTTATGTCCCTTTTCGGTTTGTTGGATTTGGGCTGCTGTGATTGTGGGCCTCACTCACACCAGGAGTCCCCCCACCACCACCACCGGAGGGCAGAGCCAGGGCTTCCCGCCCTGTCAAAACAGTACCACCTGTCACTGCCCTGAGCCCAGGGAGAGAGAAGGGCAAAGATGCTCTCTGTCCTTGTTTGAAGCTTTGGATTTCTTTTACAAGCCAACTGTCTGATGATGGGATGGGAAGGCTGTCCATGCCCTCAGCAATTACTTTTGAGTTCTCATTAGGGACCAGGCACATGATGGGTGCTAGGGGGCATACAGTGCTCCCCTCTTATCCATGGGGGATGCATTCTGAGAGCCCCAGTGGGGTTGATAGCACAGAGCCCTACATATACTATATTTTTTCCTATACATTTCACTTAAAGGAGAAGCACTTTATGGCTTCTCTCTGGCACATCCGGATGGCCAGCATCACTGCTGTGCTTTGGTGCCGTTATTAAGGGAAATAAGGGGACGTGAACACCCGCAGTGTGACACCATGACAGTGGCTCTGATGGCCGAGACGTCTGAGTGACGAATGGCAGGGCGTGTATGCAGCGTGGAGACCCTGGAAAAGGGGACAGTTTGTGTCCCGGGAGGGACCGAGCAGGACAGTGGGCGATTTCATCATGCTACTTGGAATGTTGTGCAATTTAAAACGTGAGTTGTTTATTTCTGAAAATTTCCATTTTATATTTTTGGACTGAGGTTGAGTGCAACTGAAACTGAAGATGAAGGGGCGCTGCTGTAATGGGAGGTAACGCCATCTCTTAAACCCAGGAAATCTTATTGGTCAACACACAGATAATCACAGAAACAGTATGTAATGATGGGCCCTGTTGAGCTCTGACTGGAGTTCACACTGACCTGCCCCGATGAGAGGCCAGGGAAGGGGAGAATGGCTTCCATGGGTGGCCGTGACCTTGAGCTGAGACCTGAAGGGTGGATAAGGGTTAACCAAGGGAAGAGGTGGAAGGAAGGCAGGGGGTGAGGGGCAGACAGGATGGGGTTCCAGCGGAGGTACCCGCCAATGCAGAGGCCCTTAGAGCAGCAGACCTAGTGTGTGAAGCCCTGAAGGCCGGCAGGAGTGGGAACCCGAGGGGCTAAATGGCCCAGGCCAGCTGACAGTGCAGACAGAGGTCTTGCTCCCTCTGGAAAAACAGGGAAATGTTGAAAAAAATAAAAAGGAAAGGTGGTCTGAAATACTGCTAACCAGTCTTCTTAATTTGTAGCATGAAATATTTTTCACATTTCATACTCTTTTTGAGTTATACACACAGTGCCCTGGCCAGCGTGGCTCAGTTAATTGGGCATCTTCCATTGCACCAAAAGATTGCTGGTTCAATTCCTGGTCAGGGCACATGTCCGGGGTTGTGTGCTCAATCCCTGGTGGAGGGTGTGCAGGAGGCAGCCAATTGTTTCTTGCTCTTGCATCTCTCTCTCTCTCTCTCTCTCTCTCTCTCTCTCTCAAAATAAATTTCTAAAAATCTTTAAAAACACATAAAAAAAACCCTACCTACCCTGTTGCCTCCTCCCATAATAGTCTCATTCTCTGATCCCTTTTATTAAGAGAGAGAGAGAGAGAGAGAGAGAGAGAGAGAGTAAATTGCATAAAGTATGCTCAAGTGAATATCTCACTACATTTTTACACGAGTAGACTGCTTATAATCTTGTGACTCTGTTTTTTAATGTTACTTCCAAAACATTGACACTGTCTAAAGTATGCTGAGAATATGATCCATACAGATGAATTCCATTCCAGCAAAGGGTGCCTCATTCTGGACCCTCAATGCATCCTCAATGCGTCCATTTCCCCCGTTTTCATGTTCCCTGGTCGCACTGTGCACTGAACATTATTGCATCAACCGCCAGCGCATATGCGGTTCTCTTCACAGTAACCCAGAGGAAAAAGGGGTGGACACAGACGAGGCCCTTAATTCCCGATGCCCGATTGCAGAAACATTCAATTAGTTTCACTGCAGGATTCCCAGCTGAGAGGAAGCCCCTCCGCGCCCTGTCTGCTCCTCTGCCCGGCTCTCTCATGAGTCTGAGCAGAGGAAAACCCTCCACAACGGGATCGCCAGTGAGTGACAGGACAGGAAAGACACCCCCCCCCCCGCTCATCTCCTTCGTGGGGGGTGGAAAGCACCACCTGTGAGGCGTGGCCCCTCCTGGCCGACCCCAGTGGAAGGTCTGGGCCTCACTCCTTGTCTCCCCACCTGACTGTCTGTCACTGTGGTCTTCAGACGGCAGCCTCAGCTTGGCCTCTGTTGTCCCCCTTTCTTCCCCAGTGGACCAGTCAAGCCCCAGGAGATGCACACATTCAGGGTGTGTTTATTGAATTAATGAAGGAAGATGTAATTTTTTAAAGTGATACTGTCTAGGAATTTCCTCTCGCGCGCGCGTGCGTGCGTGCGTGCGTGCGTGCGTGTGTGTGTGTGTGTGAAACAGAATAAATGCCATTAATCCGGAAGGTGACATTTGTTGGCCTCTCCGGCGCTGACTTCCTCTCAGAGCACACCTCTGTGCAGGGCTCCGGCCTCTCCAGCTGTTTCAAATGGCTGACTTCCGTCCTAATCCTTGTTTGTAAGAGCAAAACGCAGAGTTCCCAGGCAGGTGTTTGGCGTTTTCCCCGAGTGAGAATGCGAAGCAGGGAAGCGGCCCCACCCGCGTGGCTAATGGAGCTGGCTCCCTGCAGGCTGGCCGTGAGCCCAGGTTTATGGCAACCCACTTCAGACAGACATTCTGCCACTTTCTCTCAGGAACAGGCCTGGCAGAGTCCCAGTGGGTCATTCCATCTGTCCCCTGGAGCCGGGATGACTTCCTGCCTCGCACCCACAACGGCTTTCTCAGCGTGCCTCTTAAATAAACCGTAAAATGGAAGTATGCTGGGCAAGCGCAGGGATATTCTCCCGGTTGAAAAAGGCTCGTGGAAACACACTGCGTGGAGGAAAACAACATCAAAGCAAAAGCAAGACACCTCTGCTTGCCTTGCCTACTTTCCTCCCAGCACAAGGCATCAGTCATCCCTAGTAACTGTGGATTCTGTGTCGGTTTTGCACGCCCACCGCCGAGGCAGGGTACGGCCCAGGGCGGACGGTCGCAGTGGACTATTGACTCACAGGGACAGAAGGAATGGTAGCAGCGGTGGCAACAGAAGGAGACCTAGCAGAGATATTCATTCAGAGAGAGCCCGTTTGGGATATCAAGAATGTGGCTAAGAGACCCAGGAGAACAGAGGGGAGCCAGTTCTCCAGAGGGAGGGCCCGTGCATCTGATGCTCCATGTTGGCAGACGGGAGTGGCACTGCAAGTAGGACCACATTCTAGACCTGGGCTCACATTCTAGAGCAGGGGTGGGCAAACTTTTTGACTCGAGGGCCACAATGGGTTCTTAAACTGGACCGGAGGGCCGGAACAAAAGCAACCTGACCATGCTGGCACTCTCATCTTGGGCTGCTGATGAAGGAGCGGAGGGGAGAGCAAGAGAACCCTCTGCTCTTTCAGCTCCGCGGGCCGGATAGAACAGCCGAACGGGCCGAATCCGGCCCGCGGGCCGTAGTTTGCCCACGGCTGTTCTAGAGGACCGACCCCGAGAAAGGTGAGCAAAATGGGTAACACATGACCTCTGCCCTCCAGGAGCCTGTGGTCTTTTTAAGGAGACTGCTGTGTGTGCAGGTGGCTGTGTGAAAGGATGTGAGATAAAGTGTCTTAGGGTGGACAGAGGACAAGGAGTTCCACGTGTGCTCTTCTCTCAGAAGGAGAGAGTCCCTTAGCCTGACAGAGCGGAGGAGGATTTTCTGGAGAGGAAGAGAATGCATGCTGTCTTGGACAGTGAATGAGATTAGGACAAGAAGGTAAGGAAGGCATTTTAGAGTCCGGCTCTGCGACATTTGGGGCCGTTTTTTGCCAGGCCAGTCCCTCAGCAGTGGGTTACTTGCTCCCAAGTGAGAGAGAACGAGCTGCACATCGCCCATGTGGGTGTGCACGTCTGTCTCCATGAGGCAAGGGCACCTGCTGTGTGGCCACTGGACAGCACTGCCCCTCGTGTGGGTCAGGAGCGTGGTGTGGTCAGCCTTCTGAGTGGACACGTCTTTCCTGAGGGGATGCACGGTGCACTCACTGTGTTCAGGGGACCAAGGTAGAAAACCTGAAAGCTGTGCGTTCCCACAGACAGATAAGTGGTTACCAAGGGCAGAATACCCAGGGCCTATAGGACCAGCTCTTGTTTTCACCCTCATAGGCCGATCTATGCACAAAGCATCAATGTAACCAACAGACGTTATCATATAGGCGCCGAATGAGTGGGGGGAGAGGAGGAAAGGGGGTACCCTGGCCCCAGGCTGAAACAGGATGGGCATCTTCGGCTCTCAGACACTCTGGTCTCTTCAGTGGGACCAGGGTACACGAGGCCAGAATACTCAAGGTCTGAGAGCTGTGACTTCCGGAGTACATCTCTGCCTTGGCGCAGACTTGCCCGCTGGGCCAGAACACCCAGTACCCACTGCTACGGCTGCCTCACCCATCTGCTTCCCCTCCTCCCAGCTAAAGCTGGCCCCCTGCCTGCAGATCCCACCCCCTCTGGCACCGCTCTGCCAAATGCACGCTTCTCCCATCTTCTCTTCCTCTCCACGGACCCATCTCAGGAGCATCTGAGTGCTAGTCTTATCTTAAAAACGTCTGCTCTTGAACCGGTCTCCTTGCCAGGTGGTCTTCCACACCTTTCCCCCTTCGTGCAGCAAAGCTTTACACAAGATTGTCCAATTCCTCCCCTGGCCCTCTCTCTACACTCCCTCTAGGCTAGCTTTCTCCACCGATGAGGTGCCCAAGAACCTGGGGGGGTGGGGTGGGAGGGTGGTGGCCATTCACAGAGGGCCCCGTAGAAACAGGGGGCCCAGATCTTTTACCCCCATGCTAACTGGCCATTGGTTGCAAACTGCCCCCAGGTGAGCGCATACCTTGGACGAGGCAGCTTGCTTCTGTCCAGGGCAGCTCCGGGAGAGGGCCTCAGCAGCTGACAGCTGGGGGACGAGGGCTGAGTCCTGGAGGGCCAGCTGGGCAGCGTCCCACAGAGCCCACGACAGGGCTGCTTTCTGTTTCCCACCTGGGCCCAGAGTTGGGGGATCGAAAGCATTGAAACCTCCGCTCAGTAGCCAGAATGTGCACATGGGCCACCTCCCATGGGCCAGCACTGAGTTATGCACCAGCCGCCGTCTCTGCGGGATGGACTTGAACAGACAAGGAAGATGATGGCCATGATGTTAAAGGACCCTCTCATTTTTTCCCGTGTGGAGTGGCTCTGAGGAGAGAGCTAAGGCCCACCTGGGGCTGGTGGCTGGGAAGCTCTGAGTGGGGTGTGCTCCATCCCCTCTCAGGGAGTTCCGGGGGAAGCCCAGGAGCACACCTCCTTCTCAGGCACTGACGTGGTGCTTCACTCACACGTCTTGACCGGAAATCAGCATTTGATCATGATTCCACCAACGGGCCTCCGTGTGCCTAAGGGGAGAGCCAGTGGCAGCTCTCGGGGGATCTCCTGGGGCTCCAGAGTGCCAGACACTGGTTTGGCTAAACACTCTTTTTTCCCCAATTTTTTCCCTTAACTTTATTATTTTTTATTACAATAGAGTTGGCATACGATATTATATTAGTAAGCACTCTTTAAAATTATTACCTATCTAGGCTCACAGAGACAGGTATACAGTGTGGGCAGCACTCCCAACCTCGCTTCTGCACACACTTCTCACACCTGTTCTTGGCTGTGTGCCTCTCCAAGGGGGGAGACCGCACAGGTGGGTGAGACGAAGACAGTGTTTGAGGGAGGACGTGGGCTGACCGGGGGACGCAGAATGAGAACAACTGTAATAGCACAGATCAGAAACCCTCACCCGCACCTGGTGTAAGAGTCTCTCTGTTTGTGGAACCGCTGCTTTCAAAGTGCTCTCGCCTAAGTCACCCCATGCGATGACCTCCTAAGCATCTGTGAGACTTCTTTTCCCAACTTGCCACCTTGATTTTACTCTGGTATTTAGGCCATCTTCTCCTTGTGACTCTGTATTCATGCCTGGCATTTGGACTAAATTGGTGAACATTTAATCTGGTAGACGAGATCATTACTAGGGACCTTCCACTCCTACGAGTCCACGTGTGCTGAATGCAATGCACCAACGGCTTTTACCGAGTCCCGGCGTACATAACACCTCCTGCATCCTGCTTGGCATTCACTTTGTATTTGTCTTAAGATACATGTCCCCACGTCCCATGTCTGGGAATTGAGAGTTTGTCTTCCTATTTCCATATGTTTCTTTTTCATAACTTTGCGTATCCTTGGATGCTGACAGATGTTTTCCCTTCTGATTTTACATATTTGATGGGCAGATCGCCACCCTCATTTTATATATTGGACAATGAGTATTACTCTTTGCCTTTCTTCGGTCCTTTATACCATTTAAATGGCGTTTCATCTCCCTGTGATTTTAACAATTATCAGGAGGAGTAAAGTATGTTTAGAATTGCACAACCTGGATTGATCAGGACACAATGGAGAGGTTCCATACTGGCCTCGTGGTCTCTGGGTCACTGTGATGTTTCCGTCAATGGCAAACAGTAAGTCCTTCCATTACATCCATCTTGATTGCACCTGCAAGAGATTGTCAAAGTCAGACCCTTATTTTTATAAGAAAGAGACGAGGCGTTAACAATAGAGTAGGAACCTTTTATGATGCTGATTGACTTACATCGATATGAGAAGCAAACTGCATTACATCTGATTTCTTATTACAGTAGGTGGCGGTTATTATGTTCCAGGGGAAATAATTTGACTCCAGGGCTTCTTCCACCATGTCTCTCGTAAGGAAGCCACAAGGAAATGGACCCCCTGTTACTCTGTCCAATTCTCCGTTATTGGAGGCTGTGGCTCTTGTCGTATATTTAGAAATGGCCATGTTGATGGGTCTATAAAAAAAGTAATACACGGCCATGTTAATTAGGATGGGGTGGGGTGTCTCATTTAAAGGGAGAGATCATTCTCCAGGAAGAGGCCGGACTCTTCAAGATAAGATGGAAATAGAGAGGGTAAGCCTCGGGGGAGCCACAGAAGGGGACGTCCCTCTAGGCCAGCGGTGGGCAAACTTTTTGACTCAAGGGCCACAATGGGTTCTTAAACTGGACCGGAGGAAGGGAACAAAAGCAACCTGACCATGCTGGCACTCTCATCTTGGGCTGCTGGTGAAGGAATGGAGGGGAGAGCAAGAGAACCCTTCGCTCTTTCAGCTCCGTGGGCCGGATAGAACAGCCAAACGGGCCGGATCCAGCCCCGTGGGCCATAGTTTGCCCATGGCTGCTCTAGGCTTTCCGCCTGGAGGAGTTCGGTGGGACCAGGCACCTGGGAGTAGCCAGGGGCCAGCAGCCCAGGGACTAAGCCAAGGGGACTCTGAAGTGGTGCCAGTTCTCTCTCGCCTATCTTGATCTTTGTAAGCCCAAGCAAGTTTCTATTTTATATTTATAATACTCAGCATTTATCTCTCCTTTGTTCCCCCCTCCCCCGAATGCTTAGTAGATTCTTTTAAATGCTTCAGCAGCATTTCTCGGGTCTCTTTTTTTGTTTTGTAAGAGAACATTTATTTGGTAAATTACAGAGGTGGAACAAGTAATTCCTAGAAGAAATAGGCTTAGGAAACACGTTACGGAGGTAAGGAAGGGGCCTTGTGGCTTGGGAGTGGGGGAGCTTATGGTAACGTGCCAGGGGAGGGGAAAACAAGGCACAGCGCGCTCCCTGGAAGGGGAGAGGGCACTGAGCCCTCCATACTAGGGGTTTCAAGGGTGGAGATTTTAGGGGCGGTCCCAGGGAAATATCTTAATAGAATATTCAGTAGTTTTCCAGGTGTGTCTTTTCAGGGTTGTGGTTTCCATTGATTGATTGGCTGGCTCCAGGGCAGGGGATCATTACCCCGTGAAGCTGGTCCTGATGTCAGCTGTGGCCAGTTCTGTTGCTTACCTGGGCCTGGAGCTGAAATCCAACTGGCCTAGCGTCCTTGCTCTGCTCGTATCTGCCTCGCTGCCTAGAGCAGAAGATTTTATTGGTGTGAAGTTACATCTCTCAGGTTCCAAAGTCCCCTGCCCCTTAAGCCAGCCCTGGAAAAGGTACAGCTGGGGTTCCAGCAGAGCCAGAAACAAGGCTCAGAGCTTCCTTTCCTCGCTGCAGCCGGTGTGGTTCCACATTCAGGCCCGATGAACGTCTGCTAGCCCCGGTGTGGAGTCCAGCCGGGCTGTGTCCCATGTGCACCCAGGGGAGGGCAGCCCCTGCAGCGGGAGCCAGGCGCCCGCAGCCCAGAGAGCTCGCCTCTCTTTTCTGTTAGACCTGCACTTAAGACCCAAATGATTAAGGCATTTATCCTTTACCAAATGGAACCAACGTATAGTAATAGAAATAATTTTAAAAATAATTTTATGAATACCAAAGAAATATGTTGTTGGCATATGAAAGTCACTGGATATGTACTCCTCGGGAAAACAGAAATTTGCCAAAGTGCCGAAATGCCACTGACGATACAGATTACTTCGTGTCTCAAGCGAAAAAAGCAATATTGTAGAATATTGGGGAAAGATATCATCATTCTAATCTGGTATCTAAGCATAGCATCACTAATGGGTAACAGCCTGATGTTACCTGTCTTTTGATGTAATTGACCACAACTACACAACATCATTTACAGTGTTGTCTAGAAAAAATCCATTAGCATGAATCCATTGAGCCTTTATCATTTATTTTTTAAAAAATATATTTTTATTGAGTTCAGAGAGGAAAAGAGGGAGAAACAGCAATATCAATGATGAGAGAGAATCATTGATCAGTCACCTCCTGCACACTGAGGATTGAGCCCGCAAGCCGGGCATGTGCCTCTACCGGGAATTGAACTGTGACCTCCTGGTTCATAGGCTCAACCACCGAGCCATGCCATCCGGGCTCCATTGAGTCTTTAGACAAATAGCTCAGTTTTAGGAAACATCGAGGATAGAGGAGCAAGGTAAGCCAGAAGGAAGTGATCACACATCTGGGGCTGAGACATTGTGCAGCACCACTGGCCTAGTGCCTTCACAAATCAGGGGCAATTGGGAAAATTGCTAGATTTGAAATAAAGGCCATAACAGTCTGATGCAATCACCCTAGTCTGGATCCTGGTTTGAAGAAGCTGTCAGGACGTTTGCGGGGGGAATTAGAATGTGGTGAAAGTATCAGATGGTATGAAAATTTACTAAAATGGTAAACAAGAAATCATTGACTTGGTAAGGCAGTATGTAGTGTAAGATTGGTTTTATATATTGATTTCAGAGAGGAAAGGAGATAAATCATTGACTTGGTAGGGCAGTATGTCTGTAAGATTGGAGATTATATATATATATATATATATATATATATATATATATATAATTTCAGAGAGGAAAGGAGAGGAAGAGACAGAAATATCAATGCTGAGAGAGAATACACACACACACATACACACACACACAAGCCAAAAAGAGAATATGCCCTCACATAGTAACAGTTGATTTCTAGGTGGTAGAAATATGATGTTTTGATTGGTAGTTTTTACTTGTGTATATTTTATAATTTTCTATAGACTCGCTGAGGCTGTTCCTGTTATTTTTAGAAATCACCACAAAGAAAACATATCAACAAGGAATTAAGATTTTGTTTTATATTAAGATCTATTGATTCTTTTAAAACTCAGATGTCTTTTAAATAAAGTGGTTATTTTAGAGCAATTTTAGCTTTAGGGAAAAGTTGCAGAGAGGGCACAGAGACTTCCCGTGCACCCTCCACTCCTTCCCCATCTTTCATTACTGAGGTTCACTTGTCAGAGCTGGGAAATTAACGGTGTGTTAGGATTAAGTGCCAGATTTTATTTAGGTGCCACCACTTCTTCCCCTCATGTCCTTTTTCTGGTCCCCAAGCCCCATTGCATTTAGTTATCTCTTCAGTCTTTCTTTGCTTTTCATGATCTTGGCCATTTTGAAGAATGTTGCTCAGGTATTTTGTCGAATGTCTCTTCGAATGTCTGGGGTGGATTTCAGACTCAGACTGAGTGATGGGCTTTTCGGGAAGAATCCCAGAGGTGAGTGCCTTCCTCCCGCATCACCCGAGGGCGCCAAGCTGCCAGCAGAGCTTTGCATGGGAAGCGCACCTTGATTACTGGTAAAGGGAGCGTCTGAAGGTCTCTCCACTATTTTTGTAGTTGCTATTTTTCTCTTTCTGTACTTTATCCTCTGGAAGTGAGTCACTGAATCCAGTCCATATGGTTTTTAATTTGTACAGAATGCTTCTCTGTACTGCCTCCCACCCCAGCATACTAGCTGTTTTCACTGAGCTAAGAGGAGCTTACTTTTACCTGCTTTTGGAAGAGCTTTGTCAGGTAACAAATGCCAGGACCATGGCTCGGGTGGAGCTGGTGATGAAGCGAGAGGACACTAAGGGAATGACGATCCTCAGGGCCCCTTGGTCAGCTCTGACCAGCCTGGAGCTTCTCCTTCCAATGCTCCATGGGGTGTCATGTTATTAGACACTTCCTTAGAGGGGCAACTTTGATCTCCTTGGCCCTTTCATTGCTGCTGGAGAATGGGTAACAGGAGAGCAGAAGGAGTGGTCCCGAGAGTGAAGGAGAATGGCCAGGCACCCTCTGGTCCTGGGTAGACGTGCGCTTACACTTTGGTTGTTAGAGGAGAAGGACACCTCAACCCCCAACCCCCGCATCCAGTGGAAGAGTCGCCACCATTCTAGGTGGCCTCACATTTTCTCAACTATGAGTGTCATTATATGAGAAATAAAGGTTTCTGGGTTCAGGCTAACACCAGCAAAATGCTGGGGAGATTTATACCAAATTGGAAGATTGTTCAGGTATACACTGAAAATTGTTTTACCTCTGGAGAATTTGGGAATGGATATAAATTTGCAGAATTTCACATTGGATAACTTTCTCTGGCCATCTGTTCTTACTCTCGATATAGACTAATAAGTTACTTAGCATTCCACTTCCTGTCCCCAAATGTAAATTTGCAAACAATTTCAGTTGAATATTAAAAGTTCATATTTTTATACCTGAAACCAACATAATATTGTATGTCAGCTATAATAGAAAATATTTTAATGCATATTTCAATGACAAAATTTTCAGCCCCGATGTATATTTTGGGGTTTGCTTGATTAAAGTCTTCAAACATCTGTACTAATCACCTCAATAACCTAGAACTGATTATTGTTCCAAAATGTTTAATGGGGGGCAGCAGAAAAGCCAGTTACAGGGTGGGACAAAAATAGGTTTACAGTTATATGAGAAACACAGAGTTTATTCTTGTATTATTATTTATTAATTACTGTATTATTTTCCATATGAGCAACTATAAACCTACTTTGGCCCTTCTGAATGTCAATAGTTGTTGGCTCTGCACAAAAACCTGGGTATCTGTTTATCTGAATGTTTTAGATTGATAACAAAACACTTGGAATAACTCAATCTTTCAATCATATTTTTTGTGTGTGAAGACCTTTCTAAGGCGATTGGATAGGGAACTCCATCTTACTGCTATTAAATTGTAAGAACCTTTCTGCACCTTTCGAAAATGATATCTCACATCATTTTCTTTGTAATATCTAAACTTGATGGGATTTGTGTCAACATTTTTTAGGTTATTATTGTTTTTTTCCGTCCTAACCGGAAAATACAATTTTACCAAGTGTCTCACTCAAATAGAATACATTATGTGCTACTAAGATCATTTGGGAGCTGTGTACAGTTCCTGTGTTTTGATTAAGCATTAAAAAAGAATGATATTTGAGGGTCAATTTATGAACTAAGAGGTACAGTTCAATTCCGGGTCTGGGGACATGTCCTGGTTGTGGGCTCTGTTCCCATGAGGGGTATGCAGGAGATAGCTGATCAATGATTCTCTCTCATCATTGAAGTTTTTCTCTCTCTCTCCCTCTCCCTTCCTTTTTGAAATCGATAAAAATTTACTTTAAAAAAATGATGATATGTCTCCTTCCTTCTAACAGGAAATACCTGTCTGTTTGTTGTTATTCTTATTGTCGTGTGTGTTTGTTTTGGGGAGGAGTCTATACCTTTCTACAAACAAATATCAATTGAGAGCATATCATCCTGATTCGTAAGACAATTATCCACAAAAGTCGTCATCGTTATCAACTATATTTGATCTTTTCAACTTATCGCATTGTAAGGGAAGTGGCTTCAGCATGTTTATCTTGCTGCATTTTAGAGGCAGGATATCATCTCTGTCTGTCAGGAAATTTCAGACTCAAATATACATCCAGAAGAAGGCACACCTGTAATTGGGCATTATAGAGGCGGATGTGTGGCTGCTAAGCCCCTAATATCAGATCCATCACCACCTCCCCACCCGTTGCCCCCTGTTACACAGTCCACATCTTAAAGCATAATTCTTTTATGTGCTTGCTTCACTATTCATTAGTATGTGGGGAGTGAGGTCAGTGGACATGGGGTAAGTGTAGCATCATCGTGACTGTGATGGTTCCACATAATTTAATGATGTGTCCCACCCCCACTCCTATCTGAGTAGTGAATTTCACAGTGGCTTCTCCTGATTTTTCTCTTGGCCTTGCTCACATTTTAAAAATTCTTCTCCATCAGTAAGCCAGATAATGGACAAGTCCAGCCTCTCCATTCTGCATAAAGATGTAGGCTCTTTCCCTGAAGTATACCCATTTGAGGAAGAGTTTCCATTTGGTTCTCAGGGGCACACCTGGTCTTTCTGAGAGCTGGGGGATGTGTGAGATTCTCTTTCCTCAGAAGAGGCAACTTTCATTTGTCTTATTTCTTCCTTTTCTTTCCCAAGCATCAAATACTTATACATTATTATTTAAAAAGTATTTCTATTTCCTTTACTTTTTTCCAGCTATCCAACCTTACCTTATTGGTGACATAATGAGTCTCAAATATATTTAAATGGATCAAGAAAATGAGGGCCTTTAGTAGCCAACATTCCCAACATAAAAAAAATCCTAACCGCTTTTTTTGAGTTTGGCTTATTATGAGAAGTTGCCAAGGGTGTGGGGGGACTTTCATGTCTTAGTACAGTTACAATTCATATTGCTCCTTTTTGTCCACAAGGATTATATATTTTCTCTTATAATTGAGGGGAACTGAACATGTTTACACTCTTATATTTCATCTTAGCCAGAGCTTTTTCCATTTTTCACTGTGGAAATAAATGAGGCCTCAAGCACTCATTTATTCATCCTACATCTAAATCTCCCATCCTAGTTACCTCTAAAAGGGCCAGGATCAGATACCTGCTGCTATCTAATTGATATCTAACTGCCTTCACCACACCATCTCTAATACTTACCTCAGACTTCCCCTGTCCCAACAGAGTTGGGTTCTCCTTCTCTAAACCAATTCCTTCTTGTCTTGCCCGTCTCAATATATGGCAACCACTTTCCAACCTGTTGCTCAAATTATGCTCGATTCCTCTTTCCTCAATCCCACCCCCAGTCCATCAGGGACTCTATTGGTTCTAGTCTCCAATTTATGTTGAACCAGTTGAGTGCCCCCAAATGCAGGCCACCGCGGTTCCTCACGTGGTCTATCCCAGTAGCCTTCTCCATAGGGATATTTGGCCTGCCTCCTTCTATCACAGGCTCTTCCTTTCACTGCCGTGCCCCATAGCAGCCAGACTGACCTTTTAAAACATATCAGAGCCCTGTGTAAAATGTCCTTAGTCATACGATTGCACTGTGACCAATATCCAGAGTCCTCATTATGAACCAGCAGGTACTACACCTCTCGGCCGCTGCCTGTCTCAGCCTCTTGTGGGCCAGATACCACTCTAGATACCAGGATCATTTGAAATACCAGGGTCTGCCCTCCCATAGCTGACAGTCTAGTGGGATTCCTAAGAGATAGGTCCAAGACCTTTTCAAATCTCCCAATTTGTGAATATCGCTACAGTATTAAACATTCCCCCATAAATTATAGCTTTTGCACTGGCCACGACACTCATAAATTACATTTTCTAATCTCCCTGGTCCCTGAGCGAACTTGTTTATTTCCTATGTCTGATCTGCTGCCGAGTTCGACATTCTACTTTTTATTTTAAACAAAATACCACTTTCTAAGACCTCTTCTCATCTATTATCAGCATTAGCAGATCGTTTCCTTTGATGGACTGTTTTTTCACAAGAAGAGCAATTTAAAAAATAATCCCTTTATGAGTGTTAATGCATGTGTAACAACAAGGGAAAATGACATTAATGCATTGAGTTCGCGTGCCAGGTAATAGATGAGTCTTTCTCACGAGTTAAATGATTCAGTCCCACAAACAAACCCCGAAACATGCATGACTCAGAGTCATGCCTCAGCCAAAGTGCTGAGCTTCTCCACGTGTCTGGAGTCTCTTGAGAAGGACAGACATCACAGCAACCTCTGTTAGTGAAAATCCACAGAAGCTTCTTACCTCCCTTCAGGAACCTTTGCCATCACTCCTATATCCTCCCACCCCACTCCCCTTGGTAACGTGGGGGCCCTGAGATCACACTGGTCTTTCTGCCCGAGCTGTGCGTTAGCTGTGCCAGCGTAGGAGGCTGCAGTCTGACCTGGACCCCTCCCTCGGTTGCCACTGGTGCCTTCGCTTGGCTTGAGTTCACACTGGCATTGAACTCTTGTAATTGCTTTTAATTTTAACATGCAGAGTTACTTATCTTCCCTTTTTTGGATAATTTCCTCCCAGCTTAACTGACAAATAAAATTTATTTACACTTGGAAAAGAATTTTATCATAAAAATATAAGACATGTAAAGTTACAACACGATGATTTGATGGACATATACATTGTTAATACCTCTATTACCTCACTATTTTCCTTGTGTGTGGGAGAGTATTTAAATTTTTCTCCCTCAGCAAATTTCGATTATACAACAACAGTGTTGTCAACTATTGTCACCATGCTGCACAACAGATCCTCAAACCTGTTTCCTGTTTCCCCAGCCCCAGCAACCACGTTGCTGCTTCCCATTTCTATGAGTTTAACTATTTTATTGTATCTTTTTATTTTATTTTATGTGTGTGTGTTTAGATTTCACATATAAGCCTTCTGTCTGGCTTACTTCACTTACCATAACATCTTCCAGTTTTACCCATGTTGTCACAGATGATAGGATTTCCTTCTTTATAACTGAATAGTGTTCCATTGTATACACACATATATGAGCTATTTCTTTATCCGTTTATCCATCCACAGTTTCAATACCTTGGCTATTGTGAATAATGCTGCAGTGAGTGGGAGTACAGGTATTTTTTTGAGATAATGATTATATATATATATATATATATATATATATATATATATATATAAATGCTGGTTCATATGGTAGTTGTAATGTCTTGAGGGATCTCCATACATTTATCACAGTGGCCGTACAACCCCACTCACAGTGCACAAGGTTTCCCTTTCCTTCACGTCCTCCCCAGCATGTTCTCTCTTACCTTTTTGGTAAGAGGCATCCTAACATAAAGAGTTGATAGGTCACTGTGGCTTTGATTTACATTTACCTGATGATTAGTGATGGTGAGCAGCTTTTCATATAACTATTGGCTATTTGTATGTCTTCTTTGGGGAAATGTCTAGGTATATAGGCTGCCTGCCCATTTTTAAAATTAGATTATTTGGTGGTTGTTTTTCTATTGAGTTGTATGCTTATATGTTCCACTTGAGAACTTACAGATAACCCAGTATTTTAATAACCTGTGTCATGTGGAAATCCATCAGATATTGTCTCCTCACCCTCCCTCATGGAGCAGCAAGGATTCTGACATGTTCTTTTATACCTTTGTTTCCAGATAAGTGAAACCGTCTTCCTAAGTTTGTTATGAAGCCCTAAGTTCAAAATTAAACCCAAAGCATTCTTTAATACAAGTGACTATCCTAACAAATTTATATAGGTTTTCAAAAAGCCATACCCCCAATTTTTTTCAGAGAGAGAGAAAGAGAGAGAGAGAGAGAGAGAGAGAGAGAGAGAGAGAGAGAGAGAGAGAGAGAACCCTTTCCCTATCCTTCCTATTCCCAGAATAACTCTTATGACCCAGTTCCTGATGTTACAGGAACCTTAATTCTGCCAAATCGTCAGCACATGCAGTATGCCCACCACTGGAATAGAATAACATGTTGCATGATCAGCCTTGAAAGTTGAACCCGATCCCTTGAGTTCCCTCTGTGTCTGCACTCAGGGGCCCTACCATCGGAGGTTTCCCTCTGGAGGGCACCCTGGCAGGTAAGCTCAGCAGAGATCTTCCACTCAACCCACCTGTTTGTACTTTTTATATAAACAGTTACATTTTTTTAAAAATTCAGAAACAGATTACATATAAACCTGGAATTTACAAGTAACTCATCCTTTAGAGTAAGTAGAGGAAACAGGCCTCTAAGTTCCAAAAGCATTACCATTAGCTTAACTACCATTACCATTACCACTTAACTGTTAGCAGACAGTGTTTCAGATAGCCCTTACCATTACAGGGTCAGGCACACGTTGTTATCCAGCTCTGCCTGTCTGTCCTGCTTATGCTCAGCCATGGTCCACGGCATAAAACCTACTAACAGCCCTAGCACTGGGCCGGTTATTCCTGGGCCCCCCGTTGGTCTTCATTATCCCTATCCTAGGTGAGTCTAGAAACACCCTTCATCAGTTCCTCAGCCCCACTCCTGCCTCTGCACGAGGAGCCACTCCCTGACAAATCAGAAGCTAGCCGCTCTTCTCTACCTCCCTCTGCTGAAAAGCTCTCCAGCGCCCTCCTCCTTTGGCCTCCCTGGGCTCCATTGTGTTACAGAGATCGGCCTCTTCTTCTAGGGCTTCTTTTTGAGCTCATTGCCCCACAAGATCATGACAAGGTTTTCTTTGATGTCTGGACTTGTCAGACCTTCTACCTTTCAGTATCTTTCCGCATCCATTCATCACAGTCACAAGGACCTTGGGCCGCATGGCAGGTGGTTCTGAAAAGACTTCGGAGGTTCTGAGGCGCTGAGGTGGTTTTGAAATTTCACTCCCCTCTTCCAGGCTTTGAACTGTTGTGGACATAATTAGTTTTCTCTGTTTCCTCCTTCAGCCCATTTCTCTCCCGGGAGATGACTTGATTAAAAATATTCTCTACTTATTGGTGGCATTCTAGCTCAATGGGTTGTTTGGAGACTTGACAGGAACCCCGGCACCATTCCTCAGACTCTGAAATATTGGAGAAGTCAAAAGCATTACAATCCACTCTCAGGAACCTGGCTCTCCAGTGAACCAAATAACACGCTACCTTTGTTCTCCATGGAACTACCTATCTGTTTCCTTATTACATGAAGGTTTTGTAGCTTGGATTTTAACCATTTGTAGGGGAAGTCAAGACTACTTTGAAACTATTATGAAAGCAATGGGCTTTCTTTCTAAACAATGTGACGCTACATCCATGTGTGTATGGTGGGTCTGCCCCTTGTGTGCAAGCGGCGGAGATCTACTCTGGCTCGTGTAAGAAAGGCAGCTGGGCATAGAGGGACCTGGGGAGTATTATGTAAAGTGAAATAAGCCAGTCAAAGAAAGACAAGTATCACCTAATCTCACTGTTATGTGGAATCTAATGAACAAAATAAAATGATGAACAAAATAGATCCTGAGACCTGGGAGCATGTAACAGACTGCGTAATCTCAGAGGGAGGGGGAGGGAGATGGAAGAGATCAGCCAAAGAACTTACAAGCATATATGCATAACCCATGGACACAGACAATAGTACGGTGAAGGCCTGGGGAGAGGGTGGGAGTGGGTGGGGGAGTTAATAAGGGGAGGGAGAGGGATATCTGTAATACTTTCAACAGTAAAGATAAAATAAGCACCATCAATTAATTTGTTTCAAAAAAGAAGGCCACTGGGGTAACTCATGGAACTGACTGAGAGATAACCATCTATAAAATCAGGGCAGGAACCAGGAAGAAACCTGGGGGTCTCAGCAGCTGGAACATATGTGTTTTTGGGGGTGTGTGTGGGGGGAGTAGTCTTTTTCCTGACTCAGTTCCATTAACCCCAGTCTCCATGTCTGCCCCAAATTTCAAAACCCCAGGAGAAAAATTAATTGTCCTAGCTTGAGTCAGACCAGTCGGCTATGCCAGGAGAGTGGGATGCTCATCAGAGTCTACTTTGTGTGGCACGAGGCCATGCAGCAGCAGGGAGCACACTGTTAGTCAGGCAGGCGTGTCCCCTGCGGACTACTCTTTTAGGGCATTCACAGCCCTCCTGCATTGGAGGAAGATCAGACTAGTTTTGACAAAATTCATAGAACTTCGGAATGTTAGAATGGAGGGAAGCTTAGATAATATTTATATTGTTTTACTGAACATGTACTTTGTGTCCGGCTCAACACTTCAGATGTACCATCTCTTTTTATCTTTACAATGACTCCAGAACTCTTATTCTACAGATAAGAAACTGAAACACTTTGCTTAGAAAAAGTGAGTTTGGAATCCCCTAAACTCCGCATAACTTACGACAGTCAAGGGACAACATTCTGCTCCTGCGTCTGAGTTCCTAGACATCCAAATTTTATTTCTGGTTAATTTAACTAGGTCAGAAGTAAATTACAGAAGAGCATTTGTCCCCAACTAAAAAGGGTTTGGGGACAGGTGAATCCTTCCACATGCTTGTCTTTGCTTGTCCACTGTAGACCAAGAATTTAAAGGGGTTTCATGAAGAGAAGCTATAATTAGCAGTCCCCTTTTTGATGAAGGGAAAACATTAAGCCTTCATGAGTTCACCCCATTTCTGTCACCCCATGGTGTGGACTCCCTCTGCCCGCCCACCGCCTCCTGCTGCGTTTTCCTGCGGCCTGACATTTGTCTCCCATCACCACATGCTCGCCCACACAGTTCCATTTCTGGGCCTCTCTCCACCCACTCTTGCACTGTCTTCTGTCACACAACCCAAACTCATGCCGATTCTCTCCCCTCCCCTGTGGTCATCCTGCAGGCCACTCCTTTCTGCAGGAAGCCCATTCTCCACTCTCTTCCGAACTACTGTTGAGATGCCTTTGCCCACTTACCTGTAGTTACTTGCTGAAGTGACCAAGCCACACACCCTCTTAGCCTTTCATACGCTGACTCTTTTTTGGGGGGAAGGGGCGCTGCTGTCACAGTTGTGAGGTTGTTTCTGTTGAGGCATTAGGTGCTTCTAGATGACTTAAGGAGGATATTTCTGCCAGTAAGCCAGTTTTCTTTACTCAGATACTATGGTATTATTTCAACATGAATGTCTATCAGGTGACCATAAAAGTTCCCGGAGAGGAGCAGGAAGCAGCTCAGGTGTGCCTTTGGTTCCTCTACAATGGGTGGTCTGATGCCAGGCTCATAGTAGATACTCAATAAGGACTCACCCTGAATTGCTTTTGTCATGTTACCCCTACAATAAGGTGTTGACTGGAGATGTTGACTGGAGATGCTCACCCAAGAAAAATGATACGCATGCCTTTCTACTTGAAAAAGGGCATCATCAATGTGACCACCTGGTCCGCTGTGAGCATAACTGTGAACTCACTAAAGATTGAGCCTCTCATCTCTAGATGAAAAGTATTCTTGCCACGTCAATTGATTCATGCTGAATTCTTCACAGCAATGAAGCAGACTCATTATTTCTTCTTCCTGATATTGTTGTGCTCCCTCCCTAAGTCCCTTTCTTCCTATCAGAAGGACTTGATTGTGATGCCCAAACCTTGTCCTAGAAATGGTTGAAGAGCTAGTGAAAGAGGGCCAGAGTAATGACTAGTTCAGGTTGGCATTAACATTCTCCACCAGGATGGCAGCGACTTTCTCCACCAGGATGGTAGCCACAGGTTTCATATGCCCAGTTGCACTGTTACAGTTTTGAAGTTTTACAACGTTGGAATTTTAGGTAGGAGTCAGCAAGGCTTCCCTTCATTTCTTAAGAGTGGCACAAGCAAACAAATAATGAGTGAAATCAAATACCCTGGGTTCTTGGAAGTTCCATTCTACGGATCTGTTCTTACAGATGTTTTAGTTGGTGTGGCCTTCATGGAAAACAGAATGGAGGTTCCTCAAAAAATTAGAAATGGCACCACTTGTGATCCAGAAATCCCACTTTTTGGTATTTATTTCTCCAAAGAAATGAAATCAGTATCTCAAAACAATATCTGCACTTCCATGTTTGTTTCAACATTATTCTCAGCCATGATATCAAAACAACCTTAGCATCATGAAATTATATATATAAGATGCATATGCATTTACTTATTTTTAACTTTATAAATTTGGCACATATATTTATATACTATTTATATGTGTATTTCATTTTAAGGATGAATAATAGTTTATTTTTTTATATATATGAAAATCTGCCTTTGTGACTACATGGATGAATCTAGGTTATGCTAAGTGAAATAAGTCAGAGACATAAAGACAAATACTATGCGATCTCACTTACATGTTGAGCCTAAAATAATCAAACTCATAGAAACAGAGAGTTGAATGGTGGTTACCAGGGACAAGGAGAAGGGGACAATGGGAAGATTTTGGTCAAGTGATAACCATTTTCAGCTATTCAAGGTAAGTAAATTCTGGAGACCTAAAATACAATGTGACTATAATTAAACGTATTATACTGTGCACTCGAAATTTGCTAAAAGGGTACAGTTTAAGTATTGTCATCACAAACAAAAGGTGATTTGAGGTGTTGGGTGTGGTAATAGCCTTGATTTTGGTAAATATTTTACAATGCATGCACACAACAAACCAGGTGTACACATTAAATACATTAAAATCTTTCAACTGTAAATGAAGTAGGAATATTTTTTATTTGAGATGGCAAGTAGTATAGGAGCCATTGTCTTTTTAAAAATATATTTTATTAATTTTTTAGAGAGAGGAAGGGAAAAGGATAGAAAGCTAGAAACATCGATGAGAGAGAAACATCGACCAGCTGCTTCCTGCACACCCCCTACCGGGGATATGCCCGCAACCAATGTACATGCCCTTGACCATAATCGAACCTGGGACCTTACAGTCCACAGACCAACGCTCTATCCACTGAGCCAAACAGGTTTTGGCAGAGCCATTGTATTTACTAATACTAATTTGTAGGCTGGTCACTGGATATTTTATTAAATCTTTCCTCCTTTTTAAGAAAACACCAGACTTGCAGATGGCATGAATATACCCTTTCTGTAAACTCATCCATATTAGTGTCCTGGGACAGTCCGAAAGCTGACGTGTGGTACTTTATCCAGGCAGCAGAAAGGATTTACTCGATTTTCCTAGAACCCAAAGCCCGACCACGCCTGGCATGATTTCACCACACCTCCATCAACAGGGTCTAGGAACCGGGTCTTCTTGGGTTTCTCTATTCTGACAGAGACAAACCCTTGACTCTGGCCCCGCCATCAGTAGGAACATGCCAGCAAGTTGATCACTTTTCCCTGACACCACCACTCTTATAAGGCCCAGGAGCTATAGTAGAAAATTAATGCTAAAAAAAAAAAATGAGTAGCTCTTCTGGGCTCACCTCTGTCAATTACACGGATAACGGATAACGGATAATGTCGAGGGAAAGAGTATCTGTGTCTCCATCCCCAGCTTGCCATAACGAGGAAGTCGTAGATGCTCACCTAATAGCCCCTGCTGGAACCATGGAGCTGTCCCTCTAGTAAATAGATTTTGAAACTGGGTCATCTTCAGGCCTGGACTTCCATTTGTACAGCCTAATGGAAAAAGGAAGCCGCATCCATACACAACGCAATGTAGCTGAGACAGAAGCAGTAGTGAGAGCTGTTACGCACGCACCACTTAGAGCTTGGGGTTATTGGTGAGTGTGGGAGGCCCAGCTCCTCCTAGGATCGTATCTCTGATTAGCTAAGAACGACACACGGCACACCAAGGATACCAGCTGTTGCTAGGCAGCACCATGCTATCGAAGTCATCGCGAGAGTATCACTCCCCTGTCTTGCTCAGTGACAGAGACATTCATTTTGGGGCGACGTCTCAGTGAATCTTAATGGTGTGGCATCCACAGTTTTCCCGGACACCTTTGGGTCTGACCAGGGCATCGTTCAGAGGCTTTGGGGGAAAGGGATGCTTGCAGTCGGGTGACTGGCATGAGCACCTCAGTGATCTGCCTGGGATCTCTAAAAAGGCGGAGATAGTCTCTTTTTTTCTTTAAAATCCACTGCTGCTGGGGGAACCGAGCCGTGTGTGACAGCAGGTGGCCTCAGGGACCGAGGGCAAGGGTGGGATACGCCTTGTTCTTGGCCCAAATGGTTACTACTAAGGGACATTTTCACTTCTCACCCGGAAATATTCAAACACTAAGATCCATTTTCTTTGAAGTTAAAATTTCTTTTAAAAAAGAAAAAAAAAAAAGGAGAGAAGCATTTAGGCTTAAAGGAGAGAATGAGAGGGCAGGCCAAAATTGAGTTAAAGGGGAGATCAGCGCTTCTCTTTCTGTAAACTTCCTCCTTCCTTCCCTGGGTTTTGGGGCAGTGCTTTCCCTTTGAGTCAGGAGGCCATTGCCTGTCCTGCTTGATGCCACGCACCGCTGGCTCCTAAGGCCCAGCTCCGAGCGTGGCTGCCATGAAGAAGCTTTTGGGGGTTTCTGTTCTCAAGTGACAGATTCTAATTTGTTTGTGTTTTCCTGTGCTATATTCTGTTCCACAGAAATGCCTCACTGTGGGTTTGGAGGGAGCAGCCCCCACTCAGAACCAAGTGGTTTTTACTTGGTGGGGAAGTCAGAGCTCTGCCTGCTTCTCTCCATCTCAGAGGGGCCGGCCTCCTTCCCAGCTCCTGCGGGGGCTGGCAGGATCCTAGCAGGATTTTAAGGACACATATTCTATAATTTGGCTTACCTTGCCTTTGGGTTTTCAAAGCCAGACATCCTCAAGCTGTCTGGCCCATCCCTCTCGAGATGACATATGGCTAGACATGTTTTATTGATCTTGGGATTGAGGGTAGGGATTATAATTTCCCAGCTCTGACCTTTAGCTCTCAATCCCATGTTACCCATAACCTTTCTAATAGGCATGTTTCTTTGAAGGAAAATTTATGCTCCCGTACTTCTGCAGGGACTCTCAAGTGAGCGCTGTATGCAGTGAACTAAGCCTTGGCCAGGATCTGAGCATTGATTTTGTTTGTAGGAGTAAACAAACATTTATGGAGAATACGAACAAAACGCAGCAGGACTCAGAGAAAGGAAAGAGTCACCCCGGTCAAAAGACTTGGGAAGGGTTTTAAAGACATCTGAGCTTGACTCCCCAGATGGGTGGGATTTAGCACATGGGAAAGGAGGGGGAGGATATTCAGATGGCAGGATTAGCCAGAGGAAAGGCACACAAGGCTGGGGGGGGGGGGGAGAGTGTTGTGTTCAGGGCCCAGCCCTGCGCAGGGCACATTCAGCAGAGCTGGGATGGCTGTAAAGGCCGGTTGAAGAAGCTTGTGTTAGGATTCCTAATTTCTTTCTTTCAACTCCCTATTATGAAACTTTTTTATGACAGTAAACCATGCATAACATAAAATTCACCACGTGAAACATAGCATTCAGTGTATTTGCATTGCAACCATCACCACCGTCCTTCTCCAGAACTTACTCATCTTCCCAGCTGACACTCTAGGCGCCCATGAAGCTGGAAGTCCCTCCCAGCTGGTAACCGCTGTTCCACTTTCTGTTGCTGTGAGCTGGCTATTCTAGGCATCCCCATATGAGTGGAATCATACAGTATTTATTGTTTTGTGGCTAACTTATTTCACTTAACATAATGTCCTTAAGGTTCGTCCATATTGTAGCATGTGACAGAATTTCCTTCCTTTATAAGGCTGAATAATACTCCATTTTACATATGGAATAAATGCATTTGTCTATCCATTCATCTGTCTTTGGACATTTGGCTTGCTCCCACCTTTTGGCTATTGAGGATAATGCTGCTGTCAACATGGGTATACAAATATCTTTCCAAGCCCCTTGCTTTCATTTCTTTTGATTATGTACCCAAAAGTAGAATCGCTGGGTCATATGGCAAATCTATGTTTAATTTTTTGAAGAATCTGCATACCATTTTTATTATGAAAAATTTTAAACATTCATGCAAGTTGGAAGAAAAGGGCAGTGAGCACCCATATATTCACCTCTCAGATTCAAAAGATAGTCTCAAACTGCCTCGCCCTAGAATGCCATCTGATTAGAGACGGTCATACAGTTGGGACTGAGAGTGATGCATCATCATTGCCCAGTTCTGGCCTTCAGCTTCCCAGCTCATATCGGACACAAACTTCAGGTACTTATTTCCTCGAGAGAAACTTTGTAATTCTGTACTTCTAATGGAACAGAGGACACTCATAGATCCACAATCTAAATGTAACAAAAGCCAACCTTTTGTTATATTTACTTCCTCTTTCTCTCTTCTCTATCTAGCTATCAAAAAGTTTGATTTTTGGTGAATGCTTCAGTGTTAATTGCAGATGTCATGGCCCTGAATACGTCAGTCTATTTACATACCCACATTGCCATTGTCACACCCAACAAAATGAACAACTATGTCCTAACAACACCTGTGTCTAGTTCATGTTCTAATGCCCACAGATGTCCTTTGTGGCTGGATTTCTTTGTTCAAATGGCAGACTTTTGACTCATCCAGCATATGAAAAGGAGTGATGGGAGGTTTGAGCAGGGAAGGAAAGATCAAAGCTGAAATCTGGCATCATGGGCAGTGGAATTTTTCTGGGCTCCTTGGGGCTGGAATCTAACTCTTAGGAGTGGGTTCAAGAAAGTGAATGAAGAGTGAATTTCTGATTCCAAAGCAAAGCCAATACAAGTTCTAATGGAGCTTGCATGGGGGTATAGTCTTGCCAAACCTTCAACAAGTCTGACAAAAAGACTCACAGTGAGTCATTACCAAGCTTACCAGAAGTGCTGCATATTCTATCTCCAAGTCTTGTTATTTAAGGTAAATAACTTGCCAGTTTCAGCAATTTTAGCCTGTGCATTTGTGGTACATTTGGATGCTGGGGATTCACAATATGTATGATAACTCATTTTCTCCTCTTTGGTAAAGAGAGCTTGTTACTGGGCATGGGTGCCATCCTGGGTGTTGCGGGGGGTAGGGAGCGTTTCTCTCCCCCAGGGCAAAACTCAGTCTTTATCTTCCTTCCTGTCCCCTCTCTCCGTCTTTAGGTACTGATAAAACCAAGATTTCCAAAATCCTTAGTCTGTTACTGGATCTGCAGGATTGAGTGACAACTCTTTATTCAGCAGTGATAGGGAGGGGGGGGGGGGCAATTACATAGCACTTGAAACCAGGACAAAGAGAATTAATAGATGCAAAATAATCATAGAATCGACACTTTCAACCCAGAGTGCAAACTGTAGTGGATGTTCGGATCAAGGCTGACTGAAGGAGCCAGAGGATGTCCAGCAAAAGACAGAAGCTGAAGGGTCTTGAAGGATTTGTTGGATGTAGCTGAGAGAATAGGAGAAAATAAGACATCATCCCTTTGCACTGTGGGCTCAGAGCTTAGTTCTAACCTTCCCTCACCCTCTTCCTGGAAACCCCTCCAGACTCTTGACTTAAAGGAGCTGCCAGCAGCTGGTACTGCACAGAGTGAGGTCCCTGAGACAGTCATGTCAGAACTCTTCTGCCAAGGTGCTCGCGTGCTCTCAGGAAGACCTTAGTTCTCCTCCTCATTTTCATGCATGTGGTTATCACCTGGTGTGCGCACACTGTTCTCCTATGGGAGCCAGGTCAGGGTGTGGAGAAGATACCCAGACAAGTGAATTTCAGGTGTGCACCTCCGTGTGGGGCGATTAGTACAAAGGCATGCTTTTTGCCTCGATTTAGGAAGAATTTATTAGCCTGGAGTTTTTCTTTTTTCTTTTCCTCTTTAGACAAAGGGAGAGCTTTACTTTTGGACTTTATCCTCTCTTGCTTTAATTTATGTTTTCTTAGCTTCTACAGATTGGACACATTGAAGCAAACTCTTGCTTTTGTCTCTGTGAATCATCAGCAAGCTCTGTTAGTTGACCTCTCCTTCACCTGCAGTTGCAGTTTGGGGTGTGGTGGGGGTTGTTTTAAGATTGATCCTGCACAATTCAGTCAAGGTTTTGCCTCCAAGGATCACAGCAGCATCCTCTGAGCCTTTCAGGAGACCCTGGGAAGGCTAGAAAGTAAACCGCCCGACTATCGCTGCTCCTGAGCTTCCAGGATGAGCACGGGTTGGTTTTTTCCATGAGGGAATGGGGTGTGATGGCAAGGACGTAGGCTTTGAGCTGAAGCAAATTTGGTTTAGATATTGTGTCTCCCCTCCTCATCCTAACATCGCCTAATGTATGTAGGGACCTCCTGTTCACCATGAGAGGTGGCCCAATGTAGTGACTCAGAAATCAGGTATGACTTTGAATCCCAGCTCTGTCACTAACTGGCTGTGTGGCCTTGGGCAAGACATCTGTGTTTTCTGAACCCTCAGTGTCCTGATGGGTAATCAAACCTAATTTCAAGAGCTGTTCGGGGAATTAGAAATGATAAAATACCTCACCCTCCACAATGTCTGGTAACAAAAGCCAAACCGTGGCCCCTGTGTAGAATAATGTCTGCGGCACCCCCGTCCCAGGGACACAGTCCACGATACAGCTGGTATTTTCCACCACCACCAGTGCCAATGTAGATATACGGTATTTTAAGAAAATTTTGTCATTTTCCATTTTTCATCTATGGCTGGTTTATTTACATGTTCTCATTCTCAGATACAGATGAAACGAATTACATAAATAGTATATATATATATATATATATATATATATATATATATATATATGTATATATTTCCTCCTCTCCTTAGCCATATCTCACCCCAGCCCTCCTCCGCCTCTCTACTCTAAATTTCCTCCAGTGTGCTTCCCCTTTTTTAGATTCTCCTTCCATGTTTTAAATAAGTGCTCCCCACAAATTCTGTACTTACTGGCGATACCTTTGACCCATTGTTATCTTGAACTTCCCTTTGTCTACCCACAATCCCCTGCTGCCTCTTCTACCTACCGTGTCACCCTCACTCCCATTTTCTATTGCCCAAATCACCCCCATCGCTGACTTTTTTTGTGACTAATCATTCTGATTTTAGTTTTTTTTTAGATTGATTAGGTTTCCAAAGAAACCTGGCTACAGATATATTCCAGAAGAATCTACAGAGGGAATTACACACACACACACACACACACACACACACACACACACACACACGATACAATTATTAAGACTCTACCCATGCATGCGCTGTATATAACATTGTACAGCTTCCAGAGTTTCATTGTCTTGACCTTATAACAAGCTCAGAGCACAAGCAGGGCTGATTCGTTATCCCCAGTTTAGGAAGAGCAAACCAAGGCTCAGAGACACTCACAGGTGGCCCCAAGGCCTCCGTGTCCTTCAGTAGTGGCACCAGAGTCAGCCGGTGTGTGGCTTTGTGTTGGGTGCTTGCTGCCTGGTGAAGCCCCTCCCGCCTCAGTGAACAGCGAGCCAGCGCTGTGTATCCATTCTGCTTATTTACACATCCGTGGCTTTGTGCGTGAGGGGAATGGGAGCGAAGGATGGGGCTGGGAACAGGTTGGAACGGGTTGGAACCAGAGAGCTATAATTAGTTCTTTCTCCCACACACGCCACTGAAATACCGCATATAATAAACAGCACCACCCGCAAAATGCCATGATTACACAGCATTGCTTCCTAGTCAGGGTGGGGGGGGTGACACTAAATAACAGGTGGAGACGAGATATCTACAACGTGCTATTACTGGTAATGAGATTATCTTTACCCTCCTGCTCGGGATGGAGGTCTGGGATCCTCCCAGCTCTGTGTCTGGCCCTGCCCTGGGGGAAAAGGATGAAGTGAGAAGCCTGGGGTTTCTTCTGGTCTGGACCCCCTCACACCCCCAAAGAGGGGGAGTGGAGAGTGAGGCAGCAGTGAGGGCTGAGGGAAGTCATGTCTTTACACCAGGGGAGGGGCAACTCTGCCAGCACCCCTCCCCCATTCCCCATCCCTGGTCTTCCCTGTGCCTCAATTCCAGGGGTTTGCAGCCCCAATTCCAGGGAAGAGGACGTCAGAAGAGGCAAATGTCGTCCTCCCACCCCCACGTCCCCCTCACTGACACCTCGCTCCTCTCTGCCACCCTCCAGCCTGTTTCCGGAGGGAAGGCCTCTCTTACTTGTCAGCTGCCCTCCTGCAAGGAAGTCCGGGTCCTGCTGCCTTTGGGGGCTCACAGGTCTTGAGAGCCAGTACCCCCTCAGGGCTCCCCTGGTCCTGGTTTCTCCCACGAAGAGAAGAAAACGGAGCCTCAGAAAGATGAAGTGGCAGAGCTGGACTATTAAAGGCTTAGCCCCCGATCACTGCTTCTTCTTCTCTCCATCATTCTCTGCCTCTCTTCAGAGGCAAGAAGCCACCCCTGATGTGTCTCCAAAGGAAGGAGGGGACACTCAGAGCATGGAGTATTTTTAACACAGAAACTTAACACAGTGGCCGGGTAGTGTCTCCTAGAAGTCCATGTGCTTGTAAGAGAAAGGCCATAGAGAAGGTCACTGCTGCAGAGCAGGGAGGAGGGGTGACGTGATGATGGGGTGGGGGAGAAACACTTCCACGGTCAGGCAACTGTGTGGGGACAGTGGTGCTCAAAGGCATGTCTGGTTGGCGTCGTGCAGGGGAGAAGAAGAGAGAGCCAAGAGGACGGCATGTCATCAGAATTGGACTCTCTTGTCCCATGAACGTCACTGGGTGGAGTAAAAGAGCGTGTGGGATAGTGTTGTCATTGCTGCCACCATCTCCCCAAGAATGCCACGTGTCACCTTATCTTCTCTGAAGGCTGAGGGTATAAGAACGATGAACTTTGGTTAGTACTTGAAGTCATGGGATCATGGAAGTTTTCTCTCCACAATCATAGTGATTAAATGGTTTCATTCAGCTTCTTTCCTCTAGAAATAGTGCAGTGAATAAAATAAGAAAAAAGTAAGTAAGCAGGGCCTTGGGATATTAAAAGAGGTTCCTCTCCCAGTGATTTTTGGACTGAATTTAAGGCAGAGTCCTGAGGGCGCTGAGACCTGAAGATCCTTCCATTGGGCAAATCAGTGCAGAAGTGACATCACCTCTCTGAGTCTGACCCCTCCAGCAAGTCCACAGACAGACAGACAGACAGACCTATATAGAGCAGATGGTTTCCAGCTCAGAATGAGTTCTGTTCCAAATTTCTCTGTAATGGGATCTGGAACTCAGAACACATTTTCTGATAGAAACTGTGCTGTAAACGGGAGGCAGGTTTTCAAGCAGCGAGAGCCCAGCTAGTAGCTGAGCCCGGAGCGGGGACCCTGGGTCCTGGTTTCAGCTCTGCCGCTCGCTGCTCAGTAACCGAGGGCAAGTCATTTAATCACTGCACCTCGTTGTATCACCTGAAAGCTGGTTATCTCTATTGAGTAATAGTGAATTTAACCACCTATGCATATCCTTCTTTGAGAGGTTATATTCCGATTTCTAAAGAGCGATTTCAGGAATGCATCTGTTCTGCCCAATTTGGGGCAGACTTGGGATGTCCTGCCACCCTGCCTTCTAGCAGCTCGCAGGCAGGTAGGGCTCAGAGGAGAGCTGAAGCCATAACACTGACCTCGGGGCAGCAGGGGAAATGGGAAGGAGATGGTGTGTATGAGTGGAAGGGAGGTGCTAAGGTGAGAGGTCACTAGGCGAGGATGGGGGAGGGGTCCCACATGGTATAAAGGTGGGCTTTCTAACATACTGGAGACTCCATAAGGAGTGGTATCAAAGCCTTCCTTTAGTTCATTCTACCCTCAGTTCCCAGAAGTCCTCACCTCTGCATTTTCCCACTTTATCTCATTTGAGGTATACATGTTGCCTCAGCTTGGGTCACTTTTGCCCTTCCTTTTCCAAAAACGTTTCATCTTTCCTAGAACCTCCTTACTCCTCTCATTCGTTCCATGCTGGGAATATTTCTTCCTATTCCCAGAACAGTGTTTTTGGCCTATCATGCTGTGTAAGGCAGCGGGCATGTTTACATGGGAGGTGAGCCATTCATGCAATTCTGAGAACATTCTGTTTAGGTCTCTTGTAAATCAAGGGCCCCCACAATTCTCTCACAAAGGTCAGGCAGCTATTTCTGGGGCCAGGGTGGTGGTCTAGGGAGAGCTCCAGGAGAGAGCAGCCTTTGAACGGGGCTTTGAGGCGTGGCTGGTAGAGCAGGGAAGGTGTCCTATGTACAGAGAGTGCCTGGTGGGACAGGACAGGGTGTGGACAGACAAGGTGTCACGTCATTGCCTTTGGCCTGGCCTCTCTGCCCCCAGCTTAAATGGTGACCAGTTGTCCTAAAGTCCTCTTTTTCTTCTCATTTACTCTCCAAAACCTTCTCCAAAGGCCTTGTGACCTTCTCCTCCTGAAAGACCTTCCTGGAAGTAGGAAAACAGGGTGGGAGCCAATGTCCATGAATGATCCAAGTCTCAAATGGCTAATTGATTAACTAGGGAAGCTATTGACTATGAGTCCACCACTGCTGGTTCTATCCAGTGCCAAAGAATAGTTTTCAGAAAGTTAAAGACATGACTTTTATGCAAAATAGAATGATCATGTTTCAAATATTTATCCAACTCATTAATGAGCGAATCAATAAGATGGTACAGCTGGTTCAAACTATTGAAGAACCAGAGTGTATATCTCCCAAAGGGAAAGGTCTCTGAAATATACTAGATTAAAAAAATAAGGTTAGATATACTCTTTTCCCCAGGCCAGAAGTCATTTGTGTCTCTATGGGGTAATATGCATGCATTACTATTGGGTAGAATCATCTGCTTTGCTGTCAGTTCTCTAAAAGTGAACTTCTATCCTGACCGAGTTGTAAATATCCTAATCAATAGTAAATTACACATCACGCCAAGGTGCACACCCTGAGGAGCCAGACAATTCCCGGCAGCCAGCGGGACACCTTCCCGCCTACTGTCGGAACACCGTAAAACCTTTGCTCCATTTCCAAATCTGGGACAGGTTTTTCTAACCCCTGGAAAGGTGGCCTCAGGAGTTTCTACATAGTAGCCTTGCTCCTTTATCCCCCCTCATTGATAACAACAGGGAACACTTAGTGAGTGTCTTCAGTGTGCACACAGGTTTCCCGCAGTGTGGTGGCCGTCATCGGGAAGCAAAGGCACTACCTGTCAGGATGTCACCGCTCCACCAGGCACTACACGGAAGGGTTAAAAAGAGGAGCAGCACAGACAATAGAGAGAAAACCCTGTTCTGGTGGGGAAGGGCAAGAAGGCTTCTTGAGGAAGCTCCCTGTGCGTGTGGGTTTGGCTAACCCGGTTTTCCCCTTGTCCGGCACATGGTGTCTGTCTGCCTGTCTGCAGGTGTGGGCGTAGGTAGCCTTCTTGGCACGTTGTGCAGAGCTGGGAGTCAGGGCTCCCCAGCAATTCATTTCCTCCTCCCGTCCCACGCCTGCCACTGCTGCTGACATTTCACCGGTCGTGCTGGGAGCTGCATTGTGGTAGAGATTGAACGCCCTGCTCCGTGACTGCGCGTGCCGTGTCGACAGCCTGGGATCACGCTTGCCGGTTGTCCTCTGCAGACACCAAACCAGGAGAGGGGAGGATGGGAGCGATGAAAGGCGTGGGGAGAGTGAATGGATGAGCAGTTGCCTGGAGACAGGTGGACAAATGTGGGTTGAGCTAAGATGGACAGACCAGAGGAGACAAATGTCACAACCCTGGCTAGTTTGGGTCCGTAATTATCTGAACTCCAACCAACCTGTTATTATAGGCACTTAGCCACGCCAGACAGAGGCCTGAGCTGCACTCACAGGCCCGAGGGTTGACAGCAGCTGTGCATGGGGAGGGCCCGGGGTTACACGCAAAAGGAAGGATAGAACAGAGAAACAGGGATGCTTACTCCCTTTTGTTTTTCATTTAACCCCCATAAAGAGGAGCCTGCTGCCTTTGGCAGAATGCGGTGGAGTGCTGCTCTGTGTAGTCATGGGGAGGCAGGCCCCAGACAGAGCTGTGGGAGCAGGGGCATCTTTCCCCCTGTGGCTGGCACAGACTGCGTCTGCCCTAGACGTGTGGCTGTCTGAAAGACTGGTCACATTCTCCTGCAGGTGTACCTCCCATCGCATGGGCGAAGCCTGCATTGCCGGGACACATTAGAAATGTAGTCTGAGGCACACATGTAAATTCTCATTTTCTAGTTGCCACATTAAAAAAGGAAGTTTAAAACCAAACAGGTGAAATGAATGATAATAATTTTTTTTTTTTACTTTAACTCAGTATGTCCAAAATATCATTTCAACACATAATCAGAGTAAGAAATATTAGTGAGATAACGGAATGTCCTTGTATTTGACAGCATACTTTCATTTGTGCTATTTATGGTCGAGTGCTAAGTAGCCACATCTGGCTGACGGCTACTGTAATGGCCAGCACACGCCTGGCGGGACAGTGTCAGTGCTTGGAACCTGTAACATCCGGGCCAGGAACCTCTCCTGCTGTACGTGAGGAAACTGAGACTCAGTAGAGTCAAGGACTCGAGCAAGGTCACACAGCTAAAACAAAATCAGTGGTTGAGCCGCTGCTGTCAAGTTCAATGAGGAATAAACACTGTTGAGACATGTTGGAAAATAGCAACCCTGAAGGAGGAGGGAGTAGAAGGAGCTAAACCAGGAGAAAGAAACGAGCAAGATGGGAAATGAACACATGCACAAACTCCCAACTGAGGTGGCAGGTTCCCCACATATCCTTGATCAGTCTCTCACCTCAAGGTCAACTGTAAACTACTCTTCGTCCCTTCACCTTCAGCTTCTGTATATGGGCCACCTATTTCCCCCAACAACTGCCTATCTCACTTAGACAAGGAGGTGCCACCAGGCATCTAGAGCAATTGAACTCTCACTCATCTCACAAGACACAGTTAGTTAGTGTCACCTCCTCCACGAGGCCTTCCCTCACTCTTCCCCGTGTAGAATGGATTGCTTCTTCCTCTGATATCCAAGCTTGGCTTACTGCACTTCACACAGTTGGTCTTATATGTTGTTGAGGCCACATACATACTGCCTTGTGTGGGGGGCACCTTGAGGGCTGCAGCAGACCCTCCCCTGTGCACCCCCTCAGTCTTCCACGGGGCTCAGGAGAAAATGTGCTCTTACTTCCTATTTGTTGACTGATAGAAAGCCTATCTGGCTGAACGTAGCTGGTCTCAAAACGTGGGTGATGGTGTGAAAAGAGATATAGTGGGGAGAAGGACAGTCATGGAGGCGGCCAGCCTCAGCACCACTTGGAAACAGTAACATCTGGGCCACGATCCTCTCCTGCTGTACGTGAGGAAACTGAGACTCAAAGAGGTCAAGGACTTCCTCAGGGTCACAGTGGAGAAACCCGACCAGCCTCTGGAGACAGTCCCCAAGGGAGGTGACTCCTGACCTATCTGCTAACAAGCCCACCGTACTCCATCATCGTCCCCTCACCCACCAGGTCTGGAGGCCATGGCTGTGGCCACCATAGACACACCATCGCCGTTGGGGGACCTGCCGCAGATCAGCCATTTTTCAGAGACGAAGCCCCGTAAGCACACAGGCCTCCTCTGCCCTCTGAGCAGAGGCCACGCACACAAACGAGCCCGGAGCAGGAGGGTGGGATCGGTTTGAGCCAAGCTAGACACTCACCACTCACTCGCTGTTTTATGCCTCAGATCCCCAAACACAAACCTACGGGCTGCTTTATGACAGTGAGAACGCTGTTCCGTTCCCCGGGGAGGCCAGCGGGCAGCGGTTCTGGCCGCTCGGCCACGTGTCACGACAATAGCAGGGGCCTGATGTGACAGGGACCTGGCTGGACTCCCGCCGCTCCGTGGATGCTGTGTGATCCTGGAGGAGGATGTTACCCTCCCTGAGCTCCGGGGTGGATTTGACAACGTGTCAGAGGCCTTTCCTAGTGCTGGGCCCAGTGCGGATGCTCAGAGTGGATTTAGTAAAAGCAGGAGAGCTTCCAGATGCCGGTGTTGAGGGGCACGACCCCTGCGGGAGGGGGCTGGTTATTTTTTTACCCTCCTGGGACTCGTGGGCTTGGACTCTTGCCTCTGCCACTTGCTGTGATCTCAGGCCAGGCGCTCACTTTCTGTCTGTTGTCTTACCTGTAAGGAGGGATTGACAATGGGACCTGGCTCGGTGGCTGAGAAGCACTAAGTGAGCCTTTCCCTCTCACATCAGCGCGGGCTTTTCAGCGATCTGCCCTGGGCTTCCTGCTCATTCCTCACAATGGCATCTAACGGGTTTCTGGGGCCCTCCCCTATCCCTCTGGGGCACTTGGACACAGCCAGATGTGCAGGCCTGGAGCCCTAACCACAGAGCCCTAACACATGGACACAGAATTGCAGCTGCTCTGACAAACTGACGCCATTTGGGCAACTGGGCCTTCAGGCGCTTGCTTTATACCCAGGGGCAGCCACACCAGTCAGGCTCAGGCAGGCCAGTGGCCACTTGTCCCCAGGCAAGAGGAGGGACCGAACCATCCAGGAGGCCCTTCCACAAGTCCGGAGACAAGGTCGTGATCTGTATATACAACTTACCTTGACCTCACCCAACGTTGACCATGGGACCCATTTCCTGGGCTATAGAATGAGAAAATACCCTCTGCACCTGTCTGGCTTGCTGAGGATCAGATGGGCTAATTTATATGAAAGTGCTTTAATCCAGGTGTGGGGATTAATTATATATCAGCCGCCCACTTTCCCTGCACCCCACCCACAAAACCCAAACGTGGACTCCAGGGAAGCTGGACTCCCTCACTGGGGTGCATGCTCACCCCTCTTCCAGAGGTCAGGCATCTCCCCACCTTTCAGGACCCACCCTGCAAGCCTGGGACTGTCCCCCAGGAAGACTGTGGCAGTGGCAGCAGGATTCCTTCCCGTGGGAACCTCTGGGTCTTTGTGGAGTGGGGATGGGCCTTTCTGGTGCCATGAAGCAGATGTGACAGGCTCTACAGACAGATTTCCATTTTAATGCCTGTGTCTGGGCGTTAAAATGTCTCTGTTCGCCCATTCCTCCTTTAAATGGAAGCCCATCGCCCCCGGGTAAGAGGAGGTGTGCTGCATTATTTATTATTTCTTATCTGTTTTTCTAAAACTGGGCTGTTCGAGTTCAAATGGCAGCTAAAATTGCCACCCACACCTCTCTCCACCCTGTCATTTCCCAGCTCACATCTGTTCACTGAGCACTGTACGTTAAATGGTACATTACTAGCGTGTCAGAAGCCCTGAGCCGTACCCTCCGAAATCTGATTTGTCTGGCTTCCTGGCGGCGTGTCGGGTTATTTCTGCATCTTCCTTTCTCCCCGGTTCTGGGTCCATCTCTCTGCACTCTGGCCTCTTCTCTATCTTGTGTTCCATGAAGCCCTGGCCTTAAGCTAGTGGGGTGTTCCTCCCTCCACCCATTACCTTTGCCCTGGCCTTCCTTCTTTTTATTGTTGTTAATCCTCACCAGAGGATATTTTTCCCATTGATTATTTTAGAGAGAGTGGAAGGGAAGGAGGAGGGAGGGGGAAAGAGAGAAACTCGATGTGAGAGAGATACATCGATTGGTTGTTTCCCGCATGTGTGACATGAGGGGGTCTAGGGATTGAACGTGCAACTCAGGTACATGCCCTTGATCACAAATTGAACCTGAGATCCTTCAGTGCATTGGCCAACGCTCTGACCCCTGAGAAACATTGGCCAGGCCCTTGTCTTTTATCTTTACTAAGCGTCCAGTCTTCTCTCCTAGATGGCATCAAAGTTGGATATGAAAATGAGAACCCCGCCAAAACCGGTTTGGCTCAGTGGTAGAGCGTCGGTCTGCAGACTGAAAGGTCCCAGGTTCGATTCCGGTCAAGGGCATGTATGTACCTTGGTTGCGGGCACATCCCCGGTAGGGGGTGTGCAAGAGGCAGTTGGTCGATGTTTCTCTCTCATCGACGTTTCTAGCTCTCTCTCTCCCTTCCTCTCTGTAAAATATCAATAAAATATATTTTTTTAAAAGAAAAAGAAAATGAGAACCCCACCTACCACTCATGAATTTTAAAGACTTCTAATAGAATAATTCAGCCCCACATCACTTGGAGATCTCCAAATTTATTAACATTATTTATCATACTGTTCTTACCTTTTTACTGTACCTATATACTGGGTTAGAAGGACCATGTTTTCTTAATTGATTAACTCCTAGAGGAACAGATATTAGTCGGGATGCATGGAGTATGCTAAAATTTTTACTTAATAAAATTCATCATATTCTAATTAGGATAAAAGAGAAGCAGTTTGTGTGGGTAGACCTGAAAATAGTTTTGTCTGCTAATACTGGACCTTTCCCCCCAAATGTCAATTGTTAAGATAAAAATCCTATAATGAACTTCACATGACTCAATTCTGAAGCTGAAGTGGGATTTTGCTACAATTTATACATTTCTAGAATTCACAGCCCCAGCCTGCCTGAACTAGAGGTAAAATAAGAGTTGGTAGTCGATTTCTTCATAACGAATTAGCAAAGAGAATGAAGTGTGTTCAGTAGAGATGGGAAAGGGAGGGACCGAGATTCTATCACCTCAGTTCCTTGGGTTCCTAAACTAGAGATGGCAAACTGTGGCCCTCGGGCCAAATCCAGGCACACCTATTGGTTTGTGTGTAGTTTTCTGCACCTTCATGCTACAACAACAGCTGAGAGGCAATGGCAACAGAGACCATGGCCTGCAAAGCCTAAAATACTTAGTTTGGACTTTTACAGAAGAAGTTGGCTGACCTTTGCTCTAAGCTATTGGGTGTCTTTTTGGCAGTGATGGTCCCTGACATGTTCTACTTGAAAGATTTGAAAGGCAGCCTTGCTTGATGTCTGAGCCAACCAAATAAAAGAAAAACCAAAGAAATAGTGCTCCGTAGTCTGGAGCACAAAAAAATATACAGTCTGGTGTCACAGAATCAGAAGATTGTATTAACTAAAATTATTTTTATAAATTGTTTACTAACAGATCATCTCCTATTTTTTCTGCTATTCCCCTCAGGAATGAAAATAGTACAATGAACCACATAAATAGTACATTAGTAGCAAGGAACGGAGGACCAGAGAGGACACGTGTGCCCCCCGGTGAGAGGCAGGACTGGGTTCTGTCCCTGAGTTTTCTGACTCTGAGGTTCCTTGTATTTCCAAAAGGCCACATGAGCCAAAGATCCATTGATTTGATTTGTTCCAAAACCACCTAGCTTATTGTCAGCCTCACCAGGGCTAGAACAGGATTGAAAATATAGTTGGCCCTCCTTATCCATGGGTTCTGCATCTGTAGATTCAGCCAATTTCAGATTGAAAATGTTGGGGGGAAGGAAGGAGGATGTAAAGCTGTGGCTGGTGAGGACTGTGTAGTTAGACCTTCAGTGGTTGCATTTGTAGTGAACATGTACAGACTTTAAAAAACACAGCCTAACAACTATCTGCATAGCATTTCCATTGTATTAAATATTGTAAATAATCTGGAGACAATTTAAAGTATAAAGGAGGATGTGCATAGGTGATAAGCCAATACAGTGCTAACCTATCTAATAAAGAGGGAATATGCAAATTGACTGTCACACCATCACAAAGATGGTGGTGCCCAGTCCCCTCAGCCCTGCCAGAGTCCCCCAGTCCTTTCAGCCCCCAGTGGGAGCCAGGGGTGGCAGGGATGTCATGCGCCCAGACCTGCCCTCAGTCCCCCCTACCCCCCAGGGCTGGCTCGAGGTGAAGGAAAGCCTTGAATTGTGGCTGCCCAGACACCCAGGGCTGATTGAGGCTTAGGTAACCAGGGATGGCTGGGGCTTAGGTAACCAGGGCTGGCTGAGGCTTAGGTAACCAGGGCTGGCTAAGGCTTAGGTAACCAGGGCTGGTTGAGGCTTGCACTGCTGGCAGTGGCAGCAGAGGTGTGATAGTGGCAATGCCTTTCCCTGATCACCAGGTCGCCTTCCACCCCCGAGGACTCCCGGACTGTGAGATGGGGCAGGCCGGGCTGAGGGACCCCCACTTCAGTGCATGAATTGTGCCTCTAGTCTTATATAAGGGACCTGAGCACCCACAGGTTGTTGTTGTTGTGGGGTTTTTTTTGTTTGTTTGTTTGTTTGTTTGGAGGGAGGGAGGGAGATGGTGATGGAACCAACCCCATGTGGATACCCAGGAACAACTGTATGGTGATCCTAGAATATCTGATCACCTCCCCAGGGGAGCATGAGCAAGGAGGTCTCCACATGCTCTAGGGTAACTGGCTTCTAGTGACAGCTGGGTGTCCATTCATCCCACACTGGTTGCTTACGATGTGCCAAGCACTGTATCTGAGCAGTGGTTTCCTAACTGGATGGCTTGTGAAAACAGAGACTTCTGGGCTTCCTCACTGGAGTTTTCACTCAGTGGGTCTTGGGTGGAGCCCAAGAATTTGCATTTCTAATGAGTTCCCAGGTTGCCCAGGTTGCTACAGGGGATTACCCTGAGGGAGCCGCTGGACTTGAGGCTGGAGACACAGCAAATAAACCAGAGATGGTTGTGGTTCCTGCCCTCAGTAAGTGAGTACGCGGGTGAATGAATGAAGGAGTGACTGAGTCTCCTGGGGGAGAGGGGCGCTGAGGAAAGCTGCTATCGGTGCAGTGGGAAGAGCTCTGGCGGAGGTCAGTGTGGAGGTGCAGGGAGCAGAGAAAAGAAGCCAACTCTGTCTGGATGGGCCCGGGAGGCTTCGCAGAGGACGTGGCCCCGGGTGGGCTCTGGAGATCCAGGAGGCTTTATCCGGGCAGAAGGTGTTTTTACACAAAAGGAGCAGCAGGTGACAGGCCCAGGTGAAGAGAGAGGGAGGCCAGAGAGCCCATGACAAGTTGGGGGGCAGGGGAAGTTCTTCCCATTGAATAGCACGAGTAGCGTGAAAGATGCATTTGTGGGCAAGGGACGGGTTGGGCTTAGTGAGAGGCTGGAGAGTGCAGCTGGAGGCAGGTCACAGAGAGCACACGGGAGAGCTGGGATTTCAACCTAGAGGCAGCAGGAGCCACTGAAGGGGTTTACACTCTGGGGTGGTGACAAGATGAGATGTGCACTGGAGTCCGATGTAGAGACTCCCAAGCTGGAATCGGCCAGCACATATCACAGACGCGGGCGATGCCAAAGAGCCTGTGAGAGAGGGGGGTCGAGGCCACTGCAGATGTCTGGTGGGAAGAGAGGAGGCCAACTCTTCTCAGCTGCGTTTTATGTGGGACCCTCTGCAACTCCATTTTAGGCCATTAAAAAAAATGATATCCTGTTTCCCTGTCATATGATACCCTATTTCCCCAAAAATAAGACAGTGTCTTATATTAATTTTTGCTCCCAAAGATGCGCTAGGTCTTATTTTTCCATGAAGAAGAATATGGTACACATTTATTGTTAAATGAAAATAAAGGAAGTTTATTACCTGTATATGGTACGGTAGTTGTCAACACAAACCAGACAAACTGTGAATCCTGGGGGCCTTATTTTCGGGGGGATGCCTTATATTTCACTCAGAAGGAAACCTGGAAGTAGGTCTTATTTTCGGAGGATGTCTTATTTTCGGGGAAACACGGTAGCTATTATCTCAGGGAAGAAGATGGAATGTTTGTTTGATTCCATTTTGCTGTGTGATCTTGTTCAAGTTACTTTCCCTCTCTGTGCTGCTGTGAAATGAGGATGATAATGGGCTGTTGTGAGGATCACATGGGTTAGTGGAAGTAAAATGCCTCAGGTGCATTATAAGTGCTCTGCACAGGTTTGGTATTTTATCAGTTTATTTTAGTTAGCATTTTCTGCTTCCCTAAGAGAAATGATAAGGTTGGATGTTTCTGTGTCACCTGGGGTCTCTGTAATTAGCCTGTTTTCTTCACGAAAGAGAAAAAAAGAGTCTCTCCAGTGCACAAATGTAAGTGCTTGTCCTCTTTGACAGTGTTTGTCTTTATTTTTTTTTTCTAGAAGTAATTTCATGGCTCGTGCCCCTGAGATTCCATCAGGGAAGCGGGGCCTCTCCATGGGCAGATGATCGCCCCTGCTGGGCCTTCATTGGCAAATCACTGCTCTGATAATTAACACAATGTGGGATTGAGGCGCTCAATTCCTTTCAAACTCACCCTTTCTCACTTGGGGTTTGAGTTGTGTCCTCTCTCCTCTTTTGAGCCCTGGGGACACGTGTGACTCAGAGCCACCCCTTTGTCCTTGCTCCGTCCTGGGCCCAGAAGCTGGAAGGACATGGTCCCGGCGCCTCCTCCACTCGCTTGTCTTGGGCAGCCTGCTGCTGCTTCCTTCTCATCCCAGTTTCCCCATCACCTGCTTTCTGGAAAATTCCCTGATCTGTCCCTGATGTAGAGGGGACACACAGTTCTATTCCGGGCGCTTTGCTTTGACTTGGCATGCCTCGTGGTGCCTGGGTCTGTGTAATGAGCCTCTCTCTGCACCACAGCTGACAGCTTCTAGTAACGCTGCTTCGCTAATGCAGATGCGACAGGAGCCACCCCGTGAAGCCACCTTGACAGATGCCTCCCCAAGTCGGGTCTCTGGCTCCTTGTGTTCTTGCTCTCTTACTTCCCTGGAGTCTGTGTCCTTGGACATTTTCTTCTGTAAAAAACCACACTTGGTAATGGGTTGTAATAATCTCCCCACACACTCTGGTGTGGGACCAACCACCGGAGGCCTAGAATAGTAGGGTCAAGAGGTGAGGCAGGGCCAGGTCCTACCCCAGACCTCCTGATGTCTTTGCTGACACTGGCTCTGAAAAGTTAGGAGGGCTTTCCCGTGCACTCTCTTGTCACCATTACTAAGACTAGCATATTAAAAATGAACCACAATGGCAACTAAACTGGACCCATAAAAATGGTGAAGAGGGTGAATTCTATGTTAGGTATATTTTATCATAATTTTAAAGAAGGTATGATATCCTGACATAGGCTTCAATATGAATGGAAACATGCTAAGTAAGATAAGCCAGACACAAAAGGACAAATACTGTATGGTTCTACATACAGTAGTCTCCCTTATCCACAGCTTCACTTTCTGTAGTTTCTGTTACCCATGGTCAACTGTGGTGTGAAACATTTAAATGGAAAGTTCCAGGAAAAAAATATCATGTTTTAGATTGCATGCCGTTCAGAGTAGCATGATGAAATCTCTTACCATCTACTCCATCTTGCCTAGGACGTGAATCATCCCTTTGTCCAATGTCCCCATGATGTATAAGCCCTCCCCTCCTCCCAACCCCCGACCTTGTCACTTAGTAGCCACCTAGATTATCACATGAACTTTTGCAATATTGCAAATGGTGTGTTCAAATAACCTTATTTTACTTAATAATGGCCCCAAAGACATTTGCATAATCTTTAATAGTCTTTTGTTATGTGTTTTATATTATTAGTTATTGTTGGTAATCTATTTATGAGCCTATAGTTTGGTACTATCTGTAGTTGCAGGCATCCACTGAGGGTCTTGGATAAGGATACAGTACTGTATATGAGTTTCCTATAGTTGTCAAGGTCATAGAGACAAAGTAGGAAGTGGTTGCCAGGGACTGGCGGGAAGGGAGAAGAGGACTTAGTGTTTAATGGGTGCAGAGTTCCAGTTGGGAAGAGGAGGATATTCTGGAGATGAATGGTGATGATTGCACAATGTGAATCTACTTAATTTCACTGAACTGTAAAATAAAAAATGGTTAAAGTGGTGAGTTTTATGTTATCTTCCTAATAAAAGGGTAAGGTGCTAATTGGCTGTACCTTCCCTATGCCCACCAGCCAATCAAGAGTGATTATGCAAATTAACCCAACAAAGATGGCAGGTTAATTTGCATACACAGGCACTGAACCACCCAGGGTGTTTGGCACCACCCCAGCCACTCTGGGCCTCTGGGCAGCATGGGAAGGTGGAAAGGTGGCTCCAGACAGAGCAAAGGTGCTGTGGCAGCCAGGGGAAGGAAGGCCCATTCTTGCACGAATCATCGTGCATCAGGCCTCTAGTACATAAATATTGGAGGAACCGCCTCACGGGAGGAATTACCATGAAACATTTTAAAGCACAAAATGACAATTGGGAAGAAGCAAAAATTACTTTTTTGAAAGCCCCATTTATTGATTCAAAGTCATTCTCATACCTTTGGGTAATAAAAATATATCATGTGTAACTTGGGTTGTTCACAAAAGATCATGTTTGATGTATTCAGTTTAAAAGTAGAACCCAGACAAGTTACCCATTCACTTAGCACATTCATGGAGCTTAAGTGGGAGGCACAGTGCTCAACACTGAATGAAACAATCAATGCAAACTCACTAATTGAATTGAATTTAAAATGGTCCACATTCTTCTTACAAATAGCTCGGCAAGCCATTGAACTTAAGGAATCTAGCATCTCTTGGCTGGTGTGGGCTGTACTGGTGAGTCTCTTTCAGGTTGCCAGGAGGAGGCAGGCCCAGGTTGTATTTGGTGATGAGCTTTTGCTGCAAAGACTCGAGGGAATGAAATATGGAGGGCAGTGTGTCCTTGGCCACACAGTGTCTGTGGGTCCCAGGTCTTAGCCTGGACGTTATGGAAACAGTGACCCAGTGTTATTTGGATGCCAGGTTGAGCTTGAATAACCTGCCCTTTCTCTATGACCCTCACATTCCCACATCCCCACAGAGGACCCGAATGGGTCAGCTTTTTTCAGTGAGAAGTGACCCCACTGGGCAGGGTGTCCCTCTGAGTTGTCCTCAAAGCACACAGGTGCTATAATGATTAAATGAGTTAATGAATGCAAAATCCTTGAACAGGGCTGTATCCAGCACGTGGCAGGTGCAAAATCAATGCTTTCATTATAAGGAAGTTAGGCACAGTGTCAGACCCTAAGGATGAGGGTGGGGGGTGCAGGGGCTAGGTGTGAAATCTGACCAAGGTTTGATGCTCTGTATCAGCCTCATTCAAATGTAAATTGTCCACAACCTGCTGTAAATGTGCCTGGGCTTTAGCATCAAGGCGAGGGCAGACGCAGCGGATCATCTCTTATACTGATATTTTTGTTTTAGAATCATGTCCCCAAGAGATTTGCAGCGGCATGAGTGGGTTGACAACAAAATTCATGCTGTTTATTGACAAAAGAAAATTTTCCCTTAGCTTATGTATTTAGAGTCTGGAAAATGTTGGCTTTTATTTTACCTAAGCCGTTTGCCGAAGAGTAGACAGATTCCAAGAGGAAATGGAAAGAGATTGCTTTCCCAACATTGGATTCCAGTTCCCCCAATAATAGATCACCTTCAAGGGCAGCTAATATGTGTCATATGTGATCCCCTCTAACCCTTACATTCTGAGGGAGGCACTGCTATTAGCTCCATTTTACAGATGAGAAAACTGAGGCTTGGAAATGACCGAAGTCACAGGCAGTCCCAACTCCTGACTCTTCTGGTTTTTCAAGGTTCAAAATTTTTAATTAAAAAGCATCACTGGATTGGCAGACTGTTGCTCTTCTTTAGACCTTTGGAAGGATGCGCAGCTTCATGTTTCACCAAGAAAACAGATGATAGCATTCTGCTCCCATGTCACTGTGATCCTTCATGTTCACAAACCGTCACTTGGTCAATCAAGAATATTTCCAGAGCACTTTGTATGTGCCAAGCCCGGTGCCAAGTTCAAACCAATTTTCTGCTGCCCCGTCCTGTCTGACATTCGGGAATTTATAACTGATGCATTCTCCAGGGCATGTGTGTGTTTCTTATTTCTGCTGGCCTATAGGAACCCAGCTTTGCATCACAGCATTTTTCCTGCCCCAATCACATGTTATCGGTTTTTTGAGTCACTCTGATGCTTCTTCTGTTCTGATTCTAGAAAAGAGACCTCTTGAAATATTGCTTATCGCTGAAATGGCATAGTAGTCTTAAGAATTTAAAAACTGAAATCAAAAGAATAAAGACCTTTACCCCAGCATGCATTGTCAGTCAGAGACAGAGACACGGGGAAAAGAAAAACCACTCTGATCTTCTGCAAGACCTGAGTCCTGTTCCCCAGCATTCTCGGGTCACCTTGCCTAGAAGTGCAGGCAGTGAGGTATTCAGCGTGCAACTGCTCGCCTACTTGTTCAGAAGGCTGCTGGTGAGGAAGCCTGCGTTGTGATTGGGCGCTGGAAGCCAAGCGCCTCCACAGATGGGCGACTTCTGGGGAGAGGCTGCTGGAAAGAGCTGCTTGAACTTCCTCTATCCCTGTGCGCCTCAGCTGAGCTGAATGGCATTGCTTTTAAATCATGCTTTGAATATTTTTCTCTTTGATTATAAAAGCAACACATGCTGATTGCTGAGAATTTGGAAGCCACAGAAAAATGACAAAAGAAGAATATAAAAATCACCCATAATCCTCTTTCCCCACAATTAACCTTTTGGTATGTTTTCTTCGGGCCTTTTTTTCTTGCTTATTGTTATCATTAGTGTTTATAATAATTATTATTGCATATCTGGGAGCACACAAAATATACAATTTTCAGTCTTGCTGTTTTCATCCTCATTTAATTTTTTCAAAAACGTTTTGTGCCTGCATCATAGCCCATAATGTGAGTGTATCATAATTTATTTAACTATTTCCCAATTATTGGAATAGCCTTGGTTGTTTTCAGTTTTCACAGTGGGGTTTTAATATCTGCAATACTCTTCTTATGGAGAAGAATGTGTTTGGTCAGCTTATAACATCTGGAAATGAAGACTTCACTAGAGAGTTTTGAAAATGACTTTTATTTCTCAAGCTAATTTACTCTATAGAAATATCATAATTTCAATATAGAAAGCTAGTGCCTGCCGAAACCGGTTTGGCTCAGTGGTAGAGCGTCGGTCTGCAGACTGAAAGGTCCCGGGTTCGATTCCGGTCAAGGGCATGTACACTGGTTGCGGGCACATCCCCAGTAGGGGGTGTGCAAGAGGCAGCTGGTCGATGTTTCTCTCTCATCGACATTTCTAGCTCTCTAATCTCTCTCCCTTCCTCTCTGTGAAATATCAATAAAATATATTTTTTTTTAAAAGAAAGCTAGTGCCGACCTTTTATCACTATCCCCACACACTCACAAATACACTAATCTACTAGAAATTTATGTTTCTATACTTAGTAATGACATCTACTTAACATAAACTTTATTCAACTTTGACAATTGAATGATCCCTGCAGAGAATTAAGTGAATGTGTTATTTATTTTTGGTTTTGCCACAAATCAAGTTCAATTGGTCAAGTGCGTGTCACAAGAAGGTGAGTGAGGCTTACACCTGAGCTTTAGGAAGACTTGCTGCGGGGTCAGGAGTGGATCTGAGCTAACGAAGAAGAATTGGACACACACAGATGGAGCAGGTGCCTCAGTCCAGCTTCAGCTTAAGGCAGAGACCAGAAGAGTGGAGAGCCTGCTCAGAGGAGGGAAGGCCACTCAGGTGGCTGCAGCGTAGAGCACTTGAAAGAGAGAAGAGAGATGGCACTGGTAATGAGGGTCAAGTGTGAAGGGCCCCAAACTAGGCTTTCCGTGTGGCCTTGCCTCAGGGGCAGCTGGGAGCCATTCGGGTGTTGAGCACAGAGGTTAGAGAATGTGTCTTGCTTTGGAAGAGTTCCTCTGGTCGCAGAGCATGACACAGTTGGAGCAGTGAAGTTCTGAAGGAAGGACGCTGAGAGTGGGTCAGCAAGTAGGACCAGAACTGAGCTAACGGGGCTCCTTTTGAATCTTCTCATTCTATCACCTCTCCTGAGAGATGGGGAAATTGAGGCTTGCTGCAGGTCATGTGGCCCAACAGTTACAAAGCAGGTGTCAACCCTAATACCAAGGCTCAGGGTGAGGTTAGGCAGGCCACGGCCAGGCAGAGGCGGTGGGTAGGAGGAGGGGATACATGTATTCATTATCATGGAGGCGAAATCAGGTGAACTTGGCAGCTGGTCAGACATGAAGGGGCATGGAAGGAGGGAGGGAGGCTCCAAATACCACTGAAGTTCGGGGGAACAGATGGTCGTGATGATGGTGATGCTGTTGGCATCAAGAGAAGGGCATTTAGAAAGTGAAGATGAGGAATTGGGTTTTGGAGGCTCAGAATTAGAGGCCTACACCTTGTTGACATGTTCAGAAAACCATGAGGCATATGGACCAAGGTCTGCACTGTTGATGGAGCATTGATAGACATCAGAGTAGTGGAAATTTAGCTCTGATTTAAGTAGGCTGCAATTATATTTTAATGCAGCCAAAGCACAATTTAATATTATAAATTTTGAATAAATTAAAAATTTCACCTTTCAATAGAAAATGTTCGCTTTAATTTCTTTGGGAGGTCCTAAGCTCCCAGAGCCAGAGGGAGCCAGGTTTCAAAGTCTTCCCATCCTAAAATGTTGAGTCTCCTTGCCCTGTGTCCTCTGGTGCTGAGGCTTCTGCGCAGGCAGGACAGGCTGTTCCTCCTTTTAACCTCACCAGGAACATGTGGATGGCGGGGCCAGTAGAGTCTATTCTACGCACAGACCCCTGAGGTCCAACCCAGGGTGCAGAAGTGTTCCCCCCTGACTCCCCGCATTTAAACCCTACAAGCACCCTTTCCTTTTTCCAGTGACAAGGACCGTGTCCCCACAAGGCAGGAATGAACCCCAAGAGTGAGAATTGTCCTATGGGGCTGGGTGGGAGGGCACAGCAAGTGTGAGGCCGGATGAGCTGGTGTCAGATAAATAACGTGGCTCCTATGCCTTGAGAAGTCATTTGAGGAGTAGAAAAGGCTGGGGATCCACATATAAATTTCTTGCTTTCAATATTTTATCCATCATCCTTAAAAAAAAAATCCATGCTCTATTTTCCCCCTCCCCCAACTTGAAGTTCTATCAAACACACCAGTTCCTTTGGGAGAACAACAACAACAAAATTTTTTTTTGCCCAAAGTTTCCCATTTTGTTCTGGGTTCCCAAACATGTGCTGTTGACCCTGACCTCAGTAATGAGAACCTTGCTGGGACAGGCTTCGATAGGCTGCCACGGAACAAAGACAACATCGAGGGCAAAGGGAGAGAGGGGCACACACAGGGCCACAGGGGTGGGGATGCCTGTCTCTTAAAGAACCTGACACAGAGTGCATAATGAGCATTTACTTAACAACAGACCCCACGCCAGACACTGGCAGAATTCAAAAGTGACTGACTACACATGAAGCATGAACAATGTTCCCAGTCACCTGAGACGCTTCAAGCATAGAAAACAAACCATGCAAAGTGGAAGACATTTGAAAACAGAAAAGTGAAGCATTAGGCATCACTTTACAAGAAAACAAATAGAAAAGGCTTTCTCATCGACTGGCTGTAAGTGGGCTGTGCACTGTCAGCAGCGCCTGGCACATGGGTGACGAAGAAACCCATATCAGCTCCTGTCTCCCTTGCTAACAGATCTTCTGGGAGAGGCACTGTGGCTCCTACTAAAGTTTTGTTCCTTCTGAATGGAGTAGCCATTCCTTCATTCTATGAATATGTAGAGCCCCTACTGTGTATTACTAAAAGGCGAAAGATTTATGCGATCTGAAGAGAAACCAGAGCGTCCTACTGTGTATTAGATGCTGTGAGAGACCCAAAGAAGAGATAACACCGCCTTGATTCTCCAAGTGATGGAATGATGGCACTACACGTGGCAGACAGTCCAAGGCTTTGTGGATCTGTGACCTTCTCTAGGGAAGGTCTGATGTCCTACACAGCTTTGTAGAGCAATACTCGGATGAGAAATGGAGGTCTGCAAATGATAAGCAAATGAATGAGTCTGCGAATGAATGAATGCACTGACTGGTCTGGCCCACAAGTATGCTTGATGGGCACTTCCTACAGAAGGGGAGATTCTGGGTAGGAGTGCTTGAGAGGTTTCAGAAAGGGCATTTGTCACATGGAATCGGGGACTTCCCTGAGTTTGTGTGTGGATCTGACCTTTTGGTTTGGATGAAATTCAGAGTACGTGAAAGGGTGTTGTCTCCGGTATCTTCAGGTTCATCCTCTCTGCTAATTCTTTCTTTTCTGCATAGAAAAACACTCCAGTTTTAAATGCTTATAAAATAAGAAAAGTCCCTCTAGCTCTCTATGTTTTACCCCATAATCCCGCTTCCTTCCTCTTCTTTACAGTCAGTCTACTTGAAAGCATAGTGTTTAAAGTGAATTTTACCTCTTACCTCCAGTTCATTCCTGCTAACTAACTCAGTGAGATGGACTTCCACTAACTGTCTTTTCAAGGTCACGAGAGACCTCTTGGTTATATATCTAGTAAGACTCAATGTGGGAAGAGATCAGGCCAGTTTTATGAACTGTCATGTTCCCTGCGCTAGCACAATGCCTGGCACACAACTGGTGCTCAGCAAGTCTTTGCTGAATGATTGATGACATTATGTCTTATTCATCTCAGCAGCATTGGCCATCATTGAAGCCCTTGCTTTGTTTCACTCCCATGATGTCCCTTAGGTTGGATTTTTCTCTGCCCTTTTTGACCAACCATTTTCATTCTTCTTTTCTCCCTCTTCTCAACTCTTAAGTACTGGTATTCAAACTTTGTCCTTAGCTGCCTTTTTTCCTCACTTAATCAGCTGAAACCCCCTTGTCTCAATCCTCTACTTTTAATGACATGAGTCTTATATCAATATCTCAAACACTAATCTCCTTTCCATGTACTAGACCCACACAGCAGGGCCATCATGTAGGTCTCCAACTAGATGTCTCTTAGGCAATTAAACTGAAATTAACACCCTATTTTCTTTTACAAGACCTGTCCCTTTTGTCCTTCCACCTCCTCCCCCAAAAAAGAAATAAAAATAAATCCAAAAAAGCAATACTCTATGCCTCTTCTGTTGTTCTGTCTTGGTTAATCACCATTTTCTAATCTTCCAAGCCAGAAATCTTAGATCATCAACGACTTAACTTTCTCCCTTCTCTCTTACATTTAGTCACCAATAACTGTCAATTCTACTGCCTTTCCCTCCCACACCCTAAGTTCTAGGAGAACTTAGCTGGTTATAGCGATTACTTCTTTGCTTCCAAATTTTCCTTTGCCCAGAAAGGCTCCCTGTCAGCACATGGTGTACTTCTCCCTTGCTTTCCCGTGTGGTGTGTGGGCTTGCATGGGTGCACCTGCATACACCTGCAGTGCAGGGCTCAGAGGAATCGGCAGCCTTGTGCATTATTTTTCATTTCATTTTCTATTATAAATTTTTCCATGGTCATTGACATTCTTCAAAAGAGTAATTTTGATACAAAAAATATTCTATTACATTTTTTAATGTTAAATTCTCTTCTGGGGTTTGAAGTGGCATAGAATCTAAAAGGAACTGAGGAATGCAAAGGGCATGGGCAGATCAACCCCTTCCCCCAACCCACCTCTCCCTGGCTGGGTGACCTTGATCAGCTGAAATTCCCTTGTCTCAATTTCTGTGTCTACACAATGAGGGGGAAAAAGCATCTACGTTAGAGCCATTTGGAAGGTCAATGGACATGTTCTACATCAATTGCTCAATCCAGTGCCTGCGTGTAGTAAATGTATAATAAATGTTCATTCCCATTCTCTAGGCTTTTCACTTTCTTTGCTATCAACCACTTCTCGGGTTCCTGCAGCATTTTTTGGGGGAAAGCATAGACCCCTCTAAGGTGCCCAGGTGTTTTAAAGCTTCCATCTTCTGATCGCTTTATGGGAACTCTGTGGGGGCACATTCTTGCCAAGCCACCTTGATTTCTAGACTCTGTACTCAGAGCAGCTTCAGTGACACACGGTATAGGAGAAGAAATGGAGCTTCTCTGGGATGGAATAGAAGGTGGTGCTGGTCTAGCTCATCCCTCACAACAGGAAGACCCCCATGACCCAGTCCCAGAGCCAGGCTGGGTCTACTCACGTGTAATGGGTTGGCTGAGCCACAGTTTCCTTTTCATCTTTTCCCTCTGTAATTTCCACTGTTGCCTTAGCAGTGTGGCTGCAGGGGCAAGGGAGTCATTCTTGTGATTTTTTTTTTTGGGGGGGGGAACACTCTGCTCTTAGTTCTGGGGCTCCTCCACTTCTCCTTTCTTATCTTCAGGCTGACCCAGCTTTCGTCAGGACAGTAGAAAGTTTGCAATTTGCCTTCCATTGTCTTGACAATGGATGTGATGTGTAAATAGCAGCATCACACAATATGCCTATTTACGGCAGCTCTCTGACCTGGAGCAGCATTGAGGAGGAGGAAGGCTCCTAGCACATCTTCTTCTGGCACAGAAATCATTTTTTATTTTCACCACAACTACTTACACCTGTGATCTCTTCCTGACTTGAAGGGTGGTGCAGAAATACCTGTGGGTTCCCCACTGTGGGGTCTCCTATGTGTTCATTAAACTTAAGGGTAGGGAGCCCCTAAATTACATGGCCTGGTGTGATCTGGAATCTGAACCTACGTTAATGCTCCTATGTGACAAAAACTGTGTTGAATTTCTAACCAGTAATTCTTACTGGCTTTTAAAATTATTTAATTTGAAGGAGAAGGGAATTGTCTTCAAGTCACTCTGACATTTGGGCCACAGGAAGTGGGTTGAATTGGGTAGATGCACCCTCAGCCTGTGCTATTCCACAGCACGTGTAGTTTCAGTAATTGTTACAGCGTTGGATAGTGAGCTCATTTAGCAAACACCTGCTCATGCCAATGACATGGAGATAAAGTAAAACAGGCATGCCAACAGGCCTGAACAAGCTCACATTTACTGGCGGGCGGGAGACATAAATAGTTGCAGTAAGACACGTGGAATGTGCTGGGGGAGTGATGGCGACCCATGGCTACATGTGTGCTAATGTACCTGGAAGGCTCCCCGACATTTACGTGTCAGGGAAATCCTTAAGGATGCTGAGAAGCCTGTCAGGTAGAGCATGCACTAGTAGGTAGCCATGTTGGCAGGAGCACAGCGCAGTCAAGGAGGGGGGAAGTGCCACAATTTCCTGTTACAGAAATGCAGCCTGTTACGATGAGCTACTGGGGCTTGGAAAAAGATGGACCCTTTTGGGATCAAATCCCCAAGTCAAGCACTTTCTCATTGAGACGTAAGCATGATTTGTTTTCACATAAATATACTTTCTTAACTATAACTGCAGTACAATACTGAACCAACTCACACTCTGGAAGAAATCTACAAGTAGAACCTCCTGTTAGCTACTTCTGTTTTCATTTGAATTAACTAGATCATGGAAACCTTCCCAGCGGATTTGCAGTCTTGCCCATGTCTCTTCCTTCCTGACCAGTGTAATGCTCACGGTAAGAGCCCCGGGTTCAAATGGCCTCTATGGCCACTGGCACCTCTGCTATTAGCTGCTGTAGCCTCCAGCTGTTTTGGTCCTGGGAGAATAAGACACATCCATACTTCAGGGTGAATGCATCTCAGTGTTAATAAATAGAAAAACAGAGCCTTCACCTTGGCCTCTGCAGATACCTGAGAGGCACACAAACAGATTCCAGAAGCCTGTTCCCTCTGGGCGCCAAAGCCATAATTAGGAGCTAACCCCAACATGCTACTCAGCTCCTATGTGCTCATGTACAGCAAATGCAAAGAATGTGTTACATGGAGGGGAAAAAAGAGAACCAATTTAAGTGACTTTCATTTCTATTTATACTTACATAGCTCAAGCTTTGTGTCAGGTGCTATTTTAAGCAGTTTACACATATTTAATCCTCTGGATATAAAATCCCCTTTGAAGTAAGTGCTGTCATAACCTCCACTTACAAGTGTGGAAGTTGATCTAACTTGTCCAAGTTCACACAGGCATGGATTTGAACAAGGGCAGTCTGGCTCCATGTATCTGTGCTTCCATCCCCATCCGTTGAGTCCAAACTCCCACTTCTTTCAGATACGGTTGCTGTGCAACAGGTCACCCCAAGGTACTGACTAATTTGAGAAAGAATGTCTGGACCCCAGAGCAGCTGACACCCTTCCACGGGCTATGTGCTCGCATCCTGCAGAAGGAGAGCTTCCTGGGAGTGAGGCTCGCCCAGAGGTGCCTGGTGTGGCCAGCAGGGGAGGATGACCATGGCCTTACTGGTCACGCCACACTCTTTTAAAAAAATATATATATTTTATTGATATTTTACAGAGAGGAAGGGAGAGAGATAGAGAGCTAGAAACGTCAATGAGAGAGAAACATCGACCAGCTGCCGCTTGCACACACCCCCACCAGGGATGTGCCTGCAACCAATGTACATGCCTTTGACCAGAATCGAACCTGGGACCTTTCAGTCCGCAGGCCGACGCTGAGCCAAACCGGTTTCAGCCATGCCACACTCTTCACATCGTGGCTGTGGAGACAGTGTCCTGTCGTCAGTCTTCACCATCACAGCGAGGTCTAATCCATACTTTCCCTCACCATTTCTGTCCGTGTGTTTTTAAACCCCAGTCATCATTTTTGTGTCAAGGTCTCGAAAGAGCAAATAGAAAGCTATTCAGAGCACATTTTTCTTCTCTGAGCGGGGTTTATTTAAATGCATGTATCCTGGTTTCCCGTGTACAGTTGCAAGCAATACCTTTCCATTTAAATGTTAATAGGAGTGTAAACTTCAAAATCAAAATTTTTCCATGTGGGAGAAACGCTTTTTCTGCTTCTCTTTCATCGTTCTCCCGCCTCTCCTCCTCCACCTCCCTCATTATCCACCCCCTTCGTGCCCACTCCTTCCCACTGCGCAGAACTATATTCTTTAGCTAAAAAGTTTAGAATGCACCTTCCTGTGTTGAAAAATTAGCATTTCAACGTTCGGGTCATGGGATGTAGATAATGGAGTCCAACCCAACACAATTCATGAAAAGATTTTCCTTTATCCCAGTCTCAGCCCGTGGAGTTTGCCTCTTCTTTCCCCCCCCCCAAGGGGATTATTCTTAGGCTGGCCATGCAAATATTCTTCCAAGGCTTCCCATAGGTGAGTTTGGTCTTTCTTTTCTTTATTTTTCTTTAAAATGGTGGGAAGAGACATGGGGGAAAAAAACCCTCTTAAGTGATGTAAGTTCCTGGGTGGAGAGGACTGCTGTGGCCCACAGTGAACTGTCACAAAGAATAGAAAAGGCAGTTTTTACTTTTAATAAGAAAACATTGACCCGCAGGCGACCTAGATGTGCAGGAGTGGGGCCACGTGCATATGGGACATTCCATCGGCAGAGCGGCCCCCGGGATTTACCCAAGGACAAACAAAAAGCATGAGAAATTTTAAGGGAATGAGAATAATAAGTAATGCCTTTAAATTCAAATATGACCAGTCTACTTACCTTTCTAGGGACTTTAATGGACTTTTATGTATTTCTTTTCTCTCCCTTTCATTTCCCCATTAATTACATGTATCCTGTTACACGGTCTGCAGTTTGAAAGCCTCCTTTCATCTTTTTTTGGGGGGGCAGGATGGGATGGTTAATCCATAAATTAGAAATGATTTTACAATATAAGCTTCAGTGATTTTGATTCTGATACCTTAAGGTGTTATTTTTGTGCTCTAGATAGTTCTTTTTAATAGTATCCTGCTCTTATGTAATGGAGGCAAACTACATTTCTCCTCCTGTCTCTCTGGGAATCGTAGTAATATCTTTAAGTGATTGTTCCTTCTCAGAGTGTTTCCTCGAGGTCTTTCTCCCAGGTTACAGGCTTTTCTCAGCGATGCTGGCTTGTCTGGTCGGGGTGCTGAGTGGACTTCCTTGGAGAGTGGTCCAGGGATTTCTTAGGAGGCATCCCCGGGGGAAGTGGTGTAGGTCCTTCCTCTTGCACTGGTCATCACTAGAGAGGCCTCTCTCAGCCTCCAGGCTGAAGGGCAAAGGCCGGGCAGTGATCTCCAGGGAGCCGAGTAGAGAGGGCTGGGGTCTCAAGAATAAACATTCAGTGTTCTGTATGTGCACAGCCATGTGATTGCCCTCTGTGCAGTGGCCCTCAGCTGTGCTGGCCAGCCAGTCTGCACCAGAGCTTGGTGGACCCTCCTTTCCCCAAGGCCCTTTCCTGGGAATTGGGCCCGGGACCCTTCATAGCATGGGTCAATGCTCTAACCACTGAGCGACACTGGGTCAGGGCTCTCCCTCAGATTTTGTGTGGTTGTCATCATCTCCTTTCCTATTTTTTTCCATCCTTATACATTTCTATCTTTTTTTTAAAAAAAAAATCTTACCTCGGGAGGAAGAGATGCTGGAAACATTTGTTCACTGTCACGATAACCCAGTAGCTCATTAGTTACATTGTGAATTTCATTTTCCCACACAGCTCACTCTCCTTTTACTTCACTGGCTTGAGAGAGTCAATGATGTAACTTCTTTGGCTCCTGCTCTTCTTATCTGTAAGACAGGAATAGTCTTACCTACTTTTCAGGTTTTGTGCAGTTACTCTGAGTTCCCACATAGGCTTTAGGGATAAAATAAACAGTTCGGGCAAAATCATGCCCACAGGGTGGCGACGACTGTCCTCCCGGGTCAGTGAAAATACTCAGGCCTGATCTCTGATTTCATCCTTCCTTCCCAACCAACAATGTAGCAGGACCCTCAGCTTCTGTTGGCATAGCCCTTTGGGGAACAGCAGAGTGCACTTATCCGTGTTAGAGGCCACAGCCCTCCCTGGCCAGGGACACGGATGGCCGCAATGCTCTTGGAGCTTTTGGAGGAGGAATTGTCCTCACCATTCCCCTTTTCCGGTTCTTTTTTTCTAAGTAAAACACCTTACTTTCCCCTCCACTAATAAGAACCCTCCCTCTCTCTCTGACTTGCATTTCCCTTTTCCTGCCAAGCCCATTTCTCGGTCTCTGGCCCTGGTGGAAACACCTTAAGTGACACTTTATCTACTTACCCCCCCCCCCGGGGGCAGTGCCTTTGCTCCATGGTCTGCAGAGCGGGGCGCAGTCAGGCCATCCCGTGAGCAGGGAGGGGCTCTCTGGCTTCAGCAGGGTCGTCCACTCTGGTGCCGAAGAAGGGGTCAAGATTTCTCCTAGAAACCTCCATGCACCAAGGGAACCCCTGGGTTCATAGGGGCAGAGGAGAGAAGATTCCCCACCTATTGAAAGGGAAATGAACTTCCTTTCCAGCAGAAATACGCAGCCTCTCTTCCCATTCCCACAGCCCGTTGCCCCTGAGGACAGTGGAGAGTGGATGAAGCATCTGGAACAAAGAGTATGTCATCTCCAGTATGAGACCAACTTGGGGGGGGGGTGCGGGGTGGGAGGAAAAGCAGAAGGAGCTGGGGCCTGACTCACTCCAGTCTGTGGCGGTGGCCAAGGAAGAAGGGACTGATACTGGTGGCGGTAGAGCTGAGGGCGAGGAGGACCGTGGGCAGCTGAATAAGGAGTGGTGCTGGCCCGGCTGGCAGGCATGCTCTTTCCCAACTCCATGCTGGTGGTGGCTGGCTGAGCCCAGAGTAGGGAGCCCACTCAGGAAGCATGGCACACACATGTTTGAGTGCTACGATCCAATGGCACTCACCACCAAGTTTCCTCAGACACATTTGACGATGTGAACACATTTGATACCTGATTCCCATGGGCATGAAAATCAAGTGTCCTTGGCAGTTCACACAAACGACTGTGATGAGTATTATACCTGGCCTGGGCAGGCCCTCCCTGGGCTCGGGGGGCATCCTGACCCTGAGTGCCAGGCTCTGATGCTAACCCCTGCCCTCCTGCTTACCCACAGACCTGCGCAGGATGACAGCCGGCTTCATGGGCATGGCGGTGGCCATCATCCTCTTCGGCTGGATCATCGGCGTGCTGGGCTGCTGCTGGGACCGAGGCCTTATGCAGTACGTGGCCGGGCTTCTCTTCCTCATGGGAGGTAAGGTGCGGGCTGGGGGGGGGGGGTGCGAGGGGAAAAGGCCCTGGTTACCAGGATTCTGGAAGAACAGCTAAGCGCCAGCAGATGAAAGCCACAACTCTGTGGGGCTCAACCCATTCATTTATTCATTTATCACTTTGTGAATTCTTAACCACACGTCCCTGCACTAGCTGCTGGGGGTGCAGAAGCTAATGAGACTAGTAAGGTGTGGTCCTTCCCCTCGGGGGTCTGTCTGCCTCGTGTGGGGGACCGTGCCGCTGTGGCACCGAGGGGGGGCGTATCAGACTCAGAGTGAACATGAACCCCAGAGTTCTTTGGGCATTTTATACACACACTAGACGTCAGGGTGGGAAGCAGGTGCTATCTGGGAAGTTTCCCCTTTAAAAGCTTCACCCTTGATGTATGCTTCCTAAATGCTGCTCCTGTTTCCAAATGGGGCGGGACAGGGCACACCTTACTCTCTGACTGCCATGGCAAGGACCAATCCAGTCCTTAGGAAGGGATTGCAGAGGAACCGTGCGGCTGTGCAGGAGCAGGTCCCAGCCCACGGGAACTGAGTGCCAATCCACAGTCACAGGGGCCTCCTTTCTCCCTGAAGAGCTAAAACGTGCTCTTTGGGCTCCTGGTACGAGTCTCAGATGAAAGCAAAGTGAAGCATTGGGTGTGCCCATCACAGTCTGCCTCAGGGAAGAGTGCAGTGACGAATAGTGGAGCCAGGTAGAGGGGGAATGGGTCTTGGATTGAGGGAATAAGAAGTGTTTATGGAAAAAAAGGAAAATGAATCCTACCTATGGAAACCAATGTCAGTAAGACTTTGGGTTCCAGGTGCGTCTGCCCAGCCCAGATCCCCATAGTGGATGCCTGGCTCCAGGTGGCGAGGAGCAGGCCAGCTCCCCAGGAGGAGGTGGCTGCCCCTCTGAGGTGGGCACAGGTCTCCGGGGCAGCGAGCAAAGGGCTGGGAGAAGAGGAGAATGGCAAGACTTGGCCTGGGGCCTGCCCGTTGGGCACACCTGCGGTTATGGCAGAGGCTGGTGGAGGGAGGGTCCAGGTGGCTCTCTGTAGAGGTTCCCACACTCCTCCTCCTGAGTTCCCACAAAACCAGCCCTGCTGACCTTTTCCGTGCCTCGGTGTCCTCATCAGTGAAACCAGGGGGAACCTGGTTTTCAAACTCTGTTTTAGTAGCTGCTGAATCCTTTGGTTCCCAATTCCAGTCAAAATCTTGCATGGACCCAAGGTAGAGTGGAGGAGCTGTGTTTGTAGAATGTTCTTGCTAAGACTCTTGGTTTTACAAAGATGGGCTCCAGTAACACGGGGCTTCTCTAGGACTTGGAGGGTCTCCCAGGAATCTGAGAAAAGCTGAGCAAACAGGCCTCGGGCTGAGCAGGAATAGAAATGGGAGCTCTTGGAGCTGACACACTCTCATCGCCTCCTCCTCCAGCTCTCTGCACACATCCTCTGCTCCCCCTCTCTACAGGCCAGGCATGTGGCTCACATCTGCCCAGGTGCTAAGTCTCCAGGGTCCGTCCACTTCCTTCTGGGCCGCTGAAGTCAGCTTCCGGAGACAGAGAGGGAGCATCAGTGTCCTTGCAGAGAGCCCAGGGAGCTCAGAGCCCAGAGCAGCTGCCACCTGCTGAGCCCATGGGTGGGCTTTGTTAGGATCTAGGGAGGAGCTACTCAGGAGCAGAAGCTGTGCTTCCCCTCTCCTGCCCAGCAGGGGGAGCTACACTGAGAAGCAGATGTGTTGACCCCCAAAAAACGATGCCTTGATTCATAAAAACCCTGTGTGTCAAAAAGAGATGTTTCAGTACCAACCCTTCCTAGAACCTGACCAGTCCTTGCCCTCCAAGAGTTGACCTTCTAGGCTGATCTGTGGATTAAATTGGAGGATTGGCCACCTGTGGCACCATCTCATGGACACAGCAAAGCAGTCAGCCATAGTTTGTATGGCAAAGTGAGGTCAGGCCCACGGCCTGAGCTTGCACCCAGACTGGATTTCAGGCGCCCGTAACTGAGCACTGACAGGTGCCCAAGAGTTAGCCTGGGCGACAGGTGAGACCAGCTGGTGGGGCCCAACCTCAGCAGGGCTTGGGAGCTGGCCAGTCCTGGTGAGCAGGTGCAAAAGGACCGGTTGGCAAGCGTGGAAAGGTAAGTTTGAAGTCAAGAGTCCGAAGGTGGACTTGAGGTGGACTTTGGGTGAACCGACGAGGGCCAAAATGAAAATGGAAGAGCTCTCCTCACGACCTGTTTGGATGTGAAGGAAGAGGGCCCACACTGAGGGCTTGTCTGCTCCACGTTTAACTGTTTCCCTGGGCTAAAGAGAGGGCGCCCCACACCTTGTGAAACAAGCAGCAACAAATTGTTTAATTAACACTCAACCCAGAGGAGGCAATTAATTAAGTAGGGCAGCTTTGGTGAGCCAGGAGGCTGGGGGTGGTGGGTGGGATCCAGTTTCCCTTTGGCAGGGGCTCCGGGGGAAGAATCTAGCCCAAACTGGCACAGCACCATTCTGGTGCCAGCAACTGCCAGGAACAAGTGTCTCAATGAATCATCAGTGGTAGTCAGCGCTGGAATAGGATGACACGGGGGAAAGACAGCCTGGCGAGGCAGTGTATGACTGCTACGATTACTTGTGATCCACTGAGGGGGGGAGGGGGGAGCCTCAGAGCCACCTCCTGCACACAGATCTACGCGATGACTATGAGCATCCAGCACATGCCCTCCCCATCCTCCCACCCACACTCTTGGGAGGCATCCATCATCTCTGCCGCCGCCCGGACTAAGTCTCCTTGAGCCCTAGTCTAGGCTGGAGCCCCCTATCTAGACGCCGACTCCATTCTGCCACCCAGCAACCAGTCCTTCACAGAGCAGTTAGCATCATTTTCTTTTAAAAACCTATGAAGCAGATATGTCACTCATCAGCTATCGGTGCACCAAAGGTTTCCAGTTGAATTTAAAATCCAAATTCCTTTCTCTTCTTTGGAAGGTGTCTTAGTCAACTAGGGCTGCTATGACAATATACCATAGACTGGGTGTTTATAAACAATATGCAGTTATTTCTCACTGTTTTGGAGGCTGGGAAGTCCAAGGTCAAGGCACTGAACCATTCAGTGTCTGTGGAGAACCTGCTTTTTGGTTCATCGATGACACCTTGCAGTGTCCTTTCATGGAGGAAGGAGTGAGGGAGCTCTCTGGGGTCTCTTTTATAAAGGCACTGATTCCATTCCTGAGGGTTCTACCCTGCTGATCTAAGCACCTCCCAAAGGTCTCTCCTAAGACCATCACCATGGGGTTAGGACTTCACCATAGGAATTTGGAGGCATACAAACATGCAGTCTATAGCAGGAGCCCTATGCAATCCAGTTCACTCTCTCACCCTCTTTCCTGTTCCTTCCCCTACACTCACGTCACTCCACCCATGGGCTGCCTTTGTGATGTGGAACACAGAATGTTAAGTCAAAGCACCAGATGGAGCTGGCTGCCCCCTTTGCCTGCAGTTTTTTCCAACCAGCGTCTCAGGGCAAGGTCCCTCCTAGGATTCAGAGGTTTCCTTGACCCACTAACGCCGTGAAGCCACCCAGTCACTCATGACATCTCAATTTAATTTTCAGCAGCACACTCACTACTTTCTGAAACGTTTGTTACTGTTTTGTTCTTAGTTGATTTTTTTATCAGCTTAAAACAAACATTTATTATCTCAAAATTTCTGTGGATTGGAATTCCAAGCACAGCTTGACTGTGTTCTCTGCTCAGAGAACTATAATCAAGGCCTCAGCTGCGGCCGGGGTATCGTCTGAGGCTGGGTTCTCTCCCAAGATCTAATGTCAGAATTCATTTCCTGGTAGCTGTAGGATTCAGAAAGTTTGGTTTCTCAAGGGCAGCAGGAAAGAGAGTCTCTGACTTCTTTAATCTTTAACCTTTATTTCTTTTAAGACTTTATTTTTTAGCATAGTTTTAGGTTTATAGAAAAACTAGAGGCCCAGAACGTGAAATCAAGGGAGACCCAGACCGGCTGTGCAGGCAGGACCCCAGACCTACCCTGTGAGAGCCATGTGCCCTGCCTCTGCAGCGCGAGACCACCAGCCCCGAAAGTCCCAGCTCACAAGAGGTGCTCCATGCACCTCCTGGTGACGGGTTATGGTTGTGACACTGTAACAACGTCACAACACAGGCCTTTTATGATACAGATTGAATGGGTTTCCATTTTACTCTCTAACCCTGAACATGGCTTTCCCTATTATTAATATCTGGTATTAGTGGGGTATATTTGTAATAATTAATGAATAAGTATTGGTTCGTTATTAATAACTACTATCCATAGTTTATCTGGATTTTTACGTTTTACCAATGTCCTTTTTCTGTTCCTGGGTCCCATGAAGGATTCCCCATAACATTTAGTTGTCATGTCTCCTTGGGCTCCCTTCACTGTGACAATTTCTGAGACTGTCTTTGTTTTTGATGACCCTGTCTGTTTTGAAGAGTGTTGGTCATCTATATGGTATGATGTTCCTCTGTTGGAACTTGTTTGATGTTTTTCTCATGAGTAGACTGGTTTATGGGTTGGGAGAGAAAGACCACACAGGCAAGTGCCATTTCCATCACATCATTTCAAGGGGATAGCCAGGATTTATTTATGATGGTTGATGATGACCTTGGTCATCTGGCTGAAGTAGTGGGTGTTAGGTTTCTCCTCTGTGAACTTAACTCTTTCTTCTCTGTTTCCATACTGTCTTCTTTGGAAGGAAGTCATAGTCACTGTCCACACCTGAGAAGTGGGAAGCTAGGCTCCCTGGCCTTGAGGGTGGAATATCTACGTAAGCTATCTGGAATTCTTTTTCACAGGAGACTTGTCTCTTCTTCCCTACTTATTAATTTATTCATTCAGTCATCTATTTGTATCAGTGTGGACTCATGGACATTTATTTTATACTTTGGTTATTATCCAACATTCTATTTTGTCGGTCCAGCTTTGGCCCTTGGGAGCTCTTTCCGAAGGCTCCTGTGTCCCTTTGCTACACTCCTATCAATGTGGATTTGGTTTTTGTTTGTTGTTGTTTTCTGGCCACTTAGATTTTGTCACTCTGAGGTGCCCCAGTCCTAGAATCAGCCATTTCTCCAAGGAGTCCTGCTACCTTTTAGTGGAGAGTGGTATTAGAAATCAAATCAGGCCACGAAGTATCTGCAGTGTTTTTAACTTTCTGTGTTTATTCATTGACTACCCCACCCAACAATTAAATGTAGGCTCCATGAGCCCTGGAGCCTGTCTGCCTTGTTCTGCACAGTGTCTGCACTCTCAGGAGTCTGTTGAACACATGCATTGCAAATGTGAATTATGTGTAAGAGAGAGAAAGGATTTTTTTTTTTGGCAGGGGGAGGGGAGAGAATTTTTAATTTATTTTTAATTTATTTTTACAATATACAAAATAGATTTATTACCAGATTATAGATACAAAATAATTAGCCATGTACGTGCAATAAACATTAATATTTCAAGAAAAAAAGATTTAAAATACACTAATATTACCAAAGTTGTAGGAAATATCAAAAATCTGCAAATAATAGGATGGTTTCTATTATATTCTAAAATATTTTTCCTGCTCTGGCTCTATTTTTGTTCATCAATTTATGTTGTATGTTATATTCCATAAATGAGTGAGATCATGTGATATTTATCTTTCTCCTACTGGCTTATTTCGCTTAGCATAATGCTCTCCAGTTCCATCCATGCTGTTGCTAATGGCAAGAACTCCTTCTTTTCTACACCAACGTAAAATTCCATTGTATAGATGTACCACAGTTTTTTAATCCACTTATGTGCTAATGAACACTTACGCTGTTTCCAAATCTTAGCGATTGTAAATTGTGCTGCTGTGAACATAGGGTTGGGTATATCCTTTCTGACTGGTGTTTCTGGTTTCCTGGGGTATATTCCTAGAAGTGGGATTACTGGGTCAAATGGGAGTCCCATTTTTAAGTTTTTGAGGAAACTCCATACTGTTCTTCACAGTAGCTGCACCAGTCTGCATTCTCACCAGCAGTGCACAAGGGTTCCTTTTGCTCTGTATCCTCACCAGCACTTGTCAGTTTGTTGATTTGTTGGTGGATAGCCATTCTGACAGGTGTGAGATGGTACCGCATTGTTGTTTTACAAGTCTCAAATTCCCTTTGGAAGTAGGGAATGTTAGAAATGGGAGGGACTTCCCTGGCTTTGTGACTCAGTTGGTTGGGCTTCATCCTGTGCACCAAAAAGTTGCTGTCTTGATTCCTGGTCAGGGCACATGCCCAGGTTGTGGGCTTGATCCCTGGTAGGGGCGTGCAGAGGCAGCCAATAGATGTCTCTCACACCTCGATGTTTCTCTCTCCTCTCTTCCTCTCTAAAAATCAATAACATTCTTTTTAAAAAAAGTCTCTTTAGAAATATAAGGGACCTAGAGACTATCCAGCTTGACCTCCTTGTCTTCCAGATAGTAGTAGTCATGTCAGTTGTCCTAGGTGACCCAGCTAGTGAATGGCTTAACTGAGCCAGAGCCCAGCCTGTGCCACCAGCCTGGATACTTGAAGCCTGTTTCCAGTACTCCGTGTTGAAGGTCCCCACGACCCCCTGTGTTACATACACGTCTCCCCACACTAACATGGGCTCCAGTTCTGTGCTTCTGAGCAGATGCCAGTCTTCTCAGAATCTCCCACATTCCCTTTCTGTTCCTCCCTTCTCAAAGCACACAGGCGCACCTGGAGGCGATGGTGGCCATAATTGAGGGCAGGGATGGTAATGGGAAAAGGAAATCATTAAAGGTCCTTTTCCTACCACCTGTGGTCAGTGTAACCTTTTCTACCTCCCAGTCAGTCGGGGGGAACAAGGAGAATGCCCTAAAGAAGCTCGAGCTCTCAAGTTTGAGTGATTGCAGTAATTTGCAAACCACTGATGCCAAATGCCTCCCCCCAGCTCACAGAGAGCAGTTCATCCATGTGATGAACCTCAGACACGCCTCTTCAAATAGACAAAGACCTTGATAAAGGCCCAGCATTTCTGAAAACGTACAAGCCAGACACGAGAAGTCTAAGGCATAGGTGTCTTGCCTGGAGGACTATTTCTTTAAGGCAGTAAGTAATTTTAGGGACTCCAACAAAGTAGAACAACGTCCAGGTACCCATCAGCTTCTACCACTGTCACTCCTCACTCCAGCATGACTTAGAGACATGGATGAGACCGTGTTTTTGGAAGACCAGGAAGACCTATGCCTCAAACTTAATAACTGATGGGTACGAGAGGAGAAACCATGTCTATTAGATAATCTGGGAGGAAGAATAAGTTCAGTATAAGAAACCCTTAATAAATGGTGGCTGTTACACTTATATGTATATCCTAAGTGAAGTCCATTTTAGTAGGCAGAGAAGGGTCCATGATATACCAATGACCAGTCAAGGGCATAAAACTTATTTACTTACCCTGCTGAATTGCTTTTATAGTTTCTCAGGAGTTTTCACTCCACTAGAACGTCATGACTCTTCTCTTGACTTTTTGTCTTACAGCCTTTCTTTCCATAATCCTAAGCAGAGCTCCATAAACTGCTTCACATCCTGGAGCATGTCTTGCCCTTTGGAAGGAATATGTTTGCATATTCATTAGCATTTGATAATTACTTTCAAAATAAAGGCATCAGGGGAGGAGACACATTATCAGGGGGATTAGGAAATGACTGCACTTTTGCCTAATGTAGAATGAGTGGCCAGGATCTATCACTCCAGCAGCCCAGGCAGCGGGAGAGGTCATTTCCCCTCAGAATTGGAATGGACCCCAAAGGGATGACACCCTGGCCACCCAGTGGTCACCGAACTTTGCTGTTATAGGTTGCCTTCATTATAGATTTGCCCTTCAGAAGAGAATACTAAGCAGCTTTGACCCTGCAAGCCCAAATCTGGTCAATGAAGGCTTTGCCAGATGCCCTATTACCTGCCTGTCCAAACATTCAAGAAAGCCACCTGTTCACTGGTCAGGGGTTGCTCTGTCACTGAATTCCCAGAGGAAAATGCTGAGACACAGCTGACCCTGGAAGGATATGGACAGCAGGGTGGTTTGTGAAGGCATCTAGGAGAGCTCTTTGGGAAGAACCAATCCTTGTCTCTCAAAGTCCCTGCCCACACTTGCCCATGAGCTACCTTCAGTTCCCTGCCACACAGTTGCAGGTGGGGGGTATAAAGTCCTTGCTCATGAAGGAGAATCATCTAACTATAAAGGGGAATTAGGGTATTATTACAGGACAAAAGGAGCCTTGGAATAGCCACACTCAAACCCACACGTAAACCCTACCGCCACACAGGCCTGCCTCCAGCACCGTGCCGCGCTCGCAGGACACTGCAGCCTTTGACACAGGAGCTCCTAGAGAGCTTGACAAATTCTTCTAACTCAGGCCAAGTCCCTTGTGCTTGAAATCACTTCTCATCCTTGTTGATTGAATAGTCACACAAAACATGTTGCCCTTCCCTTCAAAAGCTGACTCCCTGGACATTGCCAACAGAGCCTGCTAATAAGGCTAGGCTGAGTTGGCGGCTCACTGAGGTACGGGAGTGCACCGCTTTGGGAAGCTGACAGGGACTGGGGAAGGGGGTTGGGGGCAATAAGGTCAGAACTTACTGAGAATTGGAAGTCTGGGTTAAGTTCTTTATTTCAATGCGGGTGGTTGATTAAAATCGGGTGAGAATACTGATAGTGTCCAGCATTGGTGGAAACAGCAGGACTGATGAGGTCTTGGAGCACACACTGTCTGTTGAAGCTTCCAATGGAAGAGTTGATGGATATTTTGAGAAGTTCCTATAATGAACCATCAAACCACTTCCGTGGCAGGACAGACCTGGAAGTGAAAAGTAGCGAAGTTAGGTTACCATGGGCAGTAAGGTATGGTTTTGGGTCACCATCTGGGATCGGGGTGGGATGTGTGAGGATGATTTGGGGTGTCACTCAGGATGAGTGATTTCTCCACAGCCTGGTGCCTTCCTGACTGGCTGCCTCCACCAACACAGATGTGCTAAGACATGTCTGAATTATTGAGTGAATGTTGACTGTAAATAGTCCAGACTTAGGCTGGGACCCTGACACCCCGAGGTCTCCTGTCACGAAAACAAGATTCTCTTTCCTGGCGTAGAAATACTGGCATCTCTGCACTGAAGTGGGGTTCCTATCATGAAGTGGGGGATGGGTCAAGGGCAGGCTGGAGCAGACAGAGCAGGTGGCTGGGGACATCTCAGTTACTGGGTGGGGTGCAGAGAAAACAGATGTCTCCAGCAGCCTTTTTAATAGGAACAGACCCAGAAGGTGGTGGCGACTCCCCAGTGCTTGATTGCCATGGGAACTTGGGTGGTTTCTAAAGCAACTTCAAAAGCTGCCCTCCCTGCGGCTCTTCTGGATGTTCTTACAGAGGTGTGCAAGCCTCAGAGAAAGGGAACTCATCAGGCAAGCTTCTGGCCCTTGAAACAAGTCACAAATCAAAGGAAAACGCTGGAGCCTGAAGTAAATGGAGAGAACCCCTCCTGGGCTTCACAGATGCTCCCAGGCAGCAATGAAGAGGAAGGAGCAGGTGTGAGGGAGGAGGACCTTCCTTCCTCCCGTCCTGTCCTGGGGGCAGAAGGGTTGAAGACAGGGGAGAAGTGGCACCAGAAGTTGCCAGGCCCAAGGGAGGAGGGGGCTGGAGCACTCTGCTGGGAAAGGCTCCTGCACTCCCCTCTCTCCCTCTCCCTCATCCCATCCTCGTATTTCTTGGATGTCTGAGATGCACCTTGTGTATGGGGATTGAAGCCAGAGGATCAGACACCCGGGGAAATGGTACAGACTAGACCCAGGACTGAAAGATAGGCTGGAGGGCATTGCCAGCAGGCATGTTGTAGTGTGTACACAGGAATTAGAGCCCCGGCTCCCTCTGGGTACCAGAGGGATGACTTGGAAGAGTGGCCCAATTTAGAGAACCAGGGAGCAGGGCCAGGCAGCCCCCATCGTGCATAGTCGGGTACAGCGTTCTGCCCACAAAATGTTCCTGCACCTCACTGTGTATGTGTGGGCGGGTGGGGGGAGTGGGGGTGGCGGGGTGTTGGTAAGGCTGAACTGTTTGACTGTCCACATGGTATAGGGGGCACTGGTGATAGCCTGGAAGGCCTGGGGTGCTAATGGGAGACTGACAATGGACAAGTGTTATGAAGCTGGCCCCTGAGGTGGTCAAGGTAGTCCGCTCTTGTGGACATACTTTTCATCCTAACAGAACTTGGGCTGTTGGGACAGGTGGGTAGTGCCTTGCACTTTATCCCCAGCTCTCACATAATTGGAGAGAGGGCCTGTGTAGAGCTGCTGTATCTCCCTGACCTTCTGGAAGCCTCCTAACTGCAAATACTTTCTTGTTATCAGATCATATCTCGTGCCTTGTGGCTTGAGAGTGGGGGTTGGTGTAAGGTTTGAAGGCACAGGAGACAGACCACCCAGGAATTTTAAAGTAAAGTTTATTCCCCAGTAATGAGCAGGACTCATTACGGAGGTAGAGAAATCAGAATTGAAGGAGTGGGGAGGGGGCAGGGGACCCAGCTGGGCTGTTCCCTGGACATGGAGGAGCAGCAGCATGTGGCTGGTCTGGGGGTCCTTTTAAGGGGAGGGACAGGAGAGGGTTGGACCCAGGGCAGAACAGGAAGGGGTGGGCTCCAGGAGGAGGGAGAACCTATAGTTGGAAAATACTCTCCCTGGCTGTAGAATCCCTCAGAAGATCAAGGATGTCCAAGGTGTAGCTGTGAGAGGGGCGAGCCCATCGCCATTTTATTAGCCACCAGAACCTGCCTGCTGCCCATTGTTCACTGAATGAAACAGCCAGTTGTCGAGCACCTGGTAAGTAGTAGGTCCTGGGGAGGGTAAAAGGAAATAGAACTCATTCCTACCTTGGAGTTGCTCACAATTTTAAAGAGGAGTCAGACACCGAGACCCATTACTGTGGTAACGGAGCTGTTTTCCTTTAGTGACTGACGTCTTCACAAAGCAAAATATTAAAAACAAAAGCATTCTGTCTTTTCTGCAGTAAAGACAGGGGCATCTTCAATCTACCATTCTTAGGGAAGGAAGGCCTGGTTATCCAAAAAAGGGTGGGTGGGGATCATTCGTGGTTTGGGTAACACTTTCCAGTTCACAGGACTGCAAAGGGAGGGTAAGTCTCATTTGACCTTCAAACCCCCTTAGGAGGCAAGTGGAGGAGGCAGTCAGGGAGAAGGTAAGAGATTGCTGAGCATCTCTGCTGTATCAACGGTAAATGCTATTCAAACACTATTTCTTTCATCTTCCTAGCAGCCTTAAGGTTGTCATTACCACCCTAATTTTGTAGATAATGAGCTGGGCCCAGGGAGCCATGAAACAAACTCAGAGTCATGCAATTAAGTAAACGGTGGAGCCTTAATCTAAGGTGCTCACACTAATCCCCACCCTTTCCTCTCTGCTCCTGGGACCTGGTAAAAGGCCACCAAGCAGGCCTCCTGGGATCAGGAAGTAGGCCTGAGGACTTAACCAGCAAGGCAGACATAAGCTTACTGGAAAGTGTTCATTTACAATAGGTAAGCCAGAGAGGACCCCCCCCCCCAACCTCCACCAGCAAGGGGCAGGTCTATGTTTGGGGCAGGGCAGGGGGAAGAGGGGTGGAGAACGCCCAAAGGGAGGCACTGCTACCATCAAAGTGTGAAGACTGGCATTAGCTCAGGTCTACATCAAAGCCCTGTAGCCTTAGGTACGTTTATCCTCTCTCTAGCTCAGTTTCACCACCTGTAAAATAGCGCCCACCTTGTGGGGTTGAAAGTGAGAATTAAATAAGTTGTGGAATGTGCCTAGAACTGTGCCTGGCCCAGAATGAGCACTTTCTACAGTTGGATCCACGTGTGGTCAGTTTATCCCTGGTGCTTGCTTGCCTTCTCTGCAGTTCCCAGTGCTTGCCTGGACAGTTGAAGTATCTTGGCCAAGGTCACATAGTTCCCACTCCAAGGATTCCAACTCAAATCTATTTGACTCTGAAGCCTGGGTTCTTAATAACCACCCAGCACTGTCTGTCAGATAATAATGAACTTTTCAACATATTTACAATCCTTCAGCAACTCATGACCCAACAGGGCGAGAGACAACCCCACCACACAGATGTTCCGAAGGGCATTGCTCCTGGGGTGACAGGGAAGATAAGGCTGATTCTATCCAAGGAATTGTTCCTAGAGAAATAGGAAAGGAGCCCCATTGGCTGAGGGCCTTATCTTTTCATATGCTCTGAGACAAGAGACAAAGCTTGGGGCTCACCTTGCACAAGGAAGAATCCAGTACTTATTACTTCTGTAGCTCAGCCACCAGCCCACTTCATCTCCTGATGTCTGGTGTCGCTTCCCAGCATGTCACGAAGCTGCCTTTTGGAGACTTGCTTCCTCCTGGCTGCTCCACCTCTCACCTTGAATCTCCTCTGACCTCACTAGGATCTATCTTTCTCCTCTTTCCTGAAACTCCCATCTCTTGCCTTCCATAAGAGCGCACTCATGATTTTTCCTCTCCTATGTCTTTTCTGTGTCCATGCTCTCTGTCTTACCTGTAAATGTGGGTGCCAACTCTTCCCCCCTTGCCCTCCCCCTAAACAATTCCCCTCGTCAACAACACTTGTGATCGTTATCTCTGCACAGAGGAGTCTGGAACCTGCATCTGCAACAGTCTTTTCTGAGCTCCAGGCTCACGTTTTCAATTAACATCTCCACCCTTCTGGACCCTCAAACATGTCTTGAACTAGACTTGTCCTTTCTCTACATACATTAAGCGTGTGCTTTATGTTTGTTGCACATGTGCTCGACACTGGCTTATGGCAGGCACCTGATAAATGCCAGCTTTCTCCATTCCCTTTCCCCGATGAAATGAGCTTTTTTTTCTTTCTTGATTTCCTCAGCACCTCAGCCTGTCATTCACGTCTGGGTCATTTTTCACTTTTTCTGGTTTTACCTGTGCCTTTCCATCAATTGTCAACATCTGCCAATATTTCCTTGGCAATATTCTTTGTGGCCCATTCATTCACTTCCATCTGCTAAGTGCCATGCAGGCCCTTCATGCTACTGCAGCAGTTTGACAGCCATTTAGCTTGGTGGACGGAAATCTTTGCCCACCGCTTAGTTGCCAACCTCTGAGCCTCCTTTTTGTCACCTGTAAAATTGAGATAGAGCTGCCTACCGTGCAGGCTTGTTGTGTGGCTGGAATGAGATAATACAAAGAAAACACCTGTTGGGGGAATTTGTATTCCATAAACGTTCCTTCCCATACTGCCCGCTAAATTCAGTCTTTACACCATACTGTCTGGCTAAAATACACTCATTACCATGTCATTTCTCTGATGGGAAACATTCTGAGTTCCACATTGTTGATAGAATAAAGGACAATGCCCCCCCAGCATGGAGTCCAGACTCAGCCACAGTTCTGTCTCACACGGGCCTTCCGCCACACAGAGCACTTGTCATTCTCGGCCTCATGCCACCTTTCTCTGTTGAGGCTTGTGCTTCCTCGAGACTCAGCTTATGGTCAGCATCTTCCAGAAACCTTTGAATCATGTGAACTCAAACCGGGCTCCTCTGCACTCAGACATTCCTTTGCACCATTTGGATGGCACTTAGCTCATAGCGGGTACCTTGGAGAGCAGAAATGTAGTTCATTTCCTACCTGCTCCCTGGGATTAAGCCTCCATGGTACAGCGGCCTCATCCTTGTTGGCTGGCTGCTCTAGTCATTATTTTGGTGTGTGTTTTTTTTTCATTTTAAACCTTAATAGGATTTCTGGTAACTGCGTCTTTTCTGCTTAAGTGACATAAATTGAAGTCAGTACCATCTTCCTCCAACAGTCTCTCAAATATTTGGAGACATATTATTGCACTTTTTTATTATCTGCTTTTCAAACTGAACTCAACTCAGTGAACATTGAGTGCCTACGATGTGCTAGGCATTGTGCTAGCACCCAGGACACACAAACAAGAATGTGTGTGGTCCCTGTCCTTAAGGGCCACCCAGGCAAGTGCTGGAGGCAGTGTGACAGGTGCCATCGCAGAGGGGAACTGTGGGTACACCGGGGAAAGGAACCCGGGCTCGGGGGTCAGGAGCAGCCTCCCTGGGGAGCTAAGGATTAGGCTGAAGGGAGAATGGCGTCTCTTTGCCCTGTTCTCACCATTGCCCCTCACGGGGCTTTAATGTTCCTCTACCCAGTGAAACTGCTGCTGGATTCAGACTTGGCCACTTTTCCGAAGCAGCCTGCCAGGTCTTTATTTATTCATTCTAGTTTAGACTTTCTCATGTTATTAATACATTTCCGCTTTTATATGGCTCTGGGTAACTGAACTCTGTTGTGAATGAAGCAAAAAAAAAATACTTTTTATCTTTTAAAATGCTTAAGCAGCTTTATGTGAAGGTAAAATGTAAACCTAGTATGATATGTGACCTCTGGATTTTTGGCCCAGTGTGGAAAGGAATGCCAGTCACTGTCACCTTAACAGAACCTGGGATATCCCTTCTTAAAAGAGTCCCCCACACACCCAGGCTATAATTTTCTTTAAAATGTTAAGTAGTTAACTAAAATATCCACTGTGGCTCAACTCTAAACATTTCCATTAAAATCACATTTCCCAGAAGGCTTTGGGTGTTAGATGTGCAGGGTCCCTGGGTTAGCCTGGCCCAGGGAAACTGGAGGGTGTTCTCTTATCTCTTTAGGACAGACTACATTTTAAGCCCTACTTCCTAAAGGACGAGAGATCACTGACTTCCCCGAGTGAGTGAGCTTGAGAGAGGAGGCCACACTGGTGGGCCCAGCGCCATTTGGGTCCCCTGCCCTGGCCCAGTTCCCCAGGAGGCCAGCATGCCTATGTCAAGGCCCAAGGCCAAGGCTAGCATCAGGAGGCCTGTTTTCCTTTCCCTGGCCCACCAGTGTGAGTCAACACTTTGGGGGAGCATATCTTCTCCACAGAGCTGAGCGGAATTCCCTTGGGCAAATGACCCCAAAATGCCAGCCTGGGGGGAGAGTATTAGGGAGCTGATTGTGGCCTGGCCTCAAGCTCAGTTGTGATGCTGCCTCACCATGAGTGGAGCTGACATTTTTCTCCCTGTCTACCTCCTCTGAGTTTGAATTCAGGAAGGAGTGAGTGAGTCGTTTTCATTCCCCAGGCCTTCAAGAGAAAAGAGGAGGTACAAGGGCTGCAGGCTGTGGGGGGGGGGTACAAGGGGGAGAGCAGGACCCTCGGGTAGGCTGGGGTCCACACGGAGCTCCTGTAGGTCCTCTTCTAAGCACCAGCACACTGTCCACTGGCTTTAGTTTCTGTCCTGTTGGGAAGCTGCAAAGTGTTATCAAAAGAGTGAGCGCTCTGATCTTGATCCCTTTTCTCCCCGGGCCCTCCATCCTCATGGAGAACTCGTGTCCTGCCCATGAAGCCAGCCCCACTGGATTCCTGAGAGGAGAGAGAAACAGAAGCTGAGTCCTGTCCTGGGCGAGCTCGGGGGGACGCCCGTCATTCCTGCCACCAGATCGCAGGGCCTGCCCTGGCTCCCGCCCTTTGTTTTTCCAAGGCCTTAATGTCCTGTTCTTCAGCTTTGCCTATAACTCTGTGAACTTTCACCTCCTTCCCATCAATTCCCTTCTTTTTTAAAGAAAATTTGTGACCCTCTGCAGAAAGCCAGCCTTCTCGCTGACACAAATAAGGAATGAAAGTGTTCCCAGTCTGTGACAGGTTTCCTAGTTCTCCGAAGAAGTCGGCAGCAAGATTTTACTAGCCCAGGCACCCCAAACCTCCTCAAGGCCCCATTTGATAACGATAGGGTTTCCTCCTCCGGTCTCATCATCCAGGTGATAAATTTGACTTAAATGCCACTGTGCCTAGAACCCTATGTGGGAAGAAAAGAGCTTCTTTGCATAAATTGCTTACAGTCCAGCTCTAGAGACAATGCATACATTTAAGGAATGAGAGGCAGCATAACAAGTGGTAAAAGCATGGGTTTGAATCCTGGCTCCAAATGTAACTGACAGTGTGACCTTGGACAGTTTACTTAATTCTCTGTGCCTCACTTTCCTCCTCTAAAGTTGCTCTCCTCATCAGAAGCTTGTTTTGAGGATTAAAGAGTTAACACTGAAACAATGCCTGTTCCTCTGGGCATCCATTATAAACGTTACACATCCATGTTTGGGCTAGGTAAAGTGACATACACTGAGAGGCCAGATTATTATGATCTCTGAACACATAATAATCTGGCCACTCAGTGTATATCCTATATAATAAAAGGCTACTATGCAAATTGTCCCCTCGGCCAGGAATTCGACCAGCAGGCAGGCTGGCCAACCACCCATGTTCCCTTCCCCTGGCTAGGCTGGCCGGATCCCACCCATGCACGAATATTTTATACACTGAGTGGCCAGATTATTATGCGTTCAGAGATCATAATAATCTGGCCGCTCGGTGCATGTGCTCAGTGACCCAGCAGTGAGGTGACAGCATGCAAATATACTTGGGTACATGTTTTCATTTCAAAGAAAGGCAAAGCCAAGCTGACAAATGTGCCAGGCAGAAGAAACCATACACCAAACCAGGTGGCAGGCTTGCCTGATCTTCTGGCCACCACCCCAAGCCGCCTCCTCTACTAATTAACATGGCACCAGCTCCGATCAGACAGGGCACAAGCCAGAGGGATTTCTCTCAGGAGCCAATTTCTTCCAGACACTTAAACAGCTGCGTCCCAATCCTTCCACACCGAAAATCAAGGCAATTTAGAGCTGAGCCTCATATGCACGTCGATGTCAAATAATGACATCGAATGGTCTCATCCACCAGCCCTTCTGTGCATGTCAGGAGGTGATCTTGTCTCCAGGTGGCTCATGTTTGACAAGATAAGTGACAGCCAGTCCTACAGCAACTTAGAGAGGGTGGCACCTCCTCACCCCAATACCTAACGTCATGGGATCACTTAACTGGAAGGCATTAGCGATCTGGTCCTGCCTCCTTCCTGTACTTTGTGGTTGAAGGGACCATAGCCCAGAGACATCTGGTGATGTGCCCAGTTCATGGGCAAGGGAGAGACCAGAACCTAGACTGTCTGATTCTTGGTGGCGATCTCTTTCCACAAAGCCACATCCCCTTCCCTTGCAGCTTTCCCACCAGGAAGCTGGAGCAGAAGAAGCTGGTGTGTCTGTGGGCCAGGAGACCCTTACACTAGGTGAGGCAGGAACTCAAACATGGACTTCATGCTGGCCCTGGAGGTGATGTGGCTTTCTCTGCAAAAGCCTCATCTGTACCTGGGATGCTGAATGACCAGAACAACCAGAAAGCTGTAATGTCCGAGATTGTACGGGCTCTGTCCCCAGCAAGAAACCCCGGGCAAGATTGCCCTCCGCCCTAGAGCTTCTCAAAGTCTTCACTGTGCACCATTGTCGTCCGCCGGAAAGAGGTGGCCAAGGAAGAGGAGAGGAAAGAGAGGCAGAGGCAGGAAGATGGCATGCTCTGAGGGGCTTACTCTTGGAAGCTCAGGAGTCACAGCTTGAGAGTGTTCCTCTCTGCACAGCTGCTGATGCCACTCTCAGTTTAGTTAAGGAGCCAGTTGGATCCCACTGCTCCTCACTGTGAACCAAGGCCAGATGGATAGGAAGCTGCAAAGTTTTGCATTGAAAAGATGACACGCTGCACTCTTTTTTTCCCCCTAATTCAATTCTCCTATTAGTTATAGGTTGATTCAGATTTTATATTTCTTCCTCATTTAGTGCTGTTTGGTTTTGTATTTCTGGGCATTTGTCCATTTCATCTAAATTATTTAATTTGCTTGCAAAGTACTGATGTAAATTTTTTTTTTATTGAATTGATTGGGGTGACATTGGTTGATAAAATTGGATAGGTTTCCGGTGTACAGTTCTATCATACATCATCTGTGTATTGTATTGTGTGTTCACCACCCCAGGTCAAGTCTCCTTCCATCACCATTTATCCCTCTTTACCCTCTTCTACCTTCCCCATCCCTTTTCCCTGTGGTAATCACTGTGCTGCACGGTCTGTGTCTATGAGCTTTTTGACATGCTGCGTTCTTGATTCATTATCTTTCTAGAACTCTCCTTCCCACCCTATTTAGAAAGCTCATAGCTCCCCTCAGACCACCCACCTCAGACCTTTCTTATTTTTATTCTATGATGCATGAAACATCAAAGGTCAGGTGTACAAAAGTGGATTGGGCCAGTAGTTGCGTCCCCTGTGGGGTTTTTTTGTGTGTTTTTTTTTAAAAAACAGGGGCAATGGAAGCAAGTATAGTGTATAGTTCTCAGATGTTTCTTAAGTCAAATACTTTGGCTTTACAGAAAAATGAAGTAATTACTTGGGATGTATGCTTTAGAACCTTTATCAAATTATATAACTTGAGATTACTATGGGAATTATACATCTTATATGCTATGATATATATATATATATATATATATATATATATATATGTGTGTGTGTGTGTGTGTGTGTGTGTGTAATTTACATATATAATTATATGTATGTATGTAATCTCACAGCAACCTCAATACAAAAATTGAGACTTGGCTTGAATCTAGTACCTATGTCTGAATTAATCATCGTGATCATAGAATGGCTTTGCCAGGAGAAAACGGTGGCGTTGTTTTAGCAAAAGAAGAAAGAAGGGAATGTATACTGGGCAAATGGAAAATGATAAAAATCTAGCTCTCAGTCCATTATATAGTAGGTGCTTATAAATGAGTATGGGTAACTGTGCATGCCACCTCTCTATTTCAGAGGACCAGGCCAGAACCTCTACAGCACATACAGAAGGTCCCCATCCCATGTTCCATAGGATTCCCACTCCTTTGGGCTAGGTCCTTCTCTCCATCCTGGTTGAGCCACAGCCTTAAGAGTTTCTTCACAAACCCACCAATGTCATAACGCAGCCCCCACTGGACACTGTGACCTTCCTTGAGCCCGAAAATAAATTGCATTACCAATGTCTCAGATGCGTATTCTGAGATTTTCCCAATTTCCATGGTTCTGGTTGCAACAAAGTCCATAGAATGAAGAATCCTGAGTGAGCACTTTCTTTGTTGGGCGCAGTCGCTTCCTAGTGTAGCATCTACCTGGGCCGGGCGGGGAGAATGGAGCGGGCGATGGTAATGAAAGCAGCAGCCACGTTTTTTTTCTTGCCCTCCAGAACAATTTGTCTTTGCCCTCACTTCAAGCTTGAATTTCTAATATTATACCTTCCATATAGAAAGCAATTTTAACTTCTGTAAGCCTTTTCACGTTTATTATTATTGCTCTTCAAAGTAATCCTGCCGAGAGGGCATTATTCAGATGCCGAACTTCTGTAAAAATTAAAATGCCTCCTGAAATCCAAGGGACCCATTGAGACCCAGGTGGGTGTGTCCATGCGTGGGTGCACGGGCCCACTCACATCTACGCTAACGCCTCCGCAATCACAGCCGGGAAGGAACAGGAAAGAGGTGAGGACCTGGCATATGTACTTCATTCCCTCCGAGTTTCACTTCAAAGCCCCACAGCCCAGAAATCCATTTCTCCCGGTGATCTGGATTGAATGCTCAGTGCTGTGTATGATGCAAAAGGAGACACCCCTGCAATCCAGGTTCAGGAGACAATCGTAGGCAGGGGTGGGGAACCTCTGGCCAGCGAAACCATTTGGGGTGGCCCTGCCAAGGCATTAGGAGTGAGTTAATTAAATGTTTGACCAAATACAGCAGGCTAATTTTTAAGTTGGTAATTTTGTATGGCCCGTGAATGATGTGATAGATATCCAAATGGGCCTTGGCAGAAAAAAGGTTCCCCACCCCTGGGTGAACACAAGCTAAAACAAGAGGTGTCCTTCATCCATGGTCAGGTGGCCTGTGGCAGACCATGGAAGTTCTAGGAATTCAGAACCAGTGTGGATTATCTTGGGCTTGGCATGCTCAGGGAAGGTTTCTTGGGAGACTGGAGACATGGACTGGTCCACAGAGGATACCTTCTAGGACAGCTCACAGGGGTTCTCCATAGACTAGGAGAGGAGGGCAATGCCAGACTCCAGTCAAAGAGACTGGACCATGGTGCTTTGACCTTAGTCAACTCCCATCATGGCAAAGCCTTTGAACACCCACCGAGGCCCTCTTTCACTTGCTCGGCCCTTTAGATGTTTTCCCAAGTTTATAAAAGCTCTAACTCTGGCATGGAGGCCATCAAGGCCACTGATATTGTGATCAAATCTACAGTAAGTATACACCTCAGAAAATGAATGCATTGATTGGTAGTAAGTGGGAGCCGGCATGGATACACTGGTGAGGGCAACTAGATAAACAAAACACACACGAGATACCAAGCAGCTATAGCTCTCCATGGCTCTGTTTAGATGCCTGTTTATAGGGAGGCCATAATGTTCAGATTGAAATGTTGTGTTAATAGGATAATTATGATGCATTCACCTGTTGTATTTGATCGCTAGGTCTGCCAACACATAATACCACAAACTGGGTGGCTTAAACAAGAGAGCTTATTTTCTCACAGTTCTGGAGGCTGGAAGTCCAAGGTCAAGGCGTCAGCAGGGTTGTTTCCTCCGAGGCTTCTCCCCATGGCTTGCAGATGGGTGCTGTCTTGCTGCCTCTTTGTGTGGTCTTCCCTCTGAACATGCAGCTGGCTTGTGTCTCTTTGTATGTCCTAATCTCTTCTTCTTATAAAGATACCGTCATATTGGATCAGGGCCTACCATAATGGCCTCATTTTAACTTAATTGTTTCTCTTTTAAAAATAATGACTTTTAGAAAGAGAAAGAGAAGGAGAAAGAAACATCACTGTGAGAGCTGAACATCTATAGGCTGCTTTCTGCACACCTCCTACCCATGATCAAGCCCACAAACCGGGCATGTACCCAAACTGGAAATTGAACCTGCATCCCTTTGGTGTTCAGCAAGCATGTCAAACTCAAAGGCTAACACGGGCCAAATAAACGAGGCATGCAGTCCATGGGCCATGGGTTTGACGTGCTTGGTGTACAGGATGATGCCCAACCAACTGAGCCACAGGGCTTAATTACCTCTTTAACAGTCCTATCTCCAAATTTAGTCACGTTGAGGCACTAGGGGTTAGGGCTTCAGCATGAACTTTGCAAGGACACAATTCAGTCCATGACACCTGTTTCCAGATTTGGTGGCCACCCTGAAAAACCGAGGAATAAATTCTATGATGGGACTCTGGAAGCGTTCACTTTAAAAACAATGCTAACCTGTATGAATGGGCTAGTCCAGCGGTGGGTAAACTACCCGTTCGGCTGTTCTATCCAGCCCACGGAGCAGAAAGAGCGGAGGGTTCTCTTCCTCTCCTTTCTGCTCCTTCACCAGCAGTCCAAGATGAGAGTGCCAGCATGGTCAGGTTGCTTTTGTTCCGGCCCTCCGGTCCAGTTTAAGAACACATTGTGGCCCTCGAGTCAAAAAGTTTGCCCACCCCTAGGCTACTCCCTTTTGGTGCTTGAGTTAGGATGTTGCATCACATAGGACAGCCTCGTAGCATGTAGACACAGCCTCGGAAACACAAATGCTGCTTTCCCAGGGGTGTGACGCACTTATGCTGTGTCTCAACCTAGAGCATTTGCAGAGTTTTCAGAGTGATGGATGATCTGTCCTAACTCAGGGCCCCATCCCTTGCTGTGTGTTCTCCGGAGGCTGTCACCACCCCTGCCTCATCCCAGTGAACCCCTAAGGCACCGTGGATGGAAAGCCCCATGTGACCTGCCTGTTGGCTGCTGCTGATGCAATGGTGTATCATTCAGCAGTCATTTATATGCCACGCAGGTCCGAGCGAAGCTGGAAAGTGCTCTCGGGAGCCAAATGCTACTGAGGCTTTTAATCTAAGCAAAGGAAGGTTTTAGTAGACATCAGCTTTTGGGGATGCAGACACTGCTGGTGGAGGAAGAGAAATCCTTTCTCTGCTTGCTGACTTTGCTTGTTTCTGATTTCAAAGGGGGAGAGACTGATGGGGAGTGTCTTAGGGAGGACACAGGCTGCTGCTTCTCAGAGGTCCCAGACTTACACACCCACAAGGGGACAGACAGCTTTGCAGCCAACTGTGGGTCTGGGTCAGAACAGGGACCCGGCCACATAGCAACAAGGCAACATGCAAGGGTCAGGGATAATCACATGTTGTTCCTCATTTCCAAGAGCAGAAAATAATGCCACACGGGTGGATTTCCAGCCCTGGAAAGCTGCAGAAATTGTACTCCAGCAAAGATTTGTGCATGACTTGGTCACTTGAGGAGAATCTATTCGGCAAAATGCCTGTGCACACACTATGTAAGTGCCCCGGATTCTTGCGAGAACCTTCACCAGGGCCTCGGTTGCCTAGGCGATAGCTTCTTGAATTAGTAAGAGCATTTCTGCTGCAGAGCCTGAGGCCTCGGTTCTGATGCCATTTCTCTGCAGAGCCCATCTGTATGGCATTACTGCCCTGGCTGCTCTGACCGGCCCTGAAGTGGGTGGGGCATGTGGTCTCCTGCCCCTTCCTGTGGAGGCTGGTAGGCAGCAACCACACAGGAGGCCTGTCCTGTCCATCTTCCACCTGCACTTGGTGCCCAGGAGTGGACTGAGCAGGGGGTTAACACCAGAACTCTGACTGCCAGCTTAACCATATCTTTTGATGGCTGACTGAGTGGTCCCTGGTGACATTTCAATGTTGCTAAAGAATTAGCTGCCCCAAGACAATGCTACCACAGCCTGGCATTTCTTGACATTAGCAACACATCTCTGGACCCACGTTTCTGTGCTCTCACTGGGATAAAGCTTTATGGTTTCTTTAACTTGCAAGCAAAGGGTTCATCATGTCACCATCATAGTGTCGCCGATTAGTGGAGAGCAGGGCTGTGCAGGAACCTGTGGGAAGGGTGACCAAAGTGGTCCACGTAGCCCAAGACACACCTGCCACCCCCCCCCACCCCCGCCAACTCCCAGGCATCCTTGGATGGTTGATCCCCTACTAGGGGGAAAGCAAGATTATGAAAGAATGAAAGAAGTCAGGGGCTCAAAGGGAATCTGGGCTTGTGGGATAGCATGGGGCATCTGCGGATAGCCAGAGAATACCTGAAGCATACTGTCCCCGGGGCCTGGGGACACATACTCTCGGAGTATATGATTTCAGATAACCCTGTGACTCATGTACTGGTAGCAGTTCCAGGCAGAGAATGGGGCGAAGGTGCCAGAAAGAGTGGGAGGGGGCACTTTCAAGTCTGAAAAGACAAAAGGCGACTGAGAAGCCCTCCAGGGACAGAGCGGCATCTAGGGAGGTGGGACCGGTCCTGGGCCAGGGCATAGCTTGGAAACCGAGGGCAGACATATCCAGGAAGGAGGAAGTTGTCAAACGGACAAGAAACTAAAACAAGGGGGGAAACTGGAATCTAATATTTGGCAACCCGTGAAACACTAATTAGAAATGGCAGCAGTGCAAAGGGGGTGGATGAGGAGGCTGGGTTTGGTGTTGGAACACGGAGCCGGCAGTCTGGTCATGAAAACCTTTTCCTCCCTCTCACCCTCACTGGAGACTCAGCTGTGCCTGGCATGGAGGGGGCAGGGAATGGGGACAGAGGGCGGGCAGCAGCCCGAGACGCTGCAGAGCCCTCTCCTCCTCCAGACAGGTGCTGGCAGGACACGCTGAGAGGAGTGGCCAGGGTGGTCATGCAAGGAAGCAGGTGTCATGCTTGAACGCGCAGAAGGAGCACTTAGGTTGGCACAGTTTGTTATACCCGTTGGCCTTTTCCACTCACAGATGGACTCTGCAAGTAGGGACACTTGATGGGCCTGGAGGGCACTGTTCCCTTGATGGCAAAGAGTCTTATTAGCACAAGCTACACGTGGTGGTGCCATCTCTCCTAACTGGACTTCCTGAACTCTGAGTCCATGTGGATGCCCATCCTGTCACAGAATGCGTAATTATAATTAGATTTTGTTTCTCACTCCAGGCAGCTGCAACTGACTGGTTGGGGCTGGCTGCCCAGAGGGCTGGGCTGAGTAGGAGTCTGAGGCCCCTTCCAGAACCAACAGGAATGAGGGTTGAGATTGCTTTGCCCTTTCTGCCAAAGGTGCGGACTTGCCGCTAATGAATGTCATCAGACCTGGCTTTCCAAAGCGTAGTTCTATAATGACATACCTTGAGGTTCCCTTGCAAATGGACCAGGCCCGTGCCTCTCAAAAATGTTTAAATCACTGGACTCCTTTCTTCAGATGGAATTTTACATGGAAACAGACCACAGCAGGGCTATTCTGGCCAAAGAGAGGAGAGAGGGCTGGGAGTTTCGTCTGCTCCCTCTTGCTCCTGAGACACCTCCGTGGAACACAGTTTGGGAGAAGAGGGCCAGGGAGGATCTCTCTGTGAGGGTGATATTTGAATTGAGACCTGAGAAGAGCTAGTTGAAGGCCATTTCAGGCAAGGGAACAGCAGGTGCAAAGGCCCTGGGGTGGGTACAAGTTGAGCTAGTTTCAGACACAGAATGCTCTTTTGTGTGGCGCTAGAGTGTAGGAAATGGTCGTGGGGGGTGAAGTCAAGGTAAGGTTCGCTCAAGTAAAGCCATACAAGCAGGGTAAGGGGTCTGGGTTTAATGCTGAGTGTGATAGGAAGCTCTTTGGGGTCAGGGAGGCAAAAATAGAAGGCAGGACAGCCGTTATCTATCCCAGTAGTGATATGAGAAATGACTGGGATGGCAGCTGTAAACATTTCAGAAGTTGGAGGTGCAATGGTATTGTGGGCTCGCCTTCTCACCTCAGGCACAGGGACCCAGGACAACGGGCCTCTAGGTTGAAGGAGACCAGGTGAGCACCCCGTCTCAGAATTCCTGTTCCACCTTCAAGTCCCTATTTCCCGTGGAAACCTTCCCCGGCTCAGCATGACAGTCCCTATCAAAGAGTTGACTCTCAGCGCTTACTCCTGGGTATTGTGCCTCTTTCCCTAGAGACCACTGGGTGCGGGAGGACCTCACGGTCTCTGCTCTCGCCCCCTGATCTCACCGATGAGTGGACTGAGGGTTCAGAGCTGCCGCTAAGCTCATCTCTTGATCCCACCCACTCTGCTGTTGTTTTCACTTCATCCACAACGTTCACTCATGAAATCCCCATATTCCCAACTAGATTATAAGCTTTCTCTTCATCTTTGTATTTGAGGTCTCATTAAAGATTTTTCCTCATCTTTGATCTCCCTCGCATCTAGCATAATGCTGAGCACAAACACACGTTTACCAAATATGTGCTGGCCAGCTGCTCTGCACATCATGGAGCTCACTACTGATGAACCCCCTGCTTCCTCCGCCCCATCACGGTTAGCCTGCCTCCCCACATGAGACCTGACGGCACTCAGCCTGAGTAATATTTTTTAAAGGGGGGTCCCACCAGTAAGTGTTTGAAATGCCTCGGAAGGCAAGGTTAGAAGAGGTAACATATGCAAAGCAGACTATGAGTCTTAATGGTGAGAAGTTTTTGACAGACTTCCCCGAGGTCGTTGGTTCCCCTGCTACAGGATTAGTGTGCTACGGGGAGCACTTTGGGGACCATTTTCCTACAGGAAACGGGAAAGGGTTTCCAGGGTTTGGCTGACCTGTTGGTGAATGGATTCAAGGAAAAACCCAATATTGTAGTAAGACATTATTTATCGAAAGAAAAGAATAAAGATATTTTTCTCTTTAAAGAAGTAGCAAATGGGGTGTTTTCTTCTGTCTCTCCAAAGACAGTGTATTTTTTAAATGCTTCAGAAACATGAACTGAATGCTTTCTGCCTCACTCCATTCTACACAAAACTCTACCGTATTATTGTTAAGTATTTTTTCAAAGGAGATGCTTCCACAGTGCATTCAACACTGGACAATTATTGGGGAGCAAGGAAGCTTCGATCCCTTAATAGTATTCTCTTCTCCATGAGCATTTCCCGATATTCAACTTGTTACCTGAACCTTTTCTTTTTTTTCTTGCTCAAGAAAATCAAAACTGTAATAATACTTCTCTCTTTCTCTCTCCCTCTCCTCTTCCCTTTCCTTCTCCATTCCTCCCACCCCCTATTTCTTCCCTTGTCCTTCAGGAACCTTCTGCATCATATCACTGTGCACCTGTGTGGCCGGGATCAACTTTGAGCTGTCACGCTACCCTCGCTACCTGTATGGACTCCCCGATGACATCAGCCATGGCTATGGATGGTCCATGTTCTGTGCGTGGGGGGGCCTGGGCCTCACACTCATCTCGGGGTTCTTCTGTACCTTGGCCCCTTCTGTCCAACCTGTCCCGAGGACCAACTGCCCTAAATCCAGACCCGAGAATGGGACAGTGTGCTAAAAACAAAACCCCATACATATATATATATATAAATATATATATAATATACATATATAAAACAAAACTAAATCCCGATGAGGCCAGTGCCAAGGCAGAGTGGAGGTGGCTCAGGCACCGCATCTCGTCGGACGTTGTGTGTGTTGCCTCATCACCGAGATGGGGAAGGCGTTCCCACCACGTGGCTCTTCCATCAATCCTTAACTTTTGGTTCCATGGTTCCCTGGAGACAGAGTGAACATCACCACTCGAGACAGCATCCGGATCCCCGTCTCTCATGAGGACGGGGTGGTGGGCGGGAAAGGGACAGTGCCAGGGGGCTGGAGAGACACCAATGTAGGGAAGGAAGTGCCACCCACCAGGCCAGTCACCCCAACAACGCTGATCATATCACAGAGAAGCGACACCCTTATTCACAGAATGTCACCAAACCTCCGAGGCCATGGCAGAACCACTCCTCCTGCTGCTCTTCCTGTCCTGGTCCCCTCCGGCCCACCAGTGACACACCAGAAGTGGAGGAGAGAACAAAGCAAGAAGGGAGTTTTCTCTTTGCTGCCAAACTTTTGGACAAAGTTCTAGAGGTGGGAAAGGGGGAGAGAACCACCTGCTGAGAGGCAAGATCTGCATCAATGAGAGGACACTTCAGCGGATGCTCAGACAACCCAGTCTTACCTTCCAGCTGCCTTACACCGCGTTCAATAAGAGGCCGCCCTGCCCCAGCCCCACCTGCACTCCCTGGGCAACCAGAGCCTTGGAGTGATGCTGTGATGTGTGTGTGTGTGTGTGTGTGTGTGTGTGTGTGTGTGTGTGTGAGAAACTACTTCGGGTGGTTCCCTTTCTTCCTTTTCACCTTTTAAAATGGAAATACTGCATTCTGACTGTTGTCTCTCTATCCATTGGGATGGTTTCAGGGCCCAGCATGGAGGCCCAGAGGCCAGGAAGACAATGAGGGGCAGGCCGACGTGGGTGCCAGTTCTGCAGCTTCTCCCTGGAGTGTGTGTGTGTGGCGGGTGTTTGCTGAGTGTGGGTTTTGTCATGTGCGTTGCATTTTTCTATTATTTTTAGCGCAGCTGAAATTCCAAGAGGGCAGAACCGAGAACACCACCACTGGGCGGAGGACCCTGCGCGTCTTCACACCTGGTCCTTGGACACCCCGGGCTCTAGTCCTCTCATTTCAGAAGTTCACGACTCATCTGGGCACAGGAGCGATGGGCAAAGAGGGGGACACGGTTCAAGAGGGAGGAGGAATGTGCCCTCCGCTGCTGTTGCACAAGCTTGTCCACCAAACAAGACCGTGTGCTCCCCAGCCTGGAAGCTGTCCTTCGTCACTGGACATCGACCACTTCCCTCGCGGCGACTTCTGTACAGATGAAAGAAAACGGGTCATGTGCAGGGAGAGCGCCTCCATGTCCCAATGGGCTCCAGTTTTGTATGATATTGTGTAAATTAATGGAGAACTCTTGACTCTTCCCAACCTTTTCCTTTCCCTCTTGGTAATCAAGGCCATGAATCCCCAAACAGCTGTCAGAGTGGCCAGCACCCAGCCGGTGCTTCAGGCTCACTTGAGTCCCTTGGCACACGGCAGATGATGGGCCACCACGTCAGCGTTAGGGGAGGATTCCGCCAGACGGAGCGGGCAGGAACAGCTGGCAGCCAGCTCAGTGACCCTGCTGGGGCAGAGCAGCCCTGCTGGGGAGTCCAGGAGAGTGTCCCCCAGCTCCGCAGCCATGGGTCAGCCATGCAGCTGAGAATCCCGTTGCTTCAGAAATAAATATGCTTTGGGAACGTGGCCAACCACTCAGCAGCCTTCCTCCCCACCCAGGAACTCTGTTTCATCTATCTTCCTCCACCTTTTCTCACCTACTCATCACTTCGCATCTGCCTCTCCCACCCGCCAGGCCGCTAGTCTTGCCTGTCTTCTCACCTGCTCTTTTTTGACTGTGTGTGTATGTAACTCACATCCGGGTAGGACATGTGTGGTGTGCATGAATGGGCCTGAATGTGGGTCTCTGGATGTGCGGTTCTCTCTGGTGCATTTGTGTATGTTTGTGCCAATATGTATCTGACACAGGTGTGGGTGTACTCTTCAAGACTTCCTTGCCAGCAACACCGATCAGCTTCTGCAAAAGGTCCTGGGTGTGAGTTCCCAGTGCTGGGCACTGAGGGGTGAAAGGTGTAGCGGGAAACGCTGTTAATTTCCAACTCAGCATCTAAAGATTGTTCCTAAAACAAAGGATTTGTTCTACAAGAAGGGAAATAATTTTCAGGAAAATCCAGCTTTCGATTGTACAGGAAATTGTTTAAATGTTTTTCTTTGAAAAGTTAGATTTCCCTCTTAAGGGGAAGGGCATACTTGGGCTTGAGGAAAAGTGAGGAGAAGTATCTCAGATTGAGAGGCCATTGTCTTCCTTCCAAGTGTCTTGAATGGGCTCCACCGAGCAGAGAATGAATGAGTGTCCATTTGGGGCAGGTGGCTTTTGTGTGACCCGACCCAAGTTCTACATGTTTTCCAGTTGCAGGAAAATGGGGAAAGAACCCAAATGGGGCAATTTTCGATCAATCATTTAAACTTTTATTTAGTAACCATGTTTGAGGAGGCTGCCTCACAGACCCATCAGTATGTACTAGCATACCCTCCTTTTTTTTATGCCATGCTTGCGAAACTATATCACCCACTCTCTCCAAGTATTAATCTTTATGAGAGACCATTAACATAGCTTACTGCCTCCTTTTGAAACCTTCCTGAAATATTAGGAGGACTCCTGGGAAAGAAGTACCATATGGGCTCTCAAGTCACCAGCAGCAGCATAGGAGCTTTGAGCTGCTGTTTTTGGTAATGGGGCCAGACATGTACAGACCCCCCACACTCTCGGGGGTCTGATCCTGCTCGGGGCCCCAAAAGTGCCCAGCCATGTGGCCAGGATATAAGGCCTTGCACAGAGAGCAAGTCCTGGCCAATGGGAGAACTTCCCAAGTAACCAGCATAGAAGCTGGAGCCCAGATTAAAACATGCCACTCCAAGCAGTTGATGAAGCTTTGTGGTATGAGGTGGCTGAGGAAGAAGAGAAGGAAGAAAGGGAGGCGAAAGAAGGGGGAACCTTGACCATAAGACTCTAAGTCAGATTCTGCTAACTCTGTTTCATTGTACAACCCAACTTTCTGAGGGACTTACGGTCCACAACTTCACTAAAGCCCCAGCCCCAGTCCAAGTCAAGTTCAAATTCCTTAACAGGTGAGCATGCAAGGTCTATTTTGAGCTCCATGCACATCAACCTGGAGCATGGGGCCACTTCAGCGGTTATTTTCTTCCTTACCCTATGAGTTTGAGGGTTCAAAAAAGTGGGGTGTCTGCCTGGAAATAGGTCCTATTTTTTTCTCCCCACGTTGGTAGTTATGGTTCCTTCTTTCATTTCCTGTTCCTCCATTCACTGCTATTTTCCTTCTGCATTAACTTGGTCAATTAAAATAGTTAAAGAATTTGTCTCTAGAGAGGCTCATACTCTCCAAGCAGCCCCTTTCTTGTATGTTGTGGCTCTAGGTTTTGTAAGGAGGTCTGTGGCTCCTGGTCATCAAAATACAAAACATTCTACCATGTGCCTGTTCCAGCTTCACCCCTAGTCTTTCAACAAACAGCTCTACCTTTCAGCTTCAGGGATTATGAAGTCATCAAGACTCAATAACGCCACCAAATCAAGACCACACATCCCTAGGCAGCACCCTGGGCCCTGGGGCCCCTTTGGTCGATTCTCTTGCTGGGGATAAGGGAAGAAGATAGTCCATGGCTCTGGGACTAGGCTCTACATCTTAATAGTTATCCACAGTCATAGGAGGCCTAGAATGAAGTCATCACATTTTTTTGTGTGTGCTGAGTTAGTGGGAGGATATGCTGCTTTAGTCTCTGAAGTTGCTCACCCAAGTCAGATGCAGAATAATTAAATCAAATACATCACACAGTGACTTTGAGAATTGATTGTGTTCTTCAACTGGCTTATTCTGAGAGCATTCATCAACTGTTTTCAAGTATCTTGGGAGAAGGAGTGGGAAGAAGTACACTCTGGTCATCTTTGGTGTGGTTTTGTGGGAGATTCTTGGTTGATTCTTTCCGCTAAGGTGAAGCCAACTTTCTGAAAGTTGGGACCAGCCACCCTAAAGGACATAGCTACCCCTTTCCAGGGAAATACGATGAATCATCGTGAGAGGTGATTTCATCACAGATAAGAATGTTTGGTGCATACCAGCCAGGTTGACTTCTGTGCTGTCTTCCAGCTGGTATATACTTGAGTAAGGGGGCAGGTTTCTAAACAAGTCTACCTAAGCTGATGGACACAAACGATTCTGGTGTCTCTCAAAGCAGTCAACTTGGTGGGCTGTGTTTGCCCTCTTTCTGTTGATGCTGCCATGGTGCAAAATGTTTCTTAAAACATTGTTAGTTCTTAGGCTATATTATAATTGGCTATTTAACACCCCCCCAAAATAGTACTGCTCACTGTAGAAAATTAGAAAAATGGAAAGATGGTTCATAATTCCATTTCTCACAAGGGTCATTGCCCCAACAAGCCCTGGTCAGTGGTTGCCTCTGGTTTGGAAGTTGGGACTAGGAGGGTCATCCATGGTTGCAGAACCACGCTGGTCTGTGTAGAATTGACCTTGACTGTGTTCGTGGCAGCAAGGGCACAAGGCTCTGAGCCACCAAAGATAGCAAATAGGCTTTTGACAAAGCTCAATACCAGTGCTGAGTGGCAGGCTTGGAACAGAGCTAAAAGTTTCTACTTTGGGATTTTTCTTTTCTTTCTCTCTCTTTCTCTGAGTGCCATCTCAATCTAATTCTAGGTGTAAGAGCACTGAAGCTAGAGTAACTCAGTAATTAAGCTACACTTGCATAACTCCGTTACTGTAAACTTCATTTCAGCTCTGCACTAAAATGATTTGTGACTCTGGGCACTGTGTTTTCTCCATACTTGAATTTCCTCGTCCACAAAATGAGGACAGTGATAACACTTTACCTCATGGTACATTAAGGGTGACAAAGACACTGCAAAGTGATTTGCAAACATGAGGTGTCACATAAATTATGCACTGTTCAAATTGCCCTGCGGCACAGGGTCCCCGCTTGCTGAAAGGATAATGTAGAGTGAGAAGTCATCTTGGCCGCTTGTCCACGTAAGCACACGGGAATTTACTCCATCATTCAGGTCCTTCAGCGGTATTGGCTCCCTAATCAACCCACTCCCAGGCGCTCTTCCTTTTGCCCAAAGCCAATTTTGCAAACGACATCCTCAAACCCTCTTGCTTATGCCCAGAGGTGACAGAATGAGTAAACCATATGGAGCAAACAGCATATATGAGCTAACACAGCTATTAACCAACGCACAGGTCAATGCCTTATTTTCTTCTTTACTATTCTCACATTATTTCTAGCTGTACATGCCTTAGCGGTGGGAGAAGATCAGATTCTAAAACATTTTAACGATCTGTTCAGTTTGAGATTGGGAACAAGGGTAAGGAGCTGGGGTCTCTCTCTTGTCAGTGGGTGAAGCTGAAGGCATCAGCAGAAGCGCATGGGTTCTTATAGGAATTCCTTTGGAGGGGTGCCTCCCCTGGGGACGTCTCTGGGTAGAATCCTGTTTTGGAAAAACTGAACCTTAGGTTCTACACAAGGAAAGAATGAACTTCCGGGAGGGTTTGTAAACTTTGCTTTGCAGTAAGGTTTTGGTGTTCTTGAGAGACCTTCTCTAAGACGCAGCCATGTCATTGCTCCCTAAATGGATGGAGTCCCACCAGCCATAGCAGGTGTTTGTTCACTATTGAGAACCAGAGAACTGGGTGTGAGCTTTCGGGTGGCACAGCGGGAGCTCAGACCTGGCTTCCCTTTGACAGACACCGACCTCAGCCATCGCAACTCCTCTTCATTCCCAGGGTCTGGGTGTTGCTCCTTGTGGAATCCTGTGTCCCTCTGTCCTCTCCTGCCTCCCATGTCTCCTTCTGGTTAAGCCTCTCCCTTCCTTTTCTGGTCCCCTCTCCAGCCTGGATGGATCAGGGTGTCTGTGCTGTGAATGGGATGATGCCTTTCTTGTGGAGAGCGCTCACTAACTCATTCTCATACTCCTGTCCCGTTTCCACCCCTGGTGGGGCTGCTTTGCTACTCAAGACTATCTGTAAAAAATGTACAAATAAAAGTGGGACATTGAACATAAGGGGGAGGGGCTTGAGACTAAACGAATGCATTGATGTAGCCCTCCGTTTTCTGAGGACTTGTGTGGCTGTCCCAGAATCCTGACGGGTGGGATTGGAAGGGAGGGAGGCCATGGGCAATAGGACTTTTTTCTGGGTTGTTTCTCTGACAGTCCTTAGCGTGTGCTTGTAACTCTCTGTTCCAAAGGGTTTTGCCTTTAAAGTAAACTATATTTTCCAAAAGTGAAAGCAAGTCAGTAAGGTCCTAAGTGTGAAGGTGACCGTGAAGGTCAACACAGAGACCTGATCCTAGGGTCGCAGGAGCAGCTTTGTCACGGGCTTGCTCGAGGCCTTGGGCACGTCTTGTTACCTCACCACGTCTCCGTGTCCTCTCAGCCCAAAGGGGAGACCATGGGGGGCTCCTGGGCACCAGGTCTCCTTGGCCATCCTGCCCTTCATTTTAGAGAGGCCTCGGGCCCACACAGGTGTGTGCTTATTGTCGCGGAGGTACTTGTGGAGAGTTCCTTCCTGCTGCTGCTCACCTCACTTCCGGTCCTCAGAAAGTAACCTCAAGGTCACGGACAGCTTGCGCTCAGAGTCCAAAGCCTTCGATCTACCTTTCATTCTCAGATGCCTTCCCCCCCGACTTTGACCATCTCATTTACTGTTGTTATGGACAGAGTTTTGCTATGCTGGGGTAGGAGGAAGACTATCAAATATCAAAGGACATGATGCATGGGAATTGCTTTGTAATCTGTGACTCACCACACAGACCTGGCTTGTGGTGTCAGGAGTGGGAGTCTGGCTAAGGGATGCTGCCAAATCAGAACGAAGAAATATCCGGCAGGTGGTGGGGTCAAGGCAGTGGGCCGCAGAGGGTGGGTGGCGGTGGGATTAAGATAAAAAAAAAAAACTCTTTGGAGGGAAAATGGCAGGATCACAGAGCATCCTCAGCATGGCAGCAGAGAAGGAACCCCAAAAGGCAGGAAGGGCACCCTGAAGTACGAAGAAGTAGGAAAGAGCAGTGTGGGTGATCTTATAACACAGAGCCGCCTCCCCCCAGGACTGAGGGGACTAGCACCCCGGAAACGGGGTTCACACTAGGCTTGGCCAGGACTTAACCCCTCTCGCTCCCGTGCCTTCTTCCCAAACCTTCCTCTTCTCTGAAGGTCCACGTGATCAGCCCTGGGACCAGCTTCAGAAGGCAGTGTAATCCAGTGCGTCTCACAGAGATACAATGTGAGCCACATGGGCAATGCAGATATCATTCAAGTAATGATCAAAATACCAGGCCCATTTTTCAAAGTCCAGAGAAACAGGTGAAATTCATCTTAACGCAGATTTTAACCCAGCATGTCAAAACTGTTATTATTTTAACATGGAATCGATATAAAAAAAATTACTGAAGTATGGTAATTTTTTTTGAATGAAGCCTTCAAAAATCTAATATGAATTTTATTCTTAGAATACATATCAATTTGGATCAGCCACGTTTCCAGTGCTCAGTAACCCCATGTGGCTACTGGCTACCACACAAGACAGCAAGGATTTACTCTTTGTCATCAGACTGAAGGGGATCGGAGGGCTCCTCACCCACTTGTCACTCCGATCTCACATCGGGCAGAGGGTGGAGGCCAGTGTTGGCTCAGAGTAGAAAGAACAGGAGCCATGTCCAGGCTGCCATCCTGGCTTCTGCCTGTTTGGTTAGAGGAGAAGGCCAGTGCTTGTCAACTACATGTCACACCTTACCCCAGAGGGGTATCAGCACTGCCCCTGGTGGAAGTGACCTGTCCACGAGGTCCTGGAGGCCAAAGCAGGCCACTGTCTTCAGCGACAGGAGCATCAGCTTACCCCTTACCCAGGCTCCCGTTCTCTTATGGTGATGGATGGGGCTGTGGGCGGGGTGGGGAGAGACCTCTTTTGTCAAGAATGAAGATCTCCACAATCTTTTGTCAGCTGATCCTGTCACCTGCTAACAACATCTCACCGATATTTGGAGCTGTTTGCTCAATCCCTTACTTCCCAAAAGTCAAATGCTAACAAGCGATACTCTGGGAGGAGCAGTGGCTGCAGGCAGACGGGGTCTCCTAGGAGGTGGTGGTGACAAGCTCGGTCCTCTGCCCTGACACTTGGTCCACCATTGCCAATCGCTTCCCTGCCCGGGACCTTCCTTAGATTTCAAGAGACCTCTTTTGTTCAGGGGGAGAAAAAGAGACAAGTAGCAAGATCTTAGTGCAGAGAACAGACTCAAATGCAAGCGAGCAACCCCTCATTCTCAGCGCCTTTCAAAGAGCCTGTATGTCAAGGTTTGACTCATTTACAATGGAACATTCTGAGCCTTGTGTTAACTGAGCGAAAGAGATTGGAGCTGATTTGGTATGTTTTATATATATATATGGTTATTAGACAGGGACCAGAGCCGACAAAAGTCTCAAAACACCTGGAGTGTTTATGGTCCACCAGATTATTGCTCAGTCAATATAAATTTATTTACCTTTAATTTGCATAGTGTTTTCTGATTGGTCAGACAAGGAGTGGTGTGTACTGCAGGATTCCAACAAGCCTCTGCCCTTGGAGGTAGCAATTCCTGTGGTTATTGGTGCTAAAATAAGATTAAATATTATGTTAATTTGTTCTGATACGATGTGAATAAATGTGTTGTTTAACCTTAACAAGAATGCTACATCTTATCAGATCTACTGTACTGTCTGTTCCTTCTCATATTAATTAATTACACGAAAGGTGATCCAAGCCAGATCCTGAAACTATTGTGCTATTCTGAGAGGTGAATTTCACAGGGCAGTGGGAGGGGGGTGAAAAGGGAAATTGCCGGGTTCCTGTGACTTTGCAAGGACTGAGGAAGCAGAGAGCACCTGGGGACTTCACTGACTGCATCGTGCAATTTTCTTTTTCAAATTGGCAGAAATATTGTATTTCCATCGATTGAAGAAAAAAAAGTGTCTGGTAATTAATTAAATGACTTGTTCATGGAAAAAATAAAAATAAATAACCTGTCAGTTGTGGAATGTAAACTGATTAAACAATTAAATAAAGAAGATCATGTTGTGTGTTTTAAGCGGTTGTATCTGCTTGGGGAAGGGGTAGGCACTGTCCTATTTGATGGGGATACTGTTTTTGAACACTGTTTTGTGTAGAAAAAAATAGAACAACTGTCATGTAGATGGCAGACTGAAAACTGGTCTTGAGGAAAAACAGAGAGGGTTTCAGAAGAGAAAAAGAAGAAGTGACTGCTCTTTTTCTCCTGTTGCTGACATTAATAACTTCTAAAATATTTTTTAAAATATATTTCATTGATTTTTTTTACAGAGAGGAGTGAGAGGGAGAGTTAGAAACATCGATGAGAGAGAAACATCAATCAGCTGCCTCCTAAACACATCCTACTGGGGATGTGCCCGCAACCAAGGTACATGCCCTTGACTGGAATCGAACCTGGGACCCTTCCATCCCCAGGCTGATGCTCTATCCACTGAGCCAAACTGGTCAGGGTGACATTAATAACTTTTTAAACAGACTTTATAAGATACTTGAATTTCTGGTTACATTCTAACTCCTGGGCCTGCTTCGTCCTAGGAGAGAGCTTTGTCTCACATCTTCCCCATGTCTGGCCCTAACTCAGAATTACACACTTCCTTTCTACCCATGCGCCTTTGAAAAGTTTCTGGCTCATCTCTTGGTCAGACAGCTAGGGAAGAAGGGAGGATGGTGGGTGTCAGTCAGCATCTCTAGTCTTCAGGAAGAGAAACTGTCTCGAAGGGGGAAAGTGACTTACTGAAAGGACATGGGTAGCTGACAGCCATAGCACAGGCAGGAAGAAATGGGCCAGGTGGTCATCACCGGTGCCCTGTCCGTTCTGGACCCCACGGGTGCCGCTGCCGGACTCTGGCCCCCTCAGCTGGCTGCTGCCCTGGAGACCACACGTTGCTCTGTCACCGTGTTCGTCAGGATGAACCCCAGGCCCCTGCTTCTTTCAGAATCCAGAAGGTGCAGGAAAGGGGGGCAGGAAAACAGGCTGAGAGCCTTTAGCTTCTCACTTGGGTGGTAAGCTCTGCTCTCTACCAAGATTCAGTGTTTCCCAAACTTTTGACATATGTGTACCCCTTCTATAATTTTCGTAATGCTGAGTACCCCTCATCAAAAAAAAGGATGTATTTTAATAACAATTAAAATATTTATTTTTTTTATTTTTTTGGTACATATACAAAATAATAATAAACGAAAAATAAAATTATTCATAATAAAATATAAATAACATTTATTTGCACACCGGACCATCTCACGCCTCACAAGACTGTCTTGACTTGACTCATGAGAACGTAGAATTAGGTGCAGCTAAGCACGGTGCAGTGTGTATCCCTACCAAACTCCGGTGCAACGCGTACCCCCACCAAACTCTTCCCGTACCCCTGGGGGTACGCGTACCACACTTTGGGAAACACTGGATTAGACAATCCCCCAAACCGAGGAAGAGACGCTGATGGTGGACAGTGAAGGAGTGATGTCCGTTAGAGGTGGGACAACTGAGGGAGCGGGCGTGTCCCTGCCTGAGAGGGTGCTGCAGCAGCTCCATGGCGCATGCATAGCGGCCAAGTGGATGGATGGATGAATCGTGACAGCGAGGAGCACTGTGGTGGGTGCTTCTGCCGAAAGATGTGCATGTTGTTGGCTGTTGTACAAGAAGGCCTGCATAGATTGAGTTTGGAAGAGGAACACTATTAGAAGCCGTAGAATTATTTTTTTTAAAGGAACATCCTGGAAGCAACGGAAATAACCAATAAAATGTCTCAAAAGTAAGAGCAGGTCAAAGGTAAATATAGAATGTGTGACAGGAAAGGTGTAAGAGTGGAGAAGAACTCAAAGGCATGAGCCAGAATCCTAAGGGTTTCCTCCCCTCCTTGGTAGCCATGTCTCTTGAAAGAGAAAGAATGGAAACCCCAACTAATCTTTTTTTAAAATTATATATATATATATATATATATATATATATATATTATTGATTTTACACAGAGAGGAATTGAGAGAGATAGTTAGAAATGTCGATGAGAGAGAAACATCGATCAGCCGCCTCCTGCACATCCCCCACTGGGGATGTGCCTGCAACCAAGGTACATGCCCTTGACCAGAATCGAACCTGGGACCTTTCAGTCCGCAGTCCGACGCTCTATCCACTGAGCCAAATCGGTTTCGGCCCCCAACTAATCTTAAGAGACGAGCAAGGACTGTCAGCAGATGGGATGGAGGAGCTGCCGGCCAGGGTGGGGGTGCGGAGGACTGGGTGCTGTTTCCACAAGGCCCTGTGCCTGTGCATGTGCTGCAGGGGTGGGTGGAGGTGCCAGCAGCTGTTGGAGCATCATGCCTGGATGCTCCGGGGTGAGCCACAAGGAAATAAACAGGCTGGTTCTCCTTTTTCCAACAAAGCACAACTTTGATTTCTGTGTCTGTGATGAATTGTGCAGTCCACTGGGTTTGACACACCTATCCTTCCTCACCTCGGCGCCTGTGCCTCCAGACACAAAAGTCCCTACAGTGGCAGCTGTTAAGTAATTGGAGGAAGCCAGCTCCAGGAACTGTGACCAAGTCCCCCAAAGACCAGGGTGGTCCATGGAGGGGCACTCTCCTCTGGGAAGCCTTCCTGGATGTCCATTCTGCTAAGTGCTCTTCTCCCAGCTTCCTGGGGCCATGCTGTGTCCCCCACATGGCACTTTGCACTTCCAGGTAAAATTAGTGTTTTGGGGGGACCTCCTCAGGAACTGGGTTATATTGAAGGACGGGGGTTCTGACTTCATTTTCATATCCCAATGAATAGTAGTGCCTGGTGTGTAGTAAGCGCTCAGGAAACACTGATCTGAACCAAACCAGTCTTCCCCCACCCACTCAAGTTGGGCCTCGGTGATGGTGTTACATTCTTGTTTAAGTGAGTGTTATGGGGGCGGGGGGTCTTCGAGACCGCTTCAGATTCAATGGTTTGTGAGAAGGGCTGACAGAACTCAGAAAAGCTGCTTATACTATTGGGCATGGTTTGTTACCCAGGAAGGATTCAGATTAAAATTGGCAAAGGTAAAAGGTACATAGGGTGGAGTCGAGGAGAGACAAGACACAGCTCCCAGAGTCCTCTCCCAGTACCTTTGTGCAGACAGCACCTAAGTCTCACAGCCACGCCATGTGACAGTGGGAGAATGGCCACCCAAGCCTTCGAGTCCAGGGACTTGGGGGAGGTCGGTCATGTCAGGCTGGAGCACCCTGACATATAGCTGAGCCTTGAGGCCCTCGGAGGTCAAGCTGCTGCCTCCACCATCCATCACACGGTGAGCAGAAGCTGTCTAGCATGGTCCACGTGAGTCAGGTAAACACAGACACTCTGATCAAGAAGGATATCCCAAGTGTTTACAGGTTATTTCCCAGGAGCCAGGCGAGGGCCAGACCTTTCTCTGGACTGCGCAGGGTTTGCGCAGCCCAGGCCTGCTGAGCAGCCTTTTCCTGCACATTAAGCTCCGTGACACATGGGATCAAACAAAGCGTGGGCCTCTCCATGTTAATGCTCCTCCCCAAGTATTCTAGATCCCTTCCCCTTCCCCTCCACCTCTTCAGATAGGTCTGGTCCCTGGGCTTCTTTGCAGATTATTTGCCAAGGTTCCTTGTTCCTTGCCAAGGTGCCCTTTCTGTCCCTGTTGCTTCTCACGCGGCTCCGTGTGTCCCTCACCAGAAGGTGGTGGGGAGAGCCGAACTGCCCTGGGATCTTTCTCCATGCAGCTTGTGTCATTGGCCCCCTCCACCTGTCTTCTTCTATGGATGCCAATGGGTATTCCAACACCTATCCCCCCACTCTACTTTAGGAAATGGAAGAGTCAGCCCCTATGAGAGGGCCTGGCCCATCATCGTTCCTCAGAGCCTGTCAGCCTCCCTTCACCCACTGCACAGTTTGTCCTCTTTCAGTATTATGCAGGTTCCAGATTGCACCCCCTAAGAAGGGTTTCTGGACTGAAACCTGCCTGATGTTCCACAGGTACTGCGCTCACTCACCACTTGTGAACAGTGGACACTGATAATGTAAATGCAAACACACTTATTGTATTCAGCTACTGTTGAATCAATATCACTATCTCATACAGGCATTCGGCTTTGTAAAATAAAGTCATGGTTTGAAATTTGGTTCAGTCGAGGAGAAAATCTCATTGAAAATACTCATTTCCTTTGTGAGAGCGCTTCCTTTTCTGGGAGCGAGGGAAATGCTCTAGATTAGAACCTTGAGGACAAAGTATGGTCCTCGGACCACCAGCAGCATCACTTGGGATCTTGCTAGAAATGAAGACTCTCTCGTCCCACCTCAGACCCACTGGACCAGAACCTGCATTTTAACGTGATCTCCAGGTGACTGCACTGGTCTGGAACATCTATTTACCTGGCTATATGATTTGAAAGTTTGTTTCAACACTTCTGCTAATATCTTTTATCTAGGATAAAGATCACAGGAGGCTTTCAAAGGACAGTGAACAGTATAGTTTCCTTCTGAGATTTCAAAGCCACACCTGAAGAGGTATGATTTTTAACTCCTATCCAAAGAAAGATCGTTTCTGCTGGGTGTAACCCTGGTTTTCAAGGTAAGTACCAGGAGAGCAAGGCCAAGTAATTGGGTTTTGTTTTGACCAATGAGCAGGTGTCAGGCAGCAGTAGCTCGGGAGCAGCTGTCTCTGAGCAGGCGTGCGTGGAGCCACATGGTTTGCTGCTGTTGAAGCGCAGCCAGTGAGACCCTGGGGGAGGAACTTCCTTTCTTCTTTCCTAGGACAGCCTGGACCTGTCATATCAGTTCCTTTGTGACTGTGTGAGCTTGATGGCAGAGCGTGAGTTTGTGACAGTATAACTCACTGATTTATATGCAAGGACTCTGGAGTCAGACTGCTTGAGTTCAAGTTTGGCCCCACCTACTGGTGGTGTAACCTAGGGCACAATGTTTAACACCCTGTGCCTCACTTTTCCTCTGAGTAAGAACAATAATATATATCCTGTGGGGGTGCTATGAAGGTAAAATGGGTTAATATTAGCTTAAAATGGTGCCTGGCACATAATAGGATATATATATATATATATATATATATATATATATATATATATATATATTTCAAATTCTAAATGGCCCATGTGAAGTCCCACTGACTGATGAGACCTGGTGGGAAGATGTGACTCGGGACTGAACCTTAGAGCCTTTTTTCAGAGTGGCAGTGGAAGGGACTTTCAGCAGAGCCTCACTGTGGAGGTGCTGGTGGTCCTAGTAGCCTGGGAAACAGGAAGGCCTATCTCCATGATCATCCAGTGGCATCACTGTGGCCTGACCGTCCCCTGTCAGGGTGAGACACTAGTGATTGGCTACAGCCCCTGTCACAGCAATGTCCACGGTTCTTCCCCCTGGTCTGGGCGGGACTGCAGTGACCCCTCTGTGCTTTCTCTGTATCTCCATCTCGCAGTTGTTGGAACAGGATAAAGAGCTCTGGACCGTCCCTCTCCCACCAATGAGGCGGAGGTGATGTGGGAAGGTTTTCCCATACGCTCTCAGCTCTTCTTGTCACTGAGGTTTGGAACAAGGGGGTTCACCTTGGAGGCAGAGGGTCATTCTTAGCTTTTCCTCCCCTGTTTCCCTACACTACCCTTTACATTTTGGCAGTGTGCCATATAAGTCAAGAGAACTAACTTAGTTTTATTTTGTAAAATAAACTTTATTTTTTAGAATATCTTTACATTTATACGCCAGTGGGTGGCTTGGCTAGTTAGAGCATCATCCCATACGCCAAATGATTGCAGGTTCAATTCCTATTCAAACACAGAAAGGGGTTGTGGGTTCATCCCTGATTGGGTGTATAGGGGAAGCAACCAATCAATGTTTCTCTCACATTAATGTTTCTCTCTCTCTTTGTCCCTCCTTCTCCCTCTAAAAAAATCAATGAAAACATCCACTGGTGAGGATTTTTTTTTTAAGTTTTAAAAAATTAATCACAGAAAAGTGGCAAAGATAGTATAGAGTCCCATGTACCTCCCATTCAGCTTTCCTTATTATTAACATTTCTCTTTTTTAGTATATTTTTATTGATTCCAGAGAGGAAGGGAGAGGGAAAGAGAGAGAAAAACATCAATGATGACAGAGAATCATTGATGGACTGCCTCCCACACACCTCTCTCCCCCCCCTCCCCCCACTGGGGATTGAGCCCGCAACCCGGGCATGTGCCCTTGACTGGAATCTAACCTGGGCCCCGTCAGTGTGCAGACCAATGCTCCATCCACTGAGCTAAACTGGCCAGGGCCATTATTAACATTTCACAGTGGTGTGGTATATCTGTTGCAATGAATGAATCCATGTTGATACATTATTATTAACTAAAGTCGTACTTGATTCAGACCTCCTTCCTTTTACCTCATTTTCCTCTTTCTGTTCCAGGGTCTCATCCGGGAGGCCATGTCACCGTTAGTCGCCATGGCTCCTTGGGCTCCATGTGGCTCAGACAGTTTTCTTGGACTTTCCCTGGTTTTGACCTTGACAGGTTTGAGGCACACGAGGCAGGTATCCTGTAAACTGTTTCTCCTCTGGGATCTGTCTGATGTTTCTCTCATGATTAGACTGGGTTAGGAGTATTTATGGGGTCACATCAGATTAAGGGTACCTCCTATCAGCATGACTTGCTGGTTGATGTTGACCTTGATCACCTGGCTGAGCTTGTTTGCCAGCTTTCTCTGCTGGAAAGCCCTCTTCCCCTTGCCAGCGTGTCCTCTTTGAGAGCAAGTCTCTCCACACTTATGCTACCCCTCCCTGAGAACTAACTTTTTCCCTGGCCCTAATAAAACAAAAAACAAAATGGTGTTACTTATAACTAAAACCAATTATTTTTATTGTTCTTTTACATTTATATTCCACTCCCCCAACTTTTATATTTTTTTAAAATATATGTTTATTGGTACCAGAGAGGAAGGGAGAGGGAGATAGAAACATCAATGATGAGAAGGAATCATTGCTTCCTGCATGCTCCCTACTGGGGATCAGGCCCTCACCAAGGGCATGCGCCCTGACCAGGAATTGAACCATGATCTCCTGGTTCATGGGTCAGTGCTCAACCACCGAGACACACGGGCTGGGTCATTCACCTAAATTTCAAACTTAAACACTTAAAGTCACTTGAATAAATACAGTCATTAAAAATAGAAAAGTACTTCAGACTTGCAGATTAGTCCCAAGAGAGGGGGTAACCATTTTTCTCAAAAATTTTTATTGTATCAAAATCATTCAGAGAGCATTGTTTTTGAGCATGTATTTTGTGGCACAGTCCTGGGCCACAGACCAGAGCAATGAGCAGAACAGACAGGTATCTATGCCTTTAACGAGCTTATGGTGTAGTATGGCCATTGGAGAGACTGATAATAGAATAAGCAGCCATCAACATGGTGATGAGTTCTTTGGAAATCAATAAACCAGAGAACGGAAGTGAAAATGCTTGGGTGAAAAGATCAGGATGGGGAAGCAATCTGTAACCCAGGGATATATGTGCAATGGCCCTGGATCAATCCTTAGAAAACAGAAGGCAAAGGGAGAGTTCAAGAACAAGAAAATCCATTCTAAGGTGACTAGTCAATGCCACTTTACTCCACCACTCTCTTTACACAACTTTGTGAGGCAAAATAAAATGTTCTTCATTCTGTGACACTGAGGAGCCATGATTCACATTACCTCCCCATAGCCCAACTTCTTAGTAAGGATTGGGCCTACCAAGTAAAAGGGAGATTCCTCTGACTCCCTCCAGCCCTGAGAATAAACCACTGAGATGGGCCTTCAAAGGCATTTTGTGAATGGAATTAACATATCAGGCACTGTGGACCCTAGGCCAACACAGGTCTTCACTGTCTGTATTATAACATATGGTCCTCCAGCTACGACACTGCAATTCCACCACTGTGTACTTTGGGGTCCCTTAATCATTTTAAAGACTTGGTGAACCTCTCTGAAATTTTAGTCATTGGTTATCTTCTGAAGATCTTGTCCACAAGACAAATATTGCTATTTGAGAAGAAAAGGGAAACATTTCAAAAGATGTAAAGTTATGAGGGTTCAATCAAGACAAAGAAGCTTTTCTTCTTTTATTAAAGATTTTTTAAAATTGATATTTGGAGAGAGAGGAAGGGAGAGGGAGAGACAGAGAGGGAGGGAGAGAAAGAGAGAGAGAGAGAGAGAGAGAGAGAGAGAGAGAGAGATCTGTTGGCTGCCTCTTGCATACCCCCAACTGGGGATCGAACCTGCAGCCCGAAACCCAGGTATGTACCCCAACCAGGAATCGAACTGGTGACCTCTGGGTGCATGGGATGATGCCCAACCAATTGAGCAACACTGGCCTGGGCAAGACAAAGAAGCTTTTCATATTCCATGTTCCTCATCCCCCAGTGGAATCTTTGACATTGGTTTTTATTTTCAACAGGCCCCAAATTCCTTGGATGTTTACCACCATAATTGGTGGTTTCAATAATCTGAACCATGTTGTAAGATTGTGAGCCTTAAAATATATTATCTCTGAGGTTCATAGACTAGAGCTGTAATAGGTTAGGAACAAAAAATAATAATTATCAAATTATCAAATATCAAAAGGTACTATTGAAGAACCCCCAAAAGGTACTATTCAGAATATAAATACCTATGCAAAGTAACTCTCATTAATTCTGATAGTCATAAAAAACAAAGTGGCCTTTAGAAAGTACTCTAGCTATCCAAGCTTGAGAACTTGGCTTCTAGTCCCTAAAGGTCTTCCTTTGAATATAATTTTCAAATGTTGAAGGATTGGTCTTCATCTACCCTATAAAGAGGACTAGGCAAAAGTAAGGTCTACTTTAGCTTTTTATAAGGCCAAGCATGGACTCATCTTACTGAATATCGCATATCAGGGCATATACATTTTCTTCTAGAATAACCCAGTTCCTCTGATACTGAATACTTTTCTGATACTAAAATATACAGTGGCTTCTAGCCATTTTAAACTTTTTTAAAAAAAATTTCTTTTATTGATTTCAGAGAGGAAGGGAAAGAAAGAGATAGAAATATCAATGCTGAGAGAAACATCATTGAGTGGCTGCCTCTTGTACATCCCCACAGTGGGATCAAGCCTACAACCTGGGCATGTACTGGGAATTGAACTGTGACCTCCTGGTTCATGGGTTGATGTTCAACTGCTGAGCCACACCATCTGGGCACTTCTAGCCATTTAAAAAAATTTTTTGATATGCCATCTTATCTAACTGAAGAACCTCAATTTAAGGAGAAGAAAGCGAAAAATCACACTATACCCCACCACCCAAAGAAGATCATAGAAAATTTAGGAACATGCTCTTCCCAGCACTGAAATCCCTCATCATCTTCCTGCTTCAAGATCAAAATGCTGGGATGGAGGCCTGCCTGCGTGGCTCAGAGTTCAAACTATGAACCAGGAGGTCACGGTTTTATTCCCGGTCAGGGCACGTGGACAGGTTGTGGACTCAATTCCCAGTGGAGGATGTCAGGAGGCAGCCAATCAATGATCCTCTCTCATCATTGATGTTGCCATCTCTCCCTCCCTCTCCCTTCCTCTCTGAAATCACTAAAAATATATAAAAAATAAATGTTGTGCTGGAAATGAGGCTGGACTCCAAGCAGTAGCTCCAGACTAGATCTGTGTCAGTATTCAGTCCCTCTTGTTGCCTCGTGCCTGATGGTGCAGCTTCGCTTTTCATCCCCTGCCTCCCCTCCTTGTATCCCTTCATGATAAGCACTAAGCTGCTGGTTGTCTTCTTCCCCATCATTTAGTGGGTTTTCTTATTAGAACTAACAGAACTTAAAGTGTTGGTTTTCCTGTTGTTGGGCTTTTGAAGGCTTGCATAAATAATATTTATCCTGGCTTAGTTGGTTGGAGCTTCATCCCGAGCACTAGAGGAAGGTGGTGGGTTTGATTCCTGGGGAAGGGACATACCTGGGTTGTGGGCTTGATAGAGTAAGGGAGATCTATGTATTTCTCTCACATCAATGCTTCTCTCTCTCTCTCTCTCTCTCTCTCTCTCTCTCTCTCTCTCTAAATCAATGGAGGGAGTGAGGATTTTTTTAAAAAAAGAATATTCTATTTTTGCCTCTTATGTCCCTCATTTATCTTCCCTCACACATTGCTGAGTCCCAAGAATAGACTGGAAGGAAGCCTGAATCCACAGCTAGGAGAAGGAAAAGGTGGGGAAAAGCACTTGAGAAGACCACCCGGGGTGTAGGAGAGTGGATGTGGTCTCAGGGCTTCTGCACATTTTTGTACAAAACAGGCTGTGGTGTGAGGGGCACCCTCTAGATGTGTGCACGGTACAACCGGACAATCTCCCCAGTGGCCCGGTGGCATGACACCCAGGCTCCAGGTCTCGGTTTAGTTGACACTTCTTCAGAAAGGCCTTTTCTGACCACCTCAGCAAAAGGAAGCCCTTTCCTCTCGGTGCTGCTTTTGCTGTGTCACCTAAGTTCTAATATCCGCACCATGTTCATTGCAGCACTATTCACAGTAGCCGAGATACAGAAAACACCCGTGTCCGTGCTGGATGAAAGAATAAAGAAAATGTGGTAATACATTCAAAAGAACATGATCCCATCTTTAAAAAGAAGGAAATCCTGCCATCCGTGACAACATGGATGGACCTGGAGGGCATATGTTAAATGAATCAGCCAGTCGCTGGACAAATACTGCAAGATCCCACTTTTTGTGAGGTATGGAAAATAATCAACCTCGTAGAAGCAGACGGTGCAAGATGGTTGCCTGGGGCAGGAGACTGGGACAAGGGGGAGGTGTTATTCAACAGGTGTAAAGTTTCAATTATGCAAGATAAAGCCGATCTCAAGATCTGCTGTGGGACAGAAATTGAGGGACTGAGAGTCTATGAAAATTGCCAAGATCTATCCACTTGTTAAAAGAATAGATCTCATGTTAAGTGTTCATATCTCTCTCTCTCTCTCTCTCTCTCTCTCTCTCTCTCTCTCTCTCACACACACACACACACACACACACACACACACACAGGAGCACAAGGAAACTCTGGGAGGTGGTGGCTGTGTCTATTACCTTGATGGTGGTGATGGTGTCAGGGGGATTTGAATATGTCCAAACCCACCAAATTGTGCACTTTTAATATGTGTGGTTCTTTTTTTATTAATATATTTTTATTTATTTCAGAGAGGAATGGAGAAGGAGAGCAAGATGGAAACATCAATGATGAGAGAGAGTCATTGATTGGCTGCCTCCTGCAACACCCCCACTGGGGATTGAGCCCACAATCCAGACATGTGCCCTGAACCGGAATTGAACCTGGGACCCTTCAGTCCACAGGCAGACGCTTTTTCGACTGAGCTAAACTGGCTAGGGCTGTGTGATTCTTTTTTATTTTTTTAAATATATTTTTATTGATTTGAGAGAGGAAAGGAGAGGAAGAGAGAGAGATAGAAACATCAATGATGAGAGAGAATTATTGATGGGCTGCCTTCTGCATGCCCTCCACTGAGGATCGTGCCTGCTAACCCAGGCTCGTGCCTTTGACTGGAATTTAACCTGGGATTCTTCAGTCCGCAGGCCGCTCTATCCACTGAGTAAAGCCAGCCAGTGATATTTTCTTTAAAATAAATTTTATTTATTTCAAAGAGGAAGGGAGAGAAAGAGAGAGAGAGAAACATCAATGATGAAAGGGAATCATTGATTGGCTGCCTCCTGCACGTTGGGCAGAGCCTGCAACCCAGGCATGTGCCCTTGTCCGGAATCAAACCCGGTGTGATTCTTATGTACCGATTATACTTCCATGGAATCATTCAGAAGAACTTAGAGAAAGCTTGCTGAAGGGAATGTAAAAATATCCTAAAGTAAAAAGTTTAAAGAAAAACAAACAAACACAAGTCCTTGCCTCTGCCTTAGCATCAGTCTCTGGCTTTGTGTCACTGGTTGGTTTTCGGGAATGCACTTTTGTCCTAAGTTTCAGTTATTTGCTGCCTGCTTGTTGGTTGGTTGATTTGTTTACTTTATTTAAGTATATTTAATATACAATATTCAGGTGTGATTCCATGGTTTTAGATTCCATGGACTACATTCCCCTGCACCTTTAGGGCAGAGACTGTGCCCGTGTTTAACTTTGTGGCCCCAGAGCCTAGCACCACTCCTGGCACGTAGTAGGCATACAGTTATGTGTACAGAAGTAACTGAATAAAAAGGCGGTCAGTGCCTCTCTGGTAGGAACCAGGGAGGTGAAGACCGCCTAAGGCAAGTTTTCATACTAGGCCTTCTGGGAAGGAGGTAGGGACAGAGGAAGGGCAGCAATGAAACGGGGACAGGAATAAACTCTGCTTGTCTCCTCCACTTTTGTTCCGTTTTCATGGTTTCTGGAAACAAGGAACAAATAAACTGCCTGGTATTCTGCTTTGCTACTAACTCCCCCTCTTTCTCTTCTCCCTGACTCTGTCCATTCCCCTCTCTCCTGCCTCCAGTGGGAGGGGTCATTCAAACCTTCACCTCTCTCCCATGCTTAGAAAATATATTCTGCTTCCCCTGTCTTGGATCTCTCCGTTTTCCTCATTTCCCCTCATTTCCTCACACATAGAATCTTGTGATCTAAGAGGCATATTAAAGGGGACAGTGTTTTGTGTGTGTGTGTGTGTGTGTGTGTGTGTGTGTGTGTGTGTGTAGGGGGCAGGGAGAGAAAGGGGGGAGGGGGGAGGGGACGGAGAGTCTATGAAAATTGCCAAGTAACAGTTTTGCCTGTTTTCTGGTTGCCAAGGTGATTGTGCATCTTCATCTTATTGCTCTGACCAGTCACAGCCAGCGAGGAAGAGGTTCTGCACCTATCCACAGGCTCCACCTGCGCTGTCCCAAGGTGGTCTGTGTGAGGACCCCAGCCCAGCTCCCCACTGTGCAGCTCTCCCTCTCCCCCACATCCAACCCCCAGAAAACAAGATCCTTCACCTCCAGCATTTAGGAAGAGAAGGTGTCACATCTGCCTGTGTGGGCACTTGTGTTCCGGTGAAGGGCAGAGATTGTGCCCTGCAGGTGTCTGAATGGCAGAAACCCAGCCTCTTCAAACCCTGAGGACTGTTGTCCTCAAAAGAGAGAGAAGGGCCCCAGGTGGTGTGCCTCAGTGGATGGAACGTTGGCCCACAGACGGAGTGGGTTCCTGGTTCAATTCCGGTCAAGGGCACATTTGTATAATTGATGTGTCTCTCTCACATTGATGTTGTTCTCCCTTTGTCTCTCCCCTCCCTTCTACTCTCTCTAAAAAAATCAATAGGAAAGAGCCTCAGGCTAGGATTAACAAAAAACAAAACAAAACAAAATGAGAGAGAAGGTGGCTGAGTGGATCCTTCCCCTGCCGAGTGGATCCTTCCCCTGCCGCTCTTCTGCAGGAGGATCCCATGCATTGAGAAGCTAGAGAGGCACAGCTGTCCAGATGCCGCACCCCAAATGGAAGGAAATACATTCCGCCTTCTCCAATCCACACTGAGAGTGTTCTCATTCCGCCTTCTCCAAACCACACCGAGAAATACAGATTCCTCTTTTGTTCGTTTCCCCCTCCCTCCCTTTCCCTACCTGCTCCATCACCTGCCCGCCCCACACAAACACCGAGTGAGGAAAAGG